>OV121094.1:27543228-28160728 GCA_921293015.1 Phorcus lineatus | reverse complement strand
GAAAGGTTACGAAATAGCATAAATTATGTGATTATAGATCAGCACCCTCGAAATTCTTCAAGGACTCCATCCTTGAAGCAAGGCATATCTAAGGTTTTTAGTAGCGTCAAAGGATTTTATCATCCAAAACTGTGTTCCACAGGAGATATCGCTTGTGGAAGATCAAGCAATATCTCCTAGGAGATATCTTTTTGGCAGTAGATTTTGCATCCTCCAAACAGGGATGTGCGCATGTCAAGCCCGGCTTACACACCCCTGCCGTTATGAGTTTGACCTTGACCCTTGGCAAGCTCGGTGCAGCGTTCGATTACCTTCATCTAACGGGTGTAAACAATATGGCTGATCGAAAATGCCTAACGTAACGCCGCGGGCTTCACTCGAATGAATTTGTGCTTGTAGTTTCAGTTATCAAATAGATGTGATAGCACTGATTAAGATATAAATGAGAAATTATCCCAATGTTTTGATTATTCCATTATAAATATAACCTACACATTAATTTGTTGATAAGCAAACCCAAGAACCACTTGACAACAGACTTCTTACGCACTAAGATGTAACACTCCCCTTAATTACAATTTCTTTAATAATATCAGCCAAATAATCACTTTCATTTATTTAATTTTCAAGAACGTTCATTGCCGAATAGCATTTCAAAATGATATCGTTACACCTTTCCTTTTACGCATCCTCAAAAGTTTCTGCTAAATTTTAGCAGGCGGAGGAAATGCTTTGTGGCAGGGGTCTGTAAGCACTACGAAGGCGGAAGTCCGAGGTGCGCAGACCGCCTGCGTGGAGGATGTAGATTTTGAACAATGCCCCTCTGACGTCAAGTACATGACGTCACAGTTGTTTTACATCATCAATGACATCAAAATGCTATGACGTCATAAACACTATGACGTCACAATGCTATGACATCACCGCACTTAGTCTTAGGGCAGCACGGTGTTCAGTAATGTTCATTTGTCATTCAAATGTAATGAAAAATGATTTTGGATAATAAATAGAATTTCATCCTTGTGTCTTCTGATATCATATATATCAACACTCGTTGATAAAAGTAAAAATATCCTCGGCAAGCCTTGTATATTTGTAACTTTCATGAACTCATGTTGATATATTTGATATCAGAAGACACTTGGGTGAGATTCTCTATATATTCATTTTCCTACAATTTATTAGAAGAATTACAGTAACTAGCAAATTGACAATAACAGCAGCTGGGAGAACCAAATAGAGAGGCCATGGGTCAAGTATATCTGATTGATGGACACCTATCTAGCTATAAGGAGAAATATGCCAGAATTTCCAGGAACTATATGCCAAAATTTGGAACCTGCTTTGAAGTGGTAAAATATGTGATATAGAATCTAGATCCGTGATATATCTAGTTTTATTGCTGTATTAACGCCACTGAGAATACGTATCGTGGATATAAGGCACTTCACCTGATTTTTCCCCACTTTAGTTCAAAATCAATCAAAAACTGGTTTAAAACAGAAATAATGATACCAGAATCCAGGTGAACAACCTCATTTTACCATCAACTCAAGAACCATGTCAAATTCTATACTCACTAACCTTTTCACTTTTTTACATGGAAATACATTTCATATACAGCAAAAAAAAATTACATAATAAATAGCAAATCTGCTTAAATCCTAATGACATCTACTCCATGTATCAAAGTTATATTTATTATTAATGAGAGTGTGAAAATAAAATTGAAGAATCTTCCATACTGTAATAACATTATGCTTGGCAGATGTCGGTATATCCTTTACAAAATCTGTTAGCGCTTCAACAGATGGCGGCCATGACACTTGGACAAAGTGTTCCCATTCTCCAGAAATATTTTCAGAGATTTCCTGACACAGGTTGGATATTCTTCAACTGGTCAGATGAACTGGCCATCATGAACTGGTTGTTTTCTTATAAGAGCACAGAGACCACTTATCTTCTATCTTATAAATAACTACCATTTTAACCCTTTACATACTGAAAATATTTTTTAAAAGTTGCTTCATACACTTGTGACTTGTTTTGACAATATGTTGCTTGAATCAAACAGCCTCAATACGATAGAAAATGCAAAATTTAGTATTTTTCAGAATATGATCGACAAGATTTTTTTTGGCGAAAATGAATATATATGGTGACAAAAATCTTAAAAAGACGTGAGTAATTAGATATTTTTAGCCTTGTATGTTCAAAAACATGTGTTTTAAATTATTTTAATATTTTCAAAAGAAAAACTTAATTCCAGAAAATCATGTCAGTTGTAATTGAAATAATGAAAATAAATTTGAATAAAGTCTTCATGACAATTGTAATTGAAATAATGAAAAAGAAATGTGATAAAGTCTCAAAAATTGTTTTCTCAGGGGATTATTTGTAAAACTCAAACTTATAAAAAACTTCCATTTTAATAGAACACAGTGGTGTAGTGGTAAGAATGCCAACATATCAAGCATAAGGCGAGGTTTAAACATTAAATACAGACATCAAATATTTGTGAACTTTGTCCTATACTGTTTTGCCTCTGCAAGGCATTTCATCCATATTGTAGCTGTACAAATGGGTACCTGTACACAGGAAGTACATACTCATTTGTGTCCGTTGCAAACAGCTGCTTTGAAAGTACTGTAATGATGTACAGCAAATGTGCAGTCCATGCACTGGAGAGATCGAGGCTAAAATATTGTCAATATTATCATGTATAACATTGACTATATTTTGGACCAAAAATCAGTATTATAACTCAGGAAGATTGTATACAAAAACACACTTAACCTGATAATGCATTCTCTCTCTGAGCGGGTTATTTTTCCGCATAACCTCTGACTGGAGCAATTTGCAAGCTTGAAATACAGGATTGTAACTAGTTTTGATTGAAACTAGTTGTGAAATCAGCAACATTGTTTTAAATTGAGCATTTGGTCTGTACAAATAACCATCGAGATGACTAGAGTTCATTCAGTTGGGCAACATGCACATGTTTCTTGTAAGACAAACTAGTCAGATGGAGATGTGAAATGCTATTTGATTGAAAAGAAAAAAAGACATACGGTAAAGCAATTGTGTTGCAAATGTTCACATTAAAGGATTTTTACCTATTAGGTAGAATATACCTGTGAGTTTGATAACAAGAAGTTTAATATAAACTTTTTTTGCACATCTGATAAACAAGTGACTGATAAATATAATTTCCATACAAATAATTGTCAATCAATCGTACATATGAATTTGTGTTTGCTGTAAAGTTACCATTTTGAACACTCGTACAAGTATTATTCAGTCCACTTAAATTTTTGGTTTCACAATTTTATCAGGTCATACTAAAGCCATACATTTTCATTTCCATTAAAACATTGTTTTTATACGCTTTTATCATTGAAAGAGTTTTGTATTACATTCGTCTAATCATGACCCATTTTCAATGTTCAAAGATAGAAACAATTTTCACCCCTATAGTTTAGTTTGTTAAGATCATCCACACCCAACCATTAAATCATTCTGCATGATATCACTGATATATCTGTTCCTTCCAATTTAACCTGCTAACCATGGGAAACAAAAAATGAGATGGTATTTTAGTCCAATTTATTTCCTTTACGATTCCATCTGGGAAAGAAGATATCAATTATTTCAAGGTAATTTGAAACTACAAACATTAACGATATATTTGAAAACCATAACAGTAGCTGTTTAAACTGCTAACCCAATTTCTAAATTGAACAGACAGGAATATTGTGTATAGCTTTAAGTGCCTTAACCCTTGTTGTGCTGGACTTAAATGAATACTGGTCATCATTAGAATCGGTATGACATTGTTGAACATGTATTAACAGCTGAGTCAAAAATAATTATTTTGTCAATAATGGGGCAAAATTTTAGAAAAACCTGTAGCTTATCAGGATATCTATAATGTATTTTACAAATAGTCACAGGGTTACCATTTTGGGGCCACAGAATCACAAAATCAATAAAACATAATCCTTATGAGGTAAGGAGTATGTACACCAGATTAAGACTTTTTGAGCATTTTGCTTCTGGAAAAGAAGATGGAAACAGGTTTTTAGGGCGCGGTGCCAGGGGGCCTTATAAGGAGTCACAGGGTCACCAAATCTATAAATCAAAAATTTCTTTAGTCAAGGAGTCTGTACACAAGATTTCACATTTCCTGAGTCAATGATTCTGGAGAAAACAATGAAATAATTAAAAGTTTATGGATGGACAGACAGACGGATGGATGGATGGATGGATGGACACCAGACACTGGATGCCATGCCATGTCATTTGTCCATAGGGCCTTTCAGTCCAGATGAGCTAAATAGTAACCAGCTTGGTCCAAAATGAATATATTATAGAATGGGGGATGGGCCTTATTTCATCACTCGTAATAGGTGAGTCTCTCAAGGATATAAAGTAATATTGTCTAATTTGGTAATAATAATGATAATGTAGATATTTATGAGGTGCACTTTTCCACGCACTACAACAGGCTCAAGCTCAAGGCGCTACCAGCATTATTAATCTGGTCTAACCCAAGCTGACATATATTTGTTGCTAGAAGGTCACCACCAATTCACAGCTTTACCAGGTACCCATTTCCTCCTGTGAGAACAGAGGCACATTTTGAACTAAGTCTCTTGCCCAAGTCAACACCACAAGTCTCTTAACTTGTTTCTCAGTGTGGGGCAGGGAATCAACACTTCAAACTCTCAGCTTATCCAGCAATGACGGTTAACCCACCCATCTTGCGAGCCACGCCTGATGTTGCTGAACTTTACTGATAGAGGTCAACTGAGCTATGCACAGGACCACGTGCCACCACATAATGGTAAAGCAAGAGTGAAATCTGATTGGTCATTACCATTTTTCGTCTGGCAGCATAGTTAAATGACTCACCACTGCATGTTATCATACCATAAAACATAATGGAGTCGTAAACATCGATATGCACATAATTGAGAAATTGCAAAGTGGAGACATCATTACCAATGCAATGAAAAGGTAGTAAAATTGTAACAATGTTTCAATGCATGATATTCATTTCAAAATCATGTATCAGAACCTTGTTTTGTAATTATGTTTTTGGCCTTAAATGTTTTGATAACAAAATTTTAGCATTAAACTTGTTTTCTTAACTAACAACCATTTGGATTTTTTCATAAATGGAGTAGGAATGTTGATTCCTAAATGAGATTATAAATACATGTTTTTATAATAAAAAAATATCTTTACTAAATACAATATTATTTTGTTAAAGTAATCAGTTTGGCTTTATATAAAAAAAGGAATTTATTGCCAAAAAACAATTAGTAAATAAAAACATATTTTTTTATGAAGAATATTTTTTGTATGACATCAGCGCACTGTTGATATCAGTCTTTCATGATTAATGGCATGTTCTTTTGTTATTTTCACCAGCAGCTGTATGATAACACATTATGGTGACTCTGGGTCTGATTGAGCAGTTAGGTGAGTTTATTTGTTTTTAACATAAATGCATATAATTTCATACTATTCTTTGATGTTTGTAAGGTTTTCTAATTTGGTGTCTTTTTGCCTGATGTAGCCTGGTTTTAATGTGTGTACGTACCATCAAGTACCTGTGAACATGAAAGTGCTCTGATCTTAGATTGCAGGCCAAACTCCCCGATGCCAGCAGTAGATGTAAGCTATGCTCATCCATTTCTCAAAAATTATAATTAAAAATGTTCACACGAAAATTGACGTCAATGGTTTTTGCTTGATACTAATTTCTTCTCAAATGACTGGATTGAGTAATGAAATGCGTAACACTCTAAAAAGAACACAGTTGGCATAAATTAATGTTTATTTGACCAAATTTGAAGAATTGAATTATCAAAAATCATATGCTACTGCCCCTTTAAATATAATTTTAAATATGTTCAAGGGTCATAAAACTTTGATAATTTATCATTTCTTTTCTTAAATTGACAAAATAATACTTTCAGACTTACTGCTAGATGTCACCTATTGTGCTGAGACGTCCCCCAATTAGATTAATCCGCTCAGGTGACAAGAGTATTTCAATGATTTGACGTGATACCTGTGACCTGTAATGACCCTCTTAGTTGGGTCTCCGTGGGGGGGCAGTCACGAAGGGTTATCACTATTGAATAGAGGAGGTGAGCTGAGTTGGTGTTTAACACCGCTTTCAAAATTATTTCACTTATATCACGGCTGTTAGTATTATTGCAGGGAGAAAGCCCGCATCATCATTGTGGCTATGCATTGCGATGAAACCTGCGAGCATCGGCTGGAACTAGCGAACCATGGGTGGTACTGAGCTGAAATTCAGTGCAGCATTGCACCCAAACCTAACTGTGTGTAGAACAGTTCTCTACTGCAGACAACGTTGCCGAGGGCCTTCTCCCTGCAATTATGCTAGCAGCAATGATATAAGTGAAATACTCTTGAAAGTGGCTTTAAACCCTAAAATACCTCACCTTCCCTTAAAGATTTAAACCTCAGATCTACCAAGCATCAGCAGACACTGATACTACTAGAGCAGAGAGCTGAACAAATGGGTAAATCAAGTCAGGATTTTCTCTTATGGTTCTAATTATATCACCTGGGATTTGTAATTAATCCAGGTCGTTAATCTACCTGACAGGTGCTAAGCCTATAAACATGCAGAATCCATTTCTACTCTCATTTTTGTTAATACGTTGATGGTCGAATTTTATTGAATAGCATCCAATATCATAACATATCATGGAATGACAAAATCAAAATTGATAGCAATAGAAATAGTTAAAAGGTCAGTACAACCCAGCTATTTGTGGACAAAAAGCTTAGCGAATACATCTGCTTGTGAATGTATGATAAAACAGAGTTCATTTACAGCATACTGGTTTGGATCTCATTTTGAAATCATCAATATCGCCCATAGAGATTTTAGATTGATCCTGCTCCAGTTCCAGAATTGTAACAACATTCAATTGTAAGCCATGCTATTACAAAATATGCCAATGTTTATGCTTTTAGTTACGGAAGATAAAGCAGGGGGTTAATTCCTAGAATTTGATCATCCATGGAGGTAATACAAATAGTATTGACTTTCGTGTCAATGATAAGCGTGAGCTACTCTTAAATAATCAATTTAAGTTGATTACTTAGCCTCATTATCAGAATTAAAAAGTTAACAAGGCAGTTTGAGTTAATTGATATGAAACCATGTTCTCTCAACATAGTGCTGTGACAATATATTGTGGTAACAATAATCATGATACAGGGAGCGGAATGTGCAGTGGTTAGCGTGGTCAGCTTTCGATCACAAATTTTGGATTCAATAACTTTGTCTTTACTAAGTGGATGTCTTTACTTTAAATATTGAAAATGGCTGGTCCTTTAACTTTTTAATTGAGTAAATGTAAGATAATTTTATACAAATAATAATCTACTACAGATTTCAAAACCCCCATAACCGAAGTTTCTTTATCTAGGCACGCAATACTTAATGTCAATTAGATATTTTAAGTCGATATTGATTATGGGGTGGCCCTCAACTTTTGTTGTTGAGCATATATGTGAAAATTTAACATTAAAAGAAAGCAAATTTGAAAGATTATATCAAATCAAATCTGTGAAATTGGTGTGCTGATTTGAGTATCCGGTGGTAAGAATATTAACCACTTTGAGGCCGAAATGTCACCAGGTCAGCTGGAAATTGACATATCTGCAGCAGTCTCCCGAATTTCCCCCACAGCTCAATTTTCACGTTGTCATCGCTTCACAGGACCTGCATTATACGAAGTCTCCCCTCTAACAAATTTAATATCAGGTCATTATCGTGTGAGAGGATGATTATCGTGTGATGGTTCGAAAAGGTTCGTAGTCTCGTTGGTTCTGTCCCTCGTTATGACAAAGACCATCAGACCACAGTTAACAATAAAATGACAATCAAATTGACGTGTAATTTTTTGGAAAGTCATTCATAAATAGATGAAGCAATAGAGATAGAATTTTTTGAAAGGTTACGTAAGTGTAAGTTACAATGCTGTGATATATTTTTGAGTTAAAGTGCATTTTTGTGTAACTCAAATTAAGAATCCAAAAGATTTTATATCATTTTCTTTATTCTTATGTTCTTTTTTATATGATCTGAATTAAAGTGAAATATGAAAAATATGAATTAAAAGAATTATTTGATGGGTTTTATCTGTTATCAATAATTAATAGCCATCAGGTCCATGGGGAATGTGGGTTATCAGGCTTTGTCCATCTGATTTAGAGTAACTCTGAGATAAATTTTAAAAAAAAAATAATTGTTATAAAAAATGTTCTTTCAAACAAACATCAAACATTATTCGACTTGAATTTGAATTTAGGTGAGGTGAGGTGAGTTGGTGTTTAACGCCGCTTTCAAGATTATTTCACTTATATCGCGGCTGCTAGTATTATTGCAGGGAGAAAGCCCGCAACACTATTGTGGCTATGCATTGTGGTGAAACCTGCGAGCATTGGCTGGAACTAGCGAATTTGAATTTAACCTGAAAGCCAAACAATTGGATCTACACCATACCATTCAGGTAGAATGCCTGTCTACTTTACATAAAGATGCAAATCCAATCATAAATGACAATCAAATTTGATCAGGGAAAAGGCTTCCATTTGTCAGACCCTTACAAAAATACCAGTAAAAATTCTGACACAAATATTGCTTCTTTCCTTCCTACCATTTGTAATCCCATAAAAAGAGGCTTCCATATATACATGACACAGACAAATATTCTTTTTGGCAAGCTTAGGCCTGAAGGCTTCATTAAGTCATTCTCAATTAAGTGTGCAGGAAAACATGTACAAGATGTTATTTATCTGACAGCTTGCTGTAATGGACTGGACAGAGAACATTTCCTTGCAGCACTCCAACCATCTGGTTTGAATCGATTCCAGGTTTGACTCCCATTGCCCATAATTTCTTGAAGAAATTAGGTCACTGGTGCCACCAATTGTATCAATTTGGAAAGACCGTGGTGACATACTTTTGGAATGAAGTTATTCGTTATGTAGTTAATGGTAGGTCAGGATCGACATTAACCTCAATCTGCCGAATTCATTCATGTCAAATATTCCATTTACTGACTTTCAGGACTCAAATTTTTGGAAAACGAAATATTGGAATCATAAACCTATACAAGGCTATATCTATATGTTAAAGGTAAGGCTGTATTTCTGATTTTCATCTGAATGTCCTTAGAGGTGCTTGGTTATATTGACATCAATTCAGCATTTCAGGATTTCATCTCCGAGTTGGAAAGGTGAAAAATTGTCAAAGAAATCTTCTTCAAAAGTATTCAATACTATGATGACAGCAAACATTCTTGCAGAGAAAAGTCTGCAATATCCTTAATTTTTTTCACTGATAAAAGCTTTGTGCCAGCGCCAAGGTGCTTCCATAAGATAGGAAAAAATTTAACTGTAACTTAACTGAATATAAAAGGAGTTTCTCATCTCATAAAAACTATTCAACATTATTCATGAAATATACAATTATTGGAGGCTTCCCAGACTTTCAATAAGTTAATCAAAGACAGATTTTTCTTTTAGATTTCAGAGAATTAAAGATATAACTTTTATCTACTAACTAAGCTAAATCATTCTCGGTCAAATTATTCTGATGACTAAACCCAAACACTATGGACTGGTAATCTCAGTGCTAGAAATCTGATTTTTTGGATTGAACTAAAAAAATAATTGTGTGATGTCATCCACTTGATAATATGTAAGTGCTAAGGATGGGTATCGCTCCTCATATCTGTATAGCAATATATCGCAATACAGAAAAGTGTATTGCAATACGTATTGCATCATATTGGTACTTTCATATTTCAGTTTTTCCATGGTCTATTGACTAAATAACAGTTATTAAAACAGTGATCAAATGCTCAACTGGCCCTCGTTTCGTTAATAAAGATAATTTAGGGACTGGTTTCGGACTATTAACACGTCTGTGCTATTTTCACTTTGCGAGTTCTCACTCTCTTTTACAACTTTCAGTAAAATAACGTTTTTTGGTTACATATTTCTGCAATTTAACATGGAAATTTATAAATTTAAAACCTACGATATATCAGATATTTTTGGAAGAGTGTACTGGTACATGTTATTTCTGTATTGCAATATACCGATATACTGATAATACCGCGCACCCTTAGTAAATTCTAAGGAAATGATTTGTTGATGTCAGACATCTTCTATAATGGTTTTGAAAACATTTCCCAGCAACAAACACAAGTCATGAATGATGAAATGTGAAACAAGTTTTGGGTGCTATGTTCCTGTTGACTTCATTACTAACTGGATTTATTACTTGTCAAGCAGCACAATAGCAAGAATATAGTACCACACAGGTTTGTACACATAAAGATCCATTCACAAATATTATTTTTTCATTTTTTTAATATAAAAATGAACTATTGGAAAAAGAGAGTTAATAAAAATATGTGATTGCATGAAAACAATGAACGAATTCTATCAATTACATTCCTGAAAATCAATGAACCAAAAAGTAAAGGTTGAAATTAATTAGGATGAAATATATATGTTCCAGGCCAATGAATAAACAATCATTAGGAATACATTATAAACAAAATACCTTATGTCATAAAAAATTCTGTAAAATCAATGAACTTGAAACTTTAAATGAATTGAACTTTTAACTTGCAGAATTAATTTCAAACCACTCCCTTTGGTGGGGTTACACAGGAATTATAAATCATTAAAGAACAGAATAATCAAGTTTCAGTTTGGTGCTTACAGCATGTGTGATTATTACTGTATAATAGAATGAATAATAATTACATTATATAAGATGAACATACAGTACTAAGATGGCATTATTACCCAGAAGGAATTTTGAGGTAGACTTGGAGACTGAATTTGTTGTAAACCCATATTTAGGTACCTATTTGTGCAGCAAAGGTGGACTGAGTGCAAAGTGGATGAAGTGCCTTGTCCAAAGACACAACAGAGTAAAGCCAGGTCAAAACCTGTTGGTGTCATAAACTGGATTCAAAATCAGACCTTAAAAGGTATGAGATGCTAGCAAGCTAACTATGACACCACTACGCTAAGAAGGTGAAAAGTTAAGAAATAATTCTTCAAAAAAACAAACATAAAGTGACCAAAATCATTTCTTCAAAAACAAGTAAATTACGGAAAATATTTTTTTTCAGTTAAATAAAATTCTTAGATCAACTGAACAGATAAATGAATTTTGATAAAATACACATGACATCCATTGCAAAATGGCAAAATCAAAACAATCTTGCTCTTTGAAATGAGATGTACACAAGTGTTATACATCAACACCCAGACATCACATAAGTATAGAGTGGAGATGTAACAGCCAAAGTATATTATCCTATGTCACGCCTCATTAAGCATAGAAATCTGCTACACAGATTGTTAATCTCCAATATCACAGAGAAATCATTGACCCCATACCTGGCTTAGACTGCAAACGATGCTCCTTCTTTTTCTTCAGGTATGTCCGTTCATACATGGTAAACTCCTTGTGATGTCACACAAATACATCCATGAAAGCAGAAAATCCGTCTACTGATAAACAAGACAGATCCTAGCATAGCTCCGAGCTCCTCACAGTGCCTGTCGAAAACTGCTGCAAGGAGTCTGTTGACAGCCGAGCTCTGATTGGCTGGTATTGATCAGTGTTGTAAATAATCGTATCGCATGGGTTAATTCCTGGTGACAAAGAATTCCCTAATGTTAAAATATTCAAAGGGGCCAAGATTAACGTTTTGGTTTTGAGCATGTTGTTTTAACAAAAGGGTTGTATTATTGTCAATGTTGATGATGGTATTGTAGGGTCAACAATGCATTCCTAAAGCCTGGGTCACGTTCGTTTTACACTATGTCAGGTCCCATAGGCAAATAGAGATTAGGTTTTTTTTAGTTTTTGAAGTTTTTTGAGAAAATGTTGAAAATCTAAAAGATCTTGCAGTCTATCTTTCTTCCGACTCACAAAAACAACGGGATTTAAATGGAATGTCTTCCTGACAACTTAACTTCAAATTAAACATTTAACAAATAATAAATATGCTTTTAAAGATATCCTTTAATATCTTGACATGATTTAAAAAAAAAAACAAAGATACAAATATCAAAACATCTTTTAGGATTTACAAATAATTATTTGAATGAAAAACAAAATAAAATACAAAGTAATCAAAAATACGTTATTAGAACTGTTACTTTTACCTTTAATGTCAAATTCTTTTTTGAAGAAAATATTTTCACTCTATAATCAGAAAAATTAGTTTTGAGAAAAATAATTACCTGTATCACTAAAAAAACATCAATAAGCTATACAAATTTCTGTACATCCAAAATAATTAGGATCTCATAGACTCTCAATAACAATACACAAGAACAATGGAACCTATAACAATAGCATAAGATAAGCTATTGTTCATGGGTAATACCCTAGCAATAACCATATGAAATGACAATATCAAAATCGACCTTTTTTTCATCTCCGCATCATAAAGAGGGTTCATTATTAGTTTTTTATGCAAAACGACACAGGTGTGACATTCCCAGCTTTGAAGATGTCAGGTGAGATAATTGAACTTATGGAGATCGATGAACCCTCAAAGAAGCCGCAGAATATGTTTTGCCTTTAGAGTGGTCATTTGCATGGTCAAGGATTATAATCTTTTTATGCTCTGATAAACAATCAAAAGGTTTTTTTACAATTTGCGACAGCTTGTATTATTGTTGGAAGAAAACCTTGAAAACTACAACGGATCCTTAGGAATAAAAAATATTGTATTAGAAACAAAAACAAAAATGTATTAGATCTCTTAAGGCTGTTGGTATTATTGTAGGAAGAAAGCCTCGAACAACTGTGGTTATCCTTTATAGTAAAAAGAAAATATTTCAACAAAAAATTACCTCTACTCTTAAGACAGCTGTAGTTTTATTTTGGAAGAAATTCTTTGAAGTAAAGAAAAGAAACTTTTTAACAAAAAAGTATCTCAACTTTTAGAGCAGCTAGTATTATTGTAGGAAGACAGCCTGGAAACCCACTTTGAAAATCTTTTATTGTAAAAAACTATTTTCAACAAAAATGCATTTCACCTCTAACGCAGCTACTTAATTATATAATTATTCTATCAATATATATTGCAGGAAGAAAGCCTGGAAAACATCTGTGGATTTCCTTTTTAGGGAAACCTAGCTCAGTCAATAAATTCCAATTATTTTGCTGTGTTTACCAACTTAATTTCCAATGATGCAAACAAAAAAATATAATTTTAAAGACACTATTATACACTTTCTCAGTTCAAATTGGCTATTTTAGGGCATATGAAGACATAAAGGTATTCTCTTTAAATTTCTATCAATGCAAGAAATATAATCATTCATCACTTTTTATCACTAACCTTGCATTCATCAATGAAGATGTTAAAGAGCCATGGCACTCCTTGAGTTGTTGGAGTCATATATGCCAAACTTATTCAATGGTGGCATCTGATTGTGAAGTATCGACTGTTACCAAAGAAAAACATTTTAAAGCTAATTGTTTTTGTACAATGATTATATGAAGGCAGAAAGTCACAATTATAATCGAAAATCGGACAGTGGCGCGCATCAAATAGTCAAACGTAATTTTGGAGACTTAACTAAAACAGTCAGGAGGGCAGTTAGGAGTTGATAGTGTTTATTAGGTTAGGTTAACTAGTATACATGTATATTGGACGGGTGGTCTCCACCTCTGAGCAATTATGGGGCTGTTTTTAGATTTTCATGGAAAATCAGTATTTTTCATATATATATGTCTTTAAGAGATAAAAAGTTAAGATGTTTTGAGTTTATATCACCACAGTAAACATTTAGGTCACTAACAATGCCAACTTTTATGTTATGAAAATCACGGAGTGGCTCTTTAAGATGGCTATTGTCCACTTGGAGATATATATAAATTATTTCAGCTGTGCACAAAATGGACAAATTATTGACAGTTAAAAACGGCTGAACTAGGAAAATGTGCAGCTTTTGAATTTACTAAACTCTTAACTGAGAAGGATTAAATATAGTTTTTTAAAGCAATGTTGTAAATTAACCGATTTGATAAGTATTAGCATTGTAATTGCACTGTAAGCAAAATGGCTGTAATTTTAATTTTTCTTCTTGTACGCAACATCTAAAAATCTAAAAACCAAAAAATTTGAAATAACTTAATAACAGGTCTTTTGAATTTATAGGTATTTGAAAAGCTTAAACTTAGGTTCCAAAAATTAAACTATCTGTTTATGTATAATGTTAGAGCTCTTTTTCACCATCTTATCAAATATCAAATGAAAATAAATCAAATGAAAATGTAACACTACTTAATCAAGTGACACCAACAATACCTTCTCTAAATCACTTTGTTTTCCTTCTCAAAAGTAAATCTTATCTTAATCAAGGACCCAATTAGCACTACGTGAAGAGGAAATTAATACTAACCCAAGATCCTTACAGGAGAAAGAATCTTCTGAATATTCTATGAATTCAGTGAGCATGTGGAATTATTTATAACTTTTGTGTGAACTGGGAAATGAAAAAAATACTCAATGAAATGTTCCTGTAATGATAATTTTTAAGAGGGCAACAAAATCATTAATTACATTTGCCTTTCTTTTAAGACAGATCACTATTGTATTGGAAATAAAAACAATCCAAAGTTTGTGATTAATTACTTGATGATGAAATATGAGTAGAAATTCTTTCCAAAGAGAGAGATTTTTACTTCATATATATTTATCATATCATAATATACTGAAAAAAGAAAATGGTTAAAATATCTAAGTATAAATATTTACATGACTTTACCTGACAAAACCAACATCTTACAATCTGTAACTTGTTTTTAACTCTTTTTTTGTAAATTTTATAAGCTTTATTCAAAAATAGTAATAAATGATGTTTATCAATTATAATAAATTTATACCAAAATGCCTAATGATTTTAATTTCAATACAATAATCTTAACTCCATTTAGAAAGGAAATCCATTTCAACATCAAATTACATCCTAAAAGCATTGACAACATGTTGATTACAAAATCAAAATTCCTACAAAATGTAATTTTTACGAAATCAATATCCATTGCTAATGACCTACACTAATCACATTGATTTCATGACCTAGAATATTCATGATGAAAAACTAACAAATATCTAACAAACCATTCCAAGTCGGAGTCACATTTGACTTAATTACCAGTATTCTTTACCATAAACAGAAATGTCACCTCGACCTTGAGAAAAATCAATACTACGTTTTTATGTGATAACTGTGGATGAGCTCTGGCTTCTAATGCAACAGCCCATCTGATTCCAGGTACGAAATTTACGACAACGACTGGCAAACGAACCTGCATGTACTCCATCAATCACGAGCAATTGACATGCATGTGCGCAACGCACACAGATGCTTTTGCAATAAACACAACAAAGCTGAAATTGACGACTTTTCATAAATCAAACAACAAAGTCGATATTCTTTGCAAATAACGTCAATGTCATGTCAATTAGGAATACAGGCAACTTTTAAGATGAGTTTTGGCATTAGAATGAAGTTTGTAACAATTTCCTGAATTACAAAGGAAGGGAATGCTATGCCCTATCACCTAGTGATCAAAAGGACGTTGTTTAAGAGGCTTTGGGGCTAAACTACAACTTCTACAATAACAGTTAAAGCAAATATGAGCTGAACCTAATCAATCATTACACAAGAAATATTATGAAGAGATTTTTGTTCAGAGTCATGTTTATCATAGAGGTTCCAAAAGGCAAGCAAACAAAAGATAACTTCATGTCAAATACGGTTTCGGAATTTGAGACAACTGTATGGATTTTTCATTGACAACTGTTTTGGTTCTGGGTGATCAAACAATAACTTCACAGTGAGATCAGTTCAGATTTGGCACAGTGCCCAAGCATCATCAACTTATTGACATATCATAGTGCTTTGATAAAACATTGTTTGCTTTAACACACCAAAAAAGCATGTTAAAAGCATGTCATAGAAATTGAATCTTGAATAACATCCAAATAAGTCTGAAATAACATCCAAATAACATCTGAAATAACACCCAAATAACATCAGAAATAACACCAAAATAATATCTGAAATAACATCCAAATAACATCTAAAATAACATCCATGTAACTTCAAATAACATCTGAAATAACATCAAAATAACAACAGAAATATTATCCAAATAACATCTGAAATAATATCCAAGTAACATCTGAAATAACCTACATGTAACATCTAAACTAACTCCCAAATAACGTCCTGAATAGCATCAAAATAACATCTTGAATAATATCCCAGTAACACCTGAATGACATTCAAATACTATCTTAAATCTTGATTAGAATTAATTGCTGATATAGCTCATGAATATACACTCGACAAATCATCTAACAAATATAAATATTATATAAATATTATTATATAAAATCAAACACTCCAGTAAAGTCTATTAAACATTATTGCACAGGTAATGTATGTTTACTTTGCTTTATCACCGAACTACAAAGTATCACATGAAAAGGTAATGATACTCGATATCATGAATGAAGCACTCTGATATCATTGGGATTCATTCATGCATGCAACATCGAAAATTTTTACGCATCAGTGCACATTGCATAACAGAAACACCAACAAGGTTATTTACATTTGTATCGCTTATATCTACACATACCTGAATAAAGACAAGTTGAATCTGTTATATCTTCATATAAGATCCTTCCATAAACTATATAAGATCAGCTGGGTTAATAAATCTCTTATTTTCAGATCAGCTAGGTTAATAAATCTCTTATTTTCAGATCAGCTAGGTTAATAAATCTCTTATTTTTACAGTGATGGGTTTGAAAAAGTCTTAAAGTAAGTAATTCTTATCTGATGATTATGAATTCAATCTTAAAGTTAATCCAAGATTATCTACCCATCACATATCTTTGATCGAATTACTGCTGAATAAGCACTTTCAGAAATCTTTTCTCTCGTGATCTCTACTCAGCTCAGGTTTGAGAAAATTTGAAAAGTACATCGTTCTTTAATAAAACATTGTTTTTCATAAATATAATGCAAAGGTTTCATAAGGAAACATTAATGCTTCACAATCTGGTTTTAATTAAATTAGCAAACAGCAAACTTAATTAGCAAAGTTGACAAGCACACAACTAATATTAGCTTTAAAGGAAGGCCAATACAGAACCCAAATACACAAGCTGGCGCTTAGGGGGTTAATAACACTTGAAAATGACCGACTTTTGTTAATTGTTTACACACATTAAAACAACAAAATCTTTAGTTTGTGTAAATAAATTTGGACTTTTTACATTCATGAATATTTTTATTGAAATATAGTTCCTGAGACTGTGTGAAATTGGTATAAGTTTTAAAGCTCACTGTGTTGAGAAAAAAGACATCTAACTACAGTGTTAGAATAACTTTTCCTCTGAGAGTACCTGTTATTTAAATACTCTGCAAATTTTAAAACTTATAACTAAGCTTTTTCTTTACTTCTTCAAATATACTTCATTGAGAAGATTCTAAAGTAATAGACCAGAAAAGTCATAAATAATATCTTAAATTTTATTTTCATATTTCAAAGTTAAATGCTTACCTTGTTCAATGCAATCCATTTCATTTTCTGTTTTATTGGTATCCATATCAGTGTTTTAAGTTCTTAAAAAGCCTGGAACCCAATTTGACTTAATATCCAAAATTTCAGCACATCTGTTCTCATGAAAAACTTCAATCATAAAAATATTCAAAACGTTTCACAAAAAGTCCTTAAACACGCAAAAAATTCCCCTACAATTGAGATCACACACAATAATCATCCAAAGAAATAAAATCTTAAAATTTTCACAATTTCAAAACTCCTCACAAAACAAAACATTGCTGCGGTCCTGTTATTAATATGGCCGACAGTGATGCTCCAGGTTTGCTAATCCAAAGTGTAAATAGACACATTCTCCGAGTTAAGAAGCTAATTCTGTCCAGCGCTAACGGAGCCTATTTATACACGCCATCAATGAAAAGGCGAATTTGACTTCTCATGACTCTATGTCCGAGTGTTGTAAATTCCTCTGTGTTCTCCGTTAAAGTGATTGTCCAAACAATTACATTTTTTGTTTGACCCTCGTAACACGAATTTTGCTTGTTTGAGATTCGTACACCTGGACCCCGTTCTTAAATGACCTTTGCAGGCCAAGCATCACATCTAGAGTAGATTTTATGTTTACATGGTATTTGTACTATTTGAAGTTTGACACTTTTCCCTTGCTTTTCGACATGTCATCCATGGATGGAATTGTAATTCACTCTGTTGAATGGACTGAGAGTTTGTGTTAGTTTTGACATTTAAATGTTATTAACTTTTGACTCTAGATTATTTTTTTTCTTACAGACTCCAAGTGATAATTTCAATTGCTAATTGCAATTTTAACTGAATCACTAATTAATTAAACTGTGTAACATGTGGAAAGTTAAAGCTCCAAATTACATGTAAAAGTGCATATACTATTTATACTGAACAGAATACTTGTTCCTCCTTTTAATCTTTGGTAAAAGGTCTTCAAAAATAAAAAACATGTATTTAACTGCAATGTAACCTCTTATTTACTGACAACCAATAAAGAATGGTAACATTTTGTTTGTTCAAGAGTGGATAATGGATAAAGGATGGAATAATGCTTCCAGGATTTGAAATGAATATCCTTTTTCTTCCATTTCAAACAAAGAATTCAAATCCCCCCACCATCACCACCACCAAACCTCCACCCCTCCCCAAAAGAAAATCCACACAAATCGAACTTTTTCACATGTACACCTCCAATTATCTACTCTGAAGATCAGAATATCTATATCCATTACTTACCATTATTTACACATTACTCTGTATGGAATATCTATACAATGTATCTATTACTCACAATTATTTACTCAATAGATCAGTATTACCTATATCCATTACTGGCATTTTCTGTGCTATAGGTCAGGGGTAATGTATCTATTACCTACCATTATCTACTCTATAGGTCAGAAATACCTACCATGTATATATATCATTTAACCTAATGGCCGTGTGGACTCACAATCCAACAGATGGCCACTAAACCAGACCTGCCATAACAACTCAGACTACCCTAAATTTCTTGCTCAAAGTATTCTGAGAGAAAACCTTGCACTTCACTAGCAATTACCTGTCAGAGGCTGGATCCAGGAATTTTTAAAGAGGGAGGGGGGGGGGGGGTTCACCTATTGATAAAGGAGCAGGGGTGGGTTCACCCTTGGGTGTCACCCATGTAAAAGGGGGGGGGGGCTTCCACCTCTGGATACATCACTGACTTGTCCTTCAACTTCAAAAGTACTCCATTGGTCGAGGTTGATGCAAGTGGTTCAAAGATTCACTTTCTTAGAATTTGATGAGAAAAAATGTCCGAGTGATTTACATTTTTAAATGTTAAAAAAATTTTTTTAACAAGTTTCAATTCATAGCCCTATATTAAAGAATATCAAAGGAAAATTGACTAGAGATGCAATAGTGTTAAAGTGTGTGAACAGGTGAAATAACTGATATCATTCACATGTAGGAATGCATAAGGAGCGAAAATAAATTTTTTACATTTTATTCATTCTTCCTATATATCTAATATTTCACATCTATCTAAGTTAATTTTTACGTAAAATCTGATTAAAGATTATTTTATGTAACTTTTTTTCCTGCAAAATATCTTAAATCTTTTTTAAGATATGCATAACACTAATTCAATCTTTATTTTCAGTATCCAAAAAAAACTCCATGTTTCATTCAATACAAGGCTCACAAAGCTGTATGGACGAGTAAAATGAAATCCCCCGCGAGAACATCATCCCAACGACTTTATTCTTCGACGACACACAAACCACTGTAGCTTTGTCCACGCTTCAAGTAGGAAGGGAGCAGTCATTGTATTCAATCACCTCAGCAGGGAGTCGTGATTGAAGTGTCTCGCCCAGCAATTATTTGACAATATAGGCAGGTGGCAAAATTTTCGAGGTGAAAAAAAAATTGTCATAGAACAATCATTACATTGAGAGTCCGGAGAAAACAAAGTCAACATTTCCGATATCGGACATACCGAAGAATGCTCGTGTGTTATTTTATCCTAATTGGGGATAATGGTGTGCCATGGTTGACTGACTTTGTAAAGAGTATTGATAAGTGGCTGAATGTGATTTGAATAAATGCTTGTAGTTCATGCATAATCTTGTGTCGATCTTCATGAATCAGATAATTTGTTTTCGTTTAGGCACGAGCGAACCATAATTTCATAATTGAGAGCGATCCTGATTTTGATAAATATCTCATTAAACAACTTAAAGATCCTTATCCAAAACCATTATTATAAATAATGAAATAAATAGTGCAAAATGTTCACAAGTAATCTGGTTTGGATGGTAATTATTTTTTAAGATTAACATTATAAACAAAAAGTATAGCATTTGGCTCTGTAGTTCATTAGGCTTTATGATACATCATTACTGAGCTGTATGATAAATTATTATAACAGACCACAGGATCATCATATCTATATGGCTTTAAGGAGATAAGCTTTCTAGTCTTGGAGAGCAAGGTGAATATAATAATACTGAGCTGTATGATAACTTATCATAATAGACAACAGGATCATCATATCTATGCATAGCTATAAGGAGATAAGCTTTCTAGTACTGGAGAGCAAGGTGAATATAATAATACTGAGCTGTATGATAACTTATCATAATAGACCGCAGGATCATCATATCTATATGGCTATAAGGAGATAAGCATTCTTGGCCTTGAGAGGAAGGTGAAAATAAGTAAGGGTGTTGCCCATGTGGCCCCTATAAACGCTCAAAGGGTCATCAATCTAATTTATAATCCCATTCGGAAAAGGAGTCTGTATACAACATTTCAGCCTTTTAGGGCCTTAGGTTCTGGGGAAGAAAAAAGTAGTTTTAAAGGTCATGGCCCCTGAGGCTCTCATTACACAACATTTACTTTCTCCGCCTTTTCCTTCTAGATTTCTAAATTTAAAAATTAGATTTTCGGCAAGGCCCCTATGGTAATTTATAGAAACATTTACAAATGGACAGACAGGCGGACGGACAAATCAGATTCCATCTCGCCTTTCAACTGCAAATTTTGAGAGCAAGGTCAACCTCTTCTAGCAAAATATTGTTTAAAGGACGGAACCTCAGTTAATGCTTTCTAGCAAACTCACATGCATAAACACTTGACAACTATAGTGCAATTTCCCTACGCATTTACCACATGTCACTGCTCAGATGCACCTGCTCATATGCAAGGTGTCAATTCAAAGTGTGAAAGGTATTTAAAACAGAATTTTCTTCTTTAACATTTTGTAAAGATTTTACAAACTAGTTTACAAAGAAATACAATTATCATATAAGTGTGTGGAATATACAAGGAACCCTTTCTACCCTTTACTTTTTCATAATACTTCGCAACATTTTTTTTCTAAAGGACAAAATGTGTAAAATAAGATTAAAATACAAGTGTTTTACTTTCAAATTTTCCCACGTGAGTTACAAAACAAGAGATTATGGAATATAACCAAAGATTTTAAAATCATCAAATTAATGGTTTAATCAAATTGAATTATTATGTTTGCATGAAATTCATAAAGATGGCCGAGTAAGAATCAAACACTAAAAATGAGTGTTTCTATTTCATGCTAATTTGAAATAATTATCTTACTCTTTTACAAAAATTCTCCCAGATTAAATTTAACATAGGCACTAAGTGCTAATATACAGTCCCTGCTGAGAAAATAGGCTTATCTCAAGCGAAATATGAGATAAAACGTTGATATCGTGAGAAAGATACAGAAGGTATGAACATATTGCCTTAACTACCCACTAGAGAGCTATACAACATGAAGTTTTATCTTTATTAAAATCACATCATTGTAATTGAAAAAACATACTTCTCTTGCTCTTATCCCAACCATTTTGGTTCAAGAATGTACATTTTATTTCATAACTTTGTTGTAGCATTGTAATTTTTCCCCAAAGAGGATACTCAAGTCGTTTTTCCCATGATATCTCTGTTGCAAGTGGACTATATATTTACTTAAAAACTCCTTGTGGTGAAAACATTGTACCATTATTTTCAAGCACAGATGGTTGGACTGTTGAAATACTGTACAGTATTATTTTATTTCACCCATTAGAACACCAGTTTCATCCAATGGCAATCCTGTATTTCTACAGTCCCTTTACAATTCAGGACGCAGGTTTTGTTATTTTTATTCAACAGGCTTTGATACAAATACAAAATTTCAGATGGCTCTTTTCTGTAATCAATTTGATAACATGTGTGACAATATGTTAATATCAAATAATAATGTGATGTCATTTGACTTCAAATTTATTGTGGTATACATTCAACTTTTACCTCAAGTTAAACATAGAATGCATTTGCTTAATTTGTATTCTATAGTGAAATTTTGTATCAGTTACTATTTGTATCTTACATATCATCCAAGCTCGAATTTTAAAATGTAAATGTGAAAGAATCATTCATATTTAATCAACTGAGTTTGATTAAGAAACATATTCTTATAATATTTTTCCTGCCTGTAAATTGAAAGCCTGAGAAAAATTTCTCATATTTTACAAAGAACTTTTATTGCCCTGAGAAAAAATATCCCATTTCACTGATAAATCTGCTGCCACTTGAGATGCATCGGCTCCAAAAAACACAACTTATCTCATTCTTAATCTAGAGGAGCGAACATACATTACTTTCCTTTCAACAAATTATTGTGCCAGTCTAAAAATACACAGCAACGTTGTTTGTATCCACACATAACGGTACGAGGAAACAAGGTCTTTTGTTTGAAAGATTTATGAATTGTAAAATAGAAGATATCTGGGTTTTTTTTTACTAAAACCATGTTTTTGATATTGAGAGAGGAAAAAGTTTCCTATGATATAATGCATGTTCTTATTGAAATCAGGACTTATTCATGTTTACTTGTCGCTAGGATTAGTCAATCCCACGGTTACAACGCAAGGTCATGAGATAATTTGTTGTGTAAGACCTTTAATTGTTTCATGACATCATACCCGTCAACTGTAACCTTCGAATAGTGATCACATGTGTCATTTTCAATAAACTCAGTAAAAATAACATGTTCTTACTATTTGAGATTGATAGCAAATTTGTTCCATTGCTGTATTTTTTTACAGGAAAATGAAGACCATAGGGAATACATGTAATAACCACTTCGTTAGCACATGGTTCTTTAAGCGAAGAGGAGTAGATTTTCATGTAAATAAAGATAATTCTTGCACATTTCTAAAGGGCAAATAACCTTTACAGGAGAGAAACAAACAATAAATGTACATTACTTGTCATAAGTTAGGCAACATACAGATTGAATAGAAATTCACAAAGAAATAACCCTTTACCTAAATAGGTTTATTAATCTTGAGTGCAAGAATAATATTTCGAATAAGGACTTTAAAAACTGGAATTTTCTTTGTTACGCTGGCATTTGTTTGTTATAACCCTTAACAAGATTAGCTATGCATTGCGGTGAAACCTGCGAGCATTGGCTGGAACTAGCGAACCATGGATGGTACTGCGCTGAAATTCAGTGTAGCATTGCACCCAAACCTGACTGCCTGTGGAACAGTTCTCTACTGCAGACAAAGTTGCTGAGCCCTTGGCGGGATTCAAACCACGGACCTATTGACCCGAAGCCGAACGCACTAACCACTGCGCTATCCTGCCCCCCTTGGTTTTGGAGAAAGTTACTCTGATGTAAAGGGCTAATATGAGTCCATTTTGGATCCATGTTGTTATGGTTTTATGTGCAGCTGGTAAGTGAAATTTGTCTATATCAAATAAACAGAGGTGAGGTGAAATGATTGGAGCAAAATGAAGCTTCCAAGAGTATTTCACTTATATTCTTTTGAATAGAGCTGAGATTATATTTACTATCTTATCTCTAGCTCCCCTTTATAGAAAACCACATCCAGGTTAACCTGTTGAAGATGTCAGCATAAAGCAAGATAGAATGAGTTCATGTGCATGTGTTGTCAGACAGATAGTATCAGAAAGTCAGGTAGTACACTATTTCCCTATCAACAAGTTTCATTCTATAAACGCCCCACAGATAAGACATAAGGCTGTGAAAGTCAGTAAACTGGCACTGAGTCAATGAAGGCTTCAAATTAAGGTTACACAAGTTTTGAGGTAAAATGTCAATAAACATATAAATGAATATAGCGTTTTAGAATAACAGACAGTTTAAATCTGTGATCAACAATTAATATCTATAGATGATTAAGTTGTAGTGATGCTAAGTAGCAGGACAATAAGCCATCTACCTATCTATCTGCCATCTTTTTTGGGTCTATGATGAATTCAAACAGTAAGAATTTCATTAGATTCTTGATAATTCGAAATAAACTCATCAATTCCTTTTGGTTTATAATGACTTCCAATAGATTCCGGTTATCAAAACACATTCTTTGTTGCATGCGCAATGTCAACCCGAAATGAATTGACGACGCGTAAACAGAAAAATCAGAGATTGTTGTGGGTTAATGGACATGGGATGGGCAGTTCTTGGCGGATCCTAAGCTAGATGTATAGAGTAATTAAATTGGGCGACTAGGAAGTAGACACCAACAGCAGCAGCGTAATGGATATAGATATATGCTTCCACATATTTTGCCTAAGAAAAGCCTTGAAACCTGCGAGCAACGGCTGTAATTAGCGAACCATTGGTGGTACAGCACTGAAAATCTATGTAGCATTGCACCCAAAGCCATTTTTTTTCTACTAAATTTTTACCTATATAACACTATTAAAATAATTAAAAATACTTGAAATGAGTGCTTTACTTTCATATTTCAAAAATAAACTCTCAAAAACTTTTATTACCTTTTATTCACTTTTCAATATTTCATACAGAAATCATATTAACATCCTACTGTCATAACTGCATTTAAATCAACTCATATTCGCATCTCAAAATCAGCCATAAAACCATCATCACTTTCTGCTGTCATAACCCAGCATCTAAAACTAAAAGAAATTTTTTTTTTTTTAAACTTGAAAACATCCTACATGTTCGATTCAACGATAAACGATTTATTTGTTATTAAGCCTTCAAAGTTTACATAAGCCAGAGACTTATATTCTGACATATTTTTCTAACATTTCAAGAGTAAATTCTAAAAATTTGAAATTTCTCTTAGATAAACTGGTTAGTGCAAACATTACTTTATATTTGATTTCTTACTATTTGATTGACCCTTTACCTGCAATATATTTGAGGACAACCTTTCCTTAACCAATGACAAATCTGATAAAATTAAATCAACTGAAAGTATTTGATCACAAATCACAAAATATTTTTCATTCAAGTTTGAAACGTCTAAAAGTTACAGTAAGACTTTCATTCAGTCTCTAAGTTGAGTGAGTGAATTATTGCTTACCGCTGCTAAGCCACTATCTTAGCACTTAGAGGTTTTCAGTCTCAGAAAAATTTATTTCTAAAATATGTTTATTTCATTTTATACAGGAAAGGATCGGGCTTCAGAGAAATGATATTATCAAACAGCTTTTCAATCTGCACTTTATTCCCAAGAAATTAATGGTTATTTAAGATTAAACAATATTTTTTTGAATAAGAATAGGAAAGTTTATTTCTCAGTTTGGAATTAGACTAATAAGAATTGAAATATTTTTGGGGATATTAGGAGACTGTGTTACAGTCTATTTTCATGATAAATCTAGGTGTTGGGCTATCAACACTTCAATTAAATCTGCCAGATGCCGGACTGCTACAAGTCAGGCAGAACTAAGGGTTTCAGAGTTGAAAGAATTATAGGGGGGGGAATGGAATTCCTGAGGGAAAGAAGTTGGGAGGTGTTTTTCAGTTCAAAGGATTGACTTTTCCTCATGGAAAAAACTAATAGTTCAAAATAATAGTCCATACTCGCAAAAACAAGATTGAAATCACTAAATCATGGGAGAAGTCACTTAGCAGGATTTTAAAAAATTGGATATGAATAAGTAACCTTACTAATTCATTAAGTGACCTTGGCCAATAAATATAATTAATACTAATCCATTGAAACCATTGCTGTTTAATAAAACTTCAATTATATTACTGCTTGTGTAATAACTTGACTTGACATCACAATTGTTAAGAATTCATTCACTCATATGACACTAAACCCCTCACTCATTTCAAAATGTTCTCAAACAAGACGTTTTCTCTGTTCACTGTTCCAACTTATTATTTTAAATGTTCTTTATCCCATCACCAACAATCATTTACATAATCATAACTTGAAAATTATCTAAAATCTATGACATTTCCCCCCAATATATAACAGATTCAACATGCATGAGAAACAAAAGCAATTGGATTCGAACCCAAGACTTTTGATCAATTCATGACAGCCCTTCTATCTTAGCTTATGTTCATGATGAAAACTACACTTAAAGATTTCTGTGGAAATTTAGAGAACAATTTAAATGAATCTCACCTGAGTAAAACAATGGACAAAAATGGTTATCACCATTTAGATGTGTTTGTTGTCACCATGGAAACAAGGAAGTAAATTGATCACTGAAAACTTGAAATGTCTTCACCATTAGAAAAGATATCATTGTGGATGATAAGTTGAGACTAGTTTTGATAGTGTATGCCACTCATTCTGTTATACCGTATACATTCTAAAAATTAATCTCTCATTATATTAAAAAAAATTGTTTAGCCATGAAAAGACTTGGGGAAAATTACATCATATTTTGTCATATTTATCAATAGACAAATCATGATCATAAATCATTTTAAATCCTTTTGATTTCTACTCCAATTTTTCTATTGTCAACAATTTCACTTCCAATTTAACACTTTTGTTGCTGAATTCATTAATGATAACCATTCAAGGATGCTAATTTACAGAAATTAAAAATATTAGCAAAGGAAATACTCACAAATTCGCCAGAGGTTCAAGAAACAATACTCTGGAATCCTCAAATAATAGGTTAATATAAAATCTCATCGAAACCTTTTATGAAAGATAATTTTCATACTTCATCTTTTATTTCAAACCAAAGGTGTTACAGGATTTACTAGGTATACAATCAAATGACTTTACTCCTACATATCATACAAAGATATTCAAGGGCAGTAACACATTTTTGGAAAGATTTATTTCTTTACTTTTCGAAAATGGGCATTAGTTTATGACAATGCATGATTATGTTCTGAGGGTCAAAACATCTCAATACTAACCCTATCATCTGAGGTTGTAGAGGAAATAATCAAGTATACCACTGGCGGCCATTTTTGTGCACACATTTGTGGTAGGGAAATGGATTTGCATAGCCTAACCAATCATGGTTTTATAACTGTTTCTTTTGATAAAAAATTTTTTCTTGCAATTGGAGAGATTTATATAGTTTTCATGAGATCAGATTATTTCTTTTAAAAAATGTGCTAATGCCGCTTTAAAGTTTCTTCTTACAAGGACTATTTTTTTAATATATATCGGTACAGGCACAAGCCAACCAGCAACAAAAACTCCCACTCCATAATAGACATGTGAGTATATTAATCTTCAACATATTAAAGGTAGTTAATATCGTCCTCACATCAAAGTCTATAGAACAATTTCTTTTGATCAGACCCATAGCAAAATATCATTAAACTGTAACAAAATGCTTGTAGGGACGCCATGGAGAAATCTGGGGGAGAAGATTGAATGACCCCCATAAGAACATGTGGGGGAATTCTATAGATCTAAGGGATTCCTGACCATTGTGGTCAAATGTCCGAGAAATCATTCACGAACACCCATTGACAGGCACTGGGGTAAATAAACAAATTATCCTGGGTATTGTTGGAAACTACTGGGCCAAACCAAGGTGTGATGAGTTTGAAAGAAGAATTGATAATCTTGGAATTATTGGGGGCAATGTTGAAATCATTTTTGATCGAGGTTTTGGATAATCTGAATACATGGGAAAATATCTCAAAATCTTAAATATAAGATTATAAATAGAATTTTTTTTTATTAAAAGATGACTAATAATTTCCTCAAAAATGAACATATTAATTATCTTATTGATTAAAGCAGTAAAAACATCTATATATATGGTAATATAGATATCTTAACAGGTACACCAAAAGTTTATCACCCTTAAATCATTCATTTTAAATATACTAGCAACTTCTAGGATATCTTTCAAAAAGTTCACACTCAGTAATTATAATATATTAATCTAATTTCATCCATGGCTTTCATCAATAATGCCATTATGGCTCTACCAGATAAGGGAAATCCAATCTTATCTTCAAAAGGGGAATAACTTTTGGAAAAACCAAGTCTTTAGACAAATCAGATCGGAAAGGAGCAAATAACTACCATCAACCATAATTTTTTCTTCATGATAGCCTCCACTTTCTTTTTAAAAGTAAAATGTGATTGGTCAGCTTAAGACTAATTAAGCTTTATTTGTACTAAAATGATAACAGAACATGTGCCAATACAAGCTGTTGTCAGACCAGATATGAAACAACAAAACATTTTTGAAACGGAAGAAGAATTATTTTAGAATTTTTATTCTTCAGAACATGTTCGATTTTTATCAGACTGACATCAACCAAAACTTTCTAACATGGATATAACCAAGGACAGCGTAAAGATAGGTTATCGTGGAATTTTTCCGAACTTTTGAGGAAAGGGTTAAGTGAGGTGAGGTGAGGTGGTGTTTAACGCCGCTTTCAAGATTATTTCACTTATATCGCGGCTGAGAAAGCCCGCAACACCATTTTTGCTATGCATTGCGGTGAAACCTGCGAGCATCGGCTGGAGCTAGCGAACCATGGGTGGTACTGCGCTGAAATTCAGTGTAGAGGAAAGGGTTAACATCTACAATCTCATTAATGCTAATGACATTTCATTCATAAGTTATTAGTGTTCAACATAACTAAAATCTGTTCTAAATTCCCTCAGATTTTTATCTTGATGTTGACGACAACACATCTATATATACATTCCTGTCTGTTCCCTGTGAATCATATCTGTATGTTTCATTTGTCTGTCGTAAGCAGCCAATAAGTATTCATAGACAGACTTATTTTTATCTCTACATCAGCTTCAGTGATCAAACCTCCTACGTAAGTCGAGAATCCTTTACTTCTCATCCTCAAGAGAAGTATATGACAGGATATTTGTTGTTGAAGAAATTCTAGATAATTATACTCTTGTTTTAAATCATATATATTATTTCAGCAAAAATATCAAATTTTCAACGAGCTTGTGTAGCTCCCCAAAACTATTTATGGTCAAAATCAATGAAATGCAATTCCCATTTAAAAATCCCTTTTTACAAACCTTCCCCAAACTGAGCTTAAAGATTAAAATTTTTTTTCATCCTCAATTCAAGGTAGATACAGAGCATGATGAAAATTCCAGATTATTATACTCCTGTTTTAAATCTTATATGTTTACAGCAAAAATATCAAATTCTCAACGAGATTCTGTTGCTCCCCAAAACTATATTTTATGCACTATTAACAATCAAAATCAATGAAAAGCAATTCCCATTTAAAAATCCCTTTTGACAAACCTCCCCCAAACTGAGAATAAAAATTTAATTCCCCTCTCCCCCTCTCATGTCTAAAATTGGTGCTAGAGGCTTGTCACACAGTAATAAAGATTGTGAACTTATCATTTGGAGTGCTTACTATTTGTTTTCTCTACTCCACACACAGGGATGAACTTATGAATGACTTCAAACCCTGGACCCCCCTCCCCCCCACCCTCTTTTGACCCACATTCGTGAACATTCCATAGCTCTGGCGCCACCTGGGTTCCATGATGAAGGAAATAGTAAAGTCTTTCATCTCCAAGAGCTTTATGGAATATTGAAAGTATTCGTTAAGACCCTCTTGAAATAGAACATTAATATTTCTCACATTATTTTTTGCCATTAATATTACGCTTAATTTGATGTTTTTAAGATATACTACATTCTTTTAAAGACTTAAATTAATTTAATTTAAAATTAAGTTACTTGCACTTCAAAGATTGATTAATTATTGATAATATTCATAGGCACTGATCATACGACTTTGAAAATTTTCTCATTTTTTAATATGAAAACACGTTGTTATGATTGTTATTTCAGAAATTTAATGGAAAAGTTTGATATGCAAGTGGACAATAGGGTGATTTCTTAACAAAACATTTGCAAAAGTTTACACTGTATCTGTTTTCCACCAAAACAAAAAACCCACTAAAAACCCACAAACTACGTTACAAAAGTACCTAAACCACAGAATGAATCGTTTATATGTTTTGCAAAGTCTCTTTACACACTTACGCATCCAAAACAAACAGTACATCAATCCAGTTACTGATGATTAATTTTCGGTACTTAGAAAACAGGTAACAACAAAAATAGCACATGAGAAGAGCAGAAAGTTGGGATTTTTGCAATCAACGTTCTTCTATTTAGACATGTGTTTCTGTTGTTAACTTGCCGACATGAGATTTGAGAAACTATCAAATGTTTCATCATCGTCTGTTTCACTTAAAAACTGCGAAATAGGAGAGTTTTAGTATTTAAGAGTGTGCAGTGTTTTACCTTCATGCGATCATTTCGAAGTAAAAGAAATTTTAAAGAAAATAATGGGTGACTTAGAGGCATGGTAGCATATTTCGTTGACATCGTAACTGTTAAAATTTGCCCTATTACTTAGTTTGTGCAAGATATATTTTCTTCATAGAGTTAAACATTTCATTGTGAAATATGGTGTCCAGTATCTAGCAAAAACTACATAGGACCATTTTATTTATAAAGACCTGTAAATCTTTGCAATAGGAAAATGAATCTGTGTTGTTTGCTCAAGAATCCTTGTACTGTTAAAAAATATTGTCTTACAATTAGTAATATTTATTTTTGAATTAATTTCTGATTTTTCGATCCCCTGATTTCCCTTTGAAAATTATGCTATGCCTTTGATATTGAATGAAACAGTAAAGCAGAAGACTATATAAAAGTAACTTTCAGCTTGTAAAATTACAATTTGCTTAAGAAACAAATATCAAAAGGAAAAATTATAAGATTTGGCCACTCAGATTGGTGTAGTACTAATTGATTCAGCAATTGAAATGTTACTCAACTAAAAGAAAAACATGAAACAAGTGTTTTACCATGAAGGATAATGCACTCAGAGCAGTTCTTTTTCATTTCCATGATAATGAGCAAAAAAGAAATCTTGTGTTATTCATGCTTAAAGTAGAGATTGGTTCAAATTATGATAAAGACTTCAATTCTCAGTTCACTTTAAATTGAGATTTTTGAAATTCATTCCTGCTAAGAAAAAGTTAAATAATTATTTTCATAAAGTTAATTAAAAATCTTGATTGGACTAATTTAACAGTACAGTTATAAGTGTAGAAACAAAGGATATATAATTGGAAAACAATTAAATTAACTACACATATAGAACTGCTAATGAAACAATAAATTGTAAGAATGAAAATAGATGGAATTCAACTTAATTTCTATTGCATGAAAAGGAATAGTTTAATTAGTTTCTAATGACAATGATGACCAAAAGCAGTGGAATTCAATTAGAAGACAGATTTCGATCAAACTTCCTTAACACTTAATTTAGAAATGATCAAAAAGTTCAAAATCCTTTGAAAACAGAATACTATTTACAAACATTCACTTAAATAAAATTCTCATCAAACAAACCCAACCCGACCAAACCCAACCAATAATTTATCCCATTCTATGATTCCAAGATGATGATTGCAATCACAAGGTCACATACTCTTTGAACAGGTATGTGAAATTTCACTTTTTATATCAGCTGGTCTATATGATATATATTCCCGAAAAGGTTATCTTTTTGGTAACACATTAATGTTCTTCCATATTGTCAGAAAAGTCACAGCTTAAAGAAAATGAGAACACTAAATTAATGACACAGTCAACCATGTTTGTTGGGTGTGGTTCTATTGTGCATTTACATTTTGAAATTCAGTTCACACACTGTCAGTGATAGAAAGATTTCTACTAATTAATAATGGAGTGGGAAACGTTTGCAAAGAAAAGAAAGTTAAAAAGTTGTCAACACTTGTTCATTCAATTTTGTAAATCTGTTCCCAATTTTGCAATTTTACAACCATAAAAACAAGGGTTTTGAAATTCAAACTAAGTGAGAAATCTTCATTAAATGATAACAGCAACTCTATCATAATTTTATGACAACATTTCGGTTCATGGTAACCATCTTATAGATAATAAATGACATCCTAGTTGACATAAGAAAATTCATTTTTTCAAAAGTTCCACAAAGAAAATGCCAAACCTTTCTTTACAGACACTTTCAACTTTGCGCATCTGTGATGCTATTTTCTTACTCCATTTAAAGACTTTAGGAACTGTGTCCTTTGTCAGATGTCAACATTGGAATCAAAACATTAAAAGTTGAAGCCGGGCTATCACCATATCCTGTTTCTGTGTCCTAATTTCATTCACAGACTTTCAGGACTTTGTGGTAGATACACATCCCTAAATATCATATATGAACCACAGACCAAAAATCACTGTCATAAAAAAGAAAACAAAATCTTTGTCACATACCAGGATTTCGCTCCATGTTGATGTCAAGTTAGTAAATCCAATAGAGTGAATAAATCCACACTTAGCACAAGTATCCTAAAAGTTTTAGGCGTCTTCGTCAATACTCTGTACAAGTAACCAACTCTTTCACCTCCTCAGCAAAGCTTCCTCCACATTGGAGAGCAGCAAAAGATAAACTCTTCGAGGTTGGAGGTAAAAAACCATGGGAATAGCTGGGAAAGTGAAACCTGATGCTGAATTAGGCCAGGCCGCAGATTGGTAGAACAGCTTCTGTTTAGCTTCTGTGCTGCATGTCATCTGTTTGGTCTATGTTTATATACAGGACTAAGTACTTGTTGGGGGTGTCATGTAATTGTAGGATACTTGTTTGGTGCCTTTTAAACATGGATGGGACATTTTGGAAACTCATGATGCTAGCAACATTGGTGGAGAAGTGACATTTGTGTAAACTTCATAGCTAGGATCCGCGCTAATGGCTGAAATATAGCCCAACGTGGTGTTAAACAATAACTCACTCACTCACTCATAGCTAGTCTATGTTTATATACGAGACAAAGTCCTGTAGGATACTTGTTTGGTGCCTTTTAAACATGGATAGGACATTTTAGAAACTCATGATGCTAGCTGTAATGGTGGGGCAGTTGGATTTGTGTGTCAACTTAAAAGCTGGCTATGATTATATACTGGACCATTACTTTTAGGTTTCATATGTTTGAAGTAGACTTGTTAGGTGCCTTTTAAAACAATGATTGGACATTTGATACTCATATGATTCTAGCTACACTGTTAGATTAGTGGTGCAGTTTGATTGTCAATTTCATAGCACTGTCAAGTACTTGTAGGGGTATCATGTATTTGTAGGGGTGCCAAGTACTTGTAGGGGTGTCATGTATTTGTAGGGGTGCCAAGTACTTGTAGGGGTGCCAAGTATTTGTAGGACACTAGTTTAAACATGTAGGACACCTTTAAACGGCCAGTTCGATTACGTTTTCAGCGATAAGCTTATGCTGCTAACGAAGCTATTTTTAGATACAGTGCGTCAGCAGTTAAGTAGATCTATAAATAGAATGAGAAAAGTCCCTTCCCATAATGCAACGCTGCATGTTTTCACAACATGGCGACAATCACGTTTGTGTCAGCGTGTCGAATGGGTCTGAGGGGTGATGCGGGGTACTTGGTCATGTGCCAGTGTCAAAAGAGAAGGGACATTGTGACATGTCCACGAATCAATCAAAATGAACATATAAATACAGATGACCATGCGTTTTTTCATATTTTAGCATATATGACTCCAACAACTAACGGAGCAAGGTCTCCCAAATAAATCCGCTTGGCATTTCTCTCTTGTTGTCGTCTCGCAGGCGAATTTCCATCGTACTTTCGCGGTCGCCCTCGACTTCGCACAACTTCACTCATAGTAAAACTCTTCTTTTTTAAGAAAGATATCTAAGTTACTTCACATAAAGTTTTTAATGTACGGAAAACTGCAGCACTGTGAGTAATTTGGAGTGCGATAGTCTGGACGAATCTTTGTTTATATTGGGAAGCCGGAGCGAAGCCACTTTTCTCCTCAGTGTCATATTGATTGAGCTTAGCCATTTGAGATGTCATAATTAGTTATGCAAACATTATTTACATTATTAATCCCCAACAATCAAAACATCCAAGTAACTACAAGGTTACTACAACGCAGATCAATCATGCAGCGGACAACAATCTAATGGCCGCCATGATCGCAATAGAGTTAAGCCCCTTGGTAGTGCTGGTCAGTGGCTTCGATTGTTTTCGCTATTTTTTTCAGTTTGAAGGACGGATTACAACTAATTACCAAACATGAAAAAGTTGTAAACACAGAAAATAGAAAACAAATCGAATATATAAAAAAGTTACGTGTCGCGTGCAAAAGGGAATTCCCTCCCGAATATTTGTGGAACAGAAAATACCCGGTCGAACTGGCCGTTTAAACATGGATGGAACATTTGACACTCATGTGATGCTAGCAGCACTGTTAGATCAGAGTTGCTTTTCATTAACTTGCACATATGGAATTTATGTTTGTTGTGAAGAACTTATAAAGTGTTCAGGGAAGATATGTATTTTTCTGTAGAAAACCAAACAAAGGCCGCTATACCTAAAAATCTTGAGTAACAAAGATAAGAATCTCATCCAAACAAACAAACAAACAACTGCTCTTTCAGCAGGGCTATGGGATTATGGAAGGGGATGTGTGCCAAAAATGAAATCCTGTAAACTCGTAATTCGCAAGTTGTAACATGTCGTTCTCAACCATGCAATTCTCGAAAAGACAAGTCCAAGTATGCAAACCTAACATTTCATTCCTGTAAAACTCAACTTTCTGTTCTCAACTTTACAAAGTTCAAATGTAATTCTAGAAATGTTAAAGTCGAAACTCATTTTTGTATTTCAAATACGAGGGATATACACATTTAGCAATGCTACAAAGTACGTTTTACAATTGGTGAATGAAAAATGAAGAGTTGTAAAATCAGCCTTTGGAAACAGACTTTTGCATCTGGAGTTTTACATGAGTTGCATGGTTATGATTGCAATGTTCCGAAATACATCTGTACACGATTTCGCATTGACCATATTTGGAAGTTTAACGAAGACTGCCGATGATTTCCGAAGATGATCGGTATTTGACAACAACGAGACCTCCCTGATCCAAGCTCCATGCAACGCTGTGCAAGCTTTCCGGATAGTGTTGAGTTGAGTCCACAGCAATGCGCGGAGCTTGGGCATGCGACGTTCACCTATTGTAAAAGTTCTAAGTAACTCGCGTACGGTGTTTTCGGACACCTAAGGCAAATAGCAATAATTGTAATAGAATAAATATCATTTGCAATTAATTCTTATCTGACCATTATCCCAAAATTTTTTCGTGAATACGTCATTCTCTAAAATATACCCGTGTTTATTGCAGATTTTGTGACGTAGTGAACGCATATTAACTTTTCGGGGGTCGATTTCAATAGTTCAAAATACTTAATCAATTTCGTAGCATAACAAATTTTTACAAAACTGAAAAGTATCATTTTTTCAAAGTAAATGTTTATTGTTTAGTAATTGGTATAACAATGGAATATGAGCGTTTCCGACGCCTTTGTAAAAGCATGATTACTTTGTAGACAATCTTTCAACACCATACTTTTGTGTCGTCTTGGCAATTAATTTTAAATGATAATTATTTTATGACATCACCTAATTATGATTTATCACTAGGAGAATAATGGTTTACATTAATTAACTGATGTGAAGTTTGATTTTATGCATGTTCTCCTCAAGCCGCACTTGCGTAATAATCCCTTCAGTTGTGCACTTGCACACAGTTGATGAACACAGTTGGTAAGATTTGTAATTATATAGTTTATAAACACAGGCCGTCGGTGAGACCAAATACAGGCAGTTAATGTTCACGTCACTCACAAAGTCATTAGTGCCTGTTGTCAGATGGCACATGAAACTTATGATATTCTATTTTTTCATACAAACATTGAAATAAAGAGCAAAAAAGTTTTTTTTTACCCTACGGGCCTGAAACACACTGGATAAAATTCAAAATATACACTACGTGAATCGATAATTAACTATCAATTACGATACAATAGTCGTGTTTTTGTTGCTGTGCCACTTGTCTTGATTTTTCTGATGCGAGAAATCTAAGTTGTACACCTCTAAGTTATACGTATGGAAATGTATAATCTTGTATTTCAAATAATTGTTAGAATTTTAACATCTTGATGATAACAAAGGTACTTTGATTTAAATTGTATCTGATATCTGAATTTGCAAGAGCTTTTCGACTTAAAAATGGGCAAAATAGTCTATGTATCGAACAATCACCCGATGTTCTCTGGCGGCCTGCCAGACCAGGCAAAAATTGATAGACCGTTCGCTTATAAGACGACCCTATAATAACTGTTGATCGGGCGGAGAGTTAAAAATAACATGTCACATGATATGCCAGTCATTTGATTTTGACATGTTCTTCAATCAAATTTGTTCAAACTGTTTAAAAAACGTCTGGTTTAGAACGTTCATAGCTTTAAAACATTACTTTAGACGGTATTAAATAAATGTTTCTTTTAACGGAATAATATTTATTGGTTAAACGACCAAATGAAAGACTAACAAAAGAAAAAAATTATTCTTTTCAATGATTTTGGAACTTTCCCCTTACTTTACGTTGCGTAGTTATTTTTCTAACTATTAATTTGAAAGAATTACATGCCCGTGTTTTAAGCGTAACGTGGATGTACAAAATAGATATATTTTTTCTACCGCTATTTGTCTTTGCGAGACAAGTATGCCGTTGTTTCATTATTCTAAATCCAGTCTCGTAATTTGGTGAGTTTTTTAAACCCTACCTTAATATCTAAAACGAGATTTTTTAATAGTGAATCATCGCAGTAAGTTGTGCAGAGATTTAGTGTCCAGTAAAATCTAACCCAGAATTAAAGTTCATAATATTCTTTCGTGAGATAAACCTCGTGTAACCCTTACGAAAACAGTAGAAAAAAATTATCTAGATCAATAATTGACTAAGAACTTTGACAAAAGGTGAAGGTCGCATGCCCAAGCTCCGCGCATTGTGGCGGACTCAGCTCAACACTATCCGGAAAGCTTGCATAGCGTTGCATGGAGCTTGGATCAGGGAGGTCTCGTTGTTGTCAAATACCGATCATCTTCGGAAATCATCGGCAGTCTTCGTTAAACTTCCAAATATGGTCAATGCGAAATCGTGTACAGATGTATTTCGGAACATTGCAATCATAACCATGCAACTCATGTAAAACTCCAGATGCAAAAGTCTGTTTCCAAAGGCTGATTTTACAACTCTTCATTTTTCATTCACCAATTGTAAAACGTACTTTGTAGCATGCATTGCTAAATGTGTATATCCCTCGTATTTGAAATACAAAAATGAGTTTCGTCTTTAACATTTCTAGAATTACATTTGAACTTTGTAAAGTTGAGAACAGAAAGTTGAGTTTTACAGGAATGAAATGTTAGGTTTGCATACTTGGACTTGTCTTTTCGAGAATCGCATGGTTGAGAACGACATGTTACAACTTGCGAATTACGAGTTTACAGGATTTCATTTTTGGCACACATCCCCTTCCATATGGGATATGTTAGATTCTGCCTTGATATAGAAAATATCATCCCTGGGGAACTCAGTAATTATGAAACATTTGTAAATGATGTTAATAACATGATATCTCCAATAAAGCCTTAAAAACTTAAGAAAAAAATGAAGTATGTGAAATTACAATTGTATTTTGAAGGTTATATTTCAATATTTCCAATTTCTTGGCAAATCATTATTTTCAAATAAGAAAATTCCAAACTGACATAGATTTAACATGAGCCTTAAAAGGACATTGGAAACATTTTAATAAAATGTAACACTAGATAATCAATTTATCTACATACTATTGGAACATAAAACAAATTACATGATTAATGATTTTCATCATAAACTCATTTCAGAAATGTATGTATATTCTTCACCCTAAAATCATGAACTTAAAACCAAAGGACATTTGAGACATTTGAAAAAAACATGATACATTATACTCAACATGGGGCCTCAGAAAGTTTAAAAGATGTTTTTGTACCTTTTGGTTTGTTTTCTTAATGAGTTTTAATTTCAAATCAACTTTTTATTCAAAGCAGCATTTCCCAAACAAACATAACATGTTCAGTTAAACCTTGCAAATCAATTTCTCTACTTAAAATAATAAAAAGGTGCTAACACTAAAATGGACGCCAGTAATTGTTGCTTGATACTTAATACATTTTCTATGACTATGGATAATCAAGAGATTGTTTGACCCTCTGAAGATATAAATTTGGCATTAAGATAAGCTTATTGGCAAAAATTTTGAAAATATAAAATTTTCCAAAACATGCTACTGCCCCTTTAAGGAGACTGGTAGCATGAAGAGAGCATTGTGTTCAGCACTACAGTTAGTCCAGTTTGTTGTTATTCGCAGATGTTTATTTATTCAGTGGTTAACTGGACAGATCCTGTCAGTGGGCAGTGATGAAGAGAGGATAGTGATGTTATCGGCTACTGAAAGGTCAATACCAGTGTGACCTCACTTTGAATGTACTCAGTAGTGCATACAGTCATACAAATTTCATATCCACAGGGGATGTAGGATTTTCATTTGGGGAGAGGTGCTGTATCTTGCAGGGTCCAAAAAGGTTAATTGATATGCGCTTCAGATTTTGGTTCATGTATTAAAAAGAATACTAATAAATTAACACACCTGGACCATGTTTGAGTTAAATATATTAGATAGATAGATATATATATATATATATATATATATATATATATATATATATATATAATATTATACAGAAGACAAGGATCAATATTAAAAATAGTGATGTTACGGAATATATTTATATATTATAAATGTATATATATATGTATCCTAATACCATCTTAAAGCATTAAATAATATAGACGAAAAACAATGTCATCCAAAGTATAGCTCAATATACCTTCATAAACTTAGAGGTCCTTTTATCATATACTTTATATTACTGAGGGAAACAGACAATTTAGGTCATAAATTTAATTCAAGGTTTTCAACTTACATTCATTAAAACAAGCTGATATTGACCATAATTCTTAAACCAAACTTGTTATCTTTCTTACCAATCTTTTAGAAACAGAAACATGATTCTAAGTGGCCAGTTTACAGGAATTCTATCAAAGGAATAACATGGAATTGATCACCAGCCAAAGACATGCAGCCTTGCCATTTAACTGGGACCCACACTCAAAGGGCTTAGCCCTGCTTCAAGATTGCATGAGTATTAAATATGAGCCTTTCATACAGTCTAGGTAAACATTCAAGTCTATATTTGATTGCATACATATACTGGACAAAAATAATTAGGGATATATGAAAAATCTTGAATTATTAATAATGACATATTTTTACATTTAGAAACTGATGAAATTTTAATCATAAAACTGTTAATATCCCTTACTTATTACTTCCAGTATATTTCTTTGAAACGAAGAGCCTGAGGAAAAGCTTGTTACAGATGAAAGAACGATGAATTATTACAATATTCCCGAAGACTAGATTTTAGTCTAACAAGGGGTCAAGTCACAGGATACAGAGATCTGTGGCAAAACTTGGAGCCAAGTTAATTAACCTGTATACAGAATCTGAGATAAGTTAACCAGATACAGGTGGGGTTATGACTTGCATACACGTAAACACAGGCCCGATATGAATCATAACATATGGCATCATGCAATAAAGCCTCGAAGTCCGGAAATACGGATAGACTGTCTTGGTTACAATAAAGTCTTTTTTTTAGATAATTATGAATTATATTTGTTTATCTCTTAAAAGAATAAATTAAGATTTCAAATATTTCTATTTAAGAATATATTTTTCCCTTATTGGGGTAGATTTTCACTATCGCTTGGAAAAGGTTCAGCCATTTGCAAACGTCTAAACATTTCACTTGAGCTTTTTTAAGTTGCCAACACCAACTAGATTAGCAACCACAAGTCAAAGCAAAGCGAGGTCTTTTTTCAGTTTTTGTCTTTAAAGATCCAAATAATTTCAAATTCAGCTTAGTTTGTAGATATTGGTGATTTCATAATAAGAATTCATAAAATATTGCTGTCATATCTTATAATTAAAACTAAATTATAACACCAAAACAAGTTTGATTTTGTTCTTTTCAATTATAATTCTAAGCAAAGATAAAAGGCTGTGTTAATTTTGAGTTAATCACATTCACTGTACCACTGTTATCAAGGTAATCTATTTACATTTAAATTCTTTATGTCTCAGCAGATAATGAACTGAAAATTCGTCAAATTCAAACAGATTACCTAGGTATCTGACAAAAATTTTCAGCAATTCTCAGACCTATATATCTACAGTATATCATAGTTTATTCTTTGTCAAATAATAATAAGTCCATTTATATAGCACCAACATCCAATCACCAAGTGGTTGCTCACAGCGCTGACATATATACATATTTACAACAGGAGTTCATTCAGTCAGAGATCGAAATGTTTCTTGAAAAGGAAAGTTTTTAGGATGGACTGGAAAGAGGCTATTGATGGGGATTCTTTAAGAGACAAAGGCAGAGGATAGCTGATACATAGGAGAAGCGTCTTTGACCATATGACTTCAGTCGCGCATTTGGGACAATGAGCAGTGACTGATTGGCTGACCTCAAGAGTCCTGGATGGAACATACTCTCTGACAAGACTGGAGAGATAAGATGGAGCCAAATCCTTGAATATGTATATGTTCTTAAAGGTCAAAGAATGTTTTAATATCAAGAATATAAAGGAATTTCTAGGGAAGGATCAGAGGTAAATCTGACCCTTTCATCTTGTATGTGTTTTCATCTCTTCTTACAAGCCCAGACTAATCCAATATTGTGATTTTGCAGTCAAAACAATACCTCTGGAAATCTCTTATTTCAGTATACAATATAAGACAACATTGGAGATACCTGACAGAGATCACAGCACATTGCCAACATACTGACTACCTTCCTGAAGATTACAAGACATTCCATACCGATTCCACAGACCTGTAGACTTGCTTCTTGTCTCTCAAAGACTTGATGAAAAAGATATTTAAACAAAAAAAAAAAAAAATACCTGACAAAGAAGTCTGTGAATTGCCAACATACTTACTCCCTTCCTGAAGATTAAAAGACATTCCTTACCAATTCCACAGACCTGTAGACTTGCTTCTTGTCACACAAAGACTTCATTAAATAGATTTTTTTTTTTTAAATAGAAAGAAAAAAAGGGAACAAAATACCTGACAAAGAAGTCTTTGAATTGCCAACATACTAACTCCCTTCCTGAAGATTGCAACACATTCCTTACCGATTCCACAGACCTGTAGACTTGCTTCTTGTCTCTCAAATCACTTGATTATTCAAATACTGAGAAAGACAGTATATTTGACTGAAATGACAATGAATTTCAAGCTAAAGATTTCCTTCCTGAAGATTACAAGACTCTTCTTAGAGAGTTGGTGTTTAACGCCGCTTTCAAGATTATTTCACTTATATCGCGGCTGCTAGTATTATTGCAAGGAGAAAGCCCGCAACACTATTGTGGCTATGCATTGCGGTGAAACCTGCGAGCATTGGCTGGAACTAGCGAACCATGGCTGGTACTGCCCTGAATTTCAGTGTAGCATTGCACCCAAACCTGACTGCATGTAGAACAGTTCTCTACTGCAGACAAAGTTGCCAAGCCCCTGGCGGGATTCGAACCACGGACCTCCTGATCCGAAGCTGAACGAGCTAACCACTGCGCTATCCCGCCCCAAGAGTCTTCTTACCAATTTCATAGGTTTGAAGACTTGCGTGTGGTACCTAACTAACTTGATTGTTTTAATGAATTCTTAAAAGGATCAAAGCAAATTTCCAATATATGGATTCCTTTCCTGAAGATTATAAAATGTTCTTGACCGATTCCACAGACTTGTAGATTTGCTTCCAGTCCCTTGGGGAGGCTTGAATTTGATTCACAATTTAAAAACATTTGAATCTAATATAATATTGATATGAGAGAATGTTTTGCGATATATGTCATCAAAAAACATTCACAACCAACGTGCAAAGGTCAAAGGTCAGATCGCTTTTGAGACTATCATTTACCGGTGGTACGAGCGTGGGATGAGCTAAAGGTCACATTTGATGGCTTCTTAATGAAATTGTCTGTTTCTGATTGTCAGGAAAATGAAGAATCTTTCATCACGCTAACAATATATCTGAGGAATTGTTCAGGAATTATTCAAGTTAATTGTGAATATTCAGCCAAGTTATTTTGGACCATTCCCTTAAACTCAACACGGTTGTTGAATTTCATCTTAATTCTATTGAAGCCATTATAACTATATATGAAAGGCTGGAACATGAGAGTTAGATCACAGTATGATATATTTGGGAAATAAAATATGCCCAATTAGAAAAACCCTTGATCTATGGTTTTTAGGAACTTTTGTATAAACATTTTCTCCACCCATACAGTGGCAAAGCGATCTTTGATATATTTCATCTTACGACAACAATGGTCGTTAAACTAATCCAGTCTGATTAAAACCACCCACGTTCATGGGAATACTACTTTCAAAATATTAACTCTACTGGGAAAAAAAACTTGCTTTACCGGGGAAGGTTCCTCTCAACATGGTCTAACAACTGCCAAAATAGTCGCATGTTCTGTTCGCTAATGCCTCAATTTTGTCTGCACTTAACTTCTGCCGTAACATGTGACTAGTTGGGCTGTGTTGACTGTGTTGAGAAGAACCTCCCTGATGGAATGAGTTCGTATCCAAGTAGAGTCAATATTTTTCCAAATTTAATTCCTTGGAACATCGTTGATTTCAAATAAGACTGGTGAGTCCAGGGGTTCAAAGCCCATGCCCATTTTGAATTTTTATTTGAAGATTTAACCATGAAAAGTGAACCTCCCTTCCCCCTTTTTCAAAAGTTTAACCCCCTTCGCTCCTTGAAAATTCTTGGATCAGCCACTGTAATTAATGATCAACAAATGCATTCATGTTGCTGAATTTCACACGTTGTATATTTCCCTGAAAAAGTATAACTAGCTCAATTGGTGTCGTTTATAACATCAAAAACCCTTACACTTGTTCAATGGAAAATGAGCTTAAAACGCAATTACAAACAAAGATATATTTCCTCTCCTTTCATCCAACTGGAAATAAAACACATCTTATTTTCACAACTTAAGCAAGTATTTGTATAGTAATTAGGCAAGGGTGTAACCAAAATAACAACACATGGCAAAGATAACATGAATCGCTTCCGGAGCTTATGTAAAATCTAAGAAAGAAATGCAAACATGTGAATGCACGAATCGTGATACAGTCATCCACATGCGTTTTAACAGGAAATATCTCATTTTGTCTCAAAAGTGTTCTGCTGAATGCGCAAGAAAGTTCTCTGCTTCATTAACTATCATGAAATTTAATTACCTGGCAACATTTTATGCCTTAAACCTTTATTAGAATTATACAGTGGGAAAGGGTAATTAGCAAATTTAAAACGACTTTTTATGCCTTTGGGCAACAACTACAATTATTTAAATCAATCTTATTTTGAGAGAATTGATTACAAATATCATATCATATAAAGTTAACAAATTTGAAACGATCGACTGTTGAAATCACAGTCCTATGGGCAACAACTACAATTATCTAAATTAATCTTCATTTTAGAGAAATGATTACAAATATTATATCATATAAAGTTACAAAAGAGGTCTATGTTTCTGCTGTAATTTGATCGAGGTGAAAAAAGGTTAAATAATAATACTAATGTGGATATTTATAATGCACACATTTCCATCCACTAGTGCATGCTTAAGGCGCTACCAACATTATTACCCTGCTCTAACCAAAGCCGATTTATTTGTCGCAAGAAGTTCACCACCAAAATACTGCTTTACCAGGTACCCATTTCCTGCTGGGCGAACAGAGGCACATTTTGAACTAAGTCTCTTGCCTAAGTAGACACCACAAGTCTCTTAACTTGTGTCTCAGTGTGGGGCAGGGAATCAATCCTTCAAACTCATCTTGTCCAGCAATGAAAGCTCTCATCCGACCATCACGGTCAATCGCGGCAGCAATGGCGACTAGCACAGAAAAGTACAGGAAATGCGGCAAGGCCTATATCTCAGTCAATTAGGTTTGTGTAAAACTAGGCCTAGCATGGGAGGATGAAGAATTATCAATACAATATTTAACAATAGAAAGGTCACAATACATATGTTATTTTTAGTATTTTCAAATTCGCTTATTTCTAAAAAAATACCCTGATTTAACTGTCGTTTTAAATCAAATCTTTGACCATTAAATCTATTATATCATTCTTTAAAATGTTCATTCATTGTTTTTAGTTTCAAGTTTTTAAGAATTGAAGTTTCTTCAATTATCTAAAAAAAATCCCATTTTTGGAAAATAGTTGAAAATACCAATACAATGTACACCTGATACCAAAAAAAGACCAATACCAAAAACCTTATTGGTGAGCTGAAGAGATTATATCATTCTTGTGTGTATATTGATGATATTAATACATGATGAAAGAACATACCAAGTAAATTAAACTAGAGAATATTAAACTAGAAACAAATACAACTCTTCATCATGATATTTCATCAAACATGACTATTTGTTGTCAATGATAAGTATTTGTTCCATGAACTAAAGTCAATTATTGATCCAAGATTGGCCCTCTTCAATAGCAAGTCCCCTGTTAACCTCTCAGTTACCCCACTTGTGGAACTCTCTAGAGTGCTGAAGGTAAAAATCCCATACAAAAGTCCAACAATGGTAATTGTTCTATTAATCAAGTCTTTGTCACTTGTCGTAGGCTTAAATAATGCTTCACATCTCAATCAAAGCTTTTGGTGTTAATTGTAGTTGTTGGAGAAATAAAAATCATTGTGCGTTGAATAAATATCATATTACACATATTTTCAAAACCAATATTAAAGTCTAACACTTCACACTTTCAGAAAATATATTTTTAAAATTTGATTTACAAAATAACCTACCGAGTGGACCTACTCAAGGATAATCTATATAAAGAATTAAGTATATAAAACATAAAACATGATTACACAGAGATATCCATGGTCACAATCAATGTAAACAAAGATATTTATTTCAATAAATAACAAAAAGAGTAGAAAATAAAAATGAAGTAAGGGGACTCTAGGAACCAAAAAGCTCCATAAGTTAAAATCCTGAAATATCTCTGTATGTACACAACAAATTTCTTCAGTATTATCATTGAATAAAAAACAATGAAGCCTACAAAATTGATAAAATTACAAAATCAGAATTTCTATACATTTAATTCACATGTGCCAAATTGGGGGGCAAAGTTGTCTGAAAATAGGAAGAGAGGGGGGAGGGAAGGGAAAGAAGCCAATTTAGTCAAGTATAAATGAAAGTTTGCCGGAATTTAAAAAAAACCCCAAAATTGTCAAAAATAATAAAAAGAGCAACTATTCCAAATTTTGGTTTGTTAATATAAATTTGCATCATTTAAAGGGAAAAGAGATTCCAGATACCTTTTTTCTCTTCCAAAAATATCAAAAATATCATGAAAATTCTGTAAACTAACAACCAAAAATTTGTTCCATTTAGACATTCCTTATTATGATAAAAAGATAATAAATTCAGAGGGAATGATGTTTGGTCATGTTACAAACCAAATTAATAAACAAAATGGTCACAAATGCTAATCTCAGATCACAACTCATTAATAGTCAAGGGGTATCCTGCTGTTTAAGGGGCCAGTACATCAAAAGACTTGTACTTTGTACCTAACTTTAATTAATTATTTATCAAGTTCTTTATCATCTTGAATAAGAACAACATTCTGTTAATCCCTGAATAACATAAGTGATGGTCAATGCAGTACAATGTCTTCTAAACATGCACATTTGGCTAAAACCATCTGTTAATTAATTCTAAGCCTAATCATTTTTTATAATCTTATTAATTAAACATTAGCTAAATTCCAGATGCAGTCAAATCAACATTCACTAATGATACAGAATTTATAAATAATCAACTGTTGATTCGGATTGGCTTGCTAGATTTAATTACATAAGGTCAATTGTGATGGGCCGAAATGTATTCTAATAAAGATATCAGAGGAATAATTGTTAGAATTCTAGTCATTACAAAAAAGGATTCTGGCGTATGATATTGTGTTATATTATGAAGCATTGGATAAAAAAATAGTTCCAAATCAATTTTCCTAAAGAATTTATTAATGGACAGACATATTTTGCTATTTCACAGAATTCTTCAACATGTTTTATCCTTTTATCACCACAACTGCATATTGTCAAACTAGAATGTGGAAAAAAAGTGAAGAAATTCTTCAACATGTTTTATCCTTTTATCACCACAACTGCATAGTGTCAAACTAGAATGTGGAAAAAAATGTGAAGAAATTCTTCAACATGTTTTATCCTTTTATTACCACAACTGCATAGTGTCAAACTAGAATGTGGAAAAAAAGTGAAGAAATTCTTCAACATGTTTTATCCTTTTATAACCACAACTGCATAGTGTCAAACTAGAATGTGGAAAAAAATGTGAAGAAATTCTTCAACATGTTTTATCCTTTTATCACCACAACTGCATAGTGTCAAAATAGAATGTGGAAAAAAAGTGAAGAAACAAAAACTTAACTTACCAGCGTACAAAAATCATCGTCTATAGCGAAATTTACTATCTGATGAAATCCGGAATACTTTTTCACCTTCATTTGAAATTGACAACTTCAGATCTTCCTACAATAAAAATATTCTTTTACAATATGTTTTTACACATATAGGTTTTCATTGATCAGAAATTGAATATCCTCTGGGGATGTTAGTATTTGCACAAAAACTGTGCATTGTTATAATAAAGAAATTGACAATCCAGATTATTTCGAGTCTGTTTCCTGAAATTTATATGTGGCTTAAATAGAGCCAAAATATCAAATGACCCGAGTTCAAATCCCCTTTCTAAATTGCATCTTTGTCTCTTTAATGCCATAATTATGACATTTTCTTGCTGCAATAAATAAGTTTCCAAACTTACATTTGAGTCATTGATGCGCGCCATTGTCCCGTTTTCAATCATACATCTCACCTTTTTTCCTGTTTATTGTCACTATGCTAACTGATTAGCACTGAGATGTTAATTTTCAGAAACAACCATTACTTGTCGATGAAATTACACCATTTATGAAGTTTGACATTTTTTAACCCAAATAAAAATTAAAAGATTAGTTTTATACTAATGATTAGCTTATCAAAAATCAATCATATGTGTTCTCTGCAACCAAGCTTAGTGCAATAAAACATCATCCTCACGAATCCAATTTTAATAACATTCCTTTTGTTTGTCAGATTGGAATGTATTTTCAATAAAGAATTCAAATGCTTTCCTGTCAATCAAATCCCTTGCAAAACTGATCTAATTTATCGTTAGGGAAAATATGTATCAAATAATCAGAATACGACCCAATTTCTTGGAAAAATTCCCTAAAGTCATTGAAATTGAGTTTCAGGCTGCATTTCGTGACAGAAGTGACTGTGAGATCACCTTCAGCGGAATTTGTGTGAGTAAGTGAGCGAGTGTTTAATGCTGTTTAGGCAATATTTCAGCCATTAGCGGTGTGCAGGATTTGAAGAAGTGCTTCCAGAAAGTGACTCCTTCTTGATGCAACCTATTGGAGGTATAAAGCACGTCAGTGGATGAACTCAGGGTGTAGTGAGCACAAGGCAGCTCCATGTTTCGAATGTGAGATCACCAGCAGCAGCATTCGAACCCGGACCTTCAGGATGACAGTCAGACACTCTACTGATTCAGCCAAAGAGATATCCCTCTGATCGAAGTCAGTACGATGCTTTTATTCTCACCCTGCCACAATTTGATTCATATTTGCAGTAAAATGATATGGATTTCATGTCAAAAGCTCTAAAAACCATAAAATTAACCTTTTAAGTTTTGAAAATATATATTTTTTAAAATTTTTGTATGCGAGTCACATCAACAACCTTGAAATATATTCTGTTGATCTAAATAATTAATTTTATCTACAAGTTGATCTCCATAAAGAGTTTTAATTTTCTGCCACTGGCTTTAAAATGGCAACTAATTTAAGATTATAAAAATTGTTTTGGTTGTTGTGAAATGAGAAATAAATGAGATATAGATGACATTAGAATGAGTCTGTTTATTTCCCCCACACACTAATTACTGTACTGTTTTTCAATGATGATTTTTTAACCTTTTTGAAACATTGGATGGAATTTTCGAGCCTTTTTTTTTGCTTATTTCATTTTTTTTATCCTGGAAATTTTATGTAACTAATATTGATTTTCTTTCTTTTAACTAATTCTCTCCCCACAGAGGTAGCTCCCTCATAAATTTCTATACAACCTCTGTCTTAATTCGAAGATTTCTCGACCTTCCGGCACTTTCCCCTAAAGGGACAAAATTGCAACTTAAACTACCTGGCTATATTTCAGCCAATGAAAAGAACGAATGCTCTAATAACATATTTGATGTCACACAGGCCTGTGCGATGAAACAGTCAGAAAATGAGGCGTTTGTGTTCTGTAAAGACGACTCAAAGTGCAGGGTGCATATTCGAATAAAATCTAGGTATTGGAAAGCTTACAGAAATAACTTAGGCGGTTTGAATGCTAACTTTTGAAACAGCGTCGCCGATTGCACAAATAAATTTGATTGCATCCAATCAGCGTTCTACATTTCATGCACTAGAAACCTTCGAATTAAGACAGAGGTTGTATAGAAATTTATGACGGAGCTACCTCAGTTGGGAGAAAATGTTTAAACTACTACTTGGCTCTTTTATATCTGAAATAAACAATTTACGCCAACAGGTATTCATGAGATTAAGAGTTCTTATTTCCCCACTTTTTTTTCTGTCCAGAAATATCATACTGAAGATAGACTGACATCTAAGATGTCTTTACATTGGTGTGTCAAAGATGACTTTGGTTGAAAGTGATTTGTACAAAATCGTTAAAGAGCCACTCCTTGAGTTGTTGGAATCTGAAAACTTAATCAAAGGTGTCATATTGATCGCAAAGTATTGACTGTTACCAAAAAGACACATTTAAAGCTTATTGTTTTTTTACAGTGACAATATGAAGGTCGAACGTCGCAATTATGATTAAAAAACACGACAGTGGCACCGTCAAATAGTCAACGTAATTTTGGAGACTAAAACAGCCAGGAGGGCAGTTAGGAGTTGATAGCGTTTGTTAGGTTATATAACTAGTATCCATGTATCTTGGACGTGATGTCTACACCCCTGTGCATTTATAAGGCTGTTTTTAGATTTTCTTGGAAAACCAGTATTTGTCTTATATATGTCTTGTGGACATGAAAAGTTTAGATGTTTTGATTTTATATCACCACATATGACATTTAGGTTGGTATCAAAGGTTAATAATATGATATGAAAATCACGGAGTGGCTCTTTAAGTTTCAAGCATAGAATAAACAATACAAATCAAAGTACAATTCTGATTGTCGACAATTACCCGTCTACTCGTCCCAAGACGCCGAAAGCAGCTGAAACGCTGCCAGACCTGAACAAACTTCTAGTCTCTTGGAAGCGACGTCAATTTCTGCGAGATGAGAAACTTGATTGGTTGAGACTTCTGTCAATGAGCCAATCACGAGACGCACGTGCAATGTCGATTTCATCTTTGAGATTAGATCTTAACATTTAACCTTTTTTTTCACAAGATTGTTAACTGAATGGGGGTTTTTTCAATGACATAAAATGTCAGTAATTATTGTTAGCAAAGGAAAAGGGATTTTTTTCTTTATTATGAAATATTATGAGAAGGAACATCTTTGATAATATTTCATTATTCATTTATTGTCACCAGAAATATATAGTTTTAAACAATGTTGGATTGTAAAAACGACAAATTACGATGACATTAGCATTTAGGTTCTTGTAAAATTCTTGTATTTATTAATCATTTTTCACATCAATTCAACCGTAGATGAAATTATGAATGAACGTAAAATCATAAGTAACAAGCGTCAGTATTGTCTGCGCACACGCACGGGAGACATCGATACAGGTCATATACAATGCTGGTATATTGTATATGACCTGTATCGATGTCTCCCGTGCTTGTGTGTCCGCGTCCGGGTACTGCCACATTATTTAATTGGATTTAATTAATTTAAAACTATACTCCCTTATATTAAAGATTAATAATGAATCATGTTTTCGTCAGTATTAATATACGTTTTATATCTCATTTAAACTGATATTATTTGTGACATTTGTTGTGTTTTGGGTTGGACCAAAGTTTGATATTTTACGACCGCTTCTATCAATTTACGAGTATCTTGGCGATTTGTTATGCTGTTTTCTTTGAAAAATACTACGTTATCATTTGTTGAATCTTTAGAATATTTTTTTATTGAAGCCGATTTTATACATTAAAGTAATTTTTTTAAGTGTGTCTGATAAAAGGGACTTTCTTACTCTTCCCAAAATCATATATTTCGTCAAAACCAATTGACAAACATGTTGATCTTATGAGAAAGATTGTGTTTGAATTGCTTCTTTGAGAAGCATTCTTCAAAAACGAATATTAATTTGGAAATTAGAAACTGTTTAATTCAAAATAACATTAACCAAATTCATTCTCGAGAAAATTAAAAAACGTAAGTAATTATACCATGAAGAACTACTAAGATTCAAAAGTCTAACACATGTGATTTGAGTAAACGGTTGAAATGATGTTTGTTTTATTGAAAACATCTTGAACTCCAAGATGTCTTGGATTGTGTTCTCCAATTTATTTTACTGTGGTTTAAAAATGGTTAATATATAAATATATATATATGAAATAATCTTCGTTCTCACAGAAATGAGTCATTCATTATATCAACTTGACATAATGAACTAACCTGATAATTATACCTGCATTGATCAGTCCAGTCTGTAACCTTATCTTTGCAGAGTTATGGGCATTGTGTTTGAAAAGAGCATGCAAAGGGAGAAAGAGACCTGCGGTTATGTAATATAGTTAAAGAGAAAGCAGAGGCTATTGTTCTTGACAAGAGTCTGCTTGGACGTTTGCCCCCAAAAGAAACTCACTGAAGCGATAAAAAAAATACCTCAAATGCAATAATGAATATAACACTTTGTACAAAAATTAGCTGCTGCAACAGATCTACCATGTGTCCTGAGTTTAAATGAAATCATCCATCGAAAGTTAACTTCCTTTTTTAAAAATGCCAAGATTATGATATTTTCATATTTTCACTTGTAATATTAAGCGGCCACATGAATGTTAACAGTAGAAAATTTGCGTAACATTAACATGTTTATTGGTTAAATGATCTAAGAAGCCTTAAATCAAAATTTGTCTTTGAGATTGGTGTAAATAAGTTTCCAAAATTACATTTGAGTCATTTGGGGGCGCCATTGCTCGGTTTTCGATCACAAATCTCGACTTTAACCTTTTTATTGTCACTATACTGAACTGAATAAGCTTTAAGATGCTTAATTTGAGACACGACACTACTTCTCGACCAAATAACACCATTTATGACGTTTGGTATATTAGACCTGGCATGTTAAGTACAGTTGCATATAAACGTCTTAGGCATGGTCTATTTAAATAAACATACATATTATATGGACGAAATGAAATTCACACTTTGCATGAAACTGATAAATCATTAACAGGTGCGTACATTTACTAATTTTACAATTTTTCCTCAGACACGCTGAGAATCATTTAATGGTTGCTATTACATCAAACATTGTCTGACTATATGGGAGATAACTCTTCGCTGATTGTCACTTGAGGATTGCAGCATGTGTAATCCATTACGTTTGCTATTGCCTAACGTTTAATCTGTTTCCTCAAAACTATTATTCATTTTTAAAAATAAATGTATTAATCTTCATTTCATAGAGGATACTAAACGACCTTCCATTTAATACTATTTTTATTAAACGAGTTAATGATTCAGCATAAAACGAACGAAAGCGAGTTTGATACCAAATCATTAACAAGTTTAATAAAAAAAAGTATTAAATTGAAAGAGGTTTAGTATTCTGTTTATTACTTGACCCCAGTAATCATTCATGATTGCCAAAAGTGTACTGAACGAAAACTTTTGCCGCTATTGTGACGGCGGTGCCAACATGGTGACGTCGCAACCACACAATATTATGACGTCATACGTGCAGCGGTATTACACTAGTTTAATATCGTCGTATAAATATTACACTGCAGTATCTTACACGGGCGAGTAATAAATTTATCTATAATATACATTTTTGTAGGGGCCTTTGGGCCTATGGGCCTGGGATAATGTATGTGCTTGTTTCCATTCCAACAAATTCCAGCTTGATTGGTGCAGGTTCTTGAGGGGAGCATCTCCCCCTGCAAAAATAAAACTGGTACTGTCTCTATTACTGGCTAATTCAAGTTTTTCTGTAACGTGTCTTTTTTTCTGTGCCAGCTCCTCATGCTGCACCTTAGTGTGGAAGCCTAAACAGGAACCTTCTTTCAAAACTATACAGGTTAACCAAATCAAACATGGCAACCTCCATGTCCCTGAACCAGTCCACCTCAGAAATTTCTGGAGAGGGCATATGTCTCCTTGTGATTGAAACATCCTCATCAATGGGCTGTCACGGGAGGTTTCTTATTTTTATTATTGCTCATGAAGGTGCACCAATCAAGTCCCCAATTGCAGTAAGGCTTAAATTGCTGACTTGACAATTTATATCTTGCAGGGGAAGTTGGAGGAGAAATTGAAGGGTGAAAAGACTACAGACATTGGATGATGACCAATGACATGACATGAGGTGAGGTGATAAGGGGTTTAACGCCACTTTCAAGACTATTTCACTTATATCGCGTCTGCTAGTATTATTGCAGGGAGAAAGCAATAACACAATTGTGGCTATGCATTGCGGTGAAACCTGTGAGCATCGGCTGAAACAAGCGAACCATGGGTGGTACTGCGCTGAAATTCAGTGTAGCATTGCACCCAAACCTTACTGCGTGTAGAAGAGTTCTCTACTACAGACAAAGTTGCAGAGCCCCTGGCGGGATTTGAACCACGGACCTCTTGATTCGAAGCGGAACGCGCTAACCACTATTGTTTTCAATCAATTGTAGCTTAACAATCAATTGTGAGTATTATGGAACTGGACCATCTGGTCTTATCTATTGACCTGATAAGGTTAAAATGAAAGATCTATTTTGAACATTTGTAAAATATATTCACGAGAGTACCTTCACAACAGTACTCAAAATGAATAAAATCATGAGATGGATGTTTTGACATTTTATGACATAAAATGATGTTTATTCATAAATTTACAATAATTCCTGGTTGCTTGAATGAGAAATTATGACCAAAAGTTTCTTTCTTTGATTAGTTGATGTATTTACATGTATTGCCTTTTTTAAAAAGCAATGATTGACTCTTAATGAGCATGAAATATCAGATGAATATGAGCCTCCTCTTTAAGTTGTTTCAGCTAATCTATGGATCCCTAATCCTGACCAATGAGTGATAGGGCTTCAACATGACCAATCAGAGACCAGGCTTAGATCTTACCGATTTCACAAGTCATCTTAACTAAAGTTAACTGTTAAAGTCTTTAAAATATCTCAAAGGAAACACTTGTGACCCATAATAGCCTAAGTGTTTTCGAGTGGGGATCCTTGAATACTTTATTCAGTGTTGTAAAGGAAGATTAGATCTGTGTTGTCTCTGATCACATAGAAACGCCATCAAAACCAGGACAAAAGATATCAAATGATGGAAGCTGATACTGTAAACCATTTAAGGCATACGACACATTCAGAATGGGAATGGATTTTTTAACTGTTTAAATTTTGCTATTGTTTTTTGAGTCAAACAAGAACAAATGACAAAATCTGCATAAGCAAATTTCCCATACCTGGGTGTAAATGCTAAAACGGTCTTCTTGATAAAACCCAACATGGTCATCAATATCAACATTGTTCATATGGAGGAATAACACATTTCTTCTTCTTCAGTGATAACAACTGCTGTAGACAACATTGACTGTTGATGACATGATCCCTTGTGTTACTGACATGATCCCAGTCTATATACAAGTGATTGATTCGGTCTAGTAGCGAGGGGGTGGGGGAGGAGGTGGTCCCCTCCAATCGGGGGGTGGGGGTCTCATGCCTCTGGGTGGCGGGGGTCCTCTCATTCCTCGGGGTGGTGGTCCTCTCATACCAGGTGGGGGTGGACGACCTGGAAATATAATTAAGACGTTCCTAAGTATTTCTTTATGAAACATTTCACATTTTGTTACAGAGGATACACTTGACATTTCTTCACAAGTCACCTCTGTGACAAGTGGAATAAAACTGAATCAGAAGAACATTTGTTCCCATACTGGAAACTATATAAATTTCCATGTGTGATTCTCATACATCATGAAATCAAGTTAAATGCTTCTCTCCGGGTAATAAGGCCTAATGGACCATCTTCGTCCCAGTGTCTCTCCAGCCGATATTTCTTCTCAGCAAGGAGGTGTTACTAAGACAACAGGTACATGAAAATTCCTGAACAATACATTTATAGTGTACAAACGGAATAATGTGTCCACTGTAAGTCATTAAAAACGAGTACTTAATATGAGATAAGAGTATTCTAATTTAAGGTAACTTTATTACGTATGTCAAAAGGGATCTTTAGAAGATCTCTTTTACTCGAAGTCCACTCACCATAGCCGCCAGGCCCTCTTGGACCAGGTGGGGGTCCTCTCCAGCCCATTGGGGGCCTCATCCCGGGGGGAGGGGGTGGGGGGTAGTTCTGCTGACCTCCAGGGGGTGGTGGAGGCATGCCTGGGGGAGGTGGCCCTGTCGACAAGAAAAAGTTACGAAATATAGGGTAGATTGCAATAATGAGATTTATTAGTCAAATGTTAGTTGCGTAATAATGAATGGCTTTTCATCTACTGGAGCATTTTCACCGAATAAGGTGACTTTGATGAAGTCTATTAAAAAGTGAAACATCAGAATTTCTGTCATGAATGCATGACCATTGGGCTATTTACTAAGACAGAAATAAACTTACGAAATTAAATAACATTCTTCAGATAACAATGCATTTAAAACAACCCAAAAACAATGTTGAGCCATTGTTAACATTAATGTGTAAAAAGTTACAATTGTTAGATTTATTAGGTTTTAATATTCTGTGCAAATTTGCTTTTTATAATTTCAAATACTGTAAACAATAAGGAAAAATTCAAACAAAGCGACATACTAGCAAGGATGACAAGTACCAACACCCGTGTCGGTTTAGGAATTTAAAATTTCTCGGGAAAATTTTACTTTAAAAAATGCCAAATTGCAATTACGTGATCTTTAGCTCTATGAGAGAATTGTAAGGTGAATCCTTACCCTGTTGGTTGTTCTGTCCCTGAGAGTGGGGGGGCATCGGCATGGGAGGAGGGGGGTAGTGGTGCATCTGCTGTCCTGCACACAGAAAAAGCAAAATCAGTCAATAAGAACATTTTGAAAGGAATGAAAGAGCCATTGCTTATGATGATCAAAACAGAGAATTTTCTAAAAAATGATTTGCCGAAAAATAAAACATTTCATTCCAATTCTTTTTTTAAATCAAAGAGTTTTAAAGAAGGGGAGTAACTCTTGTCACACTCTTCAAACATCAATGATCTAATTGCAAAATGATACGTACAATACTGGTTTCTGTACTGATGAGTATATTTGATATCTCTTACATTAATAATAATAATAATATGTCCATTTATATAGCGCTAAACTCCACTATGACGTGCTCATAGCGCATACAAGAGTCATGGATCTTATTACCCTGGTCTTACCCAAGCTGCCGATTAAGTGCTTAAAGGTCACCTCCAACACAACCTACACCAGGTACCCAATTAGTACTGCTTGGTGAACAGAAGCACATTTTGAATAAAGTCCCTTGGTTAAGGAGTCACCACAAGTTTCTCAGCTTGTGTCTCAGTGTGGGGCAGGGAATAACCCTTGAACTCTCAGTTAATATTGGTTATTAATATTTCATAATGGTTACATTTCAAGACTGTTTATTACAGATCTCAAGCCAAGAAAAAGATGGTCAACTTCAGCTTTAACTTAAAAAGTTAGGAAGCGTAGCAAACCATTTTTTCTTTTTTGTATTCCTTGCAGAATTATTGGTTTAAAACTTGGCCATTATTGCACTTTTCATGACTTTTGATTACACTATTTCTTTCTGTAACACTATGATTGTCCTCAAAGGTTATAAAAATCCAATCGACTTACCTGGGTGCATCCCAGGGGGTGGGGGGAAGGGAGGCATTCCTCCTGGTGGTACAGGGGGCGGCTGCATCGATGTGTTGGGAGGGGGCACCGGTGGAGGAGGAACTGGAGCAGACACTGCAGGATTAATTAACTATTCAGATTAAAATAACCAGCAAAGAGCGTGTGAAATCACTGATTTTCCTTGATCAAAATTGGCTAAAGCAGAGTCGTCTCTGTACAGATAAAGATTAAAATAATTTAACAGGCTTAATCTGTAATTATAAGCAAGAAAATTGGTAAAAATCTGTATGGAATAAGGATGGGTATCGCTCATCATTTCCGTATTGAAATATATTGCGATACAGAAAAACGTATCGCAATACGTATTGCAATATATTGGCACTTTTCATATTTGTTCTTCCATGCTCTGTCCACAAAATAACAGCAATCAGGACAGTAATCAATGCTCAACTAGCTCGTCATTTTGTAAAGAGAGATAGTTCAGTGGCTTTTACATGTCTGTGCTATTATCACTTTGTGTTACAACTTTCAAAAAATCACATTTCTAGTTACGTTTGTCTGCAATTTTACACAAAAATAATGTTAATTTTACAACCTCCAATATATTGGACATTTTCAGAAGAGTGTACCAGTACATATCGTAGTTTCTGTATTGCAATATACCGATATTACCACGCACCCTTAGTATGAAAGTGGACATAACTCAATTTTCACTTCTCTTATCATGGTAATGACACTACAAACACTTTGTGCGATGATGAACTGCAGTAACTTACAGTGTGAACTCAAATTGTGATGACACATCGTAATCTTTTTATTTGTAAACTAATCTGACAAGAAATGTTTTAGGATATGTTGTCTGTAAGGTAGCACATATCGACTTTCGAATTGTCACTTATCATTACAGTCAAGTGTGTGTTGAATGTCATAGGTCAATGTTTTTTTGTAAAAAAGAATGCAAATATGATAATTTATTGCATCAACTTATTTCTGATTAATCTTCTATTTTAAAAAATCAGACTGCTTGTGACTGCTTTATGAGTTACAATGAAAGGCCAACTTATAATGTTAGTGTACTATGTTATCTTGAATATTCATAACACATTAACTCAAGATTGATGCATATTTTCTGAATATATCAGCGTATTAAATGCAGATATGAAGCCTCTGTAGCTCTGCGGATGATATAGGCAAATGGAACCCCATCTAATGCCTCTCCTTCATCTTCATCCAGACATGACTTACCTGGCGGCATACCCATGCCATGAGGAGCAAGACTGGAGGGGGGCGGGGGAGGAGGGACAAGGGGGTTGCTTCCTGAAGATGGCCCAGGCGGCTGGGAGGGAGGGGGCGGGGCATCTGCAAATAGCTGATGGGGGCGGTCTGTCAATGACAGAGGGTTCTGGGCGGCCAGCAGACGCTCTGTGAAATAAATAAAGAAAGATGACTGAGAAGAAAGATGACATGGATAATCTACTTAAATTCTCAATAAACTCTCCATAAGAAAATTCTGGTGTTTTGAGTTTACAAATTGCATTGCTGTCTGTTAATTAATTTTCACCTGAAAGTAAAACATAATTGTAATTTGGCTTCTGACATTTTTTGTGGATCCTGATATTGTCAGTTTTGATGTACTTCATCAAAATAACATAACTTCTTTCTAACATGTAATATTGCATGCCATTTCTGATCTATTGAAAGCATTGTGAAATTTTTATCTTCTATCAAAGACTTCCAGTAGAGTCATTACCAGCTGCAGATCCGTGTCTCTCTCCCTTAGAGTCCTTCTTGAATGCGTATGAGATTGTGATTGGTCGGTTACACAGGTACTGTCCGTTCATAGCCTCAATGGCTGCATCTGATGCCTCGAAACTGGCAAAGTTGATGAAGGCGTAACCTTTGGAGTTGCCTGTGTCAGGGTCTCTCATGATCTAGAAATAAAGATAAAGACATTAATAAAATCTATTTCAAAATTTCACTTTTTTGAGTGTATCTACTTTAATTTGATTCTTGTCCAATCTGCAATTCCAAATCTGCACTGATAACAGATAGAAGGATGAAAATACTGTGGTATTTTCTGCGGATTTGAGATTTGAGGAAACATTCTATTTTTGCATTTACAGTATTAGCATAGGATAGGTTAAAACAGTCATTTGATCTCTTATGGACTCTAGATTGAAATCTTCATAGAAATTAACACTAAATTTATAAAGGAAAACACTGAGCGCTGAGACTGTCAATTGCTTAGAGTGTGAAAAATCTTTTTCAGACAAAACAAAACACTGTAGATTACTCAAATAATTATTTCCAAGAAAGCCTTCAAAGGTCCTTTCACTTTCACCCGGTTGAAAAGCTTCCTTTCCATGTCATGATCAAATGTAAAACTCATAGAATTGTAACCAAATGCAATGGTTAACTTCTGTAAATTTGATGTTACACATTAGCCAATATAAGAACAAGGCTCAACATTTATTCAATCCTATCCTGATGGCGCCACTGTAACGGATGGACAGACGGAATGCCATGTACTTCTTGCTCTGTACAGGCAAGGGCTGGGTGGTATTACAAAGTTATGAAAGTGTTGTTAACTTAATCAAATAGCACAAAGATCTTGTAAAAACTTACCTTGGGTGTTTGCAGAATGACGCCAAACGCGCTGAATGTGTCATATAGAAGCTTTTCGTCTACTTCAGGGTCAAGGTTACCTATAAATATGTTAGCTCCGACATCCAGGTTCTTCTGGTGGGCAGAGGCCTGTCAGGAGAGAAATAATGTTAGCTGTTAAGTTGATAACAGTGGGATAGAGCCCAGTAAGAGTCAGTGAGCAGGATTTGAGTTTAACTGGTAGATTTTTAGTACCAAAGCAAACTATTGCAAAATATCTCGCTGTAAATTATTATTAGATATGAAAAATATAAAATACATGCCAAATTATCATATTGTTATGGTGATATTTGTTACTTTTATTAAGGTTAAAACAGGTTTCCCTGTGAACATTTGTTCATTCAAAATAAGACATAACATTTTCACATACAAGTCCAAAAACAATGAGGGAACTTTGAACTTTGCATATTTCATTTTAATATTATACAATTAAAACATAACAATTGGTCTAAATGCAATACTTAATCTTTTTCAGACAAAACAAAACACTGTAGATTACTCAAATAATTATTTACAAGAAAGCCTTCCACTTTGCCTTGATTGAATAGCTTCCTTTCCAAGTCATGAGTAAATGTAACCAATAGAACTGTAACCAAATGCAATGGTTAACCTCTATAAATTTGATTTTACATATTAGCCACATTGTCCTAAGTAAGTCTGTATTTCATGAAAATAATTGATAAAGGGAAAAGTTATTGGACAGAGGCCATAATGACCTACCTCAACGCTGTTGTCTTTTCCACAAATTTTAACGAATTATTATTCAAATTCAATATCATTCTTTTTTAAATATATATATACCAAACTCAAAGACAATAACAAGGTCTCTGACAGCTGTAATTGATTAGAAAATTTTTTAACGAATTATTATTCAAATTCAATATCATTATTTTTTAAATATATATATACCAAACTCAAAGACAATAGCAAGGTCACTGACAGCTGTTGTTAATCTGAAAACACTGGTACATAATTTTTTAGCCATGCAAACAAAGGAATTTCCAATTCTTCAAGCTCCAATGACAACACACCTTATTTACTCTGATGGGTTTACCATAAAGTTTGATCATGTTCATGATTTTTATAGCATAGTCTGCATCTTCTTCTCCGAGGAATTCTACGAAACCATAGCCCTGGTGAGATTGGGTCACTCGATCCTTTGGCATGTGCACATTCACTGCAAGAATAATTAATGTAGTGTCAGTGATCTTCAATGGTTGAATATGAAATTGACATACAGGCTGTAAACATTAATCAAGGGGATTTCATATATCTAAATACTATTGGAAATAAAAATCTACAGATCAAAAAGTGTTTAAATCAATAATATTTCCAGAAAATTGCACTAATGATATGATTAAAACCATTTAATTAATGCATACAAGGACCTAAATTTGGCACAATGAATAAAAGTTTCATAACTTATTACATGGCTACATGGTAAAAAATTACATTTGATGAGAACATATTGGTTTATTACTTGATGATTAAAGTACCGTTTTCTAAAATTTGATCTTGTGATGGATGTCCACTTAACAGGACAGGTCTCGTTGCACAAAACACTAAGGTAACCTTAAATCACTAAGGTTTAACCTAGGTGTTAAGTTGCCTTGTGCAATGACCCCCAGGTCCATGCAGTAAATGAGAGAGAGAATTTAGTATTCAGTCAAAAAGGCTTTGCTCTTTCCCCTTCAAGGTGCTCTGTTTGAATATTTCCATCAACGCCTTGATATGTCCGTGTAAAATCTTCCGCAAGGATTTAGTTTTAAAATGTATCTGAATTCAAACCCAAGTTTTGTATAGATTGTTATAACTTACCAACAGGACCGGCTTGCAGAAAGAGTTCCCATAATATTGCTTCAGTAACTTTCTCATCAAGACTGCCAACGTAAACCGTGGCATCTGAAATTTGAATTGACTTGTCATAAAGAAGTTTTCTTGCAACGTTGTACCTACTTATCAATAAACATTTATGCACTGATAAGAAAATGTAAATTATACTTGCAAATCTATTTTTAACATTTTTAAATTTTTAAATTGTTTCTTTGAATCTTTGTTCATCATAAAATAAATGTAACAAAGAGGATAAAGTAATAATGTAATTATTACGATCAAGGAAATTATTTTGATAATTCATGACGATTCTATTTTTAGTGCAATTTGACTTCTACCACATTTCAAAGAAAAACAAAGATTTCCTTTTCAAATATGAATTCTTTACTTTAACAAATTATCGGTATATTTTGACATGGTAATTGCATAATAATGTCAGCGTCAATCATTACATCAATTGACATATTTATATGTATGTGAAGAACATGCTTTTAAACATCATTTTAGTAATATTTACCTTGGTTTCTTTCTGCTATCGGTGCCGACGACATTTTGACGCCATGCGTATAACCGGAAATAGATTCAAGGAAGTAGAATTAGGCGCGCGTATATTGGCAAGAATTATCTCCCTTTAATTTTTCATTTGTAATAATATCTTTGAAAGCATTTGAATAATGCTGAGGAGGAATAAAACACCGTAGAATACATGAACTAAGTTTTAGAATGTGCATTATACTGTGTATCTTACTCAACTTCTTTTAAGCAGAATTTGGGGATAGTTAACAATTGAAAAATTGACTAATGAATGTGTAAATATATAGTAATTATATACATTAATATGTTGAACATGAATAGTAATATAAATGAGAATTTAACTTTTGTCCCGACCAATAACTCCTTTTGATTACAATGTACATGAAATTAATGCTTTACTTTTAAAAACATATCTCCATGTTTTATATAATTCACTAGGTTCTGTAATGAAATGTTTAAATGTATGGAATTCATTTCTTGATGGTAATTAAGGTTGATATTCCTTAATATTTATCAAATCTATTTGCCAGTTTTATTACATAATCAGTGATCTTTATATTGTGAGCCAAGTGAGTGACTATACCTATATGTGAGCCATACATAAAAACTTGCGACACTTAAATAACTCTGCCATATTCATTAAATGACTGGTTTAAGTTATTTTTTAAAACTTTATGTTCATGTTAATTTGTGTAGCAATTAATTGTTAAATTGATAAAATAGCATCTGATTATTGATGATGTGAATTACTGAAAAACAAACAGAAACTGTGATAGGAGAACGTATAAACTGACTACTGCAGACTACAGGCTGTCTAAGATTTTTCTGAACTTAAGTTTTTATTGTTAAATTGATAGAAGACAAACCTGTTACTCGACTTTTAATTAATACTAAAAGATAATTTCAAGTTTTATTTAATTTTTCAAGTGTGCCTGTGCTCACGAAGCAGAACAAATGGGTACCTGGTTAATAATTGAACAAAAAGTGAGAGACAATTTAAGAGCAACTAATTGGCAGCTTGGTTGCACACTCCCTTGAAGTTGAGAATGCAAATGTATCAACATTTGCCCTTACAGCAGCCTAATACGCAATTAACAATAACTAATTTATCAGTCCTCTTGATCATACCTCTAATAAGCTTGTCTTCAAATGTCACCACACTAGTAAATGATAACAAAGATTTGTGTGCAATATATAATAGTTACCGACTGAACCAGAGTTGTTCAAGTTAGATTGAGCAATTGTGCAATGTCAGTTTAAGATCTCTAAAGTTTGAACCAGAACAGTGAGCGAGTTCCTGGTAAGAGCATTCTAATCCGATAGAGGTAGCTTAAGTAAATATATTCTACACAAACCTCTGTTTGAATAAGAGTCTTTCCTGGGCTACAGAGGGAGAAATCTCATTGGATGCATCAAATTTAGTTGTGCAAATAGTGATGGCATTTAATTCAATAATCCAAAGCCTCAGTCATTACTAAATTGAAATGTATTGGACTGTGCACCCGACATTTGAAGTCTTCCTCATAGAAGATTAGGACTGATACAGGCTTCAGTGACAACCAAGCGCTACATCCAGGAAGGGTTTTCATTGGTTAAAAATGTGCAGATTGTCATGAAATTTTTTCCCACTTTGTGATTCTAGTGGAAGCTTGAGAAGTGTTTGAATCTATAAGAGTTTAGAGTGGGATTTAATGACTTCAGCTACCGCTGTGGGGAGAGAATGTGTTATCTCAGCAACGTTTCAGCCATTAGCTATAACAACATGTGAACTAGAACAGAATCAGTTTCTTTTCAAAGGACTTTTACAGAGTGTTTTCAAGTGTTTGAAATTGTGTTTCTTTCCTGGCCCATGTGCCAAACTAACTGTATTTGTCAATGTCCATTTGTGGAAATGAGAAATGAAACAAAGTGATTGGCATATTAATTTATTGAAGATATGGCAAATACTGACGGTTGTAGACGACGCTCTCCTGGCACTTACATTATTGCCGCTGGATCAATTACAATAAATAGAATAAATAAACAAAATCAAAATCAAACGTTGAACACAATATCACATAAATTGGAATTCAATGCGGTATAAACGCGCCTCACTTATCATACAAACCAAACCAAAGGTACACAAAAACACTGATTATGAAGCAAACATTTCATTGTTTTGAACCAAAGAATTCATTGGATAATAATTCAAAAAGGCGCCTTTCAAACATGCATTCATATCCTTATGTATGCAGAAAAACTGCATTTATCTATTTGCTAAATCCATGCATACACACAAATTACCCAAACAATATTCCAAAGCGAGGTAGTATCTTAACACAAGTGCTAACACTTTCAGTGCAATGAAGGTCAGGAAAGATAATTCACTAGAGGTTTAAAGACACAGTAGCATCTTTTTATTAAATGTTTTATTTCTTCAAAGTTTTCCCCCACTAAATATTACTTTATGCATAATATATTCTATTGTGGTGGTAAAACATATCTGTATTCACATAATTAGGCGTTACATATTGAGCTAAAAGTATGTGACATTTTTAATTTGAACACCTTTTATTGATTAAAAGTAGGGAAATGAATTGTGTAGTTAAATTAAACCTTCACTGCCTTCAGTAACACTGAATTTCCCGGGAATGTTTGCGAGCACTCACATACACCCAATGTTAAAAAAAAAGATACACGCTTCATTGTGTTACTGAATGCAAGTATTTTTTGTTTTTTTAAAGATCTTATTACAGATGAGAACAGATTGTTTTGTTATTTGTTACAATTATGTCCAAATTGTAAGAATTTCCCCCAAAAAATGTGCTACGGTACCTTTAAAGTGGCAGAAGCATGTTCTCATATAAATAATGAGATCTCACAAAAACAAATGTAAATGTTTTCAATTGCAATCAAAATCTTAAGAAGCCATTTTAAAACAAAATAACATGATCCATTAAGCTTTTTGGATCCATTTCCCTACCTAAAATGATTAAAGGTCTTCATAAAACTTGCAGAAAGTTGTTTATGCTAGATACTTATCATTGATAGGGGTGTGTAATGTGAATTTTTTACCCTCTGAATATAATACATTTGGCATAAACTAATTATTTGTTGGGGAAAACCTGAAAAAATAAATCTTTGAAAAAACAGTGCTATTAAGTTTGAACATTATTTATCTACTATATAAACAAAAAATAAAATCTTAAACTGAAAATAAGAAACGCGAAAGAGAGCTTTTCTCTGAACATGAGAAACCAAACAATAATACTCTACTTCATGAACAACCAGCCTGGTTGCTTTACTAAAAGTGGCTTAAACTATTTTGCAAGTCTTATTGAAAATTGTCATATTAATACAAATGGGACTTATATACATAGGTTCCATTTCCTTGTAAGGATGAATAAGAATATTGAGAGAAGTACATATGTTATATTTGCACATTGAAAAGCCTAATAAATGTTATGAAAAATAGTTTATTTAATGTTAAGAAATATTTTTAAGAAGATTTAAGAATGGAGTTCTTTTCATTGGGAGTGAAAATGACATTTATTTTCGATTATTGTTTAGTTTGAGAAGAATTAGCAAGTGTTACGAGCATGAATGTTTAACTTAAAAAAATAATCAAATGAATGCTGATTTTAAACTTAAAACAAAATCTTTGACCCATGACAAACATTTGTAGCATTTACTTCATATAGAGGATTCAATATTTAAAGAAAATAATGTATTATCTGTAGTTTTCAAGTAATTCTCAATTAAATCTTGTTACAACATCTATGCAAATGGTTCATTGCAAGCTAGGTCTCTTTTCACAGCACATCTTTCACAGTTCGAATATAGCCCATATGTTTCAATGCACATCAAATATCTCAAACAAAATAAGGCATTTGACATTTTCACAAATACATGCTCATTTACATCAAGCTCCTCATTTTCAGAGAAAAAGCTGAATCGTTAGAAAGGGGTGAAGACACTTGAAAGAGCATATGCAGAGATCTGATGGCTAAAACTGATCTCGGAGTGCTTCCCTTATCTAACACTTGCTAGGTACAACACAATCACAAGTCCATGTCCTAGAACTTGAAAATATACCAAATCAAAATGGCTAATTCAGCCAACCACTGAATATAGCCCTCTCTGTCTTCAGAGGATCAGTAAAACACATTATCAAATATAAATGGCAAATGAAATCATTTTAATATTCAATATTAATGCTTGTACCAGTTAAGCATTACACTAACTTTCTCATTCACACCATAGGCATAAAATATCAACATATCATCAAAAAACATCATCTTGACATTTGATATTCACACAAATGTCACTGTGATCAACACCCACTTAATACATGGGAAAGCACTATAAGCTGTAAATAATTTACTAAAGCATCATTTACTCAAGCCACCATAAATATGTCAGTTAACCCTCTTAGTGCTGAGGGCGATATAAGTCTTCTTTGTATGTTATCCACCCGACTTTAAAATAATTCCCAAAGGCTCTTTTGGCAAAACAACCAAAGGATAACATTACTTCCTTTCTTTACATACATATACCACACATATATATGTGACTTGGGATTACTAAAATGGCTTGTGAATAGAGGCACTAGTTTTTTCATCAGGGTTCAACTTTAAAATTGCTGATCAAGAACCCAGATCAAACATTCAATCACACAACATAAAATGATACCCAGGTATATGGTATTAGACAATTAGACATTAGTCAAACATTGCAAAATAACTTATATTGTGGCAAGTATTTAGTACACATTCTTTTCCATAAAATATAGCATATTCCCACACAGATTGTTTTACAGTGAAGCAAAGTTTTCAATACAAACTGTACAACATGGTTAATTGGCTGTTACATTTCCAAATTCATTTTTAGAAGCACAATACAAATTTAGTATGTGACATAAGACAAGACATTCACTGAATTAATACACATAAAAAACTCAATCAAAATTTTGCATAATTTCATTTCCTTGGCTGTCTTCCTCAAGTGTAGGGACAAAAACCGTTAGGATGATGATGCCGAGATCAAATCTGGTTTCGAATGATACTCTTACTGGCACCAGAATCTATACTCCCACAGGACACCTTTCTTGGTGTTTGTTTTTAACACAGTAACAGTGCCATATTTTGTATTTACTACATTCATCTGTTAACTATGTGCAATTTTTAACCTTTAGTTTGCACAGGAGTAACAACCCACAAAGCCTATCTCATAGATTTCAGATTTTTGTCAATATTGAAAGCCCCTTTTAACACAAATGAGCTCACGTTGTCTTCTTGTCCCAATTTGGCCAAATTTGTTGTACAAATCTTATATAAATTCTTTGTTTTGCTGTCCACGATATTTTTTGGCACAACCAATTTCATTTGTAACATTCCCTGTTTTATTGGCATGTCAGTACAGACATCAGAATCTTCACCTCCAGTCTCATTGAATCTACTATCGGCTAATGTCAGATTCCTGTCCAAATTCCTGGCTTTGGTTTTCAACAACAGGTGGAACAACGCACTTCAGTTGAGGCCTCACCTTCTTCTTGGGCACAACATCTGTTCCTTCGTCTGAGTCATACAGAAAGTCTGGTTCCTCATTGCAGACTAAAGAAGACATAGCTTCCACCTTTTTCCTTTTCTTTGCTGAAGCTTTACTTCCAGGAGATGTCTTGCAACTTTCTGGACTACTGGAGGTATCAGAGAGTTTCTCAAAACACAGCAGGGATGAAGGTACAATTTCGTCCTTCTTTGCTGGACTCTGTTTAGCATTGGGCGACTTTTTGGGTCTTGGAGTTCCACATGTCTTTTTCGGTTCTGCCTTTGCTTTAACTGGAGTTTTCTTGATTGTTTTAGGACTTGCCTCAGATTTTGATGTAGCACTGGCCTCTGACTTCTTCTTCTTTGGGGTAGACGGTTTCATATTAGTGTCATGTGAATTTCCTGCAACTATGTCTGAAGCATTTGAAACAGCCTTCTTTTTTGGCGTTTGATTTTTCTTAGTAGGTTTTCCTTCATCACCTTGTGTTTTTTCTGTCTTCTGTTTCTTTTTGGGAGACTTTGGCACAGTTTTATTTGTATCTTCAGTGACATTTGATTTTTCACCATCAGTTTGTTTCTTCTTTGTTACCTTTTTAGGAGACACAGTTTCTTCCTTTGGCAACAAAACACTCTTTTTCTTTGGACTGGTAGTTTTAACAGGACCTGTTGGAGCTGGGATGACACCAGGAACCACCAATTTGTTAGAGGTCGGGAACACTGTGATAAGTGTGACAGTTCCACTGTCAAGTAGACTCTTGTGCTTTGTAGTTTGATCAAAGTTAGCAGTTTTCACTGCAAGTGCAGGTTTAACAATGTCAATAGCAGATGCCTTCTTCTCAATTTCTGCTGGTGGAGAGTTCTTTGATGTTCCTGCTTCAGGAGAGGACTTCTTCTTTGCTTTTGGTTTACTTTCAACGGGTGACAAAACACTAGATTCTTCTGTCATTTCAGCTGCCTTGGTCTCCATTGCTTGCTTCAGTTTCAGCAATCTGTTCTGCTTCTTCTTCAGAAGGACTTCCTCCAGAGGGACCTTCCTCACATACTTCCTCTTCTTCTTTTCTGGACTAGATCCTGGAGTCTCTGAACCATCACTCAGACTCAGAGAACAAACACCTTCAGACTCAGCCAGACGCAGTGTTCCTTTCTCTGTTGTTACCAGCTCTACGCTTGTCTCTGTTGATGTTTTTGTCTTCTTTGTCTGCTTGCTTGGGGAAGCATTAGCTTTTGTAGGTGTTGAAGTTGTTTTTGATGGTGTCGCTGGAGTAGAATTTGCTTTTGTAGGTGTGGATTTACTTTTCAAAGTTGAATTAGTTTTTGAAGGGGTTGTTTGAGCATCACTTTCAATTGATTGAGTTGGGTTCGTTTTCGATTTTGTTGAAGTTGCCTTCAAATTTGCTTTTGATGGTGATGAATTCTCTTTTGAAGTTGTTGAATTTGCTTTTGATGGTGTTACAATTGCTTCAGTAGGAGAGGAATTTGATTTCACAGGGGTGGACTTCGCTTTCAATGATGTTGTAGATACCTTTTTAGGAGTGGCACTGGCTTTTGAAGGTATTTCATCTGTCTTTGACGGTGCTTTTGGGTCAGATTTTCCATTTGTTTTCTTATTCTTTTTCTTTTGTGACGTCTTTTCCTCCTTATTTTTCTTTTTAGGTAGTTCCTTTACTTCAGTTTCAGATTTTGTTTGAGATGCCTTTTTCTTTACAGTTTCTTTCTTCTTTGTCTCCTTTTCACTAAGAGCAACATCAGGTCCTTCTTCATTTTCAACTCTTTCCTCTTTTGCTGCGTCGTTCTTGATCTTATCTGCATCTTTCTTTTGAAATTTCTTCTCTTTCTTGGGAGTATCCTTTTTTGGACTTGCTTTATTATCCTTCTTTGCAGCTTCTTTCTCCTTCGTAGGACTATCTATTGCTTTCTTTGGACTTTCCTTTTCTTTCTTTGGACTTTCCTTTTCTTTCTTTGGACTTTCTTTTTCTTTCTTTGGACTCTCCTTTTCTTTCTTCGGACTCTCCTTTTCTTTCCTTGAGCTTTCCTTCTTTTGATTCTCCTTTTCCTTTGGATCTTCCTGTTCATCATCCTCTTCTTCATCCTCATCAGAATCCTCTTCCTCTTCCCCTTGTCCTGGAAGAAGAAGCTGCTCCATCCAGTCTACCTCTGGATTCCATAACATAGGATCAAACATCACTCCTTCTGACCCATCCTTTTCATCAGGCTTCTTCTTCTTAACATATGTCCAACAATGTCTCTTCCTCCTATTCTTCCTCTTCACACCCCGAGGCCATCCCCCTTTTTTCCTTCTTCCATCAGTCTCTTCCATCTCTGCCTCCTTGCTTTCCAGCTTGGACAACTCAAGTCTCTTTATAAGCTTATGCAAATCTTCCTCATCTTTAAAATCCTCTGCTCCGAGTAAACCTTTCTGCAGACGAGATTTCCTTACTGAACAAAATGCAAGGTAATGGTTGGCAAGACTCTTGAGGTAGGTGAAATGTTTGGAACAGTATCTACAAGTGTGTCTTGGCTTCTGAGTTATTTCTTCAAATAGAGAATTCTGGACTGGTTTCATTTTCTGAAGTTTCTCCCTCCCTGCACACTTCTTGGCATGCCTTTCAAGCAATGAGAGAGTTTTAAATGTATTTTCACAACCACGGCACTGATGGGTCTCAAGAACATCAGTCATCTCCCTCCTACGGACATGGTTATGAGGATTATACAGAAGCTCGTAGTTCCTTCTTTTCCTGTTCTTCATAGGACTATCAGAAGCTTCTTTCTTCTTTCGAGTCCCAAACACTCCTTTAGGACGACCAGGTTTCCTTGGTGGTGAAGCAGCTGCCTTTCCTTGCTGTTCCTCAGACCTCTTTGCCTTGATGGCTTCCATCATTTGTTTCCTCATCTTTTTCCGATACTTTCTTCTCTTGGCTGCCAGCGTCTCATAGTTCTTTGGATCACAGTTGATAATGTGGACATGGAGTCTGTGGATATGCTTGAAGGTGGAACCACATCGAGTACAGGTGAACACATCCAGACTTCTACAATCCTCTGGGAATGGTTGTGATGATGCTAGAAGTCCATAGTTGCATGGCCAAGAGTAAAAAAGCAGGTCAATATCATTACCACTCTCAACTTCAATGAAACTGAAATCAATGGATGGATGTTTCTTGAGGTGATGTCTCAGAAGACCATCCATCTCCAGAAAATGTTTTTTGCAGACACCACATACAAAGTTGACCTGTCCATTACTTCCAAAAGCAATTGTCTTGAAGTTGTTGCTTGGCACTGGACTCAGTTGCAACAAAGGCTTACATCTGATAACAGGACCTTGAGGAGGAACCTCCTCTTCCTTTGTGTCCTCATTGGATATATTCACACAAAGTTCCTTCAGAGCTTCTTCATTCCATCGCTTCAGTTTCAGGTGTTTCAAGATACATGATGGTGATTTGAGGCCATGGTCGAAGGTTTCGAACATGCATGACTGACTAGCTTCACATTTCAGAGGGCTGAGCTTGGTACCCTCTTCTGCTGAGCAAACTGTATTGATGATGTCTGAGAGGATGTCTGATGCAATTTGCTCAGGTGTCTGTGAACATACTGTGTTGACAATGTCAGAAAGGATTTGAGACACAATAACCTCAGGTGAATCCTCTGAAGTCTGGAAGCTTTCATCTTTTGGAATACACACATTGTTATTTCCTTCCAGCATCTGCTTCATGTCGGAGGTAATGTTATTTGAAGCAACCTCACTCAGTATCGACTCGACTACTTTCTTAATGTCATTGTCAATGTTGCCTTCTTTTTCAGATATCACTGCATGGGTAACACCTAAATGACTGAAGAATTGTTCTTTTTCAACTAGTTTTGCTTGTTCAAAGCTTGGGGAAGCAGGCTTTTCATATGTAACAGCACACTTATTGAAGACATTATCGACAACTTCTGAAAGAAGAATATCTTTTACCCACACCCCGATATCAGAATCACAAGGAGTATCAGTTTCTGATTCTGATGACAATTTCTCAGGACTCGTCACTATCACACACATTGCACTGTCCCATGTCACCTTCTTGCTTGAAGGAATATTACAATCATCAGTGTGGTCAGGGACCTGATTGTCCAGCTCTACGATTGAGGGACTTGCTTTACCATCTACTTCATTATCTGATATGGGATTTTCAGTATTGAGCTTCACCTGAGCATCATCTACTTTAACACTCTCTGGGAGATCATTGTCCAATAAAAGCCCTTTGGAAGATATCTGGTCGTTCACCTGTTCAGATGAACAAGAACATACAGTAGTTACAGGAAGGTCACAAGCATTGGCATCATTTTGCAATTCTTGTTCATCATCTTTGATTGATGGAATAGGAATATTATCAACTTTATCAGCTTGACTAGCATCACTGTGAACCCTATTATCCCCTTCAGTTTCATTTTTAGGGTTGTCAACATCTATCTTTGATTCACTTTCACTAACAAATACATGTCTATTTTGATTGATGTTCTGTTCGTTGGAATCTTCTAGCAGGTTAATATCCGAATTAGTTTCCTTGTGTTTGTCACAAGAACTTTCTGAAACACAATCAACTGATGCTGGGTCTGTAGTTGTTGCTTCCACTACAGGAGATTTTTCAGTAGTCTTATCACTATCTTCTGTTGGGCTTTGTGACTCAACATGTTCACAAATCTGACTTAGTTCCACTATTTGAGCATTTTTGGTATCCTGATCACTGTCACAAATACCTTCATTGACCCCTTCTGGTTTCTGGCAATTCTGATTTGATTGATTTAGAGTTTTGATTTTAGTTTCTTGGGAAGCTTGATTTATATTTTCATCCAGCTTCACACCTTTGAACTCTTCTGGATTCTGGCCATCGTCCAGTGGTTGATTTAGAGTTTCGATATTAGTTTCCTGGTTTCCTGATTGATTGATATTTTCATCCAGTTTCACCAGGCCGGGGATCTTGATCAGTTTATTCATAACAGAGTCATGACTTATTTTTTCAGTAACTACCATGTCTGTTTCAGGTTTGTTTTCACTGTCTGATACTTGCAGTTCACATCGGTCTACTATATAGTTCAGACACTCCCTGATATCACAGTCACTATTGGCACAAAGCTTGTCACATAGAGGTGATGTTGTATCATCATGAGAGTCCATATTTGAGGTAGAGTCTGGCTTATCAATATCACTTTCAGCTCTGCTTACAGAATTGTTATCAACTTCACTAGATTCCAAGCTTTCATGATCTGCACAATTGTCCTTTTCACAATCATCACACGATTTGGTATTTTGACCTAGATCATTGCACATGTCACCTTCTTTCCTTGCAGCTTCTTCCTTAAGAATATCAATGTCACAATCTGTTTCGGTAAACAGTTTCTTAGTTGCATTAACAATGTTAGCATCAACATTACTGTTCTTCATAATCACTGTTGAATACAATGATTCTTCAGTTTCTATTTCAGTCTTAGATGGTTTCATCATATCTTTACAGGTCTGATCCTTGTCTAGAGAAGTGCTACGACTTCTTCTTCTACGGATTGTTAATTCCTCACTTCTTGACCTGGCCTTGACTGGAGTCCTGGACAACCCCTGGTTGCTGGACTCATCCTGATCGAAGGAAGCACTCCGACTTCTGCTCCTTGTAATTCTTCTGTCAGAATCCTCAAGTAGGAGTCTGAACTCAGACTTGACCGGAGATTTCATGTCCTGGTTGCTGGAGTCATCAAGGATTCCCTTATCAAAGGATCCATCACTGCTGCTCCTGCTTCTCCTCAACCTCCTCCGAGCAGCCCGCTCGTCTCGGATTCCAATGTGGTCATAAACGTTCAGGTCTTCACCCATCTCATAGCTTGAAATGCCATCCCACGGAGTAAACGATCGAGGAAAGTTGAACTTGGACCATTCAATGGTTTCCTTCTCTTCAAGGGACACATTGAAGACAGACTGGTAGTCTGGTATCCTAACATGTTTTTCATAATGGTTTAAAGCTTCTTGTTTGCCGTCAATGAACTGATCTAGATTCGTGGCTATGTTTTCTGCAACATTTGCATAGAATTCAGCTGGTGTGATTGGAAGGTAGTCGTTCACAACAACACAGTCCTGCATCTTGGCTGCTATTCTTTGCCTTGTGAGAGTAGGCATTCCATACTTCTTTACCCTATGGGCAAGTCTCTTATGTCTGCACATGTTCACGTAGGTGTTGAACCTCTTTTTGCAGAGGATACATGAAAAGTGCAGTCTTGTCTTCTGCTTCAGTTCTTTAGTTATTCGAATCTCCTCCTCCCACAAATCTTCCTCCTCCTCTTCCTCCAAATCTTGCACCTCCTCAACATACTTAACTTCTGTCCTAGTTTCATGTTCATGTTCATTTTCAACATTTTCAATCTTTTCTTCTTTCACCTCTACAACCTCTTTCTTCACTGTTTCTTCTGAGGGAGGAGTTTCTTGTTCAGCTTCCTGCCTCTTCTTTTTCCTCTTCCTCCTCAGTCGCTTCCCATCTGGTCCAATGATGATATCAGGCTTGTTCTTAATCAGGACACCGTTGACCATCCCTTCTGGATGTTCCAGGTTGAGATGCTTGCGGAGGCTGGCAGGGTGGGGGAACTTCTTGAAACAGAATCTACAGGAGAAGGTCCGACCAAAGTGATACTGGAGGTGCATCTTCATGTTTGCCTCACTTGGAAAAGCTTTACCACATACTCGGCAGGAATAAGGCTTATCCGCTGAAATATAAGAAGAAATTATAAGAAACAACAGTATTTCAGAAATGATTGCATTAACAAAATTTTGAACAAAGAAAAGATATGAAAGCATGAAAAAGATTATTTCATTAAGATTTTTGCAAAATTTAAGAAAATGCTGAATGTGATAAAACATGAACTTCAAATGTCAATGATTGCTTCAAGCATTTTATCAAGGCCTTCATAAAAAAAACTTACCTGGAGTCTTCACATTTGAAGAAGATCCAATTAGCATGTTGACTTTTTTAGACTCTGCTGGTGCTTCAGGGGTGACCTCCCCTGGAGTAGCTACTTCCTGTTTCACTTTAGCACCCTCTGGTGTCTGTTTAAAGGTTGGTATTTTCCTTGTCACTCCTGTAGTTCTGTTGAGGTTCTGCTTCATCTGGGCAAAGTGGAGAGACCAGAGGTGTTTGCGGAGACCAAAAGGATGTGGAAACTTTTCTTTGCAGTATCGGCAGCTGAATCGACGGTTACCATGGAATTGGGCATGTTTCTTCATGCTTGGCACTGAGGAGAAGCGTTTGTTGCATATTGGGCATGGGACTGGTTTTGAATCTGAAAAGGACAATAAGATTTTAAGTTTCAATATTGTGTAATATATAAACATATATAATAATACATAACTAAATTTTAAATGTGTAATTCTCAGTTTGCATCGGATAAATCTATTTCAAGATGAAAGTTTACAAGGTAATGTATTGGTTTGTGAAACTACTTTGTCTTTACTCCGTTGTCCCTTGAATAAATTGGAAACAGAAGGTCGCCTTAGGTGTTACTTTGCTATACCAAACCAATAGTGGCGCTATACATGAAAATAAAAGGTCAAAGTTCGAAGTGTGTCTGTTAGCAGAGTCAAAAGATTTCATAGTAGAGCATCCGACTTCCATCAAATTCTCAAAAAGTTACATTTGTCATCCTTTAACAAGAGAAGCTTGCCTAAAGGAATAACTTTCTTACCAGCTTCTGTAGACAGAGAACTATTAGGGGCAGGTTTCAGAGTTACTTCAGTTTTCTTCAGTCCCCCGCCAGGTGTGGCTTGAAGCAATTTCTTCTTCATCTTCACCTTCTTTTTTAATGGGCTAGGCTTCAAAACTTTTGCTGAAACTGTAGTCTGCTCAGAGTTTGACGATTTCAAATTCTCTCTAGCGACCATTTTGAGTTCAGAGGCGGGATGTTCCATGCGAAGATGTTTCCGGAGCTCAGCGACCGTGGTGAACTTTTCCCCACAAGCGGTGCATGTAAAGTTCTTGTTGAGATGGAACTGCAGATGTTTCTTCATGTTCGACTCCTTGTTGAAGGATTTGTCACACACAGGACAGCTTGACTTTTTGGCTTCTGAAAATTGAAAAGTAAAATTAGTATCATACAGCGAACACAACCTTTTTTTGGGGGTTCTGGACCGCAAATCAAAATTTCAAAAGGGGAACTTTATCATTTGAACTCATCACCTCTTGGTAACTATGTTATCTTTTCAAACTGAAGTACACAGAATACAAAAGTTTTAGAGCTTATAAACCTGAAATTCATATCAAAAGAATTCAAGTGAACTATAGAAAACATAATTCCAAAAAATCTATAGAGCAAACGCATCACTTTGATATTTTAGTAATGGGAATACACTTTAAAGAAATACTGTAAAATCATAATATTTCGCGGGGGTTTAATTTTCGCGCTTTTCGCGCAAAGCCATAATGCGCGAATAATAAAACATCGCGAAATATTATGGTTATGAACGTGAAGAAAACCAATAACAGACAAATAATTTGGTTGACACATTTTATTACTCACGGGATTGTTTGGTTCGTTAAAGACGAGTCACTAATTAGAGCTCTCACAAGTGTGTACGCCGATATGCACGTTGTTTGTTGTGCAAACACAATCATCACAATAATCCGGCCTGGCGGAATCCACTCTTGATCGCCAATATGCGTGTCCTGATGTTTTGATTGTGGTACGCTTGAGCTTCGATTCGGTGCGTATTGCGGTACAGGACCCTCGGTTCAAACATATTTTCAATTCGGTATGATATTTCTTTGAACGAGATCTCGAGGAGTCACATCATTCAAACACTATTGTTTGGAGTTACAGATCAAACTAAATCGTTCCGAATGTGTACTTCCGGGAAAACTTGGCGACAGGTATCGTTACCACTTCAAAACTTTCAAGACGTTTAATGACAATAAATAAATAAAATTTTGACTTTTTGAATAAATATTATTGATTTTATTGTTAATTACTACTAGTTTCAGTGTAATTTTGCTATTGCTAATTAAACCCCGCGAATCAGTCATTTTTTATGTTTGCGCGAAAATAACACCCCGCGAAAATAAATGATTTTACAGTAATAACTTTATTTCATAAGAACAATTACCCAACAAACTTGAATTATTTAATGGGAACTTTCATGATGCTTAAAAACATGTCAATTTCTTTATTACTTTCTTGAGATGAAATTCATTGGTCATTTTCTTAACTAATGTCCTTAACCTACCAGCATGAGCTTCTTGGTGTCTGGCCAGGTTGTTTTTTTGGGAGAACTTCAAGTCGCACTTGTCACAGGAGAATTTCTTTGTGATTTTCTCTCTCACAGGATGATCTTTTGTGTGGACCTTCATATTTTCAAGGCTATCGAACAGCTCCGAGCAGAGATAACACCTGAATACTCCAACCAGACTCGCAGATTCCTGCCCGTCTACTTCTCCATTGGTCTCACTTTTTTCCTTGATTATCATCTTACCATCTTCTTTTGAAAAACGCCCTGCATTATTTGGACAACTTTTCACAGCACTCTCTTGCTGGGTGACATTTATGAGACAGTTTGTGATGTCACTCAGGGGCAAGTATTTGGCGTTGACATGGCTGCGGAGAAAATGACGCTTAAGGCTAAATGCATGGCTATATGGTGCAAAACATATATCACATGTGAATGTCTTCTTTCCATTCTTATCCTCTACGTGGTGTTCTTGCCTCAACTCAAACTGGTAGATTTTACTTGCTTCATGCTCTGAATGAAGAACCATTCCAGCCATGACTGATTCACCTTGACCTTCAACCTTCACCTTGGTTTGACTTTTCACCTTTGGGCTATCGGTCGATGCTGGCTTCAGTTTTGGAATTGGTAACTTGTTGGGCACGGGTGACTCAGTCTTTACTCCAGATTTTGCAGCCTGTAATGCCAACAAGTCTTTTACTTTCAGCGCTTTCTTTGGTGTGGATTTCTTTGTTCCTGAAGACGTATTTACAAGGTTCTTGATGGGAGTATTGTTTGCCGTCTGTGGTTTCTTGGTAGGTGTTCCCTGCTGTTTGGGAGCACCTTTAAGCATTGTCACATCAATACTTCCAGTAGACTTGGACTTTGTAAGTTTTGTTTTCTTTTTCTCTTCAATGGGAGAGTTCTTTGCTTTTCCATATTTACTGTCTGTCGTCATCATCTCGTACAAAATGGGAGTCTTCATGTCATCGACTGGTGTACAAGAGTCAGAGGTCGATGTCTTCTTCTTTTTCTTGCTTGGTGCGACTGAAGAACAGAGTTAAGATTTGAGAAACTAGGTGGGGGAGGCGCTGACCTACGCTATAGAATGGCGAAAATCATTAAGGGAACTAACTATGGATCAAATAAATGATTCATAATGGTACAAGAAAGTTAGATAAAGTATGGGGGGGGACTACCGTCAAAACATAGATAGAACTCTTGATAGACTTTCAAGACTTTAATTGTTACGTTTCGGGGGTCGATTGACCCCCTTCATCAGACCAAAGATTTGAGAAAGGTGACCACGATTTTCATGCACTTAACAAGAATGATGTGTTCATGATAAGCATATCCATTAATTATGAATTCTTTTGAAAGTGAGAAATTATCGTTCAATTTGAGACCTGGGTCATCATCGTATGACATCAAAACATTTCTTCATACTCTTTGACCTCAATATTATTTTCTATAGAAATTATTCATTTTCCATTTCAGAGCCTCTTCATTTTCCACAGATTCAACCCAAATTTCTTCATAGACATCCTGGCAATACTCATAACTTTTCTTGGCATATATGGACAACAAAGATAGAAATCACTCTAACTGATAAATCTATATTTAATGTGAGATCCTGATGTATCTACCCACCTGTTTCTTTGCCCCCTTTGGAACTATCCTTGGACTCCTTGGCAGTGTCCTTGGTACTGTCCTTGGTGTCAGGAGTGTTGACACTCTTCCGTTTCTTCTTGGACTTCTGCATCTGGTAGCTGAGTGAGAACCACGTCATCAACTCCTCCTCTGCTGGGATAGCCTGCACGAGAACATTTAGATGCCAGATGAAGATAACTTGAAACTACATGATATCTTACTCCATCAGGGTATCTTTGCGGCTCCTACTTTCCTAACAGTACCTTCATATCACTTTTTCATTACAAGCCAATTAAATGACTTAAGATTAAATGACAGTTTTGGCAGTGTCCAAAGAGAGAATGGTGAGAGTCTACATGCTACAAACAGCTTTGAGCAATACCAAGCAAATCTTGACAAGGGAAAATAACTGATTGTAGGTACCTCGCTGATAATATATACTGTTTTAGCAAAAGTGGCAGATTTGGGTGGGGTTCAGGTGATTTTCACCCCCTTCCTTGTTGAATTTATTTTCAATAATTGCTTCCCGCCCCCCCCCCCCCTCCCCAAACAAACTCTTTGATCCCATTTAAGCAGGATGATTAATGATATTAATACATGATGATTAACTGGACTTCTGCACTTGTAACTGAGGGAGAGGTGAGGTAATTGGGGTCTAACGCCGCTTTCAAGAGTATTTCACTTCTGTCGCAGCTATGAATTGCGTCATACCTGCGAGCATCGGCTGGAACCAGCGAACCATGGATGGTACTTTGTTGACATTCAGTGTTGTATTGAACCCAAAACTGAGGGAGAAATATCATCCATGTTATCTGCTCCTTACAGATAGATAAGTTGATGCTACATGAAGATTTCTAAGAGCTAAACTACTTACCCTGATAGCCTTGTAGAAGATCTCACTGCCGACCTGGACGGACACGATGTTTTGTTCCTCAAAGTAGCGAGCACAGTTGACGTATCTCATCCAGTTTCCCGTCTCAGGCTTGGTTGCATTGATGATGTGCATCAGCTCGTTGTTCTTTGTGTTGTAGACCTTAAAAAATATTATGGTTTGACAAGTGATTAGAGATATTTATTCACTTAGAATGTCAATGTTTCAGTAGAGCGATTAGCTCTGTAGTTCATTAGATCTTTTATGATTAATCACCCAAGAATGGAGACTATAACTTGACAATTATGAGTCACTAACGCTTACTCTTATGATTTTGCTGTATATAATTCCTAATAAATAATAAAAATTCCTAAGCCTCGGGAGAGTGGCAGTCCTATAGGAGAAATTTGAAATGTGAAAACTTTACAGAAAATGAACGGAAGGATGCGGATGTGCTGACCTAAGACATAAGCCCATCTACCCTAAGAGGCCTTATGACCTAAAGAGAAACGGTGAGGTGATTTTAACATTGGGTTTGAAAGTATTTCATCTCTCATTGTAGGGGAACAGCCTGCAACACAGTTCAGGTAATGCATCATAGTGAAACTTGCCTAAGATATTCATGCACAGAACAAACAGTTAAAGAATACCATTGAAATGATACAATTATATAACATGAAATATTTTGGGCACTCATGTTCACTAAATAACATTTGACCCTTCTTTACCTAACTAAGTCCTGAGTCATTGCAAGAAATACTGTCGGTCCCCTTCCTTGATATGATTTTGTTTACAACAGATATCAACACCGTAAAAATGTCTTCTTACCTCCCAAGCATACCGATAATCCACTTTGCTGTCATGTCCCTCAAGAATTACCTCCCCTGCATAGGGTCCATACATCTGGCCCTCAGCAATGGGTGTCAGGCAAAACACTCCTGGAAATGTTGGAAATGTTCTTGTAATAATTTAAGAATTGAAATTAAGTAATCTCTACTGTAATATAATATATATTATATAATACATATTATCTCAAAATACGATATCATAAAACAATACTGTTTAATTAACAAGAACTCTTGTAAAATGGAAATGTTTACAATTCATGAAAACATTAGCTGTATGAATTAAACCCAAATTTAAGCTGACATCACGTCTGTTACTTTATAAAATCATAAGTGTTAAATCCCTTGATATGGTAATAATACTAGAAGTCAGAGTGAAAGTAGTGTTCATTTTCTGTAATCCATTAAACTGTATTCATCAGTAACTTTTTTAGATATTGTCCATATGCAGCAGGATAAAATGATGTTGTTCCAACTGCCTACAGCTAATGAAAGATCCCTTTAGCTCAATTGGTTGAGTGTCAAACTATCACATGCAAATGAGCTCTTCAGTTTAAATCTCAACAATAACCTATATAAAAAATACATATCTAAAATTAATGTTTAATTATAGTTTATTTTTTAAAATCACTTAAAAAGATAAAAATGGCAATTCAAAATGTCATAATCTCTTATATTACATATACATATTTACCATACCCATTAATTTACAGTTTTATATTTGAAAAATCACTTGAAAAGATATCCATGGCTTGATGTCTATTATCCTATATTCATGGTCTCATACCTTGAGTTCCATCCCCCACGCCCGATTCCCTTAGTTCCAGACCAGGAGGAGTCACCAGGTGACGTTGCGTGGCTTCACCTGTAGGTGTAGTTGTCATGACTACTAATTAGCTGTCATACACACCTCACACCTGAAACATAGAAGAAAAAGCGTTGACATGGGTGGACAAATGTTCATGTGAGGTGAGGTGAGGTGAGTTGGTGTTTAAAGCCGCTTTCAAGATTATTTCACTTATATCGCGGCTGCTAGTATTACTGCAGGGAGAAAGTCCGCAACACCATTGTGGCTATGCATTGCGGTGAAACCTGCAAGCATCGGCTGGAACTAGCGAACCATGGGTGGAAGAAAAGGTGTCGACATGGGTGGACAAATGTTCATGTTTAACGGAAATTTACTGATGATAGCCTATTGCCCCAAAGAGTTGTGTTTAATTTTAGAAATGTAACATAAAGATATTATTTAATTCATAATCACCCATTTTGTATTTTGGTGAGTGACGGGGACGACTAGCTAATTTTAGATCTTGGTTTTGATACATGAGAAATTCCCAAAAAGTTTGATTATTCTTTAAACATTGGTCTTTCAACAAAAGATAAGATTTTAAAGAAATAGCTAAATTTTGTGCATTGAGTTGAAAGGTCAAAGATTAAGACCGACTGAAAATTTCAAAGCACTGAATATTTGTCACTAATATACTGCAATCAGACCATGCATTGTGCCTATAACTGCAGTTGGTCTAAGCCAGTGACGGCCTCAAGAGCAAATAATGTCTTGAGGACGAAGATTTAGAAAGCTTAACAAAGTACACAAACAAACAAATTTACACAAGCGAGAAATGTAACCCTAACCCTCATATTAAAATTTAGAATGTTTTACATTTTTACTGATAATAAGAACATTAATTTCAGAACCTTAAAAAACCCACAAGTGTCTGCATTGAGTTGAAAGTGACACAGGCTATGTTTTATGAAATTTCATGTGGCTTTAGTAAGAGCCAAAATACCTTATGGCCCGAGTTCAGTTACAATCGCCTCCCTATACTTGCATCTTAATTTCTAAAATATCCAAATGATAATATTTTCTTGTTTTCAATGATAATCGGAAAACGGTCCTATAAATTTTAAAAAGTCGAGATGTATCAGATTAACATGCTAAATGAGCTAATTGATACTATCAATGAATGCTTGTCTTGTGTCTGCTGTATATATGTTCCAAAATTACGTTTGAGTCATTGGCGCGCACCACTGTCCAGTATCGATCACAAATCACGACTTTTAGCCATTTATTGTCACCATAATGAACTCGTAAGCATCAGGATTCTGTTTTTCTGAAGCAACCTCTTATTCTCGATAAAATGACACCATTAATGATTCATAAAGTTTCACATATTTGACTCTGACAACAAGCAATGTGCCCCTTTAATCATATGTAGTATATTTGATACAGTAAATATTTATAAACTGTTTCACAGACTACAAAGCGTTAATAACACGAAACATATTTCTATTCTCTAATATACCTGACAAGGGTATGAATATACTGTGTGACAGGACTGTAAACCAGCATAGGGAGTTTTAGCCCTGTAAATACATAATCAAGTGTGAAAAGATGAGATTAAATCTCCTATGTACACATAGCAAGGAGAGTTTAGCCTCTCACCTTCAACCCCCTCACACAATGGTAAAAGTTTGCAAATAATACATTGTACTTTACAGCTTAACATTTAGAACCTTAGAAATGACTTGGAATTTCCACCAATAGTGAAGAGCATTAATTTTGCATTATTATGAAGAGTCACACACTCACTTGACTTTAATGAATGATATTTGGTCAAATAGGTGTCTTAGATTACATTTTGAACCTTGTTTTAACACAGGTATACATTCAAGATATTCTGCACAAATGCTGGTCAGTTATGACAATAGCAGCATAAAAAGATTAAAGGATATCGATTCATATTGCACAACATAACCGTAGTACAAAGGAAGCCGTTGTGACATAATTTAACATTGCATTAATGTTATTGGAGTGAGTTAGGGAAAGTCATTTTCGGGAAATATTTTTCAACATTTTCAATTAACATGGATTTTATTCTATCACACTGTTTTCGTCAATTATTTATAAATTATTTGGAAATATAATAAACATATTGATTAGTAAAACAAGTTAGAAGAATAGGAGTGAATTATAAGCTCCTCTTATCTATCCTTTCAGAGAAAATATTATTTTGTGAGCATATTAGATTTCATTGAGTTTTTAACCAAGTGGCAATAGCTAACACATCATGCATACACCCGGAAAGGTTGAATAATTAACAGGCTATTAAGTAAGCAAGGTCTGTATCAAATAATATGTCTGGAATGAGATCATATAAAAAAACTTTAAGAAAAATATAGAGTGTTCAAAGTAGACCCTGTCAACAACATTTGCTGGTTAGTTTCAAATATAAACAATTTCACTAATGGATTTTTCAAAATAAATTAGGTGCTTTAACATTGGAGAGCCTTTCAAATATAGTCTAGCAGGGTTTGCTGCATGCTAAAAATACAACTCCACTGCAACTAATAGCTTATAGCTATTTCATACCCTAAAGGAAAATATTTAACTATATAACAAGAAAATCAACTTCTTAGTTGCTCCATTTTCAGTTTATATTTTACAGGAATGACACCACCTAACAATTAGAATAATAATTCACTGGAAACAAACTCAGATTGAATAATTTAGGAGCCAAAGGTCAAGGAAAAAGATTTATGATGTTTTAATATCATTAACAGCATTTCCATGGCTGCTTAACCGATGAGAGCAAAACCATTTCAGTAACTTATCTACAGGTATTGAAACAAAATGCAACAATCCTTGACTGAGTCAAGATTTGCAAGATTGGAAGTTGCTGGTACAGACAGTGATGGCAGTGCCACTGGACACTGAAGGTGTTGATTAGATTAAACAAGCGACTCGACCAAGCACAAGAATTTGTACTACTGCAGACAGTGTGATCCAGAATAAAAGAATGTTAAATCATTGACTGGCCACTACTTGAATAATCCAGGAATCCCAGATTAAGGGTTAAGATTAGTGAGGTTTTCATCAATGGTTTGAATATCGTTCACAACATTGCTTCTTGTGTTAGTCATGGTGAGTATACTCAATGAATCACAGTGTTTTGTCTTTTTAGGACAATGCACACAATTGAGGTATTTCAGATCTAGTAATTTGCACTTATAAACGTCCCTTTTCCAGTAGGGTATCAAACATACAAGGAACTTTAATAACTAGTTGTTGGACATTGATTTTTTTCAAGCTGAATAGCTTTTGATGCTGTTAGTCACTGTTGCTTGACTGAAGGTGTGGGTTCAAATCCTAAAGGGACTCAATTTCGGAAAATAAATTAAAATTTTTGTAGAAAGTGTTATCGAAAACAATATGTAGAATATTTCTGCATCAGCTGTAAAAAGGTTAAACTGGATATACCAAGAGCCCAATAGCAAATTCAGTCATTATTTATTGATTGATTTCTCATTCAGACTGGTGGAATTATTACACAAGAACATTGTGTGCATTGTTTGGCGCTCTTCCAATATACACAAGCATCTGATATTCCTACTGTTACATATTACTACAAAGTTTGACTCCTTTTGTGAATGGTTACAAAAAAGTTTGAAAAGTTATACAGGCAAACAGAAAGTGTTTGGTCAATATAAATTAAATGCCGAAGGTAAACAAAAGACAAGCAGGACAGATCAATGTAACAAACATCTGACAGTGACGCTGTATTGCAATCTGGCAGTAGTGCAGGAACATGAACTGAATTTTGAATAATAAAGCTGAATTATTAACAAATGCATGAATTTTGATAGTCCCATATAGAAACAAATGTAAGAAAAACCACTCACAGCCATGAAACCAAAGAGCCAAAATCAGCTGATCTGCTGAAATATTTACTCATGTTATTGTATAGTGTAATAGTGAAAACTGACATGCATTTTAAACTTCAATAATTGATAAATTCATTAAAATATATCATATTTTCAAAGGTGCCATTGATAGGTGAAAATAAAACCTGTATTTTCACTGAGTGAAATAAAAATGGTATTCTACTCAGCGAAATAATCATATGACGTCGTCTGTGACGATAAAAACAATTAAATGACTTCATGCAATGACCGCGCTAGCGAAGCGATTTAGCAACTCCATTCACATAGTTAAGGTCATTTATAATAATAATAATAATAATAATAATAATGAGTATTTATAAAGCGCTATATCCATACACAAGGTGCATGCTCATTATGAGGTTTTGGGAAACATAATAAATAGAATATTTGACATTCCTTGTGGAATACCATGTATATCTCACCTCATGAAGTAGAAAATCATAATTATATTCTGCGCCACTCATGAAAATATAAATTTCTACTTCACTCGATGAGATATACATGGTATTCGACGAGAAATGTCAAATATCCTCTATACACTTGAATTTCACTAAACTGTTAACCAATTGTCACGTGCAAATCACTGGGTTCTCTTCCTCTGTACAAAAATAGCATTGAATTAACGATGCTTATCAAATCCTTGTAGAATTTTGAAGAAATGTTATCAAGTTCAACAAAACATTACTTTTTGTGATTCAAGCTATTGATCATTGACTCAGCCACAGCTATTATAACTCTTTAAACCTTTTTGATTTTGTGTTGTAACAGCATTAGTACAAAGTGGATGCTAAATCACGGATGACATATTATACTTATTTGACAGTGTCTGACTTCTACAATTAACCAGACTGAGGAAAAAGTTCAAGTTCATCATAACAAAGCATTCCTTTTTGTGATTCATGAATTGGTCAATAGATTCACCAAAAATCTATCAGTTGTACTGGCATTAGGGGTCTGTGGACCTTTATTCAAAGCCTACATTAAACTGATTGAACCAAAGAATGTCTACAGAAAGAGGAAGCATATCCTTTCCAATACCACTGCATTCTTCAATCTGCTTTTTTAAAATACCATAAAACTATTCTACATATTCTAAATGTACTCATCTAAAGTCTTTGATTCATGGAATTCGTGTTTCAAAGAGTACAAAATGATTGCGGAGTTGAAAGTCTTAAAATTAACAACATTAACAACAGCTTAAAATTCATATAAAACAGCAAAATATTTTAATCATTTTTACAACTTAAAGGTCCATAAGTTAGAACTTAATATAAACACTCCAATAAATATTGATGTAAGTATGATAGAATTAATTATTTACAAGAGGTAGAACCTATATTCCATTGTAAAATCAGAATTAAAATTCATATAAACCTACAAGTGATTATAAATCTATGCAATCTTGTTCAATATATATATATATATATATATCAACAGGATGTTGACAAAATGATGCACGAACTTTATCAAAACCTCTGCTTATCTCAGATACCAATATCTAAGACGTACCTCACGCTGTAATCAAAAAGAAATACTGAGACGACAGAAGAAAATTGATTCCATGCACAATACTTAAGAACCATACCATGCTATTAGATTCTTTAAAACATAGAACCAGAGATATCAGAAAATGCTCTTCCCCTATCACCCTGAATGGGGGATGACTCACAAGTCCTTTTATTCTATTTTAGATGCTTGTACGTTTGAGATCAAATTTTTATTCCTGCAAGAAGGAAAGCATAACGATAACAGCCCTGTAAATCATTAAGACCCTTGTGATTACAGGGGTGATGATATGTTAGTGTAAGACTACCTCACCTTATCAAAAATAATTTCCATTTGATATGAACATGCTGACTCAAATCAAATCATGCCAATTTCAGGACTGCAAATTAAGGAGTGGTGATGATTTATGTATAATCTCCTTCAGACTGTACTTAATCATTGAGTAACCATTTTTTAAAAACATTTTGAGTGGTCAATTTGCAAGATTTCTTAATCGTTAGATTGGGAATAATTTGGGGTTGATTACCTATAACAGATTATTCCAAATCCTGATGTTAAAGGGTTAAGCAAGTTGACCTAATTATTATATAGGCATTCAGAGGTAGAATATAAGAGAGAGTCCAGATTTTATATAAGGTACCTGCCTTTATATCTTCTCTGACTCCAGCATTTACAGAACAAGAAATTCACATTCAAAATACCTCTTTCTTTCCTAAATCTAACACTAACAACCTTTTAAAATCACTCCACAAACAAGGGACAGATGTACATCATCTGATAGGCTCTTCTGTCACAGACACAATGATGTGATCCCAATGTTTGATATGTGACAATAATGAAAACATGCATCCCAATCGCCGCGAGACGGTATCTGTCTGCCTCGGATCAATACAGAGAGACACATGTACCCACTTGCTGACTGAACATACGTCTTAGTGTAACAGGGGGCAGTGGATAGAGCGTCAGGGATGGTTGAGGGTCTCCATACATGAACTCTTTTCATTTAAGTCTCACATCACCCTATCTAGGAATAACAAAGCCTGAACACACCCCTCCAGATGTTCTCCTGAGGCTGGTGCTGAGACCACACAGAGGCTGTGTCATCACTGTGGGCAAATTACTTTATCTAATGTACTCACTTAGAATTAGCTCTGCATGAATATGGATAGAGCTTCTTCTGCATATTATTTATATGTACAACATTTTGTCATGTACTGAAAATGGCTGTTGTTATCTATTATTATATCTATTATACTTATTATAATGAATATTTCATACATGCAGTTTAGAGCTTTGTACCCACTTGTCCATGTGGGTGATTGTACAATTAAATCTTGAATCAGAATACAGACTTCAAGGTTAACATACTTTTTCATGTTACGGGGGAAACAGGGCCTTAGTTCATAGTATGATACTGGCAGGAGAAGGCTGTAACCAGTTCCTGTACTCACTTGCTCAAGAAAGGCTCAGCACTGGGTTATTCAGATATCAAAAGATTAACATTCATCTGCACATAATGATACATCTATGATCAAGTATTCACTCAAGTGTTTTGGCAAAGGCTTAACACTAGACTAAAAGGATAAAGTGGTTACTGTTTTTTATTGGATACTTCTGGCTGCTGGTAAACCAATCGTTTCCAAGTATGACATAAAAATCGTTTTTTTACAAAATCAAAGACAAGTTGTGCATGAATATAAAATTATTATGAGTAAGGAAAGAATTGAAGTGCCCATGAAAGATCAATGAAGGAAAAGCAAATGATACATTTAGTTTTTCAGGAATGTGTGAAAATTTCAAGCAATTTGTTGTTACAGGAGGAGCTCAGTAATATCATTGACAAAAGTAATGAGCTTCACTTTCATGGTCATGTTATCTTCTGGAAAAGAGTCAATATGGAGGAGACATGGAATAAGCATGTTTATCTGGAGATAACGCCCAGGCCAGGGCCGTACAGTACAGAGAGATAAGACAAGCATATACATGATATCTCATGATTATTTAGAAATCTATGCTATAAAACTCTTCAAATATGGCTGAAGAGTAGCTTTTATTCATCTGCAGCATAATCACTGGTTGAAAGTGTTAGTTAGTTTCTTTACTTGGCAAAATATATATAAAATTTCGGTTACTCATCTCTGATATCTGGCTGGCTAGATTTCAAAAGTGGATATAATTATGTTAATGACCTCACAACCTTATCATAATATTGCCTATATGCAGAGACTGCAATAGCATGGAACATATTGCATGGCTCAATAACGGCTTCATATTCATGAATTAAATGGACTTGTTTCAATCATGTAACGATGGCAATTATGAGTATTAACAAATATCCGTTTAAATGAGTTTACACATCAAGGATCTGGTTCTTCTGCCCCTCAGAATGACTCCATGCATTTTCCAATCTTTATTTGAATCTTCAGACTCCTGCCAGGCTCTGGCGCTCAGGAGAAATGAACTTATTTGATGGACATTAAACTCCATTTTCTTGTAAAACCAACGTTAGAAGGTATACCAACAGAATAACAAGCATGTTTGTGCAACCATGTAGAACACTGGCAATCTATCAATTCAACGTTAAACCAGCACCAATCAATGTACTGATGCATCAGTCAAATACTTGTTCTTGAAATTCTGGCATTTATTCAGCCGATAATATTGGCCACTATATTGATCGATAATATTTGTAAAATATGTAAAGTACATATTCAAACATATGAATGACATTTAGAGCGACACATTGCAATTTTTTTTTATAGATAAAGACATTTGAGATGTTAAGCTCTTTTGTGCAATAATGCATTAATGTATGATGCAAAACACTTAAGATTTCTTTTTGATGAGCATCAAATAAATGGTATTCATCCTCCAGCTAAATTATCCTTTACATCTATGTTAGTCTTAATACTCAATGATCACTGCACATAACAGTGGAACACTGTACATATGTGTGTACTCATGGGGAACATCATATGCACCCATTGACAGTTGTGAGGTGAGGTGAGTTGGTGTTTAACACCGCTTTCAAGATTATTTCACTTATATCGCGGCTGCTAGTATAATTGCTGGGAGAAAGCCCGCAACACCATTGTGGATATGCATTGCGGTGAAACCTGCGAGCATCGGCTTAACTAGCGAACCATGGGTGGTACTGCGCTGAATTTCAGTGTAGCATTGCACCCAAACTTGACTGCGTGTAGAACAGTTCTCTACTGCAGACAAAGTTGCCGAACCCCTGGCGGGATCAACAGATGTGCCTTTGACTATCATCTTACAGAGTACACAGAGTATATGTCAGGGTCAAATATGTCAAACTTCACAAATGGTGTTATTTCATCGACAAGTAGTGGTTGTTCTGAAAATTAAAATATCGATGCTTATCAGTTAGCAAATTGACAATAAAAAGGGAAAAGTCGAGATTTATGATCGAAAACCGGACAATGGCACACCAATGACTCAAACTTAATTTTGAAGACTTATTTTTAGCAGACACAACAGGAAACGTAAGTGGGTATTGCATAGAAAGTTATTTAACTAATAAGCGTGTAAATGGGACACAGACTTTAGAGTTCTTAGCATTTAAATAGCTGCTTTTGATTTACTATTGAAAACAAGAAAATGTCATAATTTGTGCATTTAAGAGATAAGGATGCAACCAAAGATAGGAGATTTGAACTTAACTGAAATTTGGCTCTATTAAAGCCACACACAAAATTCATGAAACAAATGCTGTGTCACTTCAAAAGCTGGATCATATCTTTGTGTCTATGCATATGTATTCAATTAGGAAAATGGCAAACCATTCATGTATAAATTGTCCAGCACAAATACAGAGTATATTTGAGAAACTTCTTGACTAAGATATCCTATTGACTCGTACTAAGGAAAATACTCCATCCTTTACCTGTGTGTCTTTCAAATATTCAGGATATTTGATTCATGTAATTAGCTGTACAGCATGGTTTGTCACTAAAGCATAAGTACTGAGTCTCAAACTATAACTTACAGGACCCTTTCTAAATATGTGGGTCTTAACTTGAAATCATTATGACAACATTTTCTGAGGATGTTGAATTGAATCATATAACAATACCATTACTCAACCTATTTTTTATCTAAGATATCGATCAATTAATTTTTTGAAGCAGAACATTGGACTCTTCATAAATAAATGAACGATTAGGTAGAATCAGTTTCATTGATTATTTGAGACTGTAAGATATTCAAGGACTCAAAAGGATGGTGAGTTTAACCCTCTGGTGCAGAAATATCAGGGTTATCTTTAGTTATTCCCTGACCCCTGATGTAATCCTTTAAAGGGGCAGTTCTAACAGGTGGAGGTGATTTGGGGTTTAACGCTGCTTTTAAGAGTATAAATTTCAGTAATATCACAGCTGCTAGTATTATTGCAGGGAGAAAGCCTGCAACACCATTGTGGTGATGCTTTGCAGTGAAACCTGCGAGCATCAGCTGAAACTAATAAAAAATGGGTGGTACTGAGCTGAAATTCAGTGTCACCTTGCATCCAAACTTTACTGCGTGTAGAACAGTTCTCTACTGCAGAAAAAGTTGCAGAGCCCCTGGCGCGATTCCAACCACGATCTGAAGCCGAACACGCTAACCACTGTGCTATCCTGCACCCTATGAAATAAGAAACCAGTTACCTTGATAATGAGTTTTATAACCTAGAAACCACAAAGTTTGGAATGGTTTTGCTCTAATATACATTATCTAGACACATGTCAATGATATCAGACAAGTACAGTAACATATTTAATATTATATGATCACTTTGTTTTTATCAAAATCACCATCTCCCTTACAACAAACAGTAACCTTACTTAGCTAAAGCATTGTAACTTCTCCCTGGGTCAGATTATAAGTAGGACTGATATGAATATATTCTACACTGCACATTGTCTAGACGCTAATATCACATTCAACTGTTAGTGTTACATATAAGAGTCAGCATAAATTCAGCATGTCTCAGCACACTTTTCTTACCTCATGTACAAATGTTTAAGGCAATAATACTAAGAATTACTTTCAATATAATAAATTTAATTTATTTTATACCCTATTGAATCTAAATCTAACACTGTATAAAAAATAGCCATAGATAGCCATCTTATATTTTGCATTTCTATATTTATCATAAGGATTATACAACATGTCCACACAGATGTGCTTGAGTTCTTTGCAAATGAAACTAAGATATAAAGGATGTCTATGAATTTAAAAGATTTTTTCAACTGCAAAATATGATAAAGTCAATTAGACTTATGACAATTCTAAAAAAGCGTTACAGTCGTTTTGTAATAAGCTTTTAACTCTTAACCATGCATTTGCAGACTTATGCATGATATATTAGAGAGAAGATTTCTGGGATTTCAATTAGACCAGACATTGTCACAATAACACTCTTCGTGAGTTGATTCAGTCGCATATTAGAAACTTTATTCATGATGTCATATTATCTACAGGTACTGATTGTTACTGAAAAGTATCATTTTGATAAGGAAGATTAACAATGTTTCAGAGAATATGCTTACTCCTTCATCAGGTGCTAAGTAATTTAAATGCTTATTGTTTCAACAAAGTGAAAATCATAAAGGCATAAAATCACAATTCTGATAGAAATCAGGACAATGGCTTCCGTCAATTACTCAAACTTAATTATGGAAACCTATCAGGAGTAAATAAAACACTTTATTCGAGTTGATAATGTTTGAAAGGTCATATCAGTATATTACTAGTATGCATGTAAATGGTACCTGTGATTTGTATAAGTATTTGTGATAAGTAATGATCTTCAAAGTTAAGAGGAAAGTAATGATCTTCACAGTTAAGAGGAAAGTAATGATCTTCACAGTTAAGAAGAAGTAATGGTCTTCACAGTTAAGAGGAAAGTAATGATCTTCATAGTTAAGAGGAAAGTATTTATCTTCACAGTTAAGAGGAAAATAATGATCTTCACAGTTACGGGAAAGTAATAATCTTTACAGTTAAGAGGAAAGTAATGATCTTCACAGTTAAGAGGAAAGTATTTGTGAAGATAGTAATGATATTCACAGTTAGGGGAAAGTATTTATCTTCAAAGTTAAGAGGAAAGTAACGATCTTCACACTTCAGAGGATTGAGATGAGATGGAATCGACTAAAATGCAGAATGCATGTATATACAATTTATCGATCTGGATTGTTGAACAACAATCTTTTGCATGAATTACACTAGCATCGTCCGTATTCATCTTTTCAACCACAAGAACTATAGAATGAAATGCAGAATGCATGTATACACTCTGTTTATTGATCCCCAATGTTGAATGTGAACCTTCAGAAATCAACCTTGAACAACACCATTCACCATCAATAACACAAACACCATCAATGATGATTTCAACCACAAAAACCATGCAGAGATGTAATAGAATGAAATACAGAATGCATGTAAACACTGTTTTTTGACCCCCATTGTTGAATATGAAACTTCAGAAATAACGATATAAGCATCAATAACAAAAGCATCATCAATGATGATTTCAACCACAAAAACCATGCAGAGATGGAATAGAATGAAATACAGAATGCAAGTAAACACTGTTTATTGACCCCCATTTTTGAATATGAAACTTCAGAAATCAACCTTGAACAACACCATTCACCATCAATAACACAAACACCATCAATGATCATTTCAACCACAAGAACCATGAAGAAATGGGATAGAATGAAATGCAGAATGCATGTATACACTGTTTATTGATCCTACATATGCTGATCTAAGCTGCACCTTTGTATAACTGCTTACACCGAGGGCTGGCTGTGTATCCATTACAAGATGCGAGATGCCAAATATATCATCAATACACAAGATACATTCCTTGAAGCTCTTTCTTAAACACTACCAGTTTTCCTGAAATTGAAAATAAGACATTTTCCTCTGACAAGACATTACCTGAAAATTATGATAATATAAATATGAGTAATTTGCAATTACTGTACAAAGGATAATACGGATCTACATTAATGTCCTGAATTCATCTCTGTCCAACCATTATGATGTGCCAACTTACAGGAATCTATAGGGAATGGCCCCATGCTAAAGAAAGATTTGACTAGAGAAGGCAAAGGGTTAAACTACTTGAAAAATACATTAGAATTAGAATTGTAAATGTATTGTCCCTTACTTAGTTCATGATGTACAGTTTACAATCAACTTCAAAAGCTCGTCAAAACCTTTAAATTTCTGTAGATAGGTTGAAAATAGGATATGAAATTATACACCATTTGCACTTAAGATGTATGACTTTAGCATAAGCCATTCCACAAACCAATGGGATATCATAAGGTAGTATCCCTCTCCACTACCAGATCTTAGTCCTACAATCAACCTAAAGGATTGAAAGAATGAGCTAATGATGATTCGAGTGTCTAAGATCTACGAGTGGAACAGTACTCTGAACTGAAAGATGTTAAACTTTAATCTAAGAATAGACGTATACAGCAAACAGCAGATGGTGTTGAGACTACCAGAGATCTAGGTAATCAGTGTAGCTTATATAAGCTTGGTGTAAGAAACACAATACACTGTGTGCCTGACTACTGTAATCCTATCTCTTACAAAATCAGCTTGTATCTGCTTCATAGACAACTGTAGTCTGTAGAGAAAATAAAGGTATTTGTTGTTTGACTATGTACACTGTCACATTAAAATTAGGTTATACTGATTCACACATGTGACAAAATTTTTAAAAAATAAAGTCATCAGCCTTTGTAATATTGCTCGATAGACAGATAGATTATGCCTTTTGTGTATAGTTCCTGTGAAAATAACTGAATTTCAGATTTAAGGTGAAATATTCTTCCATACTATTATTGTACATCACCATCTCTGAAAAAATATGTATTACTTTGTAAAAATGATAATAACTTGATTATTAACAGTCTTGCAAAGTATGTTTTCCTTGGACTTAAAAAACATTCGAAGTTTCTCAACATTACAAAAGTTTACCCCTGCCGAATGCTTGTACATCAGAATCATTGGTGCTCCCATGGTTCATACAGCCATATCAGAATAAAATTCCAGTACTTTTCAAGGACTTTTCAAGGACTATTTACCAGTTTTCAAGTACATATCTTAGCAGAATTATTCATACTAATTATAATACGTTTGCCAGTGCCACTCATAATTGACTGTCAGACAGATTCAACATGACAAAACTTTCGGTTTCGGTTCCGCCATTTTCCAAAGTGCCGCATTGCAACATGGGAATTTCCCGAATGCAATCGTTCGTGAAAAACGGAAATTACCGATTATGTTGGAATGATTGGAAGGTCGCAGACTGGTTTCGTTTCATTCCGTTCTCTATCAATTTGCGCAGTTAGCAGAACGACGATACTTCCGTGTTTTAGATTTTGATCGATGTCATAGTAAATTCAAGTACATTATTACAAATTTCAAGGACATTATCGCGAAATTCCAGTACTTTTTCAGGACATTTAGTAAGCATTGTAAATTCAAGTACTTTTCCAGTATCAAAACAAAATTCAAGGACTTTTCCAGGCCCGTGTGAACCATGGCTCCATATATAGAGGATATTTGACATTTCTCGTCGAGTACCATGGATATCTCATCGAGTGAAGTAGAAATTTATATTTTCACGAGTGGCTTAGCCACGAGTGTAAATATATGATTTTCTACTTCACAAGATGAGATATTCATGGTATTCGACGAGAAATGTCAAATGTTCTATTTATTATGTTTCCCAAAACCCTCATCCATTCAAACTCTTATACCTTTCTTTAAAAAAATTTCATCAACTGTTGTGGATATCAACAAATGGGGAGTAATCAACAGATTACTTATATACCTTTCATACAATTTTTATTAAATCTGTGAATGATCAAACTCACTTTCAAACCATTCATTATAAACATTTATTTTGATGAAAATAGTATTAAATGGAAGTTCCTTTAGTATCCTCAATTAACATGCAAAGAAATTTTAGAACCTGTTCATAAAGATGCTTTAGGAACAAATCAAAAAAGGGTAGAAAAAACAAGGAGTGACAAAAAAGATTAAAACCTTTTACTCACTGGCGCTAAAATTGTCATGTTCAAGAAAGTCTATCATTTACCATGTAAAAAACCTCTTGTGCCTTCATTGTTGAATGCAATTGTAAACTCCTAATGCAGCAGAAAATACATTAGATTTGGAAGTCCTCAAAAATAGAGATAATTCAGAAAATGCTTTGAGAAGACATTTCTTCTAGCATAACAGTGAAAGTTTGCCCCTATAGATATTATTAACTCTTCCTGCAATCCTTAATATAATTACATTGTTAGACAGTCTTTTTGTGCATTTTCCCCCTGTATCAACAGTGCAGCTGAAGCTAATGTGTTGGTGTCTGGGTGTCAAGCAAGCAAGAATTCCAATCTACATCACTTCGTATGAGCTAACTGGCCTTTCTATCAGCATAGGAAGAAATTCTTCCAATCATTGTGGCGCAAACTGCCAGCATCAGCTCAAACTAATGAACCTCTCTCGCCAGCAGGAATAGATGCCTCTAAGTTTTCTAATGTACATTTCTTCTATCATCACGCTTACAGCACATCCTCTACTTGATCATTATGGTTTCAAAACCTACTGAATCTTGATCATTTATTGCTTCAAAACCTACTGAATCATGATCATTTATTGCTTCAAAACCTACTGAATCTTGATCATTTATTGCTTCAAAACCTACTGAATCTAGAACAATAGCATTAAATAACCTTAGATGAAATTAAAGAAATATTTGCCTTTACTTCCAAATGAATCATATAAGCAACAAGAAAACATCTCTCTGCTGCTTGACCTTTAGGAGAGAAAAAGGTACGTCACAAATAGCTGGCTTGGCAAGGCTATTGTCATGATGTAACAAGTATGACATTCACGTCTTACTCTGACAATAACGAACAAAACTATTTGACGTCATCTTTACTGATGTAGAAACTAACTGCGGTAAAATTGTTGCAGAATGCAGACAAGAAAAGGTTACATGTTAGCGAAAGATTTCACACAGCTGATATAAAGCCAAACTGAAGGAATATGATTTCTTCTACAGAAATTTTCACGTTCAAATGATTGAACTTATTGAACCAATGAGAAACTGGTTCTAATGTTTTGTTTTTGAAAATTAAAATGAAATCATATATCATGTTACCTATTTCACCATCTAATATCTAATCATGAAACTTCAACTAACCCTTTGAACTAAAAGTGGGATTCATCTTATATTACACTTTGGACGGCATGTTTTTTTTAGAAATTTTATCTCTTCAAAGTTTCCCCTACATGCCAAATGCATTATCTAATCAGGATCAATTTCTCAACCCAATTATCCATACTTCAAATAAAGTATCCATTATCCAACAAAAACTACTTGCAGCTATTTTAGTGTGAACACCTTTCAATCTTAATAACGTAGCATGATGCAAAATCATAGACGAGAGCATAGATTTCCTAAATAGTTATACGTCAATATCAAGGTATTATAAAGTACTTATGAGAATGACTATCCTAGCATTAACCCTTCACAGGTCTAAAATGAGAATCTGGTTGCTTAGGGGTGAAAGGGTTGAGAGCCTGAAAACAAGGCCCCGGGGTTAAAAAACCCCACCAGGCTTCTTTCATGTTTAACAGTATCTCTATTACTAGCTATGGGCTATCAGTCTGTCACCTTTCAATCATTCAGTTATTACACTGAATTTCAGCAACATGTTCAATGATAACTAAAATACTAATGTCCTCAAACAGATATCAGCATGTCGATAATAGGATATCAGACATTTTCCACATCTCTCTGCCATAACACAACAAATTAGCACTGACTAAAGGCTGGTCTGAGTGTACATGTATAGAACGGGGTCACCTTCAACTGGTTAGGTTACTGCATGCTTGAGGAATTTATATCTCTGTCACACTTACTAGCTCCAATACCTTGCCTTCATTGGCTTACTAACTCAAATCCTCACCTTACCTGCTTTACATTATACTGACCAGAATTTGGCCCTCTGCATGCTGAATTAAGATTTTACCTGCGAATGACAATCGTCAACATTTAACGTTGATGAACTGATAAGCTTGAAATAGTCGATAATATCATAACCCCAATATAATGTTGAAATATGTAAATTTACATAAATTCTATGAATAGAGAGACTGCATCGTTTGTCGGAGTAAACTTTTGACATCATTCTGTTGTACTCAATTTGATCATGTACAGCTTGCAGGTTACAAAACTACTCCAATTGTTTTTTCATCAAAGATCAATAAGCACTAACTTTAAAGAATATCAGCGCAACAACATAGTGTGACTATGTGAGGAGGGATAAAAATGGTGGCAAAAGTTACACAGTACAATCTTTGGACAAGTAAGGAATTATGCTTACAGTGCATGTAAGAATAAGAAAGTAAAATATTTCAAATTGTTCTACCTGTCTACAGGAGTCACAAATTCTAAACTGAGGTGTAATTAGTCACATACCACTTGTTAAAATATTGGAAGACTATATAATGAAAGGATATTGAACTTTAAATGATTGCTGATCTACTTGTCACTGAAGAAACGTATCCTTGTTTATATTTTCAAAATATTCATATATACCTCACTATTTTTAGTCCGATATTCATTTATTAGTTACTGATACAAAATATCAAAGACCCAAGGTGAAGGATTATGATTTGACAACAATTTTGGTACAGCACCAACACCAAGTGAAATATAAAGTGAAAATTTAAATTCTAATATCATCTTTAAGCCATCAAGTTTCAAAAATCACATCAACATTCAACGCCTGTTGAAGAATATGGACTATCATAGCATTGATAAATTGCTACAACATCCATACAACCAGACTCATCAATAATGCATACAGTGATCAATGATTGAAATGAGCCAACAGCATTGTTTAGGCATGCAACTTTGTGAATTTGCTTTAGCAGTTTGAACTCCTAAGGGTTATAAGATACAGTAGAAAGATACACCTGTGAACTAAGAGCATTTGATGGGTGAGGTGAGGCGATTTGTGTTTCAAGGCCACTTTCAAGATTATTTCACTTCTATCATGTCTGCTAGTATTATTGCAGGAAGAAAGCCCTTAACACCATTGTGGCTATGCATTGCGGTGAAATCTGTGAGCATTGGCTGGAACTAGCAAACTATGGGTGGTACTTTGCTAAAATTCAGTAGATCATTGGACCCAAAACTTACTGCGTGTAGAATAGTTCTCTACTGCAGACAAAGTTGCCGAGCCCCTGGCGGGAAGCACTTGATGCCTTTGACAGGATACATTTAAAAGATTTACTAGTTACAACACAACCAACAGAGCACTGAAATGGATTTGAAAATCGTATCAAAAGAGTAGGTTTATATCAGAGGTTTATTTCTTGCAAAAACCTGGAAAAAAGCATTGCATCACCTGCTTTTTCATTAACATTTGTTTAAAAACTATTGATAATTGATCGATAAGAAACTTATTTAAGTAAAGTGTAGTTTCAGGTTAACCATGTCTTGAGTAAAGTAGTCATCTGGTTTATCATTTTAAACACAATCATCAATGTAAAAACAGCAAAATTTTATAGCTGAAAAAGTTTTGGTTCAAGGTGCGATTAGTGAGTGAGTGAGTGAGTGAGTGACTTAGACTGTTGACTGTAGACACAAAACAAAAAAGAAAGGCAGTATTTGGTATTACCCAGAACCCCCCTGAATATAACTGGAAACAACAGCATGTATTCAGATGGGTTGCAGAACAAAGGAAGAAATAATGGAAAAACTTGGTGTTGCAATATTTTCTTCCAGGTATATAATCAACAAAGGATAGATTTATTGATAAAGTGTAAATATGCTCTACAACATATCTAATTTCATAAGAGGGTGCTGACAACAAAGAGGTGGTGATAAATGTGATTGGGGAATGAACGTGAATACCTTCTTAGAACTATTTCAACACCTATAGATATCTATGTAGGTATTGTACAAAATACATTAGTCTTTACTGGAATTGTGGTGTTAAAGACAATTCATGTTAAGTTTTGTTCCTTCAGATTATCTCCATTCATTATGAAAATGTACTTTCCTCAGAGGGTAAAACATTTCAGTACTAATCCTGATTATCCGTAGTCATGGAATAAGGCGTACCGTATCAAGTGATAACTGCAATTGGGTACTTTAGCGTGAACACCTTTATATCATTCAAGTTATGGAAATGGTTTTGTGTTCCTAACCAAACTTGTTGAGTTGGTTTAAGAATTCATAGTATTATTCCAAAAAGATGAGATTGGAAATAATTGTTTTCTTTTTCTTGAGATCCTGCTACAGTGCCTTTAAAAATGAACCAACTGAAGCTGTTCTCAGAATAAAAAAGTTGTCATTCATACATTTGTCTCTTATCTGATTCCAACTTCTAAATGCAACTCAAAGAAGTTCACCAGCGTTTAATTTTGCTGACCACTTTTGCAACTGGACCCAACTGAATTTGGCCAGCAATAAGCTAATTGGAAATCTGTATGTTGGAAAGGGAAGGATATGATATTTGCATGCTGTGCATCCTAAGCTGCCGTTTTATAGATTCATGATGATTACATCCATGTCTGGCTTCTTCATGACATGTCCGAGATAAACAGGCAGCAGACGCCAAACAAAAGCTGAAAGTGGTATGCTTATGAAGTAATTTTCAACCAGAATATGGCATGATGTCCAAACTTTACTGAGGTGAAACTTCCAAATTACTTTATGAATTCTGAAAATTAAATGCTCAGAATTGTTTTACAATCAAGTCAGCAGAATTATGTTTAAAATTGGTTTTGAAGATTCTGGAAAATAAATGCAGGCATCTTATATGAATTTCACACTGAAAATTAACAATATTAGATAAATAGGTTCCTAATAATTTTGAATTTCTAAATGGGGTTTATGTCTAAATATTTGCATTTTTCAAAAGTTTTTTTTTGCACCTAGATTCTTACACAACTGAATATAATTTTTTTCTAATTCTGACTTTGGTTAAACTGTTAAACCGAGTACTCCTTTAAGTGGAATCTGCCCATTAAACATGTCATATCAATTCATCATATTTCACACACAATGCATTAATATGACATGACTCATTATCAAATGCTAGTACTCTTCAAAATAACAAGCTTCACCGCCATCAATATACTAGAGCTTCAAATGATAAAAAGTTAAAAGGTCCTTAATAACACACTACACACCTAGCAAACCTACATTATCTCTTGTATCTACCTAATTTACACCTACTACAAGTAATCTCCCTTCAGAACGCTTCATCACAAAAAAAATTCTTAAAATGTCTCATGTCAATATAATTGTATAAAACTATTGAGAGCGCACAACAGGGAAATAAACTGCTTGATGATAAAATCTTCACTACATAGATCCCTTATAAGGTGATAAAGTATTGTCTTAGTTAAAGAATGACTATCTGTATTAGGTTATATATAATACATCAGTAGTACTTCTCACACTATGTAACAGCCACAGCTTGTCCAGCTGAATGATCTGTTTCACTGCAGATTCCCCTATAGATTCACTAAGGAGTAAACACTTGACCTCATAAAGGCAAAACTGTATCACCACATTGCTACTGCATCACTCAGCTTGACCCCAGTACACTTAGCCTAGGGAGAGGGTTAACGTAGAAACTGACTATATGTTATCCAGCGTAGCAGTGTTTTCTGAGGTCAACCTTTTGCATGCGGAATTAATTTGTGAAAACCCTTCAGCAGTCTGAATATTAGAAGCTGGGCCTATATTTTCAAACTCTCATAGCACTAAGATCTATAGTCGTTAATACATTCCTTTAACATTGACTAACTACTCTCTTACTACTTACTACTCTTACTTACTAAGAAAGCTTTGAAAATCGAGGTCCAGAACTTTTTAATAAGGATACAATGAAGGTTCCATTAAGTTAGAGTGATAGGCATACCATGAATATTGTTGCATCAGCAGGGAGTAATAAGATAAGTGATTCACACAGAGTTCAGCTGACAATGGACACCAGCAGGGTAAGGGTTAACCTTGTTACATTGGAGTTGTCACAAAATAGACTTATAGGGGGGCACCCAGTTGGTCTGATGAGAGCTCAATGACTGACAGCTTTGCTGCGCCCAGTTTTTACCCATGCTTTCACCCACTCCCTATTTCTTTCATACAAACATACAGAGTTTCTTTACCAGTGAACACATCCAAACTGCCATAAATTATTTTGTTCTTGAACAAAAGCAGTCACAACTGGGTTCATATTTTCCATGCGATGCCCTTTGGTGAAATATCCTCATTGTCAGAGGGTCACAACATTATGAATAAAAATACTTTGTTCTAAGCTTAGACTAGTAATTTGAATAATAAACTTATGATATACAGTTAATTCTTGACCATAAAGTTCAATGCAAAACCATCCCACCTTAAAATCTATTTGAAATTTGGCTTAAAGGAAGAAACAGATTTGGTCTACTATACCCTTTTTGCCAATGAGCCTCAATTCGAAGGTACCAAATCACATTCTCCCCATTCCCTTTTATTGAAGGTAACTTTCTCACTGTCAAATCTCTCAGAGCAAGGGCACTGTTTAAAAAATACTTGATCGAACAAAGAATGAAACAGGCACTTATGGATACACTTCATTGAGAATGAAACTGAGGGGCAAGGTGTGGCGAGGTGAGGCAAGGTGATCTGGGTTTGAACGGCATTTTACTGTGTATTTCACTTATAACATGGCTGCTGGTATTATAGCAGGGAGAAAGCCTGCACCACTATTGTGGCAATGCATTGTATTAAAACCTGTGAGCATAGAACTAGCAAACTATGGGTGAAAATTGAGGGGCGAGATATCTTTAAAATTTAAAGGGCTCAGGGTAGGATTGTCACGATACATCCCCCTCCTGATATGCTACATAGTAGGTATTAGGGTGACAATACAATATGTATCGCAATACATATTTTTCATTTAAATTGTGGAAGAGACTGTGTTTACAGGTTAAACTGTTAGCAACAAGTAACTAACCTCTACAAGTCAAGGTGAATTTTTGAAAAACACTTTTATCTTTACCAAAGAAATAAAATAAATATTATTTGTTAAATGAAATAAAATAATTCGAATGAGATGGTGTCACATGTCTACATCAAGAAGATAAGTCTCAATTCAATAATACAATGGAGTTTTTAATTAAGAATAGATTGATGAATATAGCTAAATCAATGTATTGATGCAGTTCCTTAAATAATATTGATACACACGGACATGTATTGTGTATCGTATCAACAGTAAAAATGTATTGATACATCGATACATTTGTGTATTATGATACCCTTAGTTCAGAGTATAAGCCTCGTAATCAATTATGTTCCTTGTTGATGTCAGAGTCAAATTGCTTAAAAGCCTGAACTAAAGCAAGTATAATGTTTCAAAAGACCAGTTCCTTTCCATCAAGCAGCTGTGTGTGGAGTATATATTATTGTGATGAGATATATTCAGAAAAATACTTGATGTTCATCATGATATAAAACAAAAGAAAACTAGTTAAACTCATCCGATCCCTACAAAAGCTGGTGAGCACAATTAAACCAACCACAGATTACCTCCCTTTAGAATCAATCTGAAACCATTATAGAAACTAAACAAATGTTCAAGAGAACAGGATCTTGTTTGTAATTGTAACTGATATAAATTGCGTGTTAACAACATGAGATTAAAAATATAATTTTTGAAAGCAAATCATCATTGCTGAATAAAGAATTATTCACAGTGTGAATTCTACTGCTATTTTTGATGAACTATGCAAGACATGTGAGCTAAGTACATAGGTATTAAGCTCAAAGTCATTTCACATTTGCATTATTCTGCGTATAAAGTCATCTTTAACTTATCACAGTAATATTTCATTTTGTCATCTTATGCAGGAAGTGAATGAGAGAGTTATTGTTTTAAGACGCTTGGGCAATATTTCAGCTATTAGCAGCCAACAGATTTTGAACCAAGGATCTTTCAATCAGAACTCAAACGCACTACCCACTGTGCTACCTCGCTGGATTCAAACCAAAGATCGTTTTACCAATAACACAAATGCACTACCCACTGTGCTCCTTTGCTGGATGTGAACTTACATATTTTGAACAGAACTCACACTACCTACTGTGGTGCACAGGCCCTCGGATCATTAAAAACAATTTAAAAAAATAATTTTTGTTTTTGTTTTGAGAACACCCCCTGAATCGAATTGTACCTCTGTTTATAGTATATGGAAAGGCTAGACACTCCATTCGCCCCAACCCGTTTTCTTGCTGATGGGACAAATGGCCGCCCGTCACCTTGACCTTACGGGGTGTGTGGCCGCAGCGAGAGATCTCATTGGTTACAAGAACGGAGAATTAGAGTTATCTGTTCCTAACTTTGCATCAAACCAATGAGATCTGTCGCTGCGGCCACACACCCCGTAAGGTCAAGGTGACGGGCGGCCATTTGTCCCATCAGCATTAAGTTGGGCGTGGAAATCGTCTTTTGGCCGTCCTCATTAAATAACCCCAAAGATTTATTTGTTTAAGTGAGTTGGAGTAGAAAGGCAAATCATTTGACAACATGTCTGCATAAATTTTATATTGATTGCGTGCATATTTATTGTAGCATTCGGTCAAGAAAGCGGGTTTGGGCGAATGTAGTGTCTGGCCTTTCCACATACTATTAACAGAGGAACAATTCTATTCAGGGGGTGTTATCAAAAATAATTAAAAAATTTTATATATTTTTTTTAATGATCCGAGGGCCTGTGCTGTGGTGCCCTGCTGGATTCGAACCAAGGATTGTTTAATCAGAACTCAAATGCACTGCCTGGTGTGCTACTACCCTGGATTTGAACCTAGGATTTTTTTTATCAAAACTCAAATGCAATAACCACTGTGCTACTTTGCTAGATTTGAATCAAGGATTGTGTAATCAGAAGTCAAATGCACTGCCCGCTGAGCTACTACCCTGGATTTGAACTAGGAACGTTCAATTCAGAACTCAAATGCACTAACCACTGTGCTACTTTGCTAGATTTGAAACAAGTATCATTTAATCAGAAGTCATATGCACTGCCCGCTGTGCTACTACCCTGGATTTGAACCTAGGATTGTTTGATCAGAACCATAAAGACTAAATACTGTGCTTCTTCGCTAGATTTGAACCTGGGATTGTTTTATCAGAATTCAAATGCACTACCCACTGTGCTACTTCGCAAGATTTGAACCTAGGGTCTTTTGATCAGAACCCAAAAGATTAAATACTGTGCTTCTTCACTAGATTTGAACCTAGGGTGTTTGATCAGAATTCAAATGCACTACCAACCGTGCTACTTCGCTAGAATTGAACCTCGGGTGTTTGATCAGGATTCAAATGCACTACCCACTGTGCTACTTTGCTAGAATTGAACCTAGGGTGTTTGATCAGAACTCCAATGCACTGCTCACTGTGCTACTTCGATGGATTTGAACCTAGGATCTTTTGATCAAAATTCAAATGTATCATCAATATGTCCACATGCAACCACATCAAAATGCAAATCTATCATGTTGGGGAATAGGGAAAGTAATATGCTTGTCAGTTTAGGGGCATATATTACATAACTTACAGTACATAAATGAAGTGTTCGTTTATTCATTTTTTGGGTTCCTAAGTTCCTGAAATCAGCCTCAATGCTCGCATGTGCTGACACCAGTTAGGTGCAGACAAAACCTAGACATGAGCAGACGAATCACATCATCGTGTTTAAAATAAGAGAGGGGCGATCAAGGTTAATGAACGGTAAATAAGAGTTACTTGCCCTTAGATACCGAAGGCTAGTTGAGAATGCGTCAGGACGTGCAAGCTCAGAGGGTGCTTTCAGATCATTGTGGAGAGGAAAGCCCCTAAAAGAGTATATTTGAAACCGCTAAAGTCAATATCTAAAATCTTTTATTCTTTGGAACACGGTTGATTTTAATCAAACTGACACATTTGCTTACAGGTGAACGAATGAATATTCACCTTTATCCAGGGTGTTGGTTAGCATCGGTAAAATCTTGATGAATGAAACCCTTAATGTGTATTGAGTGATTTAAAACACTTAGTAGCCGAAAAGGCCACAGGTTTGGGTTTCAATAGCCCACAATCAAGTACACTAGCCATTACACATTTTGTATAGGTTTACCTCATTTTTTAATATAAAATATTTTTTGATTAAGTTTATTCTTCTTTTGATAGGCGAATGATTTGGCGAATGGTCGAATATTTCTTTATTTATAATTTCTTCTAACTTTAATAGATTAAACCATTGTGTTTTTCAATACATGACTAAATATTGAAAAGAACCATGTAATTGTACTTCACTTACAACCTATGGGAGTCTACCCTCTTTACATATACCTGATTTTCTATTCGGTAGTGGCTGCAAAATTTATGTACCACTCAAAAAGATTCATTTTAGAGAAATTTATTGACAAGTTGTAAGACCTTCATACTAAATATGTAAAATTTCAAAGCATACTCTTTTCCTCTACAAAAGAAGTATCTTTTTTATTTCATACTGGATAATTTTCTTATGTAGTAGGTATGTATAGGTATTTTTGCATTAGTAATGGTTATTGTACCAGTTTTATACAAATATGTGGTGAAACAGTGACTCATGACTTCTGAAGTATTCAAAGTTTAAACAGAACATTAAAAATATAAATCAAAACCAAAAAAGTATAACAGTCCAATTTTTGAGTGTCATACTAAAACAAAAAACAACTTACATTCTAACTTACATCAGTGACTTAGTAGTAAAATAACAACTTTTGATTTACTAGACCCTATTAAGAAATTCCTATGTAGGATGTATTGAGGTGGGTTTTTTCTTTATAAAGACATTCATAAAGTCAATCACACAATTAATGTCAACTATGGGGGAAAAGTATATATTTGATACATTTGAATATTTTAAGGAATGAAACAAAAATTATCCAATTTATTCAAAATCATTAGAATAGAACCGACAAAAATATATCAAATTTAAATGGCATTGGTCTATGTTCAACGACTTGTTTTGCAAAGTTGAAATTCTTTTTACTTTTTATCCTCTATCAAAGGCTTTTCTTCACTAGGGTATTTATATACTAAATGTAATACAATGCCACATTAGATTTTTTTCTTCGAACTTGGAAATTGAAATTATTATGAAGAAGATATTGACAACATTTACATTCAAACATGTTATATCATTTTTTATCAAGAAGCTCTAAACACACAACCATGCTTGTCACATGAAGTCTCCATGTGAAACAGTCCTTTGTTTGACTTTGAAAAAAATATCTAGACAGGATCTCTGTGGCATACATACAGAAATCTAACGATGGAAATAATTATCAAATTGACTCAACAAGACATATACTAATCAAAAGAGGTCAAATATTGCTTTTAGCATAAACGCAGACAAAAGAAAATCGCTCGTCGCGAGTAACGCAAAGCTTCCTGACTAAACGTGCAGCGAGTTCACACAAGTGAAGTTATGAACAGATAAACACAAATCCAACTTCCTCGGAAAAACGCCAGCTGTTTTTAATTCGCAGATGATTTTGGGGCCGAATTAGCTTAAACTGGCAAATGTGTTTGCTTCATAGATCCCTGTACTAACTTTCGTATTGTAAAGATTACCATTATTCGTCTTCTATATCGAGTAATATGGCATTTAGTACAATGACCCTTTTATAAGTCCGAATCTCTCGTGCGGCAGCCATGTTGGATTGCCATCAGAGGCTCAGGAATTGGACTAACGATCATTTTCTTACAAAAGAAACAATACAAGCTGATATATAGAGAAACAAACGAACCATTTGTCTGCTAGAAAGTTATATGTATCAAATGAACATGATTATATGTCCAAACCCACCGTATTTAACTTTCACTTCGATAAAACGTCGCTTGTCACATCTTAACTGTGATGCAGCGAGAATCGCTTACAGAGTAGGTTTACCTATGCCTTTTATTGGGAACGGAATGGGATCGAAATTAAATATTATCAAGTATCGCCATGAAACATGCACAGACATTAGTAGATATCTAAAGTAAGAATAATATTGATGATATGTCAAATATTTTGAAAAATTATTTTTATCATGGAACTCAATAATATACATTTTGTGTTAATATCCCCCTGTCTCTAGAAGATGTTCTATAAACTGCGGTATGTTACAGAAGATAAAATGGGTAAAACAGGTATATAATAAACTGAGAGTTGTTCTATTAAACCATAACAGGTTACAGAAAGAAAAAATACCTAGATGCACCAACTTTTCCCTGTAGTCAATGATTTTGAGTCACAATTCGCCTCTTTCTTCCAACATTCTTTATTTGCTCGAGCTCATGGTTGAATTGGATTCTTCCATCATGGGGGTATGATTATCGCTTATGAGGAAAACTATCGCTATATTCTTACAAAAGCTATCTACGCTAACGAGTAAAAGCTTTATTTCTGTCAACAATAACAAAGCATACATCTAAAGACAAAATCGTTACAGAGCGGCGCTGAAATTCGCATCCACTGTATCGACAAACAAACCTGACGCCCCTACATTAAGTGGACTGTCCCATAATGATTACACTTCGAGGTGCGAGTAGTGTATTAGTTATACTAATTTGATGATTGGAATGAGAATCTAGTTTATGTATAGTGTAATCAAAATGCATCTTTTCATTTCTTTTGAAACTTAATAGCCTCCTTTTAACATAAGAAAATATTTACATGAATCTCGCTGGTACTTTGACCTCCGCTATGACCCACTGTTAGTTTAATAGCACGTAGTCACTTGTAATCTCATTGTGCTATTGTGGGAGATAATATATTCAAAATATTCATCAATAAACTCATTAATTTCAATATAAATCAGCAATAGTTATACATGGGTTATCAAATAAGAATTATTAACTATGAAGCAATTTCAAGTATTTCATTAAAAAACACCTTTTTTATATTTTACATATTATCAATTTGAACTTTATCATCACCTATCCTATTAAACCAAGAATCAAAACTGATGCAGACACGGTTTCTTTGTGCCTGAGACACACAGATGTATTATGTGTACTCCGACACCTAATTCCTACATGAAAACAGTGTGATATTTATAGTCTCTATCGGTATAAAGCAACCCCTACCCATTAAATATTACACTCAATAATGCCCTATGTGAAGCTAAGACCATATAGCTACTTCATAAACGCTGAATATGGCAAGTTTGTTAATGTTCCTAGCTCGTGTGAGTTCTATATCCCTTCTGTGTTAATCATTTTAACGTTTTCCTCTCTCCAAAATGGCGGACTAGTTTACTGATGTGACTGCATGGGATCGAGAGAGTTCATTGACGCATTGAAGCCGATGAACGTCAAGCCCTTAATAATTCTACCGGGCACGGAATAATGTAAGTTTGTAGAAAACACCAAGAGACAATAAATGGATACAAATATATAAGTATTTACTTCAAAGAAAGAGGCTCATCATATTTATATAATGACATTCTTATGATAACTACACCACATATATCAATTGAATATAAGCCTTATCATTCACACAGTAGCACGATATGGGTCATTAATGGAGCACACATATGTATATTCAAGTATATAGAATTTCATATACAAGATATATCAAATGTTTGGACAAAGTGTTTGGCTGCTGAATTCTATGAAAGTAGAGTTAAAGATCTTAACATCTCCACACCTTTAGAGACTCGACTCGGTCAATAATTTATCCCGACTTGGCTATGTAGCCAAGTAAGTCGGTTTGGGATTTTTCTAAATGATAGGACGCATAGTTTTGTGTTCGTCGATCGAGCATGAATACAAATGGCATCAGAAGTAATCTGTCCACGTTTATGTTCACAAGTAATGCATGAAATTCGGCGCCATTATGCATTCGTGTTCTCGCACGAACGCACTATATATGCGTTCTGTTGAGCTGCATGGGGATCCAAACGCATATAAGGAAAATTCGATAGATGACTTTTACGTATACCTTTCAACGGATTTGATGATAACTATCGATGGAGTATTTTATTTACATTGTAGTAGAATTATGTCACTGTGCCATAGGTAGGTATAGTTATAAGAAATTCATATTACGATATTGATCTCGTGTTCATGAGTTTTCAAAACTGCTATATTGTATGATGAAGTATGAAGTAAGACTTAATCATAATTGGTTGGATTATCCGTCTTTAGGACAGGGCATCTTATTATCGATTTTTCCTTTTTTTCAAATTTGATCAGGGCGAAAACGTGAAAAACGTATTAACAAAACGTCTGTCGTATTAAGACAAATGTCTGATTCGAACATAAGGTTTCGAAATCCTGAATGTTAACTTTTATATTAACACCAGCCTTTGCGACAATGTTTATCTACCATAATCCACATATAGTTATTTATACGTATGTCCATAAATGAATTGTACATAGTAAACGTTTTAATTTATGTATTATTTGTTTTGCCTTGTTCGATGTCCTATACTTTGTTCATTTCAAGGTGTAAACAGGCTTGTCGTAGAATTATAGACATGAATTTTATGCTAAAATCATACAAAAGACATAATTTGAATGAAGATAACAATCTGAATATAAGATAAGATGAGATAAGATAATCTTTATTGTCCCAAAAGGGAAATTTGTTTTGTATAATTACAATTCTCCAGAATGATGACAACTAATAACATAACATTCAAAAACAATTCATGTCAAAAACAGCTAAGATAGACAGATAATTTACTTAATGTACATGAAAAACGTGATGCAACACTAGACAGAATTTATTTCTCTAATGCTGCACGGAATGAATGATTGGCGGAACCTGTTTGTTCGAAAAGTCGGCATACGCAGCCTACGTCCAGAAGGTCATGTCGAATATTCCAAGAAAAGTGGATGGGAAGAATCACCCAAAATTTTGTTTCCTTATTTCGATAACTGCTGCTCATAAAAACTGCCGATCGTCTCAAGAGGAAGCCCAATAATCTAATAATGTAATATTCACGATTTTTATCAATTTGTTTCTATTTTGAACAGACAGGTTCCCAAACCAACATAAAAAGTTAAATGTAAGGACACTTTGAATGAAGGTTCTGTAAAACAACATCATGATGGTTTGATCAATATGAATCCCTAAAGTGTTAAACATTTAGAAGATAGATAGTTACGTTTGTAAAATTTCCGGGATTTATTGTTATTCAACATCCGCAAATTTAGTTTAAAACCGACGGCGAAATTTAAGAGCGAACTCTGTTTTTGCGTTCTTATATTTGTGTTGAAAGGACTTTGCGACGGTTCTATTTCTGCAAGAGGTGTGATAAGGTCTAACTAATGTGTTTTCCCTGCATAATTTACATTACAAACATCGTACTGATAATACAAAATAGTGGCATTCGTAACAGCGAGATCTTACAACATATTTTTGTTTAATTTGAGGACAAATTCAACAATTATAAAGCTCGTAGAAAAATATCGTAAAACCCAAAGAACAAAAGTCTTAAACTACCCCTAGACCATTGTGACAGCGACGCAAACATTATGACGTCAAAACGGTTGGCCTTTGTGACGTCATACCATGGGAACGGCATTCGAAACTTTGCGGCAAATTTGGACTAAGTAAGCCAGTCTAATGATAATAAAAAATTTTTTTTTAAAGTAAGCCAGTTGAAAATATTTTCGTTCTTCAAAAATGAATCATATTAGAATTTATTTGTAATATCTACCGGTAGACACAATCTAAAAAATTACAAAAACAACTGTCAAATCAGAGTACGGCACGAATTTTCTATGAAACTGGACAAGTAAAATTTTAAGTCGGGCCGGCACTTGTGAACATGTTGTATCAATTCGCGATGATTCGCCTTAGCTAATTTGCGGGTATTCATTGTCATTCAACATAGGGTAATTTTTTCAAATCAACTAATCAGAATCGAGATTACAACGAAGTCATGTTACAATATATGATAAGTAGACAATCTCACCTAAGCGTCTTCTGATATCAAGTATATCAACACGGGTTGATAAAAGTTACTTTACTTTCATCAACTGATGTTGATATATATTAACGTCAATAAAGTTTAGTTTATGTGGTCGAGTCGTAACAAAATACAAACTCCCTACCATTTGATACTATTTTTTATTATTAAAGTCTTGAAGGATTTATATCAAATTCGCTTCGCCCTTTGAATATTAAATCATGAACTTGTTGGATAAAGATAATAATAAATGAAAGGTCGTTCAGTATCTTCTATGTATCTACTTTTTAGATATCTGAAAAATCAAATTCTTTTGCATCATCACCTATAACCTCACAATTATTTTGCGTCACTGACCACAGATGGCAATACTATGACATCACAAAGTTATAAATGACGTAACGATGCTTTGATGTCATAATGCTGATGGCGTCACAATGGTAAGACCACATTATCAAGGGTGCGTTATTAGCAGTTTTATCATCCATATAGTTAATCATAAGTGGTGACATAATTTTTATACGAGCACATACGCACGTATCACTTAGGCCTAGTAACTATTGTTTCAGCGTGAGGTACAGTACTGTATTTCGTCGTCTGTGACGTCATAAAACATTGTTCATGACGTACTATGGCGTGTCGTCGCAGAGGAAGCAGGTCGTTTTCTGTTTATTTCCATGCATTTTAGATTGAATAGAATTTTAACACTCGGAAGTGAATGTTTTTATCCCCCGAGCTAGAGCGATGATTTCGCGTAACTGATATTACTATGACGTCACAAAGTTTATGACGTAACAACGATTTTATTCCATGGTGTTGCTGGCGTCACAATGTTGTGACCACAATATCAAGGGTGCCTATTAAGCAGTTTTAAGATTAAATAGTTATGTTCTCACTGAAAATCATTGAAGAATGATTTCGGATGGTAACAAAAAACCTAAGCATCATGGCTACTTACATGAAATATATTAACATTCGATAGTTAGAATAAAAAAAAGCCCGACGTTATTTTTTTTACTTTAAACGACTCGTAATGATTTTATTGATATCAGAAGGACTTTTCATGATTTTCTTTATTGAGATAGAGATATAAAAAATCTCACCTGGTATCAACTATATAAACACGAGTTGATGAAAGTTATAAATATCCGAGTCTTGCCGAGGATATGTTTACTTTTATCAACGAGTGTTGATATATTTGATATCAGAAGACACGAGGGTGAGATTCTATTTATCATCCAAAATCATGTTTTCATTACATTTAATGACAAATGAACATTTCTGAAAGTCGTACTACCTTAAGACTCCAAGTGCGGTGATGTCACAGCATTGTGACGTCGCCACGTTTATGAACATTGTGATGTCATTACTTGATAATGTAAAACAACTGTGATGGCATATATATGAGGTCAGAAGAACATTGCCAAAAGGATCTCCAAGTTTGGAGTTTTTGCAGATTAGCGAAAACGGCTACAAATTGGCGAAAACGGCTAAACGAATAAATATCATATTTTATTATATTTTCAATGGTGAAATATGACATTTATCGGTGAAAATAAAACCTGTATTTTCACTGAGTGAAATAAAAATGGTATTCTACTCAGTGAAATGATGCAACAATCATATGACGTCGTCTGTGACGTCAAGAAGCGATTTAGCTCCTACATCAATACAGTTTAGGTCATTTACGAGGTTTTGGGAAACATGATATATAGAACATTTGAATTTCTCGTCGAAAAACATGTATGTCTCATCTCTTGAAGTAGAAAATCATATATTTAAACTCGTGGCTGCGCCACTCGTGAAAATATGAATTTCAACTTCACTCGATGAGATATACATGATATTCGACGAGAAATGTCAAATATCTTCTATTTATGTATCATTCAGCTATGATAAACTTCATAACTTTCTCATGTTTTCGTGCAATACTCAGCCCTAGTAAAATTGGTATGAGGTGAAGTAAATGATTTTATAAAGGTGGATTTATTTTTCAATATCATCTCCCTGGACCTCGATGCACTTTGCGACTTTGAGACTGTTTATGCTTTTGCAGTAAAAGTCTTCTGACTGGCCCCTCAGCTATGCCGTAGTCTGATTAAAGAGCCACTCCGTGATATTCATATTATTTACCTTTCATACTAACCTAAATGTTATATGTGATTAAAATCAAAACATAACTTTTCATGTCGAAAGACATATATTTGATAAATACTGGTTTTCCATGAATATCTAAAAACAGCCTTATGAATGCACAGAGGTGTATGTATCATGTCCAATATAAATGGATACTAGTTTAGTTATATAACCTTTCAAACTCCTAACTGCCCTCCTGGGTGTTTTAGATAAGTCTCCAAAATTACGTTTGACTATTTGACGCGCCACTGTCCGGTTAAAGATCATAATTGCGACGTTCTACCTTGATATTGTCACTGTTAGAAACCAATAATCTTTAAAATGTGGCTATTTGGTAACAGTCGATATTTCACTATCAAATGGCACCATTGATTATGTTTGGCATATATGACTCCAACAACTCACGGAGTGGCTCTTTAAGTAAAGTAGATTAGCCCAGGGTTTATCTTGATGACACTGTATATTCATTAACATATCAACTCAAACACGAAAGTGGCTTTTTCAACATTGTAATTTATTTAAAAAAATACATTTACTTCACGTGAGACATTCCTCACATTTTTTAGTATATCATATTTGTAACTCATGCAATAACAACGTTTTGGAAGATGGATACCATTTTTGTGTCAATTACATGATATGTGACGTAAAAATACCTTTAAGAATATTATTATGTCCCTCCCTCTACAGATGAAATTAATTCTCATATTTTTTAAATTGTATACTTTCTGTTGTAATCCAGAATCTTGGAATGTTAATATACCACCCATTTAGAAATAGACATTGACAGTATTTTTATATTTTTACCATTTTTATTAAAACCACACATTGAATTGTATTATAATTTTTTAAATTATCTTTCAAATTGTGGCATTGTGGCCTTTTAGTATTGAATAAAGATTTAAATATCTAAAATTTCTCAACCATTTAATACAATTTTCATTTTGAAATAATCTAGCATCAGCGTTAGGTATACCCTTAATTAAAGTTGCAAATAGTATATACATATTAATTATCGTATCATATACATAGTGGAAATATGACCACTTTGAGGTTGGTATTTGTCAAGAAAAGAAGCTGCCCTCAAAATCCTTTTGTTTATCGTTTCCACATTAGATTTTATGCCCTGTTACCGCCAAGAAAATGAAATAAACATTTCATCCAATAATATGGCGCCATAAACATGATGACGACACCATACTATGACATCGCCATATCTAATCTTAAAGGGGGAGCTCGAGACATATTATTCTTGCAATGAAATTCAATTTGACATTATTTTTAAAACTATTTTTCAACTTTTAAATAAACAACGAGACAGATGAAACAACCCTGATGATTGTAAATATATATCGGTGGCTGTGAAGAGGAAAGCCTCTGATAGAACAAGTTCGAATCTCGGTAGAGTCACTGTTTTTCACTGCTGTGTTGGTCAAGGACTTTGGTGAACATATATTTAGCTAGCTTGTTGTGACTCATTTGAAATTGTTTTGTTTATTATAGAAGAAATTGTTACAATTATATTCAAATACTTATCATATTTTGTTGGCATGATTAGGGACATTTTTTTTTTTTTTAATTACACATAATAAGTATTTTATTAATATTCAATTTTTAAATGCAGTAGAAATGCCTCACTAATTTGAAGTAATGCACACCAAATTTCGTATAAACATTTAAACTGTCCTTTGATGTAGGATATTGAAGTATTCTGTTGCCTATTAATCACGAGGACATATATACGGGGGTCGGTTTGGTTGGTCGGTTATTTTTATGTGTGGGTGGGTGGCTGGGTGGGTGTGTGTGTGTGTGTGTGGGTGTGTGTGTGTGTGATGTCATAAAACCATTTGAATTCAAGCAGGCCGTCTCAAGGATAGCAGGCCGTTTTCTGAATAATTCTATTCGATTCAAATTAAATAAATCGGTACTAAAGAATTAATATCACTCGTTTACGAAAGTCTCTCTCGCTCTCACTCGGGTAATACACAAAATCACACTCGTTTTGTATTAGTCGTAAGACACAGGTACTTTTTTGATAATCTCTGTCTATTTTCCTTATTTTTTTTTTATCAGCCCTCGTCATTTAACATGTAAGAAGCAGTAAGTTTCTTTATTTCTTTCAAGGTACAAAAGAAACATGACACCAAATTGTAATAATTCTGATTAAACATCGGAAAATATAGAAATCATAGATAAAGTACTCTTAAAGATCTACCAATTCTTAAAACATCGAACGAAGCTGAAATGACATCGCCTTCCTTTCACAAAGCAACCTTAACTAAGGTTAACCTTAACTCCCATGCTTTAACATTGCATTAAGGTTAACTTAGTGACTTACGATCACCTTAAGGCTTTGTGAAAGGAGGCCCAGTTGTGCACAAAAAACCTGAAGTGAGTAGGGATCAAACTTTTGGTGTTCCAGACGTTCGTGTTGATGATTTTATTTTATTATTTGAGCAACTCGTTTTTCAAACAACACCATGCATATTAAAACGTGTTAAAGGTGAAACCACGTCTCCTGTTATCTGTTTCAGTCATACTATACATCGTCGGTTATTAATCAAAAGGAAGGCGTGGTTAAAATTAACGTCCGAGTGATCCGTTTATAAGTTGGTCAATCGGTGAAAGGCCTTCGGAGCTTTACAATCACTGTTAGATTTTAACATTGTATGCCAGTTCCGACGTTGTCGTCACATATGATATGAGCCTTTCGTCGAAGTTCAGTAGTTACAGTATCTTCGTAATTGGGCTGTTAAAAAACTCTGGTAACACAAGTTCCCGTGGTGCATATGTACATACCGACGGAGAACCTGAGACGGCTTTGATGGTGGTAAACATAAGATAATATGGACCTTCTTGTAGCTGAAACTGGGTTTTTGTCTATTGTCCGCTGTCTGGGTTCATCATATGCATGCAACTGTCCCAACACCCTTTTTATATTGAAAGGACGAGCCACCGAGCCAGATGAGGTAACAACGGCGGTTCTTCTAGCAGGATAGCCGTTGCTCTTTTTTGTCAATTATCAGATGTTATCACAAAACATTTGCTGTGGCTTATGTAGATTCTTCTAGCAGGGGTGGCAGTTGCTCTTTTTCAGCAGTTTTAAGATATTTTTCAAACAATGATTATAGATTTATTTTATTCTTCTGTGACACCTAGCAACCGTCAAATCATGTGTTATAGACTTGCTTGCAATCTTCACTCAAATGTATGATCACTGTTTGATTACAAGTTTAAAACAAGGTTTAAACTCTGTCGTTGCTAACTGTACTTATATCACCCATGTTACCTACCTCTCGATATTTTAGTTTGAATTGAAAGGTTTTTTTCTGTAATAAACAGAAAACTGCTATTAGCCTTTCTGAAGTCACAGATAAATGGCTGCTCCGTTGTCTGGTTTGCATCAAGGTTGACTGAGTCATGTGTCTATTGAAGGGGCTATTACAAGAAATTTCTTTTAACATCGATCGCTTGAGTTTACATCTGTTTATCTTCAATAGAAACAATTGGTTGTACAAGATTCGCGGTCCATTAAACACCCCCGAGGGTTTTGCAACATTTTTACTGTTCTTATTACTATCAAGCCAAATATAGTTTTTCAACACCGACTGATTTTTGGCTGGTAGGATACATGTGCGCACGTAAGAGGCGAAGGAACTCCAGTGTTCGCAAAAACGATGAGAACAGGCGGAATGCTCAGTTGTAACCAACGGCGCCCATTGCATTAAAAACCTCGACATTGCAAACAATCAACATTTTTTTCTATTCCAATTCTAAGCCCAAAACAATGCCCCACATGTCATTAACGGATGTTACTAGAGAAGAAAAAGAATGGTAAACAGTAGGTTGTGCCAATAATGTGATATAAATGGAAGAAATTCTTCTCTTAGCTACGTGTTTTTTGTATGTGTTTCTAATGAATAAAAATTAACTTTTCAAAACAGAAATCTTTGATACATAGAGGCACTCCTGTCCAGGGTAGCAGATGCCTAATAAAAAAAAAACTTACTGTAATATGAACTTCTTGCATTCTCCAATTTACTTTCACTACAACATTCTATGTTATTTTAGATATTCTGCTCCATTCTTTAGGATTTTAAGATTAAGGTTTTGTCCTAGAAGCCAGAGCTGGAATCGAACCCGCAACCCTTTGCACTGTAGAAGGACCACAGAGGGCTGCTTTTCAAAATGCGATTAACTGTTGTACTAGTCTACGGTCTTCTGGAAACGAGATATAATATGTGCCATTTGCATTCGGACTACGTTTACATAAGCAATTACCTACTTGCATTCACATTTTTAAAAATATACATGACGGTATATACGTAAGAGAAAAACCCTTGGGTGGGGTTTTGGTAGATATTTAAAATCCTCGGATGGTTTAGTGAAAAGTCTAACCTCTCGAGGTTGGTTTTGATTTGTATTCCAAGCCTTTTTCATGTTTTTAAAATGTCTGCCTAAACCCCCAACCTCGTGTTTTCACCCTGACAAATTTCGCTTGTCCAGAGACCTGTTTACACCGTTGCTGCAGTTCACTGCATTTCTCTTGTCTTCACTGATGAACATGGTACTACAGTCAAACATGCTGTTACATTAATACTAAAAAGAAGGTCTCTCATTTACACGTACTTGCCGCTAGTATACAACAACCGTATCCTATTCACTTTCTTCGTCCGGGAAACAATTGATTACTGAGAACGTCCATGAAGGGCACTTGCAGGAAGATAGTTAATAGTAGACTTAACTTGCCGTAAGGGCAGAAAAGAAATCAGACTGCGACAAGGTAGAAAGTAGAGCTTGCATCTCAGCTGACGTCGTATACTTCGCTTTGCAATAACAGTTTTTATGTTGTGGTACAACCTTCATTATGCAAACCTTCGGCCCTTGTCTTCCCCCCTGTGATTACATTCCTATTCTTATTTTATCAATTTATCCTCAAACAATTTAACTAGTAACATTTCGATATAAAATTATAGGTTTCAAATTCTAAACTGAACCTTGGTACGAATAGGTTTAAAGTAAAACGTTATGAAATATAACTTTTTTATATAAAAAAATAAGAATTTCGGCAAAATATTGACCTGCTTTTTGAGTTTTGGCCAAGGAATGGACTACATATAAAAAAGACAGACTATCTTTTTTAGGTGAACTTGTCATGTAAGTAATGGTGTTTAACTTTAACGGACTAAATCATACTGTATGCATGGTTCTTTTCTAAATAAGAATCTGATTAATGAGATGAGTGTCAACTTATATTACCCGAGCGAGAGAGAAAGCGAAGATTACATCAAACATTTTGTTATTAAAAAGTCATATGGCATAGTTAAGATTGCAATGACATAAGTTGCCTTCCCATCATATTTCATCGCGTTCATTTGGCAGAAAATGACCCGAAATATATACTCCATGTTGCAAGTGATGTCATGAACAATTTATTCATTACCTAACAAAATTGAGTATCTCGTTCAAAGCATTCGAGATGTTTTGCATGTGCAATTATGCAATATATGTCTCTATCTATGTTTCATTGAAGACGGTACACAATAATGTAAACTAAAAAACAAAAGTTGGGGACCAGCCCAACATTAAATATTAAAGCATTATATGAACGATCTGAAGTATAGAATATATCAAAATCGAAAATCGGGGTGGACCTTATCTTATTTTGTTGAGTATATTATGACTGATTCGTGTTGAAATATCATTAGTTTTTTTAACGATTTTAACGCCAAATGATGCTCCCTACTCAATCAGATTCAGTGCATGTATTTGTGCAGTGAGGTCATCATCCCCCCGCTGATTACTATCAAAACTATGCAGCCGTAGCTAGAAGTGCATATTTTAACAAAAAGGCGAATGTTGCAATATTTTCATGAGCATTTTCGAAAATTACGAAATCACAAAAATATCATAATATGAATAATAGGCAGGACACTTGTTACACATGAAATAACCTTTTTTATGGTTTGTCTGGCAAAACTGATAAAGTGCAGGAAGAAAAAACATTTCAAGATATTAAAGAGATATTTCAATAAATTTGAAATTGTCAGAAATTGAATCACTATGTAAATAATTATAAGGTAAAATCACCAGTTTATTCATCTTTAACAGTTAATCGGCGCATCTTACTAACTTTTTAACTACTAAATACAATCTAGGTTACAAACGATTTTCGGAGAGATCCTTGACTGCTGGGCAAAGGGACGTAACTCTTCTATTATTTATTGTGTTGAAATTATTAAGCAAAGTTAGTTTTAAAAGATTGATTCATTTCTATTGTACAGCATCATTGTTATTTCCATCTTTCCGACAAATATGGCACATATAATGAATAAATTCTCGAAAATAATTGTTAAACAAATTCGCGTTGGATAACCGTGTGACAGTTAATGAAGCGTTCGTAAAATATCCAAAACTACACCATATTTGGGAATAGATTCAGCACTAATTTGACATTCAAACATATATTCATTATAGAATAAAAGGATCAAATTATAAGTTCATTAACTATCTATCAAAATACACCGTGATATTTAGCCTAGCGATACCCGTGGGCCAAGAAAAAAACCGAAAACTGTTAGGCATATTCGCTGTACACACATTTTCTTTATTACACGTTTTCCCTTTGAGGACATTTTTTTGGCTGGAATTCTGAAAATGAATATAGATATTCCGTATTCTCGAATAGTTGATCGATACCATCTCTATACCATTCCGTCTTTATTCCTCAACGAGGTATGGTCTACAACCTCGCTCAAAATCACCAAATAGTAAGGCATGCGTTTAAAAAAATATCAAACACAAATAAACAATTTAGTAGTGATAAATTGTTTTTAAAAAATGAAATGAGGAAACGTGAAAAAACCCACCATATTCATCTATTATTCTTACGGACAATATATATTTTTATATCATATGTTACTTCATAATATATTAAATACATCATGTAAATGGGCAAAAAGAGATAATAAATGTTTACAGATATTGTATTGTTAATAAATATATCATATGTCAACTAAATTATATATATTTTTACCAAATTTGTAAAATAATATATTTCACGTTTACAGATTGAATGATTTGGAACCTCTTCCCTCGGTGACGGTGTATATGGACATTTGTTTACGGTCACATGGACCAATCAGAGATCGGCATTCTTACATGAGGTAGGTTAAATTCATATTCACGTCGCGCATGGTTGAAAGAAAAGGCCCGGGTGGTGCTAAACACGTTTATAAATCAAGCACTCAATCAATAGAACAAAATACACATCATAACATTGTAACTGATACAACATAACAAATGCGACAGCGATTCAGCATTTTTTAGTTTATATTTAGTACCTTATGAATATTGATGTTACCTTGCGGGACATAAACACCAAATAAGTAAATATTATCATTTTTTGCATATTCCTATTCTGCTTTGAGAACTATAATGATTATATCTATATGCATGTATTATTGCGTGGATGTATACTTATAGAGGGGCATAACGAAATAACGAAAAATAAATTCAAACGCATTAAAATATGTTGATATTGAAACAATTTAATACTTCATTTATTCTCTGAATGTGTACATGTGAAAACATTGTAGCATAAACTAGTAGACTGGGTTAAGTACAAAACAGGTACTAAACTAAATCTGACTGAAAAACATATAATTTTTGGATATCCAGAAAAACGAAATGATGTTCTAAACTGATTATCATTGCAACAAAAAACTATATATACGGTAAGAGATATTTAAAGACAATTTGGAATGAAAAAATACCTACATACCCTATATGATATTGACAAATTCACTGCCTTTTCAAACTGTAATTACGGTAATTTCTTCACATTCTGGTCATCTTGCCACAATCTTTTCACATGATGATTGTAAGTCTTAAAACATGTCTACCATTGCATAGAAATATAAAAATGTTAAAATTATATTTTACCCAAACTGTGAAATCACAACTATTTCTGTATGAACATGTATGTACCCAAAAAAATAATAACGTGATAAAAAATAGTTTGAGAATACGTGAACAAACTAGAAACACTATTTCTTTTTACTCACATAAAATATCCCTGGAGGCGAATTGCTCAATTGGTAGTATGATAAACAGATCATTTTACACATTTTTTACTTGGTGATAAAATTCCTACTAAATAACTTTAATCAATAAACATATGTGGAATGATATCAACAGGTATTTGTACGGTAAGTTAACATTATATGGTCAGCATTTATCTCACAAACTGCACATTTACTGTTATCATCTGCAAATTACAAAAAGTTTAAAAAACACTAACAATTTCTCCCTTTAAATAAGAATTAATGAAATATACATTTTGTTTTAAAAAGTTAAAACATCTCATTACCCGACCAAATTATCCGTATTCACATACAAAGCGAAAACTTCGCGCGGCCATTTGGTTGTGAGGAAATGGATTTGAAATTCGCACAGCTAAAACAAAGTTAACGCTTTTGTTTCATAACTGCTTTTTACTTTTCTTAATAAAAGGGATTGTTTTTAAATTTTTCTATTTTCCTTGTCGTGAGGTCCTTTTATTTTCTTAGGACCAATGGCTTATAGACTTGTAAATACGTTATATAATTCATCAGATGTGATAATTTCCTTCAATAATTTTGCCTTAGTCGGTATGTTCGTGGTTTTTTGAGCGAGATTGAAGCGAGTGTTTATTTTACAGACAATCCACCCTAGCTGGGCGAGTCAGCATTTTTTCTAAAAATAGCGCGTGATGAATATATCTAATATCGTGAGTAAATAGCGCTAGAAATGCTTATGCGGCACATGCGATCTCGATATATGTATATGGTAAACTCACGGTATTGGGTTCAGTCTTGGGTTGTCCCTTGATCAGATCACACGTTTAGAGAACCGTTTTACGTTTTACGAGTAAAACCAGCATCTAAGATATTACCTGACAGTCACACCAAGCGTCCAGTGTCTTACTCAATACGATGGCTCAAAGAACCTCAACTTTCGATGGGTATGTGTAAAAGTGTCTTATGGTGTTCAGAAATGCTAATGTGATTTGGAAGTACACGAACTTCTATATTGAAAGAATGGTAACATCTTGAATTGAAATAACGTTTTGAATTTTAAAGTTTAAAATATGAATTAAATATCTCTAAGTTTAAATGAAATACGTGTACATTAAATTTCTAACTTGTTAAATTGTAACCAAGATCTTGATTAATATAAGATGAACATCTATTGGTATATATCAATAATCTGAAATGAGATTTATACTAATTCGTACTTCTTAAATATTGAAATTGCCATGGTGACAAAGACGATTTCACACAAAAGATTATTCCACACACGTACACATACATAAAGTTACAACAACAATACCGCTCTGGTGGATTTTCTCAACAGAACAGTCATTACGAAATGAAACATTTATATAGCGTTTTATAATGCCAAGAATAGGAACTAACAAAGATATAGAACCTTTTTGTTATATACTATTGTAAAAATGTCAAAATGACAAATATGATCTTTGAAAAGTCGTACATTCACGACATGTGCGGAAGTTTTGCAACATGTTGAAGAATGATATCACAATATAGTTTCTTATAAACCTTAAAGGTTAAGAAAGACCCTATCTGACATCGAAGTCCCATTTAAAAGGAAATTGAACACATCGAAAATATCAAAGTCAATATTTGTAATTTTGAAATACGTACATATGTAAAACAAATTGAAATACGTTATATGTAAAACAAATGAAGTATACGTAATATGTAAAACAAACTGAAATGAAACAACGTGAATGATTTTGAGTAGGCCTATGTGAAAAAAGGTTAAAGAAGAAAAGTTAGAGACACAAATAAAGGGAAAGTTCATTTAAGTGTATGATTGCGTCATAAGAAAAACATGTTGACATTTATGATATAATCTTCATAATTTTACATATTTTACCTGCTATAATTTCAGCGAAGAGATCCGAAAACAACTTGCAGACAAAGGCTATTGCGTCATCCCTGACGTCATCACCAGAGATGAATGCGACGATTTGATTAGTCATTATAAAACATGGCTGTCGACGTTCGAAGATGGCACATTTCCAAAGCAACGGAGGTCGCTTGTCCACTCGTACCGGATCGGTCACTTTGGGGCAACATGGTCGGCGAGGTTAAAGGTCAAGCCTGTATTTGCTTCCGTTTGGGATACGGAGAAACTTCTGACCAGTTTTGACGGTGTCGCCATAGGAAGACCCCCCGAGGAAACAGGAGGAAAGTTCGACTTCGGAGAGAATTGGTTCCATTGTGACCAGAAAGCGTCCAGGATTGGACTCCATGGTTACCAGGGGGCGCTGTACCTGGAAGAGACAGCCGTAACAGACCACTGCTTCCGAGTGCTGTCTAACTCACACCGATATTATGAAGAATTTTACGCTCATTTTGCCGGTGCAAGACGTAATAGCCTGAATAAGAAGTTTTTTAAATTGACCAAAGGTCAAATCGAGTGGTTCCGGAAGCACAAGTGTGAAGAAGTAAGACTTCCGGTGCCGAAAGGCGGAATGGTTCTCTGGGATTCACGAACCATCCATGACAACGTGCCACCCATGCTCGGACGTCCAAACTCAGACCGATGGCGATGGGTGGTCTTTATTTGTATGACGCCTGCGAAATGGGCTACAAAGGAAGACCTTGAAAAGAAAGCGCATGCGTACAAAGGGCTTAAAATGACCCCTCACTGGCCCTCCAAAGGTGTTTCTTATTTTGAATTCAGGGAACCCCGACATGGGGGAAAGTATATGTACAGCGTTGAAACATTGCCGGAAGTGGCTAAAACTCAAGTCGCTCTCCGATTGGCTGGGATTGAAAAGTACGATTTTGATGATGGCGAATCAAATGGACCCGAATGGACACCACTCTGGGAGAAGGGATTCAGTAGCGAATGAATTAGAACATCATGAGAAAATTTGTTGTGAAGATTTTGAGAAGATGATGGTGTAGGATTGTTGACAATGCACAAGCCTTCAGCACGTCATTTTCCAAAGCATGGCATAACTTGCGCCATCCCCAATGACTGACTAATTTTGGCCTTGCAACAAAGCCAAAACCTTTCTCTGCTTCCCATACAGGCTGTAGCGATAGATCTCTATAGTAATTTAATAATCATATGCGAGTTGCAACTTTTCGCCTTGGAGGGCGCTGCAGTCAACACGAATTCAGGCGGGTTAGCATCAAGGTTTGAATTAGCCAGGAGGTTCGAGACTAAGCAACTTAGTACCGTGTGTAAATATGATTCTAGCTTCGATATAATAATAATATATTGCATTCGATAATGCGCAACATCAACCAAAAGAGAGTTCTCTATGCGCAGAGTACATGTGATTGGTTATTATAAGATTAATGATATGACATAATTGTTGTGACGTTAGTTTCCCAATCGAGGTCATGCTTTTCCGTCCAGAAGGAATTTAAAAAAAAAAAATTTTCATGTGGAAATACAAGACAACTTTCACATGAAAATAAGACAAGAATTAGTCCAGAAATATTTGGAAAAGACAATTAAAGAAATTGTAAACCATAAGATTTATCTACTATTAGTAGTTTAAACGTTTTAGTTTTATGGTATAGTTATAGTTAGAGATTTATATATATATATGTTATCTCACCATGTTTATTTCAGTCATGTATAGTGAGGATATGTTGATACCCTTTGAGATTAATGATCATATGATATCAGCAATGAATAAATGTCGAGTTGTAACGAACGTTCATAACGTTTGCACAAAAGAATTATATAAAACATGCAATTTTCCTTGGTGTTTTTGTTGTTCTAATGGGCATGTATTATAACATGAATAATGATATTCGAATATTTTTATTCACTTGATAACTTAGTTTTGATTCCACTATTTGCATGTACTTCAAATTAAGTGGTAAAAAATGTATAACAGAAGTGATTGTGAGATCTCACTAAAACTAACTATTATGCTTCAGTTGTAAGAACTTATAACCATTAATATCGCAAACGTTGTGATATCAAACGCACCATAAATACGAAAAACGTAAATACCATATGCAGAAAAAAAACGTTCTCGGCTGCGATACGTATCTCACAAACACTACCAATGTGACGCACCGTTCACCTATGCTAAATTTAGACACAGGGTAATCCTTTAGGAAATTTCACAACAAGATATCATCAGATAGGCTACCTTGATAGGGGCGTTCCTTGATTATTTCTACCTTTAAATGTTCGTGTTCAGTAAAATAACTCCTCCACTTCACACAGACGGCGGGTATAATCCTACACTAACGTTATGGCTGAAAAAGAGACGACAGATTCGGAGTTGTGTCATTTTGACAGGTGAGTAATACTAAACGAGAACATAGGCCTAACGTTACGCTATTCGTCGGTAGTTCTATCATTTACATTATCATGTATATTGACAATTTAAAGCTTTTAAAAGACATCATATTTGATATTTGAAGTGACACAGAGTGTGTTTCATGATTTTTCATATGGCTTTAGTTAGTAACAAAATGCCTTATAACCTGAGTTGAATTACAATCGCCTCCCAAACGTGCATCTTTATCTCTAAAACTAAAATATGATGATGTTTTCTTGTTTTCAATGATATTGGAAAATGTCATTATAAATGTTAAAACGCCGAAATTATATGTCAGGAATGACCTACTTTACACTATCAACGTATGCTTGTCTTTGCGTCTGGTTTTATATAATTAAGTTTCCAAAATTACGTTTGAGTCATTGGCGCGCGTCACTGTCCGGTTTTCGATCACAAAACACGACTTTAACGTGTATATTGTTCTTGTACTAAACTGTTAAGCATCAGTATTCCTATTTTCTTGAATATCTACCACTTCTCGATAAAGTAACATAAGTAAATAAATATTTCAAATGAGAAAAGTTTTAAATTAAGTTTAATTGTGGTTAATTATATCATATAATTCGTACTTAAGAACCACATACGCGTATTTGAATACGAGTTAAAACATGTATATGAGAGATTACTCTAAGGATTAATAAATATCCATAAATTGTTATTGCGTGTTTTCTTTGGAATTTACATCCTAGTACGTTATTTCCCGGTGACTAATTCTTAAGTTGAGAGTTCTCGTGGAACATTTATTTTGAAACTAAATTCGCAAAAATATACTTGTTATTAGAAATGTGTTTGAGTCCTGTTTCAAAACATAGTATTATCTAAACATGACGAGACCGAGACTGACCATTAAAAAAATAATAAGATTCATTCTTTTAAAAAAATAACCAAGGAGAGGTGAAGACATTCATCTGCGCAAGGGGTGTGGACAATTCTTCTACGTCATACCAAGGCATTTGTCAAATTACCTGTTAATTTAAGGATATCGTGTCAAAAAGATTTTTCGATAGAGTTCAAGAGTTCGAGAGTTCGAGAGAGAGAGTTTGAGAGAGAGAGTTTGAGAGAGAGAGAGAGAGTTTGAGAGAGAGAGAGAGAGAGAGAGAGAGAGAGAGAGAGAGAGAGAGAGAGAGAGAGAGAGAGAGAGAGAGAGAGAGAGAGACAGACAGACAGACAGACAGACAGACGGGCAGCCGCAGACAGACTGACAGAGAGAATAACACAGAAAGGGAGAAATATTATACATATGTATACATGTATTATCTATATTTCATCATGTGACCATTGGGACTGTTGTCAGACCGTTGTAAACCCCCTAACACATGAACACTCGTCAAAAATAACATCAGCTGTTACAAAGTGCTGGACTTTAGCAACGGACATTGCCTAGTTGGTCTTAATCAGCGCTTAGAAGTTAACCCTATTTGAACTGTTGCAAGTTTGATTAGGAAATAAAAGGGATCTCAAGACAAAACTTTTTTTACCAAAACGCAGGAGAATTTATTTTCATATGATTCGAGAATTTCATTCAAAATTCAGTTAAAGCTAAGCGAATCTGATTCCCTTATTCGATTGATTCAAGGATGTCCACACTCAAATGGCCGCATACAGTTTACGTGACACCTTTAACGATAACGGATGTGTAATGAGATTTTTACCCTCTAAAAAGATAATATTGCATACACTAATATTGGGGATAATTTGAGTTACAGAATACGTGCTTCAGTTGCTTTAACAAAGCAACCCAATCTCGTGATAATCCAATGATAAATCAATATTCAATCTCATCCAAACTAATTTTGTTTCAGGGAGACAGCCATGCGGGAGCTGAATGAGAACGGATACACGGTCGTCCCGGATGTGTGCAGTGCGCATGACTGTGACGAATACGTGGCGGAATATAAACGCTGGGTGAACCAGTTCGAAGACGACGATTGGCCATTTCAGATGAACTCGATTATCCAGAATTATAAAATCGGTCATTTTGAAAGCACATGGAAAGCACGGCTAAAAGCCAAACCAATATTTGACTCGATATGGGAGACAAAGAAATTGCTCACTAGCGTTGACGGAGTCGCGATTTCATTTCCACCTGAAACAGAAAAATTCGGCGTATGGGATACGGGACATGACTGGTTGCATATTGATCAGCCAGCCGAGAGATCCGGTCTCCATGCCTACCAGGGGGCTCTTTACCTAGAAGAAGCCACAGAACAGGACTTCTGCTTCCGGGTCATGTCAGGGTCACATAAACATCTTGACGACTTTTACAAAGAGTTCCCGACTGCAGCTAAAAAGAGCAACAGGAATTGTTTCTACAAACTTCAACCGGATGACAAAGAATGGTTTCAGGAGAGAGGATGCGCCAAAACTAAAGTTCCGGTTCCGAAAGGGGGCATGGTGTTATGGGATTCCAGAACGGTTCATGACAACTGCAAGCCAGTCCAAGGACGACCTAATTCCGACAGGTGGCGCCATGTAGTGTTCGTGTGCATGGCGCCTGCGCAGTGGGCACGTCCTGAAGACATGGTTGCAAAGCGACGGGCGTACCAAAACCGTTCAATGACGTCACACTGGCCATGTCAGGATATCAACATTTTTGATGATTTCGTTCCAGCGCACCAGAGCAAAGTTCATGTTCCCGTTGCTAAGGGACACTGTGCCATTGCTCGTGGGGATGAAGTAAGATTGCTGGCGGGAGATTTAAAATACGATTTTGAGGATGGAAAACCGAACGGACCCTCTTGGAAACCAAAGTGGAATGAAAACACGAATATCTGGTAATACATAGATCGCGTTAAATCAAACAATTTGTATTACAGAAAACCACAAACAAAGAACAATATTTTTCAAAAGTATTACAGAAGACCAAAATCGAATAAACTTATGCTAAGAAGGACTGACTGAAAAATTACAGCATATAAATATCTAACTTATAAAAAGTGAGGAAATTCGAATAAGAAAACAAAAATATCAGACCATACACGTAAAATCAAAACTGCGAAAACCGTAAATATTGTATTACATGAAGATCAGAGTGCACTAAAACACAGTTACTTGTTTATACATGGCGAATAAAAGGGAAAAAAGGAAAAACATCACGAACCGCAAAATCTAAATGAACGAAAACAGGACGTGGAAGACCAACTCAAATGCGATGTGAAAAGACGTTTAACAATAAAAAGACTTGATATGCAAAACTCAAACATTACTCAAAACTTTTATGATGAAATATAGCTAGGAGTGGACAGCAACAAGTATCAACAACTATGTTTTCGGAATGAACTATTTTATCAACTTTATGTTTTCAGTAATATAAGTTAACGTTATAACGATGATTTATAAAGGATGATATGCCGTTCGTTTTGTTAACATTATTTGTTGCCGGCGTTTTAGTATCATGAATAAAAACTAAGTTTTGATAAATATCAAAGGCTTATTTTCATTTTTTGAAATGACTTAAATAATATCATCATGTTATATCAATTGCATCATGCAGCAGTAGAATGGCGTCATCATGTTATATCAGTTGCATCATGCAGCAATGTAGCAGTAGAATGGCGTCATCATGTTATATCAGTTGCATCATGCAGCAATGTAGCAGTAGAATGGCGTCATCATGTTATATCAGTTGCATCATGCAGCAATGTAGCAGTAGAATGGCGTCATCATGTTATATCAGTTGCATCATGCAGCAATGTAGCAGTAGAATGGCGTCATCATGTTATATCAGTTGCATCATGCAGCAATGTAGCAGTAGAATGGCGTCATCATGTTATATCAGTTGCATCATGCAGCAATGTAGCAGTAGAATGGCGTCATCATGTTATATCAATTGCATCATGTAGCAATGTAGCAATAAATGGCGTCACAACGTGACCGTGATTATAGGGTCACTAAGCACTCAATAAATGTTTGTAAATCAGAGACATGTAATACTGAATAACTGCATTTTCAGAGCAGGGGTTAAAAATTTGGGTTTTCCAGATGTTCGTTTTAATACTTTTACCCACTAGTTTGTTAAATGCCCTTCAAAGATCTAATTTGTTTCTCCTTATTTGTTACTTAGGAACAAGGTATGAGTAAGTCTTACTTAACATCTCAACATATAAACACAGTGGGTTAATACAAAATAATCTATGTTTTTGGTGGAGAATGTTATTTGTTGCACTATCAAATTATGTCATTGGCGGTATCCTTGATAACTTCCAGGCGAGTGTCAATAAATTATTTTTAAAAATACAAAACCCAAGATACAGTGTAAACAGCAACGTAAAACAGATTATCATTTTGTTTTGATGGCAATTTACATATTAAAATAGTTATACTTGCATGCAAAACAATGATAATAAGATAATCAGAAATTTTATGGCACATTAGTTTATCCAAACGGATTCCGCTTGGCAACGCTAACTCTCAGTTTAAAGACACTGTAGCAGCTTTTTTTAGAGAAATAAAGTGATATTACAAAAATAAAGGATACCAATAAAACCAAACTTTAAGTGAAGATGTGAAAATAACTCTAAGAAAGAATGTACCAAGTTCGATTTTGTGACGTAAATTCAAACAATGAAAGGTGTTCCCTCGTAAATGGCTACATGAGGTTTATACCAGATGCGTGGCCATTTATTTAATTACTACGGACAATGGGGTCGAGTATTGAGATGTTTTAACCTCTGAAGAATATAATTTTTGCATTTATTATTAATTTTTTAAACATCCGAAATGCGTTACAGTGCCTTTAAAAGTGTTGTATGAATGAATGAATGTTTATTTGTAATCACGGCCACATGGTCTAAAGTACAATAATCATGTATACATAAGGTCACTGCGCATGGACATTGAAATGATTGCTTACATAGGTAAATTACGTTTAAGATAAATTGCAAGATTTTTTAAGCATTCAACATTCTGTGAAGACATTAGCAAACTAAATTTTTCTCGCGTTGGATAGGTATGAAAATAGCTTGGTAACAAAAATTTTCTACTTTCATTATAATATGGACAGACTAACAAAAAGTGAAATTCGTCTTGGATAAAGTCATTATTACATTTTGTACACTTCAATAAATCAATATTTACATTTGTATCGTATCGAAATTGCTGTACATTAAGTTTATGGCTCATACATCTAAATTTACACAGAGTTCGTCAGAGTTAAGTCTCTATCTGAAATAAGCCGTAAGATGTAAAGTTCTGGTTCCAGAATACTCTTGTAAGAGCAATAGTTATGCAAATATGATGATGAACATAATTTACTATGACATATTTGATACTGAATATCTTTACATCGTTGTTAAAAACATTGCATAAAAAATGAGGTGTCGCCACAATCTTGGGAGATCCATACATATGAAAAACCAGTCTCCATTAACAAAGTCCGAACATGTGACACCCAACTAATACCGCCATGGTCGTCATATGATTTAAGCATTAAATAACAGGCCTTTGTTTTCATGTTAAGTAACCTGGTCCAATATTTTACACATCTTTTAAAATAATTGATACAAAGTCTTGACCTTCCAACTTCACCAAGTATAGCTGTGTTTGATACAAATTTACTGACACTAAGATATTTCTTAAAAAAAGAATTTGTACTTTTTCTATTTTATCTCTTACAGAATAACCCCAAATTTTGGAACCATATAAAAGTATTGACGTTATTTTTGTCTCAAATATTTTGGTTATTACAATCAGTGGGATTTGAGGATATTTGTTAATAAGTTGAAAAATAGGAAAACAGGCCTTTTGGTCTTGAATAGCTAATGTTTCACACGCCTTCGACCACACAAGTCTCGATGAGAACAGTATGCCTAGATATTTGTAATATGATACAACACTGATCTTTTCTCCAACATATGTCACTTTTCGTTTTTATTTAGATATCCCCCATTCCTAAATACGACAATGCATGATTTACTCAAGTTCACCTGAAGACCCCATTTATCACAATAACTTTTTAACAAATCAAGCTTCTTCTGCAAACCTATAACAGTGTCATCCAATAATGTGACATCATCAGCAAACAAGATCAACTGAATATAGTCGGTTCCGTCTCTCGCAAATATACCTCTTAATCCATAGGTCTTGAATTCTTCTATCAACTCATTGATAAAAAAGATGAACAGCACAGGGCTAAGAATGCAACCCTGGCGAACACCAGCGGAGGCTGTAAATACTTCAGTTTTAAGATTACCAACTCTAACACATGCAGAAACTTGTTCATACATATTCTTCAAAATACAAAAGTGTTGTCTTTGCATTAGAGAGTCAGTGTTCGCGGTAGGTTTTTGTACAGTGCGTGCAAAAATGAAATAATAAATTTTCAATTCAAATATTTCGCGTTTTTGTTAATGGAGTTTTTATTTCAATAAAACAATTACTAGTAAAGCTAATAAATTGTAATCAAGTTTAGTCATCAAAGTTTAACCTACCATATACGGTTCAGTTTTGATGATGAAACACATGCAGCCACATGCCTGTGTAAGTAACTAGCTGCCGTTCCGAACTTCGTAATATTATACAGCATGAGACTTGATAATAATCACTTGTAAACATTGCTCTGATTGGATGAAACGAACGACTTCCGGGGGATTCCATCGATATAGTAAACAATGATGAATGTGTCACTTTTATTAGTTATTCAATAAACGATTTCCACAAACGGCAAAGACGGTGACTTAATTAAAAACGTAAGATTAGTAACTGAATACAGTGTTTTAATTAAACAAACTCAGTGTTATTACACAAGTTACACTAAACCAGTTACCTGTATCCAGATGCACAACGTCATGATATTCTAATATCCATTACTGACCATGCCCACAGGAACACAAACTCAAATTAAAACCTTTGCGTAATGTTTTATAGTAAATACACATTACAGATTCTTTTTGAAAGTTACTTAAGTCTATTAACAAAGCAACTTCAACTAAAACTGGAAAACGAGCAATAACTTCAAAATCTTTCTATCTCAAGTTGCAGTGGTTAGCGCGTTCGGCTTCGGATCAGGAGGTCCGTGGTTCGAATCCCGCCAGGGGCTCGGCAACTTTGTCTGCAGTAGAGAACTGTTCTACACGCAGTCAGGTTTGGGTGCAATGCTACACTGAAAATCAGCGCATTACCACCCATGGTTCGCTAGTTCCAGCCGATGCTCGCAGGTTTCACCGCAATACATAGCCACAATAGTGTTGCGGGCTTTCTCCCTGCAATAATACTAGCAGCCGCGATATAAGTGAAATAATCTTGAAAGCGGCGTTAAACACCAACTCACCTCACCCCCACCTCTATCTCAAGTTAAACGTCACGATGCATTCCAACTGCTAAGCAGACGACGTTAAAATGTTTGTTATCCAATCAAAGCTCCTGTTACAATGATGCATTTCAAAGCACCATCTGCCTACATACTATTTTTAGCAATGGGATTACCAGGTTTCGATTTATTTTTGTCAGGACATCGTAATCAGACTATTAGCTTAGAACGTTTTTTTTTAACATTATGAAAAAATATAAACTTAAGTGTATAATTATATGTGCGTGCAAAACACGCATTTACAAAATATTTTGCGTGTATATAACATTTTTATGCGTAAAAAACACAGGTTTATGCGTTAACGCGAACACTGAGAGTTGTAACTGTAAAACTGTATATTCACCTCACTTTCGAAGATATGTGCTAAAACATGTAATTTGACTCCATCGTTCAATTAGGGATATATTTCAAATTATTGCTTTCATGTTCGTAATATCATTCTTCTTCTACCTGTGATAAATGAGGTCACATTGACTGATTACGTAACATATGTCACTTTATACAAACTGGGTTACGCGTAACCTTGCTGATAGAGAGCTTAACCAAAATGGCGGAGAATAAAGCTGGGTATTTCAAACTGGACAGGTGAGTTCGACTGCTTTTGATTTTAATATTGTAACGGCACAGTTAAGTAAAGTATTATTGACATAAACCCCAAGATATGAGAAAGAGAGAGAAGAGAGAGAGAGAGAGAGAGAGAGAGAGAGAGAGAGAGAGAGAGAGAGAGAGAGAGAGAGAGAGAGAGAGAGAGAGAGAGAGAGAGAGAGAGAGAGAGAGAGAGAGAGAGAGAGAGAGAGAGAGAGAGAGAGAGAGCACACACACAGACAGGCAGACACGGACAGACAGACAGAGACAGATAGAGAGGGAGGGAGGGAGGGAGAGACAGAGAGAGAGAGACAGAGAGATGTGTATATACAAAGGTGCACATAAGAGTGTAATTAACGTAAGATAACAATGAGAAGTAGGCAAAGGGGAAGAAGTTGGTTTGGGTTAGGATCAGTCGACGGTTTGGGGAAACAGCGCCCAAGATTAAGTAAAGCAATTAGGTTAGGCTCAGGTTAAAGTAAGGGTTACAGTTAAAGTTATTATTTTTCATGTTTTGAGTTAGAATAACTTATAGCAGATTCATCACGCTTGTGTAAGATTGATACCACATTATTACCTTATCACAAAATAAGCGCTTTTACATGGGAGGTCGTTTGATATATGTTTTTAAGGTTAAGCTATCCTTTTCAACTTATACGTAGTTTTTTTTCCCTACAGTATAAGCCCCTTGCTATTGCCATTCTGTTATCATTTTAATGAAATATTTTCATGTTTAAATGACTGTTAGTTTTTACTAATTGGTATTTATAATCTTAAAATAAGTGAAGTACAATTTTACATCTTTTCATCATTTGATTTAAGGGAAATGGATTCGCGTAGCTTAACCACACTTATGCCCTTTTTACATGCACACTTTTACTCCTGTAAGTATATTTACTCTTAGGAGTAAATATACTTACAGGGAGTAAACATGTCATGTAAACGGTCCCTTTGCAATTTACTTACAGGAGTATATTTGCTCCTAGGAGTAAAATACTCCACCCCAAGAGGTAAAGTAAAAGTATATTTACTTTTGCTCCTGTAAGTAACCATGTCATGGAAACAGATTTTGTGTTTACTCCTGTAAGCAAACTTAATGCAGCATCCAAAAACTAGACATATTATTGCATAATTTCTTTAAAAAACAGACGGTCACAATCTGTTTATATCAATTTGAAGAGATTTTATGTGAAGACTATCTTTTACTGTAATATAACAGTTATCCAAATGAGTCAAGAGGTTCACAAGATAGAAGAGGAAGAAAAAATTGCTACTCATTTCACAGGGAAAGAAAGGCAAAAATAAATTTGTGTGTGGCATTTGCTTTATCTATTCATGATTTTTATTTAAAATTGAATTTTTTTCACCTTCTTGTGTTTAATCTTGCCAAAATGCGCTGAGCACATAAATATGAAGAAATCAAGAAATATTGTGTGAAATAATGGTGTAAATATTGGAAAATCATAATTTTTTCTTTTAAGTTGTGCAGATATGTTTTAAAACTTTCTGCTCTTTCCAGTGTTCTGCCCATAATGAAATCAACTCCAGAGTTCCGATCATTTAGAAGAAAAATAGTTGTGTTTGTAAAATATCCGGAATTCATTGCTATTCAACACCTGCCTTTAGGTTTAAAACTGTACAGTAGGCATTAGCTTTAATTTGCGGGTGTTGAATAACAATGAATCCAAGAAATTTTAGAAACACAACTATTTGTCGATATTGTAACATGACCGTTATAGTATAGTATAAGAACAATTCTCTTTTTGCGTATCAACCTCTGAGTGGAAAGGACTTTGTGACTGTGACAATTTTTGTGAGGGGTATAGGAAGGTCATAATAAAAGGGAATTCGCAACTTAACATACTTTACAAATCAACGTTTGTGTTATACCAAACAATTGCTTTCATAATTGAATCTTACAATATTCTTTATGGGTTTTTTTTTACCAAGATTAAGATTTCTACTCAACTTTAATCAGTTGATTATAGTATATCTGAAAATTGATGTTTTTGGATAAAGATAACATCACAATTTTGTTTTCTAAATTTATCACATTTATAAATCTACTTAAAATACTGAGAAATTTACCTTGACATTGTGTATATCTAAACTACTTCTATAAATATATTGGTGGTAATTGGAAAATAAAAGAATTGAGACTTAGGTTTATGGTTGTTTTCATTCAAATGAAAAACTTAAGTTGAAAACTGTTTTTATTGTTCATAAACAGAAGCTGACATGTCACCATGATTCCAACAGTTTGACATTCACGTCTAAATTTAGGTAACTTGAGTCAATATTGTTTTATTATACATTAACTTGGAAAAAGTGTGGATTCGGACCCATTGTGAGAATCCCTTTCCACTACCTTTTATTCTGTGAGTAGCGCCACCACAGATGAGTATTTACCTTGAATAAAGGTATTTCGATTTGAATATTTCAGTTATGAATAAGTGACATATCAACAGAAATATATGTTACCCATGATTTTTACGTCAAATCTATTAGTCTATATGAGATCATGCCATTGGAACAACATTTGAAAGAAAGCAGATTTTCAGCTATAGCTGTACACACTTGTCTTTCACACTTATCTTGCAGTTCAAACTCCAAATAGGTTACCGAGTCAATACATGGTTATTGCAACCATATGTTGAATATCTATGGGTTCTCTGACTGATGCCACACCCACAGGGGCGTGTATCGCTTAGAAATAGCCTTAGAAAGACATATATACCCATAGACCCTACCCTACTACTATATAAAAGGAAAGGGATGTAACGACCAAACCACCCCATGCTCGAACAAAGTCAGTTTTCGGATCCAAAATAATTTTTCTGGACAAATTGTTCACTACGATTCGAAAGCTAAATGATTTCCCTACAAAACGAGCTATGGATTGTCAAAATCGGGTAATTATTTCAAAAGTTACATGCAACGACGTCCCGAAAATCGCGGAGCAACTATAGAATTGGTTCGCCACCTAAAATACATATCCTAACCCTAACCCATACCCTAAAACTAACCCTAAAAATTAACACTTACCCTAATCCTAAACTCTAACCCTATCAAAGAAAGGAAAATAATATCAGATATGCTGTATTGAAGATTATATAGGTATGTATAGTAATTATGAAAACAGGTGGCGAACCAATTCTATAGTTATACCAAAATCGCTACCGCCAGATTTTCAGGCCAAAATCCCCACTCACGGAAAACAGCAAAAACTCACCGTTTAACATCGTTTATTGATTCCAGCAATGTTGACAACACCAATGTAGAGCTCGATTCGATCGGCGACATCGAACTACATGTTCACAATATGAGAACAGCACCTAATTATTATTTCTACGAGTGCTAGCATACATTTTATCAAAAATCATCTGCTTTGCTGTTGTCTTGTCTGCCATAACAGTGGCCTTGACATTCATTTGACCTCGTAGCCGCAGCAAATTTAAAAATTATAGGATTTGGTAGAAATTAACATTGAGTATTTTCTATTAAATTCCCTTCTGCAGTCGTGTGTCATTTAATGAGCCCAAAATATTAAATAAACTCGTTCTTTATAACTATGGGTCAAATCAAAAGTTTTTTAAACGTTCAGAAATATGAAATTATTCGACTGGCAAATGTCAAAATTTCAAACGAATCGTTAGAAAATCGCAACATAAACTTTAATTAACAAAAACATTTTTTTGTAATTTATGTAGAGCAATATACTTATTAGTATGAATTTTCATGTTTTATTAAAGAATATATAAACAACTTTTACTCGGTTTACCTAAAAATATTGTTTTGATCTTTTTCTCCAAAAAGTGATGGCATATATAATATTAACCTGTTACCTACATTAACTTGATACATTTTGCTATCCTTCTAAATTAAAGCATATATTTTTAAAACTCAGTTATTTTTTATAATTGGAAAAGAAAATATTAAAAAATTAAAAGAATTTAAAAGAGGTTTGAATCTCAAAGGCAAATTTGAAAGCAACTCCTAATTCTAGATAAACTACTTCCATGTTGAATATTTGATGTGCAGTTCAGATACATTATTCAACAGAATAAGTTTACCATTAGATAGGTGATTTAATTTTATTTCTTCAAACAAAAGTGATATGATTAAAATATTATCAAAACTGTGTTCGACAAAAAAAGGGATATTTATTTTTCAGAGGTCAGACAGAATTACATATTTATCAATATTGGCTTGGCTCAGGAGTGAGATCATGTAAATTATAAAAGATGTGGATAGCAATCATTGATAATGACTTGTATTTTGTAATTTGTACTGTTCAACCACCCTGGTGGTTAAAATGCAATGCCTCGCTTGGAAGGTTACCTTAGTTTTCTTTATTGGAAGCAATTTTGATTTTCATAGTAAAAAGATTAAAATAACAAAAACAAATTAAGTTACAACATGCTGCATTAAAACTTATTAACAGTTATGTATAATCATGTTGAAAAAATAACTTTTCTTATAACTTCAGTTGAAAGGTAGATATTTATGCCTCATTAAAAGCTGAATTGATTAAGTTGAGAGCAAATAGTCCTGTTGGCAGAGAGAATTCAATGATAGGTATCTTTTTACTCAAATAAGGCCTGTCTCTCCCCGATAATGGAACAAACATTAACAGTGTGTCCAATAAATAAGAGAATAAATTTCATTCTGAAAGTAATCAGTATATTTTTTATGTATAAGGTCAAAAAAAGCATGTCTGAAGTGACAGATCTCCAGACTGGCACAGTACTTGTATCTTTAATTGCTGTTTCAAATGCAATAAATCTGATTTAGTTATATTTTTTAGAATATTTGCATATGGGGGCATTTCCCCCAAAATGTTCCGAATTTGTTTGCCTTGCAAGCAATAAACTCTTTAGTTTCATAAACATGTCTGTAATGGTAATGGTAATCAAATGATGGCTCTACCTTTTTTACACTTCAAAGAAATTAATTATGCCCACTGAAATTAAATTGAGTTGAGCGTGATAAAATAACACAAACCTTAACAGTGATACACACTCAACCTTTTTACAAGGTTCACACGCTCAGAGGCACATCAGTTCTGTAATATTTTTCTCAGTTTTAAAAGAATAGAGTCATGACCCTGGAGCTCATCAGGCTTTAAAATCTATTATCACTAGACCATAGTATTATAATACCAATCGCTTATGGAGAATATAAATATTCCATCTTTCTTAGCTTTATTAAGATTATTTAAGAAGAAGATATTTATAAGGCCATGACCTGTGTGACTTTAGTGAGGGACAAACAAGATATATATAATGTATAGTTTAGAATCCTCATTAGAATGTACAAATAAATTCAAGTTTCTTCACTATCATCTTCAGGAGAAAAAAATGAAAATATGTTTTAGGAGGCCGGTCACCAAATTTATAAATTTAGATCCTTGGTACTCAAAATTATATTAGGGCACTGTCCCATGTCAGGCTAGATGAGGTGAAAAGTGAAATTGAATCACTTATATGCTTGCAGTTTAATTCAATTGGCATTGAATATTTGATGTAGAAATTATAATTGAAAATCTAAAAACACATTCTTTGTACATCATCTGTTATATATCCCGCACGAAACAGACAGATTTGATTTGTAGCCCATATTTCACATACTGTTAAGCACTCATTACAAGTTGTGCCAAAATAAACTTTCCTTGCCTATTATTGTGTATATTATAGTCATAAAAGTATTTGTATTCAGTATTGAACATCCTTTAAAATTTACCAACTCAACCTTTTAAATATTCATAAAAACATCATGAAAGGCTTTTATGAAGTACAACCTACTGATCATCTAAGTTATGCAAAATCTTAACAATTACTCATGGTTAATGGTATTAAACTAAAACTTTGAAAAGGGAGGTCTTATCCATAGGTGGCTAGAAATTCATGTGTTAAACACATGAAATAACTATTTTATAGTCCCCAAAACACACATTGAGTTCTTTGAAGGTTAATGGCACCTATAATGATCACATATCAAATAATAAGAATCAATTGAATTCAATACAATCAATATAATTGGATATAAGTGATGAAAGTAAATGTATTGTTTTCTTAATTGGGGACTCACTTGTATGTCTGTATATATACAAAAACATATTAAAGAATCCTCACAAATACATTAATTGATAGTCAATTTATTTATTTTATTTGAAGATTTTATTGAATTACAATAGCAGAAAATTTTCATGAGTGTCCACATATTAGAGATTCTTTTCCATGTATGCCGCAAGGATATTCTCCAGATTAAACTGTCCCCTCTTGATATCGAATCTTGTAACTGAAAAATATAAATTGGAACCAAATTAAATATGAGGCACAAAAAGATTGTTCCAGTGTCATTATAGCTCCTCAAGTACTGCAATATTAATTGTATTTAATGTTACAAACTAACATTTTAAATAAAAAAGTATAGTCAAAGTGGTTGCTCTCATAATTCAAACAATCATGGAACTTAATATTTGGTTAATCATAATTTACATTGGTAAAGGTGTGTTGTATAAACATCTATGATTACAACATTTTGCTTTTAAGATAGCTGAAACAAATAGGTTTTAAATTTAAGTTGGATTTCTTTTGCCTCTTTTACAGAATTGCTCAATCAAACTCTAGAAACAAAGTTACAGTTTTCACCAAAAAGGTTTCATACAGCATTAACAACAGCTTGAGACATGGTACCTAACCAATAACCCTAAAGCCCCCTTGTTATCTCATTTATTTCACCCTCCCTCCCCCCCCCCCCCCCCCCATTGTTAGGCCCTTCCACTACCTCTCCTCCCATTAAACCTGTTGTGACAATTGTCTTCCCTTTTCTCACTCATGGTAAAGTAATATATCTAAAACATTACCTTGAGAAACACTGGATCATGTCTTAGTGGCATATATCTAAAACTCTACATTATCTGCTGAAATACATTAACAGAAAATTAAAAAAAGTATATCATGCAATGATTCAAATCTTTAGATTGTGGCTGTTGTGCTTACCTGAAACTTTCAAATAATGATGGAAAAGTGTCTCCACTCTCTCCTCCTGTATTTAGACATATGCCTGCAAAGAGAGAATCATTTTTGAAAAAACACTTCTATATTTTAAACAATGTACATTTCATCGCTTTATTTCTTAAATTAATTTTTTTATGTTAATAATTTTAGGCTACATCATGTATTTGTGCTTGTCAAATTAAAACCATACTTGCTCTGCTACTCTCTTTAGAAACTTTTACCCAAATGAATAGATATGTACATGATCATATATTTGATATTTATTACAAAAAGCCAGAAGGCCATTAGTCACCATCAGTTTGTAAGTGTAATATAGAAGCTCAATCTTTAAATTATCTACATGTATAAAAATGATATTACAAAATGGAAATAATTCAGGTATTCTAACAGTCTTTAATAAAAATCAAATATTGAGCAGCTTAGAAAAAGAAGTGCTGGTAAATATATTTGATGGTGTTATATCAAATTGATAACCAGATCATTAAAATGACATAAATTCTCAATCAAATACTTACTGTTTATGTCTGTGACATGCCTTCATCTGAAATCCAAAATAAAAATCATGACTTAAGACTTTTGTTAAAATGGTTTCAAACTTAATTTAACTTATCATTTACCTATTCTAGTTTCACATATATATTTTATAATCATATACAGATATAGCACCTTCAAATTTTCAAAAGGAATGCATACCTAATCGATAAAGTTGGTATTATTGACAAATGTTAAAAACATGGCACTTTCATCTAAAAGCAATAATCAATTAAGACTGTCTTATTGGGTTTTTTTCTAATGGAATATTGGCAAAGTAATTACATTTATAAATAACTTTATAGAGATGTTTAAACAATCACTTTTTTAAAGTAAAATAATAAATTGATGTTAAAATGATAGATTGATGGCAATTACAAAAAATATATAATTATCAGTGAAAACATCGTATACGCCGATGCTTACCTGATGGAGGCTTCGCAAATTGAAGGCAACGGTCCATTAATTATTCCCAGCACTGACAGCAGCGGAGAGAAGTGATTCGAAGCGCCTGGAGTTGGAGAATCGTTTTTTCTCTTGCCGATTCAGACATAAAAATTTAAACTCTTACAAAAGGCTCTCTTAAATTAGTACATGTGACTAATTTCCAAAAAACAACAGCTCCAGTTGCTTGTGGTAAGGTGGACACGTCTAAAAATCCTAAACGTTTTTCGACCACGTTGTGTTGTTTACAAACATGGTATTGAAAGTACTGTGAGGAGTTCGATCAGAGTTCGGAGTTCGCTCACTTACTTATTTGCTGCGGCTACGAGATCAAATGAATGTCAAGGCCACTGTTATGGCAGACAAGACAACAGCAAAGCAGATGATTTTTGATAAAATGTATGCTAGCACTCGTAGAAATAATAATTAGGTGCTGTTCTCATATTGTGAACATGTAGTTCGATGTCGCCGATCGAATCGAGCTCTACATTGGTGTTGTCAACATTGCTGGAATCAATAAACGATGTTAAACGGTGAGTTTTTGCTGTTTTCCGTGAGTGGGGATTTTGGCCTGAAAATCTGGCGGTAGCGATTTTCGGGACGTCGTTGCATGTAACTTTTGAAATAATTACCCAATATTGACAATCCATAGCTCGTTTTGTAGGGAAATCATTTAGCTTTCGAATCGTAGTAAACAATTTGTCCAGAAAAATTATTTTGGATCCGAAAACTGACTTTGTTCGAGCATGGGGTGGTTTGGTCGTTACATCCCTTTCCTTTTATATAGTAGTAGGGTACCAAGCAGGCAATCTGACGTTGTATCAACGTTGAAACGACGTCGTTTAGCAACGTTGAAATAACGTTGAAATTTGATTGGATTTGAAATTTGCGGCGACGTCGAAATCCGACGTGATTTCAACGTCGTTTCAACGTTGAAGCCAAGACGTCGTATTGACGTTGAAAAAACGTCATTTCGACGTCGAGTCTTATTGATCAATGAAGTCGTGTTGTTTGGTTTCGTTAGTTTACTTGAAGCAATGCATTAATTATCTGTGAGGCTACGCTTACATCTTCAGCTCTTTCATAAGCCTCGGTGCAAGACTTTGATGGCTGCTCGTGAGAAGTTATCCATGTAATGGAAATTACATAAGTTGTGAGGGGTACCACTGTTTATATGACACTGCAACGATTTAGACCACAGTGTCACGAAAAAAAAGTTTTAAAAAAATGCGTAAATACCGTTTTGTAAGAACTACTAACTTTATTCAAATGGAAAATTTATGTTGTCAGTTGTGAACATAACTGAAAAAATAAAAACTGTTGAAAAATACCATATACCTTGTTTATTCTAATTAGCCATAGGACAGAGTTACTTCCCTTTATTGTGAAATTGAAAGAAATTTTCATTCTTTAAAACAATCCGTAACGTATTTGATGTTATCAATTATAATGAAATCTTAAAAAAGTAATCATTTTTCAGTTTAAAGTTGTTCTGATGACGTTGAAACAACGTCAAAACACCAACCGAATTTCAACGTCAGGAAACTAACGTTGTTCCGACGTTGAAAATTGGTTGATCGACGTCCTGACCTGAATTCAACCAAATTTCGACGTTGAAATGACGTCAGATGCCTGCTGGGTAGGGTCTATGGGTATATATGTCTTTCTAAGGCTATTTCTAAGTGATACACGCCCCTGTGGCCACACCCGAGGCAAAAAGGTCTTAATTCTTCAAAAAGTGCGAAAAAAGTTTCTCTTGTCATGCGGAAGTTTTCTTTCCACTGTTCATCATTAAAATTACCTCTCACAATGTCATTACCACATGTCCGAGAACGTGTTTTTGACCACTTATTTCTGTGAGTTGACAAACCAAGCATAAAACCTGTACACAGAAAATATTGATAATATCGTCTTCTCCTTTGGATAAGCAGTTTACTCATTGTGAGTTCTCGCCAAAATGATGTTTTAACCGTTAGCAAACCATATATACTTAAGGGTCCTTAATTTTCAATGGAACGTAAAGTAAATATACTTTTACACCTGGGAGTAAGTTTGCTCCTAGGAGTAAATATACTCCTAGGAGCAAAGAGTGCATGTAAAAAGGGCATTAGTTTTAGAAAATAATTTTGACACAAGTATCACAGATATCCCCTTATTTCTAACCTGAATTTGTTTATGTGTTTAATCGTTTAATGTAATCGATTAGAAACCAGTATTACATCTACATTATTACACGACAGAGCGAAATAATCAGTTCAATTTGAGAACGACTGGCCACTGTGTGCCGTGAGACGTCGTACACTTTTTTCTCATTTCAAATTCGTGGATATTGTAAAAATGACAACCACTAACGCAAACATCTTTTCCGTGGTTTAGGTCAGCATAGTAATAAATGAGCTCAGAACAACCACAGCCACAGAACTATCAGCAATCGATCTTAAAGAACCACTCCGTGAGTTGTTGGAGTCATATATGCCAAACTTAATAAATGGTGTTGATTGCGAAGTATCGACTGTTATCAAAAAGACGCATTTTAAAGCTTATTGTATTTTTTACATTGACGATATGACAGTAGAACGTCGCAAGTATGATCGAAAACCGGACAGTGGTGCGCGTCAAATAGATAATCGTAATTTTGGAGACTTATCTAACACAGCCAGGAGGGCAGATAGGAGTTGATTGCGATTGTTAGGTTATATATATATCTATATATCTCTATATATATATATATCTCTCTCTCTCTCTCTATATATATATATATATATATATATATATATATATATATATAATACTACTATCAATGTATACTGGACGTGATATCTACACTTTTGTGCATTTATAAGGCTGTTTTTAGACTTTCATGGAAAACCAGTATTTGTCATATATATGTCTTTTGGACATGAAAAGTTAAGATGTTTTTATTTTATATCACCACATAAGACATTTAGGTTCGTATAAAAGGTAAATAATATATTGTGAAAACCACGGAGTGGCTCTTTAATCAGACTATGGCATAGCTGAGGGGCCAGTCAGAAGACTTTTACTGCAAAAGCATAAACAGTCTCAAAGTCGCAAAGTGCATCGAGGTCCAGGGAGATGATATTGAAAAAATACATCCACCTTTATAAATTCATTTATTTCACCTTATACCAGTTTTACTAGGGCTGATTATTGCACGAAAACATGAGAAAGATATGAAGTTTATCATAGCTGAATGATACATAAATAGAGGATATTTGACATTGTTTATCATAGGCTTATCAATTGCCTTCACAACGATTGGCACATGGTACTAAGTGTTAACAGTGTTAAATATTTCTGAATTTTGTTGGTGCAAATATTATGCAGAGTTTTGATAAAAATTGGGCGTAACGTCTGTTACTCTCACAAGCGATATGTTGTACTTTTTGCCATTGATACGGTTGACTTTTGATATCCTTTATGGCTCCCATATATTTTAGCAGTTTGTATGCACTATTTCCATTTCACTTTATATCAATGTTAATTTTGATTTAGATTTTATTATTTGAAAAAGACGGAAAAGAGGAAAGGTTTTCATTTAATATTTCTTGGATTACAAAAACGTGAACGTTAGCCATGTCATGTTAGCGATAGATGATTTATTATCAGCTTACGTTGACATGTAAGGATTATCACTCGAAGAAGTGTGTCATATGACTTTTACGAAACGATTGTGAAGGTTGCCCGAGTGCCATGCTTCTGAGTGTAATTATTTCTTCATTAGCGACTCTGATCTATTTTAATCGCATGGAAAATGACTTGCTTCCTTTGCAACGGCCGGTTAAAGTGACGTCACAAACAATGTTTTATGAAATCACATGCCCTTGAGGCTTATGAACTGTATCGTAATGTCCATTTGGGTAGAGAATGTAGATTTCTTAAATGTATTGACCAGTTATTCATTTTTAGTTAGGGTAACCCATTGTTTGTTAATTTCACGTGTTCAATTTGAATTTTTTCCCTCATTTCCTTTTCAGTCTATTGTCTTAAATTTCATGTTTTTCGTGTATCAAGTAAATTTTTTCAAGTTTATTTCTTATTTTATGCGGTCGATTAATACACAATGGAATAAAATCCATATATCCCATATGGAGCAACTTAGGCCAAGAGACTAAAACAGGAAACCATTAAAAAAACTATATTGGAAGGAAAGCTTATCAGACCAAAATAAATCCCTTGTCTTTCCAGGAAGTGCCATGTATATAATAAAACTTTTAAATGAAAAATATATTTTAAAAAAACAAAAAACTTCATAATTGCAGATCGATGGTAATGAAAGACTTAGAAGACAATGGCTATGCAGTAATACCGGATGTTATCAATGCGCATGACTGCGACCAATACATAGCTGAGTTCAAACAATGGTTGGATGAACTTGATGACGTTAATCCATTACGAGCCATTAGCATCATCCATGGGTTCAACACTGGAAATCTGCCAACCACTTGGAAAGTAAGACTGAGGACAAAGCCTGTTTTTGCAATTATTTGGGGAACGCAGAAGTTACTAACAAGCGTGGATAGGATCGCTATATCTCCCCCACCGGAAGCGGGAACGACAGGCGAATTCAACACCGGGCACGTCTGGTTTCACGTCGACCACAACTCATTGAGAAGTGGTGTTCATGCCTACCAGGGGGCGCTGTATTTGGAGGAAACGACGGACACTGACCACTGCTTCCGGGTCATGAAGGGTTCCCACAAATATACTGATGAGTTCTACGAAACTTTCAAAGGAATTGCCAAAAAGCGAACAGGGCACGTCGGCCATCTCCCAAAAGAAGATAGGGACTGGTACCTGAGCAAAGGATGCGTCCCCACAAAGGTCCCCGTTCCAAAAGGAGGAATGGTTCTCTGGGACACCAGGACAGTCCATGACAACTGCAAGCCAGAACGAGGTCGACCTAATTCCGATAGATGGCGCTTTGCCGTATTCGTGTGCATGGCGCCTGCGCAGTGGGCAAGCCCGGAAGACATGTTGGCAAAGAAGAAAGTGTACAACGATGTCAAGATGACAGGTCATTGGCCATGTCAAGGTATACAAATCATTGATGACGTCACTCCTGAAAATGTAAAGAAATCGGCGGTACCATCTATCATACCGGAAGTTGCGAAAACAAGAGAAGCAAGACTCTTGGCTGGAGATCTTGATTACGACTTTCAGGACGGCGAACCAAACGGGCCAGACTGGAGGCCCAAATGGAGAAACGTGGAGGAATAATTTTTCACGGGAATATTTACGCTTTCGTATTGAAAAAGATAAAAGCTTTAAAATTTATCATTTTGTTAAAATGACAAATAATCATTTGCTTGGAATAAGTTCATTGCTTTAATTGAACACAGTGTCTATAATCGCGCATTTGCTTGACAAAAAATCAAAACCAAAATAAGACCTCCTTTAGCATAAAAAGACCTTGTATTTGGTCCTGCAATTTTATAGAAATTTAATGAACATTGGTATTGTGAACGGCGAAGCAAGGGATCGTTTCTGTGAACGCAATGACAATAAATGAGTATTATTCAAATTTAGCACCAATTTTGGTAATATACCTTTATGCCTTGTATTTGTGACCTTCAGATAATTTTCTAAAATAATCATTACATTTGAAGAATCAATGGATAGACATTTGCCAGCTGCGTTTATTTTGGTGACAGGCAGATTCTTGTCAAGGGGACGGAGAGGAATATATCTCAAGAAACAATAGACTCACAAGTCATGTTGTGGGCACTTGCTAAAATTTATATTGATCTTCGGATAATGTCAAGACCAGGTGCAAGATCGGATTATTCCACTATTATATTCCAGATACATGTGGCAAGGGGTAAAGGTTATGGTAATGGAAAACGCTTGTTTATTTTGATCTAATCAATAAAAAAAAATTCGATACAATTTTCAGTTGTCATTTTCAAAATCCATTCATTTTATATTTATCTTAGGTGGGAAATAGTTCCCACGACGTCGTCGTCGACAGATAGAACAACACTTCGGGGTTAACTCTGACTCTCAATGTAAAAGTGGCGACCAAATCTAAACTGAAGTTATAAGGAACATGGTCATGAATTTTAGCCTCTGTCCTTTCTTAAGACCGATGATACTAGGGAATCGATATTTCTATCAACATAAATCAAATTATGATTATATTTAGGGACTAGCCCCAGAACACCCTCAGCACCAAAAACACATATTAAAAATAAGGCTGCATACGTGCATTAAGAGTTTCTTAAATCAAAAGAATATAGATGATTGTCCCAAAACGAACTGCTTCCATATATGTATTTGTCACATATAGTGAAAAAATCAATTATTGTCTGCAGACTTCTGTTATTAAAGAGATTACGGATGCAATGTAAATCCGAGGCATACACATTACATTATATAAAGCAATAAAGAAGACATAGACGCTCGGGCTGAAGGTGGGCGTTTTGGGATTGAAGGCGGATTGAAGACGGGCGTTTTGGTATTGAAGGCGGGCGTTTTGGGTCTGAGGGAGGTATTTTGAGGCTGAAGGTGGGCGTTTTGGGGCTGAGGCTGGGTTGGGGTTTGGGGGGGGGGGGTGGGGGGGGGGGGGGGGTGCAAAGGCCGAAGGGGCTGTTTTGTACAGGAAGCTTATTTAAAAGAAGAGATTCGTTTCAAGTTACCGAATCGCAAAGATCTTTGAAATGTTATTAAACTGAAGTACAAAAGAAAGTAAACACCCTAGGGATTTGGTTATTAAAGAACACAAGACAAGCATTTGCAATGTTTAATAGTAATAGTGAACAATTTTCAAACATTGCAAGAACACGTTAGAGTGTTTTCTTTAACACATCACTTCTCTGTGTCTGTTTGTGTCCACTGTGGGTATATTTTGAAATTTACATGGCAGATAAAGCGACATTACGTTGTATGATTTTCATAAATAGTGGAGTTAGTATCGGGTGTTACCCCCATTACCGTCTTAAGGAAAAGGTAAGACGACGGATGACGTCATTCAGGATACGTTATCACTCTTAACGTAGTGCCTGTTCCAGCTGTTGTATGGTGACTCGTTACTGTGGGCAACGTCTAAGTCGTCTAGCAATTGGTCTCATAGATGCTCAATTGGTGAGGGGAGCGTGATGGCCAAGGTAAAACCTGGATGTTTTGTCGGTTTAGGAAGTCCATGGTGATCCTGGCCGTATGTGGTCCTGCGTTGTTCCTGCTTTGAACAGGTTGAATAATTTTACTGCTCCATTTGTGTGTTAAATGTTCGAAACGATTTAGGAAAAACTAATATTCTCTGGATAAGGTAATATTTAATTGGTCAACATGAATAAACACATGAACGTAGCGTATCTTTACATGTAAAAACATGGATACATTTATGGTAATGAAAAGGCTGTGAGATATAGGCTCCGAACATCCCGTTTCAAACAGCCAATTGAAAAGAAATAAGTTTTGTATAACGACGTGAAAATTACTTCAAATATGTCTCGTGTAAAATTAAAATTAAATCTATTTATCCCTCGAACGCCCTAGCGATTGTCATTTAATTTGGATTATTGTTTCAACAGAAAGGGTTTCTATTCTGAACGTTCATCAGAAATATTCAAAACTTAAACATATTTGCTGCTATTTCGAGTGTATTCGATCTATAAATGTATGAAGAAAAAATATTATTCGAAAGGGCTCGCTTTCTCGTCTGATCGTTCAATACAGAAACCCAGGGATATTGAATCGTGTCTTTAACATCTGATTTAATTCTCTGATACATAAACACGAACACATCTTATCAAGTAATTTCATAATGGAATTCAGGTAAATCACTGACGGGAATTCATTTTTCACTTTTGTGTAAAGTACTTTTTGCAATTTATGGCTTACAAGATAATAATTTGTAAATGGTATATTAAGAAAATTGTCATTAGATTTAGTAAATATAACAAAAGTGGAATAGTAACGAGAATTTCATGTATAAAGTTCACGCCTAGTGCATGTAAGTAGTGTGATGCATTTAACTCAGTACAAAAGTTATATAAGTATGATATATCAAAGTAGGTTTGCCTATATTTAACCACATACATACATACAACTTTTTAACAGCTGTGATTGCCACACGCTTATCGGAAGCCAACAATCCCAATTTAACCCAAAACGGCACTTTTATCTTTTACCGTAAATACAATAAATGTTCTTTTTAAAAAAAACCTATGTGCTTTAAAAACAATCTTAAACATAAATGGAATTTGACCTAAAATATCGTAATGTTAAATCATGCAAAATAAAAGGGTCGACCTTTGTAGTTTATCTTTTTTTATCAATAATAGACATTGTAGGGTTTTTTGTAACCAGGTTGGTAAACATATACTAGATCGATAAGAATCTACGTTTAAAGTTCATTTCGATCGGTTGGTTGACGATGGCGGCTCACATTTTTGTAGGTGAGTTCATGTTTCATGATTATCTTTACAGTTACTAATATTTTTTCTTAAACTGATTTTAGAAAAACTAGAAAATGCATTTAGTTATATGAATGCAATATTTTAGAAATGTATTGATTTGAATTAAATGATAATGATAAAGATGATTTAATGAAAACGTTTATTCAATACATGCTTGATATCTATATTGTAAAAGAGATTTTATAACCTTCAGACATGTTGCTGTTTACGAGAAAAGGTATGACATCAAATAGTTTTGGTGACAATTATTACAATATTAACTTTTGAAAAAATTTAATTACCATAAAAGAGTGTCTTAAAGATGTAAGAAATAATCGACACGACACGATCTGTAATTCTATAGTCGTATTTTTCAAAACGGGAAAGTTACATTCAAAAACTAAAAATAAAATAACCAAAATGTAAACCTCAAGAATACCTGGTGTTTAACACAGGTCCAAGAATTATAAAGAAAGACATCTTATTACGAAATGAAAAGTTAGAAACGTTATTGACAAAAAAGTAAAGTCTAATCTGTGAACATAAGAGAAGGTAAAATCTACAGTTCTTTATTAAGCATAAGAAACGTTATGGAAATTAACAAAATTAATAAGTATGATATTGGTAGATCTAGAAATCGTCATAGAAGAATTCAATTTCCATCAATTCATTACAATAAAAAATGTTCCTTTCAGTCGGGGTGATTGTTCTTGTCTTCGGGGTGTGCTCGGCAGGTTTGTAATGCCCTTATGATTCTTTTTTAGAAACAATATATAACGAAATGTGCAAGAATATATACGTGAAATACGTTGATGTTCTAAGTTGAAAAATAATGTTTCTTTGATTTTTTGTGGGATACTTTTTGTTGATATGCCCTCCCTCTGTGTTCCTATGTCTCTTCTGCTCTTTCTGTCCGCGTGTGTGTGTGTCCCTTTTCGGGCATTTTCTATCCCCCCCCCCCCCCCCCCCCCCCCCCCCCCCCCCCCGCTACCCTCCTGTCTTGTCTCTCTTTTGTGTGTGTCTCTGACTGTCTGTCTGTTTCTCCCTTTGTGTGTGTCCCTCACTCCAGTTCTCTCTCTATTTCTTTCTGTCTCCTTTTTTTTTCTACGCCTGTCTCACTCTCCCTCTGTCTTTCTATCTCTTGTCTGTCTGTCTGTTTCTGTCTCTCTGTCCGTTTGTCTCTCGCTCGCTACGTTTATGCCACTTTATCCCTGTATTGTTTCTCTACCCTCTCTATTTCTCTCTCTCCGTGTCTTCCCCTGTCTGTCTGTCTGTATTTCTCTCTCTCTCTCTCTCTCTCTCTCTCTCTCTCTCTCTCTCTCTCTCTCTCTCTCTCCCTCTCTCTCTCTCTCTCTCTCTCTCTCTCTCTCTCTCTCTCTCTCTCTCTCTCTCTCACGTCCCGTTTATATCACTCTATTTGTCTCGCTTTGTTTCTCTCCCTCTTTTCCTCTCTCTTTTTCTTACCTTTTTTCCAAGTTTTTAGGAAAATTTTCTTTTTTGCTTATCAATCTTCAAATCAAATCACTGAACAAGATGATTTTGAGTAATGTCGACTGTCGTTTCGCCATTTTCGGATCATTTAATTATCTAAAAAAGAAAATTTTAAAGAATTAATACCCACCGATTTGCAAATTTATTATGAAGTTACGAACCAGAAATGCAATGTCGTGCCGTAACAGTACCATCGAAAGTCGTAACACTGATATCTGGTTTCTTTTAATGTTTTTATATTTGAGTGAATGAGAGATATTCGCGTCTTGTCATAATCAGCCAACAAAAATACTACATATCGTGATATAGTCATGTATTAATGGCATATGTGTATGAAAAGGAATGTCCCCTCTGACTTCGTTTTCAATATGAAAATACCGGACACTAGTATCTCTCTAACTTGGTCAAATTTTTGTAAACATAAACATATTTTTTGTAGAAAAATTCAATTGTATGAAAAACAATGATATTGAAAAATTTAATCAAAAATGGAAATCACTGATCCAAATTTTTAGCAATTGATTGAGGTCTCATATCTAGGGAAGCATCCAAGTGCCACAGTTGGCACTAGGGGGCTTCCGTACATATCTATATCAATGTTTTGATATTTAGAATTTAACTCTTGTATAATTGTTTGGAGATATAAATGGATGGCTGACTCTGTACAATTGGGAGCTAATAAAAAAAAACTTGGTCGAATTAGTTAAAGAGACAAAGAAAAGTTAAATTTCATATTCAAATAAGATACTATCGACGCTAACAATAGAATTGTTTCCAATTTTATCTTGAACTTATGCTATTAATATGCTGTTTAAGAAGTTTATGAAACATGATAAAGCGGACTTTCGTACAAGCTGTTAATTGTAAACATTTTCACATGAGTGCAAAGTCCACCTGAAGAGATAAAGTAAAATAAACCTATACAATAAACATTTAGCAATCAGAACATTAAAAAGTGATTTTAAATAGAAACGTATTTCGTTTTGATAATTGACGCAATTGTATTATTTTAGATTAAACGTATCGTGAAAGAAATCATAAATCAAGATAACTTCTTGAATTTTTTTAATTTTGTTTCAATATAATTGAACCATTCACATTTTGGCAAACAACAATATATGAGCCAAAATTGATGGCAATTAAAATTAATTGTGAACTTGCATAAGTTCTATAATTCAAGAATATTCTAATCTAATTCTAGTCACATGATTAAAAATTCATTTAGATGATAAAAGCTTTCTCTCGTGTCCTCTGATATCAAATTAATAAACATATTATAAACTCACGGTGGTGAGGTTTTCATTTAACAAATGAATCTAAATGAAAATTAATTAAATATACCTTTTTCTGTTACAGTTTTCTTAGACAAAGAGTTCATAGGAATAATATGGGAATACTTTTATGTCTAATGTTTTATGTATCGTGTTATTCAGGTTTCCAGAAATAGTTTTTATCGTGTTAATAAATCTCCTAAGGAGATATCAAATGTTAAACCTAAAATTATATGATTATCCACATATGATGTTTTAGATAACTATTTAACTTTTACAAGGAAAATACCGGTTTCACAACATAGTGATCATCAGGGTAACTTATACATTGTGTTGCTAATGGTTTAGCGTTAACAACTTAATGAACTTATATTAAGACCAATCTTCAGTTTGTTATTTTTAAAGAATATTTAATACATAAACCATGGACATTTAACTTTTACATATAACTATGAAGAAGTTTTTTTAGTATGAATATATATATCTTTAAAAAGCAGAAATTCCTTTCATGTTAAATAAGCTATTGATAATATATTGTAGACAATACAATGTTAATAAATATATAAACGTAAAACAGGTTTATACTTTATTGAATATATAATCGATGATAGATGTCTGATTATAATTAAACCAGAACTATACATGAATAAAGTTTAGATATTTCGATGACAGACACGTATGAATGCATACATTTCATGATTCTCAGACAACAGGAAGCAATGTTTGCAGTGTGAGAGAGTTGCAAAACCTCAAGATTGTCTCCAGAGAATTAAATGTGCTCAAGATGAGGTAAGAACAATACTAATGCCTTAAAAGAAAACATAAACAGTTTCATATTTAACACATGAGCACATGTGAAAATATCGCCCTAGATATGCAACAGTGACCTTTGAAAGGGTTCATGATTTACAGCGTCTGTGACGTGTTAACGATCGTAAATAACAAAATGTTTAATGCCTGGAATACTTTAAGATCTTGAAATTTAAGCAATAAATCATGTGAATGGTATACATTTTTATAAAAAATGGGACTGAAACTTTAATTTTAAAGGATAAACACGTTTACCATCGGAACTATTTATGCCTGTGACACTGCGCAGTTGTAACACAACTATTTTCGTAGACATCTGTTTTTCGTGATGAGATAAGATAGATATTCAAAGTTTGTTTTAAAGTGACTGTTCATTACAACCCGTGAGAACTATGATTTCGATAATCAACATACTTTTAAGGAGGTAATATTGAATGCCTTAAACCCGCGATATATCTAAACGTTTGTTCTAATACCCCATATCTCCGCATTCGTTATTAATCTAAAATGTTAAGGGGATTAAAGCAACAGTTGATTCAAATTTTACTCGGTGACTTATAAATGTCTAGTTAAACAAGCTCTGGTATTCATATCAGTTTGACTTCATCTTTCATTAATATTCCAGCCAGTGAACAAACAGAATATTACCATGAATATGAATTTGAACATGAATATGATGCAAATTGATGAATAGAATAAAACATTCGCTATCGACTCAATTCATAATAGTCATGCTTTAAAGACAGCTACCGTTGATTATATCATGCATATTTGTGTAATTAGTCAGTTTTATAGCATTAAATGAACCACAATTTTGACTTATATACCTATGATAAATAACTTGCTGTTGCTCTATAACTAATTAATTTAATATATATACAGATTATCTGTTACTATTTACTTACCACCTGTGTGATTTGCATTTACAGGTGTGTTTCACCGAACGCTACATCACGCAAGAAGGTCACGCATTCTACGACATGGGCTGCAAATTGAGGAGTGTTAGTTCAATTTCATAACTTATTTTTTTACCATTATGGCTTATACTATTTCAAACGGTCAATGAGGCAAATTCTATTCGAAGATGTCGTCGTCTGAAATACAATGAATAAATATTATATATCTTCTCTACTTTCTAATATTTTGGTACCAAAAAGATAAAAGCAATATAAACAAAAATTGATGTATATTCTACTCAATCAACTTATTGCACTTATCATGTGATGGAGTATATACGTACTTCCAAATCACATAACTTCTATTGAGCCAACTTAAGGAAGAACCGTTAGCATTTCAATATGGGATGTCATAAGCACGTTCTAGAGAGTCGGTGAGTTGTTGTTTAAGGCCCCTTGTGCAATATTTCAGCCATTAGCGGCGAGTAAGCACGTTCTAAACATCACCCAATTTCAAACCTTTGTGAAACAAAACCATGTCACTTTGACTCAAGAAGAACTAAAAATATTTCCCGTTTCTGCAAATTGATAGTCAGCTCATCTCACTGACAGAAAACGGCAGCAGGTAATTCATTCATTAAAGTAAGTAAGTAAGACACGTATCGCTTTACCTAGACATGCCAAAGATCCAACTACCTTGTGAGTCAAGCCGAGCTCAACCAACGAATGGCTGCATCGGCTAAGCCATTCGGAAGACGCCAGAGCCCAGGGGAGCCAATGGCAGCCCACGTGTGCGAGGAATGCTGTGATGGGGACCACTGTAACAACCTACTCTGTGGTGGACATGGTACGTGAGAATCCAATGTTACAATAATCCAAATACTGTTACTGTTGTCAATGTGTAATTTATCAAATGAAATTAGTTTAATGCTATTATCAAAATCATTTAGGTGTCATGATTTGATTCATTGTAGCTATAAATATCTACTTCGCATTTTTGATACTGATGTATAACTGTGCAATGTTTCATGATGGAGTGAAGTTTCTCTGTAAGCAGGAAACAATTTAGGAATATTTTGCTAAGCTCAATCAAATGTATAATTTAAGTTTCAATTCACCCATGATATACAAATCTTAAGAGATAACCGTCAAATACAAAACAGGAAACAATCAGTTCTACAATTAAAAAATAAGCAATGCCATGATCTTCAACTAAACCTGCTCAACCGACATTTATCTGAGAAGACGCCAATGAAGTTTAAATAAAAAGATAAATCCCTGGTATTTCAAATGAATTATTCTCTCACTCTTCTTAAATCTCTCACACTTCAGGAATAGTCATTACATTATGAAAATAACACTGAAACCCTTGTCTATCCCTCTCCCGTTCTCTTAATCTATCTCTGTATCAAACTCTTTATCTGTCTTCCTTCTCTCTTCCTCTCACTACCGCCCTCTCGCTCTCGCTTTAAAATCATAAGCTGTAGCTTGTTACCATTCCAGAGGCTAAGGGTCTGAAGTGTGTGAGCTGTCTTGACATGGAAAATATGGACAACTGCGAAAAGGTCAAAGGCTGTCAAGGGCATGAGGTTAGAGATCTTGAGATTCTGTTCGGAACAATCCATAACATGAACACCGAATCAACATTGTCAATAGTTCTTGCTCTATCAATAAAGCAACTTGAAGGCTCAGAATAATATCTTTTTAATATCCTTTCACAATCAGAAAAGCAACATGTAAGCTGTAAAGAAAATCATATTGATATTTTTACACAAGCTTAAGGTTGAAATCTTATCTTTTTAGATTAATAATGAGAATGCGTTTTTGATACTTGATAGAAAAGAGCATACTCACCAATTGATTATCTCTCTTGTCGTATTGTGTGTTCCTTACGAGAAAGGACATCGAATACAGGAGGCACACAAATTAAAATCTTAGGGGATATTTGTATTAAGTAGTATCTTATGACATCTAGAACCATGTCTTTATTACATCATATAACTTTCTCTGCAAAAATATATCTAAAATGTCAACACATTCCCAACCTTGTAATCAATGGAGCGGCTATTGAGTACATAACTCCAACAATAATCTCAAGTAATGTCATGACCAATGCGTAGATGCCACACGTGGAGCACGCACCTAGGATATAGTTACTTATTGCCAGTACTGTATTTTCTTACTTTCAGATGTGTTTCGTGGCCGAGAGAATCACCGACAGGTTCGAGCTCTTGTACTCATCTGGCTGCATGAGAGAGATCGTAAGTAACCCAATATTAAATTGATTATTTTTACAAATACTCCATTATGCCAGTCTTAATGTTCCAAAATTCTTTTGGGTCACCTTATTTCAAACCTTCCTATTGGTTTTCGACATTACTGATATTGACCTATATAATAATTTCGTTTAATTTCAACCTTAAGAAAATAGCAAGTTGCATATCAGGCTTACTCTCTGAATAGTCGAATTGTAACTCCTTTAACCGGTGATATATTGATAAAAGGTAAGATTGTCAACATCACGACGGCTTAAAGCTAATAGCGCATTCGAAAAACCAATGCAGTGATGAAGAAAATGTTTTTCGTATCTACCAATCAGTTTGCAGCATCGTCGCAGAACTTACATCGTGGCCCCACCGATTTAACAGAGGTTATGTGGGACTGTCTCGAGAATATCAGATCAGCTTAAATCAATTTTCTTTGTTTCCATACAGCAATGCCTTGCGTATGCTCGTGAAAAGAAACAAGGCGGTTTGTTCGACCCATGTTTCAAGTGCTGTAACGATACATTCTGCAACTCCCATTGCGAAGATGGTATGTATTTTGCATCATTAAAATCAATCAATCAATGCTGAGCATAAAATCTATGTAAAAAGAGACTACTAGACGAATTCAAGTTGATTAAATTTTTATGAGGCGAGTGAGTTGTTTGGTATTCAAGCGAGGTAGATACCTATACCAGGCACGATTTTCAGGAATTTTTTTATTCAACTGGAAGTAGATTAGTATTTTATTTGTTACTCGCTATATTTTATAAAGAAAAAATCTCCGAGATTACCTTGCTGCTGCACGCGCAATGTGTGACAACATTGTGGATTTATTACACGGCGGTATATTCAGCAGGCGAGTAATAAAGGTTACATATAAAAAAATTTTAATATCATGTTTTAACAATATGTATTTAGAATGATAAAAGAACCACATCCTTTTATCCCTTGTTGACTTAAATCTTTGGGTAAATAGTTGTTTTCACTGTAACCTTTTTTATCACGTCTGATTAGGAAATCGAAATCTATTACTACAACACAATTTAGAAATTGAATTAGACCTTAAATCTATTTCATTCTAACATTGAAATAAAAAGGCATTTGATCTAACAAAAACATTGTTAAAAAGTTTTTTTCAAAAGAAAAAGGAAAAAACACAAATTTCGGATAGGGACATATGACATAGACATATGAAAAACCTGGTTGTGAGTTGATATGCAATTTGAGGGTTTTCTCTGACGAATGTAGGGGGCGGGATAGCGCAGTGGATAGCGCGTTCAGCCTGGAATAAAGAGGTCCGAGGTTCGAATTCCGCCAGGGGCTAGGCAACTTTGTCTAGGGAACTGTTCTACGAGCAGTAATGTTTTGGTTCAATGCTACTTTAAATTTCAGTGCATTACCTCCATTTGTTCATTACTTTCAGCCAATGCTCACAGGTTTCACTGCAATGCATCACCATAATAATGCTGTGGGCTTTCTCCCTGCAATAATTCTAGCCGCCGTAATATAAATGAAGCACTCTTATAAGCGGCGTTAAACCCCAATTTACTTCGCCTTACCTGCTCTATATACCGCCAAGAACGTCAATGACAATTGGATGCAATAATTTGCCGTTTGTAAAAGTTTGTAAAACATATATCAGTCCTTGGAGAGGATTTTTAAAGATAAATGTTAAAACCAGGATAATAACTTTGACGATGACCGAAGTTAACAGGTTTAAATTTCACAGAGGTTTGTTTCACTGGATTGACAATTACTTTTATCCTTTTTACTTTTTAATCCAGTTACCACCCCAATGCCAACGACTACAGTTAACATGGCTTCAACGAACCCTCCAGGTAGGTAGAATTTTAAGGGCAAGTTGAAAACATCAGGTCACAATGATGATTTCTGTTGAATCACTTTTTGGTTTGCAAAATATCAAATTGTATGTCCTAGTCAAAAGAAGTTGTTCAAAATCAAAATTATACGCTTGAATAATCAATCATTTACAAAACTCGATAGTTGAAAAAATAATTTTTTCATTATTGTTTTGCTTTCACTTACAGCGGTGACGTTTACACCCAGTGCAATGCCAAATGCACGTAAGTACCATTGAAACTTTGCATGCATTGAATATCAAAATCTAAAGTATCTAACGCCTATATGTATAAGAATACATGAATGATAAAAGCCACATGTAAATTTCACACAGGAGACCTTGTTCTTCTTAAAATGGAAATCTATATTGCCAGTGAAATAAAAAGGTTATAACGAATGTATTATAACGTAACCATTCTAAATTTCGTTCATTAGAATAGTTTATGTACATATTTATTTGATTGATATGAAACATCTCCTCATAAAAACACATAGTCTTTTGACATGCAACGAGTGATTTTACACCATTTTCACTTGGAATATAGCTCAGGAAGAACTAACTGACATATTTCAGAAACGACTCAAAAGCAAACTCCACCGATGCCGGTAAAGACAACAGGTAAGATACAGCTGCATCCCTAAAGTTTGTTCACTTACTTATCTATCTCATCGTCTTTATGTAAATTCTTAATAAGACATTGTTGAGGATTTTGTTCACATAAAAGTGTTTTCCAAAGGTTGAACAAAGTAAAAATATTCGTAAATCAACAAACTCTTAAGTAATTTCCCATTTAAGCATTTTTAAAACATTAATTGAAGTAAACTATATAAAAAATTAATTACATATTTGAAAATATTTTAGTGTAGTGAAATGTGTTCGATTATTAGAGTTTGATTTCGACATTTACAGTTATAGGCCAAGAAAAACTTTGAAAAAATTGAAATGTATATTTTCTTTTCTGCCTAGAGATAGTTTTATTCAAATAACAGTCCACTTAGAAGAATATCGGGCAATATTTTCAAAGTAGCACTTTCTTCGCTCAGAATTTCCTGAAATACAGAAAGCTTGTGAGTCTTTACAGTGCTTTATGATTACATCGACAACTTACGCTGAAACAGTGGTGCTTTTAAAAAACGATATGTGTACAAAAATACATATAAAACGAAAACAACACTTTTGCAAATGGTTTATAGTTCAGTTTTCTCGATAACAATTATTTAGACTTCAAGGTATGTTTTGAAAGAACTTAGGATAGTTGATACCAATTGAGTCTTTACTGCTGTTTGTATTTCCAGCTAAGGCCGGACCGACTTTGGCACCACCATCAATGGCGGCTACAGGAACAGCGGGCCCAGGGTTACCTACTCCAAAGCCTTCATCAAATGGACCCACACCTCCACCAATTGCAGGATAATAAATGGTAATATAAAGGTGGATATAGTTAATGATTGCTTTCATTATGGTAAAGCAAGGACTTGTTCATCCTTAAACGCTGGACTTGAGTCAGGTTTCACCATTCTCATTTACGAGCTAATTTAAGCATTGCTGCATTTCGTCAGCTTTTGCGTGCCAGTTCTTTAGGGCACTGTACCTGGACTTTATATGTCAATCGGAAACTCTCTGGGGTTCCTGAACATGAGATTCCGGCACTCAAACCACGAATTTGGAGCCATGCAGCAAGGTTTAGATTAACCATTGATGAAGACTAGTGCGAGTTATGTCTTGCAGAAGAACTGAGGCCGTGTTTTCTGCAATAAAATGTTCAAGATTAATTTTCTTTCTTACGAAGTTGAAAAACACTGAGTCACAGAAAGACTAACAGTCTTCTGATTTTTTATGTACTCAACATAAATTATTGACCACCCTGATTTTTTAAATATTATTTTAAAAACTTTTTAAAATTTTTGAATCTCCATCAATACAAGTCATTCAAAAACAATTCATTACATAAAAATATCACATAAATATGGTTCACAAGTACATACATATTTGAAAGACATATACTAATATTATCAAGTTGGATAGGAACAATAAGCAATAGTTGGCAGATATGGTAAATCAGAAAAGATTATGGCAAACTTGCTTCCGAAGTGAGCCCGGCAATTTGGTTATAGTTTTTATCTAGTTACAAATATCTAGAGATGCTGTATTTGAAAACAAGATTATTGAGTAAATCAGGAAAAAATATCAGAGTGATTGAAAACAAATCTTATTTTTTTTCAGAACTGACAAGGATAAGAGATAATAATTTTCATTTGAATACTCCAAATAACGACTTTATAAAAAGTAATCATATAAAAATAATAATAAGAACCACCTTAATCTAATATGTTTTATATCATATGAATCATAAAGTGAACTTCTGAATACTTCGATTTTGATTTTTGGAGTGGTCCTTATCTATTTTTGTTGGGCACATATCAAAATGTTATACCTCTTTCTTGGTAACAAATGATTTCAGTTGGGTCCCACTGTAAACTCGCAAACAGAAATGGCCCGAACTTCTGCAAGGTAGATTTTGAGTCAGGTGACAAGGGCCTTGATTTTCGAAGCACTCTTAGCACTAGATAGTCTTAGGAACCATCAATTAACATTGGTCTACGACTATCTTAGCACTAAGAGAGCTTCGAAAATCTAAGCCCAGCTCTATAGGTTTCAGTTACAAGTTAGAAGGTACAGCAAATACAATTCATGCAGTTATTATATTTTGCTAGTTAAAATTTTCATTTAACCATACCTTCTTACATTTCAGAACTGTCACCAGATCTACAAAGAACCGGAAACCTACTCCACACCTGTAAAATATATATGATGGATCTTCGCTCACCTTTACATCCTACCATTTATCTACCTCTACATTTGGAACCTTTCTTAGATCTGACCAAGTGTAAAATCAATTTTAAACCACCTGATAAATAAATGATTCATATCCTCGAGATTTCGTGTTTGCATTCTAATATGTGACCTTATCGAAACTCCTGCCGTTTTTTCTACTTTTTTCGTTGGTGGTATACCTTTTTAAACTACCTTCGTTAACTTAAATGGTTTTGGTTTGAGCTGGAGTTTGTACAAATTTAACAATAAGCACCCGTGGTAGTAGTTCGAATAGTTAATTAATCACTCCTATTATTTTATACTCCCGCCTTCATCCAATTTTTTTCTAACTATAACTATAACCTCACGTATGTACATATTTCTGCCTTGACAGAAGTTTTGGCACACAAACGTTTTGCATGTAGATTTAATGGGAAATAACCAATTCTAAAGTCAAATTGATTTATGTTAATAGTTCTGAAAAATATTAATCTAATAAATTTTCGGCATATGTTGACAATATTAGAACAAACCATATGTTGCCGTTATTAATTAGTTCACGTTATGTACACAGATTATTCGGAAATGACAATTTGAACGAGTATATAAGAGATACCGATTTTGGACTTTTAACCACAACATAAAATAAATCATTAGCTAAATTTGTGTCTGTAGTATTATGGTTACCATCTTTGAGTGTTTGATAAGAGCATGATTACGTAAATTTATTTTGAATATATCGAACTTGAGCAAACGCCTTCAAAATGATATTTGAACTTAGACTTAAGTTCAGCGCGTGTATATTTGCTTATAGCTTATATTGCTTAAAGCTTACACGGTTTAGTATAATGACAATAAACAAGTTAAAGTCGAGATAATTTTGTTACTTATTTACACCAATCATAAAGACAAATTCAGATTGGTAGTACTTTTAAGGTCATTAAACTATTAAACATTTAAATATGACGACAAATTTGGACTTTTTGATATCTATATGACCGTTTTTTTATTACGAGTGAGAATAAGAAAGGATCAGTTATGGTATGGGGAACATTTCCATGGCTTTCAAAATAGACGTCGTTACCATTCGAGGAAATCTCACTTGACTTCGGTACTAACACCCTTGACAGGGCTAATAAATCTAATTTTATAATCATCCTCTTGCCAAAAGACCATATGTATTAATGACAATGCTACTCCACACAGAAAACGAGCTCTTATCGAATGCTCCCAAACAAAATCCGGTTGAGACTGTTCCATGACCCACCGTAAGTCTGGATCTTAATCCGATAGAACAGCAATGGGATAACAGACCTGCACATACTGTTACCGGTTTTATTTCCACTTTGCAAGAGGAATGAATAGAATTCCTAAGAATCCAATATGTTAAGCTAATGCTGACCAACCGCTAAAAATGAATCCATTTATTTATTAATTATTTTACTCGAAAACATTAACAATACAAATATTCAAATCTAATGTTATAAATGCTAAAATACCATTAATGCCTACTGACCACGGTATTCAATCAATCATTTATTCAGTAGAAAGGCCTGCGGCCCACGTACAGAATTATACATATATTCAGAGTTGCTATTTATTATATGAATTACGTAAAATTAAAGCATCTTTAACATAGTTTGAAATGGACATTGAATAGGCAGAATTACCATTTTGGAGGTTATGGATCATAATATCTTCATTAATATACACAGGTATATTTTCCAAGTATTTAAGACGTAGATTTTCATATACTGGACATTTATAAAGAAAATGGAATTCGTTCTCTACATAATTGGATTTACACATTTTACAGTAGCGATTTTGGCGAGGAATACCATCACGTCTACCAATATTTTTATAAATGGCTAACTCTCCAATTCTTAATAACGTAATCCTGCGCCTTGCCTCCTTAGATTTAACGGTTATAAGATAATTGTCCAAACAAAACTCAGTTTTGATTTTAGAATATATATGTAATGTTGAATACTCATTTATCTCAGACATTATTGATTGACACGGTATTAAAGTGATGCAGAGTATGTTTCATTTATTTTGTATGTGGCTTACATATAATAGACCCAAAATATCATATGAACTGGGTTACGTTTCATTGTTACCTCTTAAATGGTAAAAGTATGACAATTTCTTGTTATTGATTGGAAATTACAAACGGACATATACATTTTAAGAAATTGAAGTTAAGTGTCCCTATGACATGTTTATTAGTTATATGACCTACTTAGCATTTCTAACCTAAATTTCTAGTTGTGTATGCTTTAAATAAGTTTCAAAGATTTGCGTTTGCGTCATTGTCAGTTTTTCTATCATAAATCACATTTATTGTCACTATGGTAACTGATAAGCACTGGTATGTTAATTTTTGGAAACAGCCACTACTTGTCGATGAAATAACACCATTTATGAAGTTAGACAACAACATACTCTGTGCCCCTTTAATCTTTGCTGTATAATCTTGAATCTGCAAATTGCAGCCAAGGCCCGGTTAATACTAACGCAAGTGTAAGTATTTGTCGGTGCATAAGACGGATAAATAATGATAATGCTATTATCTCGAACTCGAAAAAATCCTTCCAATTAGTTCCGGGAAACAGTCTTTAGTCTGGATGATCTCTTCATTCAGATAAATCTTCTTTTCATGTATGTCGCTTATATTCTGATCGAATCCAAATACTTGATTCCTCAAAATGAACTCGAGTTCAACTTTAAACGATCCTCAGAAAATGTTACAGTCCCAATTTTGGCTTTAGATTTGGAAAAAAAATAAAAATGTCATTAAAGCACTGAATTGGTTTAGTTTCAGAATCCGCTATCTTTCTGCCTATCGTGTGAAACGTGTTACGTTCTCAGAAGAAACGTCCAATGATAAACCCGCTCTGTCTTTTTAATATGCACCTCTGTAAGTGACCATGTTAGCCATATTCTGTAAGTTTGTTTGGATATTTATTATTATCGTTCATCAATTTCATATAAGTGAGTCAATGAATAAATGTGTTTTGTCTTGTATGAAATTACACAAGTACAATAAAAATGTCGTAAGAATTCATAAATGCTGTAAATATTGGAGTAATGATGTTATAAATTTACTTAATGTATGAAATAATTTCATTGACGACTTGACGTAGAAAGTTGTCAAAATATATTTTGTCAACAATAAAATTGTTCATAATTTCGATTTACAATTGTCAATTACCATAATAACGAATGTTAAAATGATGTGAGGAAAACCCTTAAAATGTACTTATATGTAGTAGATATCATGAAATGTTTTCCTCTACAAGTTATATACAATGTACTTGAAAAAACACTTTCGTTTTAGAGATACAATCAAGTTAAATCTTAATATTGATTAAGACTGATGTTGAAATTTATAAAGTGGCTGTTCTGGGTGTGCAGATAAAGCAAATTGACATATACACATTTAAGATATATGTATTAAGTTTTAAAAATCAACTTTATGAGTATTTTGTTGTTTATGGTACCATATTGTCTTGTAAGGTTGATGAATATCTTGTGTTTGACCTTGTCTCCTTTTGACTTCTTTGAAAGGCATTTAGAAGTCGGTGAGATGAATAGAGAACAAGTTCTATGGATTTACAACTTCTTTATTGCAGGATTGCGACTTTTCGGTGTAGATATTGTTTTCAAGCCTCAGGGTAACTTTGAGCATGGACATGGAAAAAGCGCCATAAAAATGCTACTTTATTATTATTATTATGAGATAAATCAAACGTCGCAATCCTGCAATAAAGAAGTTGTAAATCCATAAAATTTGTTCTTTATCCATGTCCTTTTGTTGTCAACCGTGGTCTTACCAACACCATTTTCAGTTTAACCACGAACGAAATTATTTTTTTTACGGGAATGATTTTTTGTGATATTTAAAATATATCTCATAAAAATGGCAACAAAACACAAACGTGATTTTTATCAAACAAGGAATGTTTGTACTCATTGAGCAGCCTTTCGATTCACTAGGCAGTGTAGCATTTTTGTGGATCTTCTCCGTCGACATTCGGCAAACGTAGCCAATTTCGTCTTTCACCATAGACAGTTGAATTGACGTTACTAACAGATACCTGTAAACAAAACTAAGGACTTCGTGAAATCCTTTGTGAAATCCTTTGAAATTCAAAATGCAAATCACCAATTACACTCACAAATCACAAATTGCCAATATGGTATGTCGTGAGATTATAGTTCAAACAAAATGGGTTATGCATTTTACATGTTATATATTTGCCGTTCGTTAAAATACTTTCCTCACATACTAACATAACTCTTTTCAAATTTCCAAAATGGATTGGACAGAGCTGCGAAAATCTACCTCTGATCCTTGAAATTTTAATTGAAAAATGACAGACGCACGACATGTGCACGTCATCAGTGAAAGTGCACGTACGCCTAAGGCAAATCCACATGCTTCGTGGTTTTGTTTTGATGGCACTTTTGAGAGTGACCCGGTATCTGGCAAGCAGTTCGCAATCAATACCATAAAGTGAAGTCAAATTGTCAAAAATAAAATGTTAAATGTAAATTCGTAATAATTGAGGTGTAATATAGTTACATTGACAAACTATAATGATATCATAATTAACGACATCTATGTTCTCTGGTGTTCGTTCATGTCATACATTTTTTTCAGTTGTTCTGGTTTATGGATTTGTGAGTGTTTGTCATGGACAAAGTAAGTATATGTTTTGATAATCGTATAGAATCATTGATCCTTATATACTGTTGTCAAAAATTAAAGTGCCAATGGTCGCTCATGATAATCTGATTAATGAATATCAACTCAAAACAATAGCAAAAGTCAAATTTAAAGTTTAAATGGTTAGAAAGTAATAAATATTCTTATTATGGATTTTCAACAGTAGAAATTTTATTATTCAAACACCTAGGCTGTACTTCACTGAGCTCAACACAACCTCTTGTAAAGCATATCTCGATATGAAGTCAACTTTTGAAATATGAATTTCTCTTAGGATCCTTTCAAATATTCAATAAAATTATGGCTTCTGGGATTTTTTGGCCCAAGAAATTTATCGGTTTAAAATTTTATTTCAGCAAATAATTGTCGAAATTCTAATAACTTAGCAAGGGAAAATATGACTCCTTACGTACGTGACTGACGTATAATGTATGTCTGTAAAATGATTGAACCACAAATTTTAATGTTTATCTCAATTAGGTACAGTACTCGACAATTTTTATTTGCCAAGCATGAGCAATATTTCCATTGCCTTTTGATATGTGAAAAAAAAAAAATTCAAGGTGTCATTTTTCAAAAAATTATACCAATTTTATTACACAGATACCATCAGCTGTCTTTCTTGCACACGTCTCGCCGACCCTGAAGACTGCAATGAGAAAATTCAATGCTTGCAAGGGGAGGTAAGTCTGTACCAAACCAAGATTAGATTTAAATTAAGATAAGGAATGTGAACACTATTTGTGAAATGTTTATATACTTTATTATTGAGATGACTTTAATCACGAAAAGTTATAATATGTAGCCCATAGCAATTATGAATTTAGTCATTTTTGCACCTATGTAATATAATTCAGTGATGCATGTCAGTGCCACGGGGCCAAAATAGAATTGCAGACTCTTTTTAAAAAAATATAAAATAACAAATCTTGAATAACACGAAATAATTCTTTATATGTGTGAATGTGCAAATTTAACAACTGACTCCAACGTTAGTATTACCCAAGATGTAAAAGGTCTACTTGTATAAGTAGTTTTTATCTTTTTTTGTAGTTATCCGATTATCTTTCAGCAAGCAAACAATTGTTTTCAGGTTTGTATGACAGAAAGATACGTCACAGAGCAAGGCCATGTCTTCTACGACCTTGGATGCAAGCTTGCATCAGTAAGTTGTCTTTCAATTTCACAAATACCTATGATGATATTTAAACCTTATGGTGATCATGTGGTCAGATTTCTACCTCATTAAAACATTGACCATATTTTGTTAAGAAGATAATAACCCACTGTTTCAACCAATAAGTTTTAAATGATATGTTTCCGATTCTCACTGAACTGTATAGACGTAAAACTATATCTCAGATATTTTACAAAGTAGTTCTACTGCTTTTCTTTTCTAGTAGCAAAATAACAAGTTTGTTTACGATCGAATAAATTCTAGAGAGTAACTGAGAGCTCAAGTACAATGATGCATCACAATTTCTAAATTTTTTATTTTAAGGTAAAAAGTTAAAGATATAATCACAAGTCTCTTGTTATGAAATATACTAGAAAATAAGATTTATTTCATTCCTGTGAAAGTAATGTTTCCGTGACCTGCAAGAATATCTTTATGTTTTTGTAGTCACCGTGTTTGAATTTGATATTTTCTAAAGCTTTGCACCAAACAAGTATCTGTATACGCAAAATATTTTTTTCAGAGATACTACTGAACCCTTTTATACAAAGTCGTAGAAAAACTGTCATCAGCCATATTTTGAGAACACCTTTACAGACTTCGTTTAAGGGAATTGGTTTGTGTAGCTTAACCTATTTTTGGCACATTTGCGTAAGAAAGAATTGTTTTTGAAAAAAAACCTTGACAATGACTGGTTACATTACTTTTTCTTTCCCTTTAATCCCCTTTTTCCATTTAAGACATGTTACTGTGCCTTTAATGTGTATTCTGATCAATTAGTAACACCATGCCACAATATCGTCGGTATTTAAACATTTCATTCCAAAGATTGATTAAAATTTTTGGCTGGCAGGAAAAAAATTAGATAATGTCTAATCAAGTGAATTTTAATATTTGTTTGTAAACGAAATTCGCTTAAACAAATGTTTTCCTACTCGCTTTCTTAGACTTGTAGCAAGGCTGGGTACACCGTCCCAAAGACTGAACTAGACCAAAGGATCAAGAATTATCTACAGAGTCAAGGTCTGAACAAAGCCGGCATGGTCGGCCGGAAACGTCAGGACCCGTTTGAGTCTGGCGTGGTACACACGTGCCAGGAGTGTTGTGAGACGGAGCATTGTAACAACTATCTTTGTGGCGGACATGGTGAGGCGTAGCTCAGGGGCGATATCCTTTATGTGTGTTTGTGTGAGATATTGCAATTGTAGAATGATAGAACATACCTAATGAATATAGAACGTGTGTATTTGTTAAAGCGATATTTGACATGGAAACATAATTATATCATTATTGTTTCGTCTAAAAACCTCACGATGTGATGACTTATATATGATACATGATTATTGCTCCTTCATGAAATCTGTATCCGCCATCCCATAGATATCTAGATCATCAAATAAAGGCAAATTGATTGCTAGTTAATACAAAAAAATTAGCATAGTCCTAGGGATTTGCCTCCAATCCAGGGGCCTGTTCCATAAAGCAGTTGTGGAGTTACAATCCATTGTAAGTGTTTTGTGGAACTGGCCCCCAGGTTACTTTAGTCTGGTTTCTCACATGTAGGTTCGATTAAATCTCGAAGTATACCTGGTGGTTCATTCTCGAACAATCTCTGTAACGCGTATGGGCGAAAAGTAATGATTATGTTAAACAAAGGGAGATAAGAGCGTTCGTGCAGGTTCCGGCCAAAACTCAGTAATGAACTAATGGATTTACATGGGGTTTCATGGTTCGAATCCGACTATAACAAGTCTCGAATTCGAAACTCTTTTTAAGTTTCCCTAAACCTATACAGAGTATACTCGATCAGAGTATAAAAAACTGATATCTTCTTTATCCTTCAGTGTCCACGAACTTGAAGTGTGTCAGCTGTCAAGGCGTGGCCAGCATGTCCTACTGTGATAAACTGGAGACATGTCGACCCCATGAGGTGAGTGCACCCGAGTCTAAAGCTCATTAAGATGATGTTATCCAAATTATAGAATAACATCGTCACATGTAGATGTAATATCAATGGCAACAAAGATCTTCCACAAATCTTGAAGAAACTAGAGGGCATCGTGAAGGTTATTGCCATCAGACAACTTCATCAACCATACGTTTGGATAAGTTTGATATTTTACTTGTTACTGAAAACTTAAGCTGAATTGCACGAATTAAGATAGGATAAGACGTTGATAATTTATTTTAGTTTGAATAGGCTACAGACATTGGTTTCTGCATAAACCAAGAACGATAATAAACATCTGTTAGATGTAGGCCGAATTCAAGAAAAAACCTTTTCATCGTTTCCTTTATCAATTAAACATCGTTTCACATCTCAGACTTACGGATAGAACTGACAGGTCTCCAGTCTTCTTATCGATTGAGTAAACATAATCAACGTTTTTTCTATTTCGGAACAACTCAACTTATAGAATTTCCGTAGATTAAAACCTAATATGGTTTCTGTATTTGTAGCCACGAAATCGGTCCTCGTTTCATAAAGGTAATTTGTCAGTACTATATATATATGTACACATGTACAACAAAGGTTTGTTTCATGACTTTACAATTAAGTGCAAATATCATGGAAGATGTTCGCTAAAGTTGGACAATATCACTAATTCAAATTTCGAAAAATACATTAAAAAGGATTTTAAGAATGGGAATTTTTACACAGTGAAAACAAACTTCTGTTGAAGAATTAAAATATTTGTTAACATTATGACATGACGTCTCCCAAACAGTGTGTTCTTTGACGGAGGAGTAACATTTTGAACGAAACAAATAAATTGCCCACTATTCTCATGCTTGTATCTTATCTCCTTATTTGCACGTCTGTCGTTATTAAAGAAAAAAACATAAACTAAAAGACTTACCTATTTCAAAATATTTATCTTAAGTAACTTTATTTCATTGGTTCATTGACCAAAAAATGCCATATACTGATGATATACTGAGAACGCATGATACAATATTTTTTTGGGTCACAACAATAACCAACATTAGTATTATGACATATGCATTCTCTTATTTAAGAAGACTTTTTTATAGATAATAAAGTAGACATGTTACTAAAACACACATATTTGCTTTTTGCAGGTGTGTTATATTCAAGAAGTTGTCACTGATAGGTTTGAGTTGGAGTATAATGGCGGCTGCATGAGAGAAGTGGTACGTATACCAGAGTATGCCGTTGGTGAAGAGTAATTTTAAGATTTATTTGGATATTTCAATATGTACTTGGAGGGAATTTAAGAAAAATATACGGACTTGTAATTAAGTGCAATTTTTATTGTACATATTACTCTTTGAAATGGGAAGTAGCAATTTTTTCTAGATAGTTAAAATGATCCCATAAAAACGAAAATTAATGTTCCAATGGCAAGAAAATGTTTTTTAATCAAAAGAAGCAATCTCAAAACAAACATAAAACGATCGGTTAACTACGGAAGCATCCTAGTGCCACAGTCAAAACTTTTTTATCCCCTAATTAGGATATACCATCACCTAATTAGGTCTTAATCATCGCCTAATTAGGACATAACTATCACCTAATTAAGGGAAACTATCTCCTAATTAGGAGATATCAAGTCCTAATTAGGACATAGTAACTCCTAATTAGGAGTTAGTTATTACCTAATTAGGACTTAATCATCGCCTAATTAGGAGATAACTATCACCTAATTAGTAGAAACTATCAACTAGTTAGTATCTCCTAATTAGGACTTATTATCACCTAATTACGAGAAAGTATCAACTAATTAGGAAATAGCTTTGTCCTAAGTATGACTTAGTTATCTCCTAATTAGGTGATAACTAAGTCCTAATTAGGACTTAATTACCACCTAATTAGGAGTTACTATCTGCTAATTAGGAGTTACTTTCTCCTAATTAGGTGATAGTATCAACTAATTAGGAGATATCATCTCCTAATTAGGTGATATATCTCCTAATTAGGCGATAATTAAGTCCTAATTAGGAAATAGCTATGTCCTAAGTAGGACTTAGTTTTCTCCTAATTAGGTGTTAATTAAGTCCTAATTAGGGGTTACTTATCTCCTAATTAGGTGATAGTATCTCCTAATTAGGAAATAAATTTTTTTTAACTGTGGCACTAGGGTGCTTCCGTAGTTAACCTATGCGAACCCATTTTAAAATTTTTTTTTTATTAAAAGGTGTTCACACAAAAATGGCCGCCAGCAGCTTTTGATCTTTCCTTAACATCTGTCATTAACTCATGTTCATTAGAGATATTTGAAGAAATAAATCTTTCAAAAAACGTGTCACTGCCCCTTTAATATTTTAGTTCGTATTATCCAGTATAATCATAATCATATAAGGATCATAATTAGCAGAAGTTGTAGGAAAATTGGACTAAATCTAATTTTTATGTTTGTCTGTGCTTGTTAATTAATAGGGTATATGATACCTGTTTCAGCAATGCCAAGCATTTCTGGCTAATCTCAAGATGTTTTACGGTGAACCAAACTCCCCCTGCGCCAACTGTTGTAATGGCAGCTTCTGTAATAACTACTGTCCCGGTAGGTACATTTAATATCAGTGTCACTGAGTTGAATAGATGAAGTATCACAAGGTTTGAATTGTGAAAGGGGAATGATATACAGATTTTAATGTAGGGTTGATGAAAGGTTAAATGGTTGAATTGTTCATAAGTCGAATTTTGTTCTTTTTTATAACATGGTACAATAAATAGTAAAGTTGTAAAAGTGTAACAATGCTGCTTATAAGGATAAGAATAATATTAAATAATGTGAACAATTTAGAACTTAGCTGATCATTGAAACGCATGCTTCTTAGCAAAAATAAACCATCCAAACAAAGCCAAACCAACACAGCTCAATCTACCTATATTAGTTCGGATTGTCCATTATCCGATTCAACAGAAATTTTGGGGCACGTACACATACCAAGCAATCGTCAGCTGTTAGATAAAATAACGGGATGCATTTTTTAAATAAACTTCAAGACGTTATGGTTTGATCATAAATAAATGAATAACATCTTAAATAAAAAGCCTCGTTATATGGATTTTATAAGTATTTCAGTTTTCATTAATACTTTTTGATTATACGCCAATTTTCTATTAACAAGAATCCCGATGACTTTAAGGTGGCTTCTCAGCCAGTTCCTTGGACGAGTTTAATTTTCGTCTCAACAACCTTTATCATAACAAATTCCTCAATGTCACATGCAGTGACAGCAACAACAACAACAACAATGGCAGCTACAACAGAAATGGTCACGACCGTCTGTCCCCCGTTTCCAGTCCCGACTGTAAAGGAACCGACCAAGATAAATAATACCTTGGTGCAGCTTGGTAAGCTTTTCGAAATTGTAGGAATTTTCAAAATTTTCGAGACTGCGAAAAATTTGATTGTTCAGAATTTTTAAATATTTAAAGTTCCTGCTCAAAACTGTTCATGAAAGCAAACTTAATTAGGAATCTCTACATGTATGTGTTTTAATTTGCATATTATTTAAGAGCGTTCTTTTGTTCTATTTTGAATCTATGTTTGATAACTTTTGATGTCGTGTTTTAATTAAAAAAATAATTTGAGGATTGTTTGAATTGATTAATATGAGACTGTGCGTGTGCACTATACTACTATTATATAAAAATGCTAAGAACAGCAAACATGGAGATTACATACAATACCTGTCATGTTTATAAAAAACATTATTATTCTAAGAAAAGATTTCTTCTCCAGGTTGCGGAAACAAAGAAGACATCATGTTCCTGGTTGACAACTCTGTCAGTATAGTCGATGAAGAGGAATATTATTTCGAGGTTTTCGCCCAGGCTTTGATCGAGTCCATGGATATTAGCCCAGATACAGCCAATATTGGATACTCCTACTTCAGCGGAAAGGTAAAACGCGTGATTGACCTTGACCTTGGGATAACACATTCATACGTGGACGAGCAGCTGAAGAACCTTGAGAGTCACAGGGGACCCGGAAATAACGATACGGACCTAGCAGATGCTCTCCTGGAGACCTTTTTCAGACTTACTGGATCTCGAGGAAGACCAGATGCGAGTAAGACCATTGTGCTGATGGTGAAGCAATATGATACCAACACGACAAAGCTGCAATCCGTCACAAAGCGCTTGCACAGCAATAACGTGACCGTGATTGTGGTCGCTGTTGGAAGGTTTTCTCAGGATGAGATTGACGAATTGCAAGATCTGGCATCCTCCCCAACTTCCTCTTACCTCTTCAAATTCCAAAACTTTGAACCAATGAAAAGTATTCTTGAGGAAATAGCGCTAAGCCAATGCAAAGGTACAGGAAATAGTTTAGAAATAGGATGATGACTTTAACATTAGGAACATTGACTTTTAAAAAGAACTTTTAATTGTGTAGTAAATGAAAGCGACGATACGCCTACCTTTTCATACTTATTCCTACATGTTGTGTCAAGCTATTTTAAACAATGCATGTATTTGCACCTGAAGCCTTTTCATGAAGAATTTTGTTTTAAGAACTCTAGCAACCTTACGATCAAGCATTGACAATATTTTCATTGGACAATGTTTCACTTCCTTATCTTTCACACACTAGGTGCTTGAAAATTGCAATATGCGGAAACTTGAAAAATGTGTTCTCCAGTTATTTTTTTTCGTATATCAGCTCAACTCAAATTAATTTCCAGATCACAAAGTGGAGTTTTCCTTGTTGCCGGACCCCTGCAGTGGACCGAAACTACTCAACTACCTTGGTAGGTTATCTGAAATGTCATGACGATTATTCTTTCTCCTAAAGAATCTTGCCAGTTTATTGATCTACAATGGCACTCGAATTTTCTACGTTTTGAAGTTGGCTGTCCTTACATCAAACATATATACTGCTTTATCAGTAAGTGGTTATTGTTCTCAGAAAGATAAAGTTTTCAATATTGTTTTGGGTAAAATGCAGAAACCAATGGAAATAATCTAAGGTCAAGCATGGAACGTTCTTGATAAAATCGTGATGACATCACTAACCCTAACATTTAAAAAGTGTGTCATTAATAAAGAATAAAAAAGGCCTGTTTCATGATATTTTTATCTAACGAAGTATCGATTTGGTATTGATTGTTATGATGCTTAAAGGACACGAATCGTATACCTTGTTTTTCGAATTTGCCATTAGAAATTTAATAGTTATATTTTTGATATCGTGCTATTTTTTTGCATTGAGAGAAAATATTTGTAAGTCTTGACTAACTATCATTTGATCATTTGAGACACTTAACGCAGTCAAATATGTTTACTTGCACATATCAATTAGAAGGTACGCACATTAGAAGTATTGAAAGGCATGTGAAAGAATAGTAAAAATACATTTTTTAATGATAAAGTGGTTATCGTGGCCGTATGTTTTGAAATTGTAAATATCCTGCTAATGATAATTACAGTGTGTAAATAGGTCGCCAAGACTTGTAAAATGCAAGATATTAAATATCCGAGAACACACAAAACATGAAAATCTCTACAGCCCAATACCAAATACTCAAGTGCTATAAATAACATTGAAAGAGGTGAGCGTTAAGCCGTGAATTCGTCGAAAAAGGATGGACTTAAGGGTGTACTTTCCAAACAAGGACACTATGATAAAACCCATCTATCACTGAATTTACTGAATCTTGACACCAGATGTTGATTAATACGAAAATAATTGGTAATCTTTACCAACCATTCTCTCCACACTAAGTAGCTATGTCATAATTCCTATACGAACCTCTGTTGTAATACGAATTATTCTCAGGTTTCAAACAGGTTCCCCTAACGGCAAAATAATCTAACATGAACTACCTTGTAAAATTTCAGCCAATGAAAACACCGCATGCACAGATAACCTATTTGTTGTCATTGAGGGATATGCAATGATGCAGTCACTAATGAAGGCGACTGTGATCTGTAAAGAACGATCAAATGGCAAACTCTACATTCGAATAATGATTACCTTATCGAAGCATACGGAAATTACTGGCCTATCCAACAATCATTCTTGAAACGGCGAAGCTGTTTGCTCAATTAACTTTAATGGCATTGTATTAGGTTTCTACATTTGTAGACCGAGAACCGCCCGTGTGAGAACAGAGGTTCGTATAGGAGTTTAGAATGAAGCTGAGAAGAGAAATTTTACCAATAGGTCTAGACAGTGTTGGGTTCCTTGGTTGCAGGCTGTGGAGCTGAAGAGGACATTGTGATGTTACTGGACAGGTCGGGCAGCATCAACACCGAAGACTGGAAACAAATCCACAAATTTGTTCACGAGATGGTGAATAAGTTCAAAATTGCTCCAGATGCTTCCAGGTGAATATCTTCTCGACATTATACACTGCAAAACTTAATTACCTATTTGGATCTTATGTTTGGAAGTAACTATTAGGAGTAACTATTCATCCAATTCTACTATTACGATAGCGATAGTCTGCAAACTATTGAACTAAAAAGAATTAAAATGAATTCAAATAAACTTGTTTGAAGACTTGTCCAAATTACACCTTCGATTTTATCGATGGTTTACCTGTTTTCATGTTTACGAGGAATCGATAGTGTTTTCAAGTAACCTATCGAAAGAGTACTATTGAAAAGATGACTATTGCAATGCATCGATAGTTCGATATATTGTTACACCCCTGGTACCTTTGCCGATACATGAGAAGCTGTGAAACTCGGGATGTTTTTATGGGTAAACAAGAACTATTGTTTGTCATCTGAAGGCATTGCTATGTAAAACATATAATCTATTTTTTTTACATTTTATTCTTTCATGGTCATAAAACAAATTGAAATATGTGCAGATATAAGGACATACTTGTGAACTTATTCTAAAAAATTATCATCGAAATTGACGGCATTATCAAGAGAATAGTTTTGGTCAGGTAATGTAAGAATATATACAGATATAAGGACATACTTGTGAACTAATTTTAAAAAATCATCATCGAAATTGACGGCATAATCAAGAGAATAGTTTTGGTCAGGTAATGCAAGAATTTACAGGTGATCTCACACTGTACTTACAGGTGATCTCACACTGTACTTCGATATTGCTCGTGATCATGAAATAATCATAATTTGATGAAATTTCAAGTGTTAAACATATACTGTTATCAAGGGCTCGCCAAGTGACCTTGTGTTGATACCATGGACATGAACCTATAAATAAATTTGAAAAAGGGATCTATGGACGTGATCTCAGACTGAGGTAAATGACCTTTGAAATAACTATTCGAAGAATGTCATCTCTATCAAAATGTTCTTTCTGATGTGATATAAAGAGCCACTCCGTGAGTTGTTGGAGTCATATATGCCAAACTTAATCAATGGTTTCATTTGATCGCGAAGTATCGACTGTTACCAAAAAAGAAACATTTTAAAGCTAATTTGTTTTGTACAGTGACAATATGAAGGTAGAACGTCGCAATTATGATCGAATACTGGACAGTTGAGCGCGTCAAATAGTCTAAATTTTGGAGACTTATCTAAAACAGCCAGGAGGGCAGTTAGTAGTTCGTAGTGTTTGTTAGGTTATGTAACTAGTATCCATGTATATTGGACGTGATATCTACACCTCTGTGCATTTATAAGGCTGTTTTTAGATTTTCATGGAATATATATGTCTTTTGGACATGAAAAATTCAGATGTTTTGGTTTAATATCACCACATATAACATTTAGGTTCGTATCAAAGGTAAATAATATGTTATGAAAATCACTGAGTGGCTCTTTGAGGATGATGAGACTTTTGACCGCAAGATTGCCAAAATCATATACCAATTAAAACCCCTCTACTTCACTCGCACACTTAAAATACACGATAAGGCTCAAATATACAATCGTTGTCTTATAGAGGCACTTGAAAATTTCATTTACACATACTTGATATGATGACATTCATCAAAAGCTACACCTCTCTATTTCGCTCCAAAACGTTCATTGATTGGCATTTGGTTCAACAAAAAACGCTTTAGATTGTCCTGAAAAAAATGTAGGCAGCTTCCAAAGAGGTCTTTCATATTCTGGGGGTATTAATATGTTAATGAACATTTATTATGTTTACAGACTTGGTCTCATATCGTTCAACGACAACATCACCGAGCTGATCCAACTTCATGAATTCCGAAATAAGTCTGATCTTCTGACCAGGATTGACACTCTTTTGGACTCGAAGGAACAGCAACCAACGGGCGAGACGATGACAGGGGATGCTCTACAAAAGACCATCGAGTGGTACAAAAACTCCAACAGGACTGATGCCGTAAAGGTAAAACAACAGCCTTTAAGAAAATGTTAGTTGATTTTTAGCTGACCCACCTACAGCCAATATATCGATGTATTTCAGTAACTCCGTAATCTGTTCAGATGATGCCGTATGTCTTATTTAATCGTCTATTTATTCCCTTTTCTAAGACCTCAGCTCACCAAACCCATCTTCCTACGCATGGACTATTCTTAAGCCAGCCCAATGCCTTGCTAAGAAAGGTCTTGGCGCATTTCTGTGCTTGTCACCGAGGCTACTGCGACGGATCACGATAATCCAATGAGAAGACGGCGCTGCACTAAAAACGATTTTTTTACGAGTTGGAAGCGAGGTTTAAATTAGCCATTGATAGAGACTGGTGCAATTAAAAGCCATTCGGGGGAAGATGCACCAAACCAAAGAGGAAATCGGCTCCTAATCTGAAGCTCTCAACATACAATATTATTGTTGTTATGATAATTCCATCTATTTTAGATTTTCTATATTTTATTTTCAGTCACTTTTACAATAAAAAAACAAGTGACATAAATACACTAATTTGATTCAGTAAAATAACATAGCAGTTTTTTTATATTTTCTTTGAATTACTGGGAATCCTGCAAGGAAAAACAATCTTAGATAAAAACAACTTTTGTTCACTTTTTTTTCAGGAATAAAACTTCAGACATCATGTTACAGTTGAATCATGTTCCTTTCACTTTGTCACAGACTGCAATAGTATTTACCGACGGCGGATCTGACACCAAGTTTGCCACGGTTGCCCGAGCCTTGGAGCTTCACCGAATGAACGTCTCTGTGTTTGTGATTGGTATCGGACATGACGTTGACCTCAAAGAACAGCTCATCATAGCCTCTGACCCGGATAATGAACACATGATCAATGTCAAGGACGTGAAGGGACTTCTTAAGTACCTGACTTACCTTGAAGCGATCAGATGTAGAGGCAAGTGCAATTATAAGGGCAGCACGTTCTTTCCGGGCATTGTCATTGCAGAAACCAAGGTCTTCAAATACTGCCAGACTTTGGAAGGAGGTTGAAAGATTGTTGGTACCTTGAGTTGATAATGTCCCGAAAAACAGTATTTCTGTAGTTATAGGTAAAATGTATGAAAATTATTCGTATGGACACATATTACTCTCTAAAGATTTACTGAATACCTGTGACAATGGTGATCTTCTTTACATATGTTAAACTTAACAATTGAAAATTAAGATGCAGTTGGTTACACACATCGTGTTTAGAAATAGCAGCAGATATGCTTAATATTATCCTTTTCTTTGAAGAAAGATAAGGAGCTCAAAGTATCAATATTCAATAAATAAATTTGTCTGCAGATCTCACCATGCAGTCAACTCTGACCACTCCAAGCTCTACACCATCTGCAACAGTTGCTGCTTTTCCACCAATAGGATAATTCGTGTCTTGTCTCTTGTTGAAATAAACTAGTTTTGTAATAAACGACTTTGTAGGGTTTTATTTGGTTTGCCCACAGGAACATATTTGAAAGTTAAGAATTAAGAATGAATACATCATGAGCACCATTTTGTGTCATTAAGTCTATTGATCAAAGATATAAGATCTAAAAGAGCACTGCAATCTGTATAATATAGTGAAACAACTTCATATCTTATCTTGATTAAGATTTGGATATAGGTATATTAAATATTTAAGGCTAAATATAATACCACGTTTAGTTTGAGATTAAGCTATCCTCTTATTTGAGTTTGAGAGGGTCATGCGTTGCTCCTTCAGTTGCTCTGTCAACGTACCAGTACGTTATTATTCATAATTTCGGCTTAAAAAACTTGCCATGGTGCAGATGAGATGACGTCTCAATAATCGGTAATAGCCTATGACCGGAATAGCAGTTGTCTCAAATCTCCTAAACTCTCACTATAGATCTATACTTGTTTCATGTTAAGAGATAGGCGATAGTGAGCTTTGTCAGTCATTTCTTTTATTTGTGCTCAATGGTGTTTCCATAACAAATCATTCATAGTTTCTGAGAAAAAAAGCATGGCTTATTTTAATGGAGGCATATCAAGTACAGAGCAAGCAGCACCCAAAGGATGAAGGACACGATGGTCCATCCTCAGAAGAGAGAAGTGCTCTCTAAATTCGATGGAAACCATAATGATCAAATTATATGAGGATGCAGTTGAGTTTGAGGATGAGGTTGATGATGATCATATTACGTAAAGAAAGATGAGGTTGAGGATAAAGTTGAAGACGAGGTTGAAGATAATATAATATGAGGACTAGGTTATCGATGAGGTTGAGGATGATCATGTTATATGAGGACGAGGTCGAGAATAAGGCTGAGAATGATCATAAATATGAGGACGAGGTAGAGGATGAGGTTGAGGATGATCATGTTATATGAAGATGAGGTTGAGGATGAGGATGAGGTTGAGGTTGAGGTTGAGGTTGAGGATGAGGTTGAGGATGATCATATTATATGAGGATGGGGTTGAGGATGAGAGTATTTTATTAGGATAAGGTTGAGGATGAACGTATTTCATGTGGATGAGATTGAGAATGAGGTTGAAGATGATCATGTAATATAATATTTAATATAATATTATATGAGGTCTAGGTTATCGATGATCGTATTATATGAGGATGAGGTCGAGAATAAGGCTGAGAATGATAAAAAATATGAGGATGAGGTTTAGGATAAGGTTAAGGATGAGGTTGATGAGGATAATTATTATATGAGGATGAGGTTAAGGATACAGTTGTAATGATAATGTTGTAAAGGATGAGGTCGAGGATGAGGATTAGGTTGATTTGATAACCAGCAGTCAGGGGTTATGATTCTTATGATTGCGTCATAGGTGTACGCCTTTGCATGTATGGTCTCATCTTTGGATATAGTGGTATGAAGGACTCTTTATGTATGTCTTCATATACTTTTAGTTTCATTATATGACACCCTTACTTATATCATGGTTAATAATTGGTGTAAGGAATATGTTGGCAACAACGTGCCTTCATAGCGAACAAACATGCTGCATTGGAGTTGTCTAAATGTACCCAGAGATTACACTTTCTTGTGTACATGTGTAAAAGTCTCAATATCAGCTGATCTATGTCATAGCAAATGATTGTCCTAAAGTAATGCTGTTTTGTAAGCAATCACAAATCAACTTTGAGACAATATCTGGATAGAGTTCTTCGATATTTACAGTCTAGAATTCAGTGTTAACCTAGCAATGAGTTAAATATGCAAGAGAAAATAGTGACTAACTTTGTGTAATGAGCAAGACTATATGTATTTGACTGCTGTTTTTTATTATTTATGTTTAAGAATAAACTGATATGCCAGTTATCAAGTTCGATTTCGCACTTATCCATCTCTATTTTATTCAATCTCACCCTATATCCTAACTCTTATCACTGACAAAGTTCTTTCCCTTGCCCTATAGTCTACTTACTCATTTCATAATCCTTTTCTCTTTTGTTTTACTTTTTGTTGAAAATGTCAAAATTCGAGGAAATTGATAATTACAAATCCAGATCCTCAAGTCCTCATATGGCTTGATTTTGCCTGAATATGCGAAATAGCACTTTAAAGTACTCTACATATGCAGTTTGAAAACTTCGAATAGTTTCATAAGAGATATCAAAGTAAAAAATCAAAAGCACATGCTATCTGTTCAATGTGTTAACTTCCCAGGCGTAATGTTAAGCGATTAAATAATTCTTTCTATCTAATGCACACCTCTGAAGAGAACATGTTGACAATCATTTGTAAGTTTATTTGAAATTCATGTCAGTTGTATTATGCCAGGCGTTTTCTTGAATAACGTTGATTTGAATTAGCTAATGGAATGCTTGTTAATTGCTATTCATTATTTTGTTAAAATTCCTCATGGTAGTTATGAATGTGATCTTTTGATTTAATGTATGAACATGATATTGAATTAAATTGTTATGACTTAATTCATTTAAATGTTTCTATATATATAAAATCATATTTTTGAAAAGTTATTCTTAAATGGTCATATTTAAGGGCCCATGATGCTGGGTATATGCATTAGATATACCTTGCGAATTACACGTGGCTGTTGCATATTATTCCACATGTAAAGCAATGTTTTACCAAAATAATAACACAATTATATCACTATATACATATCTTAGGGAAGTTTATAAATATTTGATATCGTATTTTGAAATATCAATATTGTATTGAGGGGGTCACTTTATTGCACACGACTACCATCTATGTACTCTATGTGTGCTCTATGGGGTCAAGATGTCGTAACCAGTCAGTTAAACATTTTCACAGCACTGTAGTTGAAGTTGTATATTGCAATAGAACGGTAAGGTATGGCGTAATCATCGCAAACACTGGCTTCTGATATTCAGTTATTATTATTATTAGGATCATATAATTCCTAACCGAAAGATATGATACTTACACCATATTTTTATGGTTTCCCTTTACATATTATTATATGTTTTTCTTGAGATGGTTAACCTTTTATCTGTATGATCATCATGTACACATTAAAATGATTACTATGTTGCAATGTAATGATATGGGTTATGTGCATGGTCTTTCTTTTCAGTTGTTTTGGTTTTTGGACTTTTATATGCTTGTCAAGGACAAAGTAAGTAGCAGCTTCGATACTTGTCTTCAAACCTTGATACTCATGTACATGTGTAGAAAACAATTCTTACATTTCATTGTGACAAACAGTTCATGAAATATGGATCAATATTTTTTTTAAACTTAAACGGCCAAAACTTTGTAAACTGAGCGATAATTTTTTTCCAAACCTGAAAAATGTTATATGTTGTCATATACCCACACTTGCACTTTGTGAAATCTTTATCAGCAAGTTAACTACAAGAGATAAGTCCCTGACGATATTTGAATCAGATATTAAAAGATAAGGAACCTACATGTATCATTAACTAACACAAAATGTATTCTATCTAAGGTAGCATACGAGGGGATATAAAAAAGTTTCAATTATCACAAAGAATGTACTGGTGAATACGGACCAAATGGTCACTATAGTATAAGTGATCCTTGTTTAGTTCAACAATAGTCTTTTTGCGACAGCCAGTTTTACGTCTGTTGACCAAATAGCACAGTACCCCCTATTATGGAGAAAATTGAGGCGCGCAGTATAATTAAATGTTTACATTTGAAGGGCTATACTGCACGTCAAGTTCCTGATGAGATGAAATCTGTTTATGACAATGACAGCCCATCCTATGACACTTTTATGAGATGGAAAAAAGAATTTCCAAACAGGCCACATGTCCCTTGCAGATAAGCCAAGAAGTGAACGTCCCTCACTTACTGACGATATGGATGTCATCAAGAAAGTTGAGATGCTGGTTCAAGAAGATCGCCGCGTAACTCTACAAATGATAATGCATGAAACAGGTCAGAATTATGGCAGTGCATGGAACAAACTCCATAACCAGTTGCATATGTCCAAAGTGTCAGAACGCTGGGTTCCTAGCTTACTGACTCCATTGCAAAAACAGAATCGAAGGGACATGTCAAAGCAGGCATTGGAGCTTTTGGATCAAGACGAAGAGGCTTTCTTTAAACGTCTTGTTACCATGGATGAATGCTGGGTCTATCAATATGATCCTGAGACAAAACAGATGAGCAAATAGTGGAATCATGCTACGTCACCACCTCCCAAAGACCAAGGTGCAAAAGTCTGCAGGAAAGGTGTCTGTTTTGGGGGATTGTTGTGGAGTCATCTTGACGGAATATCTAGCTAAGGGTCAGGCCATTACTGGAGCTTATCACTGCAACCTGCTGAGCAAGTTACTAGATGCAATTACCAGAAGCGCCGCGGTATGATCACCAAAGGTGTACGCCTGTTAGCTGACAATGCCCCAGCTCACACTTGTCAAGCAGCTGCTGTAGAGGCACGGCGATGTGGCTTTGAAATCTTACCGCATCCCCCTATTCACCCGATCTTGCACCAAGTGACTTCTTCTTCTTCTTCCCCGAGATGAAAAATCCACTTCGTTTTGAGGACACCAATGACATCATTCGAGAGGTTTTCTATTCAGAGGTTCTGCGCAAGGTCAGGAAGCGATGGGTAAAATGTATATCTCTGGAAGGTGACTATGTAGAGAAGTCTTAAAAACATGAGAACAAAATAAAGATTGTACCTTTGATATGTGTCTGTGAAAATTTAAACTTTTTGATATCCCCTCCTAACGTTCAGTCTGATTAAAATCGACCGTGTTCGAGGAATAAAAGTTTTAAAATATAGACTCTACCGAGATTCGAATTTTATCTGTCTAGGCTATCCCTCTACGGTATGACCGCAGCCTACTGTAGCGCATGTTCTTACGTAAACTCAGCTAACCAATCACAATGCGTGCGGCAAAAGCATTCGGTATCAGTAGCTAGGGGCAAGTAACTCCATTTTACCATTCGTTAACCTTGATCACCGCTATCCCTATTTTAAACGCGATGGTGTGATTGGTTCGCGAATGACAAGATTTTGTCTGCGCTAAACTGGTGTCAGCACGTGCTAGCAGTGAGCCTGCTTTCAGACCGTTGTGGAGAGGAAAGCCCCCCCTGATAGAGTCTGTTCGAATCGCGCTGGAGTCATTTTAAAAAAACTTGTTTTTCCTCGGAACACGGTCGATTAATCAGATTTAATCAAACTGCATAACGTTTATCATAGGCGGTTTTACATGGCGTTTTTATTTTCAAAGTAGCCTCAAGAGATATGAATTAATGCATGTCATGCCTGTTTTTTACTTTTATCAAACGTCAGAAACAATCAGCTGTCTTTCTTGCACACGTCTCGCCAACCCTGACGACTGCAATGAGAAAGTTCAGTGTTTGCAAGGAGAGGTAAGTCTGTACCAAACTCACGATAGAGATAAAAACGTGAAGATTATTTTTTTTTTATCACTTTATTTCTTTTTGAGTGGGGTACAGCTTTTTCATGACATCAATGTAAACTATGAAACAATTCAGGTAAACAAGTTAAAGCATATCTATTCATTTAAAATAAACAAGTTGTGGCAAGACGACCAAAATGAGACAAACTTATCGTATTTGCATTGTGTGTAGACATTTGCTTTGTGTAGTTGATAATTATAATTTAATTTTGGTTTTAAGCCTGCTAGAGTCGGTAGAATGCTTGCTCGTTTTCTAGCATATATGTATTCCTTAGTTAGGATAAAAAGGAAGTTTAGAACATCATTTCTTCTTTCACTGAATCCAAAAAGAATTGTCTCTGCCTTTAGGTTCTGCGTGTCTGTTTCATTTTCGATCCATTTTAGTAGATCTTGCCACAGCGTTTTTTACAAATTTACATTCATAAAAAAGATGGATAATTGATTCTGCTTCAACATTGCAGAATGTACATTGTGGTGATTCTATGAGGTTATATCTATGTAAATCTTTATTTGTTGTGAGGATTCTATGGAGAATTCGATACTGGAACCATCTATGTTTTGCACTATAACATGCTCGAATAGGTATAAAATTAAATGTTTTCCATAGATTCAAACTAAAATCTATATTCAATTCCTTTTCCCACTTACTTTGATAAGCTAGTTTTTTATTTGAAATATCGCTATGTAAAAGGTTATAAAACATGCTACATCCTTTCTCAGCCTTAAATAGTATTTCTAAATTAGGCGGCATGAAAGGGAAATCTGTCTGCTTACTGATATTGGTCGAGTTCTGTTTTATAAATGATTTCAAAGAGGATATCAGACCAGCATATTCAAGAAAATTTGTTTTAACCCCATATCGTTCTACAAAGTCGTTATAGGACAGAAATGTGTCATTATCTGCTAGGAAATCATTTACAAATTTGATATGTGATTGCATATAATGGTCATATATAACAGGTTTGTTTCCTATTCTGATGTTGTCATTTGCCCATATGTACTGTCTACTGAGATTGATATTATCATATTTACAGTTTTCTTGTAATTCAGACCAAGCGTGAAATACGTCTTTCCAGAATAGACTAATGAGTTTAGGGATGTATTGTGTCTTTAGATAAGATGGTCCCTTTTCTACTGGGTTAAGTTGGCTTACTGGGTGTGACGTAAACAAAAGGTTACTTAATCTAGAATCCTGTACAAATAGTCGTGAAGACTATTCCTTTACATGTTTTTCAACTGAAATTAATCTTGTCATGGATCAACGTAATATTGAGCAATAAGCAATTTTTTAAAGGTTTTATTTTTGAAAATTGCATGTTGTACTTTTGTTGATAGATGTTCTCGTGGACAACTTTGTTATCTGTGCATAAAAATGACCGACATATTATCAATGAAAAATTTTCAATGGAAAATCAAACCGATGTTTAGTAACTGACAATAGTGAGTAATGGTATAACTCCTGCAGGGGAGGTTTGCGTCGTTTATATATATGATTTTTATTATATATATAATTTTTTTACAGGTGTGTATGACAGAAAGATACGTCACAGATCAAGGTCACATCTTCTATGACCTTGGGTGCAAGCTGGCATCCGTGAGTTTATCACATGACACTTTTCTTGCAAATTATCACCCATCTACCAATTGAGGAATATGAATACCATACTCAACAAAATAAATACAGGACCACTTAAAAATTTAAAATTAATCCTCATATGGAGCGTCAAAGGAACTATACACTTTCTCAGTATTTAGAATCGGAGATGTCTTATTTTGTTGAATATTTTGGTTCATCACATTAACAAAACAATGGAACTTTCTTCTTTGTACTTCAGATTCATGTGATATATTTTCATCAAGTAGCTTTAGGTACCAGTGTTTGCCTTGTCCTGTTTCTGTAGTAAGTACTCTACGAGTAAAGTAACTGTCTTTGGATGCTATGATTTAGAAATCTCATTGAATCTATAGATATCTAATCGAGTTATTCGATTGATTGACGGCTTTTGTTGCAAGGCATAAATCGCCAGACTCAAACTGGCTTGTCTAAGCCATGCAGCTTCCCATAAAATGTGCTGCTCCCTGGGCTACGGCGACTGGATATTATGGTCCAATGAGAAATCTTATAAAGGTTGCAGTTTATCGCCGAAGAGGGCGCAGCACACAAACACGAATTTTGTTGCTAAGCAGCAATCATTGAATTATCACATGAAGGGGGCCTTAGGTCTTCATGAAGAAGTCGATGAATCTCAACACAAGGTCATCAAAATCCCATACAAAACAAGCAATCATTTTAAGATTAGACGGGGCTATTTGCAGGCCCTTCTTTGTCTTTTTCTAGACTTGCAGCAACGCTGGGTACATTGTCTCTGAGGCTGAACTGAAAGCAAGGATCAAGAATTTTAAGAGTCAAGGACAAGGTCAGAACCTTGGCGGCATGGTGGGCCGGAAACGTCTGGATCCGTTTGAGTCTGGTGTGGTACACACGTGCGAGGAATGTTGTGAGACTGAGCACTGTAACAACTATCTGTGTGGCGGACACGGTGAGGCGGAGCTCAGGGTTGCTATCCTTTTTATGTTTTTTTTTTACTATAAATTCTGAAACAGGGTAATGTATTATGAATTCCTGTTTTTGAATTCGTATTCTTTAAATACTGCATTTTTCCAATATTTATATATCAATATCAAACCAATACATACCATATATTTGGCAATGCTAAATATATTTATTTTCAATCGGCTAAAATCTAAGGCTGAACAGAACTACAACCCTTCAATTATGCAACAATGTTTGAGATGTAAATTGTGGTTCAAAGTATGACACTCAGGGGGTCTATAAGCACATTTTGTATAGATGTACACTTTAGGTTATGTTATCTATATTCAGAGATTTTTGTCACATATGCAAAACGTTATCACTGGTTTTATCTATTTGAGAAGAACTAACTTGTGCTGAACCTTATATGACATGGCTAAATGCTCCAGTTTAGTTAAACTGTAACGGTAAACAAACGCAATTTTGATCGACCTAAGGGCAATTTACCGTTGCTGGCGCACACCAATCACTTAAACGTATAATAAAAACTTATCTCAAGGATACAGACACAAAATTAGGATCAATCAATCAATCAATCAATCAATCAATCAATCAATCAATCAATGTTTATTCATGAATTAGGCCATTCAGCCCATATTACAGAAGTACAATCAATACAATATATAAGGTCAACAGTAAAATAATTCACACTGTATGTTACACTCTGGTCATTAAGCTTCATAAATCGTTTATACAAAATGATATGTAAACATTCTTTTGATGATGGTTATACATTTTGTTCTATCCATTGGTTTCTAAGTAAGGGGCTAAAAATAAAAAAGCGCCAAGTTTCCAAGCTTGTTTTTCATTTTTGCACATTCTTCCAATTACAGAAATGTTCAGATATTCATAATCATTGAGATATTTTGTTCTATAGACATTATATAATGGGCAGCTGAGTATAAAGTGATTTTCGTTTTCTATCACATAATTGTTAGTTGTTTTGAAATATTCACAGAAACGCTCCTCTTCTGGTGTGTTGTCCCATCTTCCTGTTTCAATTCTCAGATTATGATTTCCGCATCGAAATTTTGATATATTTTTCTTCAAATCATGATTCTTGACAGTTTTCTGGCATCAGTAAGGTTTTTAATAGACAATAAAATTAAAGCTTATGGTTATTGTTGATATTAATTTTGACTGCCAATTCTGTAACTGCATGTCTTTAAGTCGTTGAGTGAAACTGTTAAAATTAGGATTTAAAAGCGTTTGATAAGTTAAATAAAGTAAATAAATATACATATGAATACTTTTGGTATTCTTATATGAACCTATGTTCATTAACTTTTTATATGATTGTCCCCCGCCGCAACGCCGAACGGGGGACTATGAATTCAGCGGCGTCTGTCCGTACGTCCGTACGCCCGGATTCTTGTTAACGCGATAACTCATGAAGCTTAGCACCTAGAGTGTTCATATTTGGTGACAGCTTTCAATGGAGAAAGACTCAGAAGCCAGTCGACATTGGTGACCATGACGTCATTTTCATGGTCACCACGACACTATACTGTGTAATACATTGTTCACGCGATATCTCGTAAAGCTTAGCACCTAGAGTTTTCATATTTGGTGACAGCCTTCAATGGAGGAAGACTAAGACGCCAGTCGACATTGGTGACCCTGACCTCCTTTTCATGGTCACCATGACCCTTTGACCACTATGTAATACATTGTTAACGCGATATCGTAAAGCTTAGCACCTAGAGTTTTCATATTTGGTGACAGCCTTCAAGGGAGGAAGACTCAGACGCCAGTTGACATTGGTGACCTTGACCTCATTTTCAAGGTCACCACGACACGTTGACTACTGTGTAATCCATTTTTCATACAATAACGGCGGGGGACATTGCATGTTAGTGGCAAACACTTGTCATCTATGGAAGTTAGACACTCATCAAAGCAAAACTCATAAGTGTCCTTTCAGTGAAATTAAAAGGTTGGTAATTTATAACTCTGTTGTTAACAACTGCATTGACAGTGTGAGTTGAGGGTTCGAATCCCTCTGTAATCGGTCTCAAAACGTTTACTACGATGTTTCAGTTTTCACTAACCAATAAGAAATATACTATATATATGATATATGACATTTCAAAGGGCTATTGAATAAACGTAAAACATGATCTGCCAATTATCTTGCAGTTTCCACGAACTTGAAGTGTGTCAACTGTCAAGGCGTGGCTAGTATGTCCTACTGCGATAAACTGGAGACATGCAGTCCTCATGAGGTGAGGGCCTAAGCAGAAGTAAGCTGGGGTGGTTTGGGGTTTAAATCCGCCTTCAAGGGTATTTCACTTTTATCACGGCTGCAAGTATTATTGCATGTAGAAAGCGTGCAGCACCACTGTGGCTATGCTTTTTGGTGAAACCTGCGAGCATCGACTGGAGCTAGCGAACCAAGGGTGGTATTATGCTTTGATTCAGTGTAGCATTACTGAACCCAAACATTACAGCCTGTAGAACATTTTTCTACTGCAGACAAAGTTGCCGAGCCCCTGGCAGGATTCGAACCACGAAAGCCGAACGCGCTAACCACCTCGCTATCCCGTCCCCGCATTGGCAGAGAAACAATGGTCAAGTTACATAGTGCACAGTTATATTCCACTCATACAGAGAGAATAACATATACAATCTGATGTCATACCATTAAATGAAATTGTCGAGTTTGTTTAATCAGTGACTTTTATCTCACAAAATACCATTCTCCTGAAACGTTGGTTAGTGAACGAATACAGATAATATTTTTAAGGTATACGACGCTTGTGTTGCTCATGAAGGACTGTGCAAATTTCAGGAAGGTGTGAATACTTACCACAAGTTGCTTAACACAAGTTTTATCTATTCCGCAGGTGTGTTATATTCAAGAAATAGTTACTGACAGATTCGAGTTGGAGTATAATGGTGGATGCATGCGAGAAGTGGTGCGTATACCACATATTTCAATACAATACAATAAAAACTAATACAATACAATAAAGGTTTTTTTATATAATAATGAGAGTGAAATACTGTGATCCATCAGTGAAATAAACATTATATTTGACTACAATCTTCTGAGTGGCAAGAACTAAAGTTTATCGCAACTAGAGCGACGTCTTGAAAACAATGCTGGTACCGACTTTCTTGGGATGAAAATACGCCACTGAAAGAGGTAAATTTAAAACAAAACACAATTTAAGTCATTTAATGAAAAGAAGATCTGCTCTGCCTTGATAAATACATTTTGTACCATGTTTATGAAACATTCGTAGACACTGAATGGGAAAAACATTTTTCTGTACTGATACAGCTAAGTGAAAAGCATGGGAGGAACATTTGGTACAAAACGATCTGGAAACGAACCTGAGTTTCCGGCTCATGCGAATGAGTAGGCACTATGTCAAATGAAATTGTTCCTTAATAGTTTAATTGATATCTTCCTAGCTTCATCAAAGAGAATTATTTACACTGAAAGATTTCAATTTGATGATTATTTGAAGATTATGTTATGGTATATAATTCCTGTTTCAGCAATGCCAAGCTTTTCTGGCTAACATCAAGATGTTTTACGGTGAACCAAACTCCCCCTGCGCCAACTGTTGTAATGACAGCTTCTGCAATAACTACTGTCCTGGTCGGTATACTAATAAGTGTATGCTTAAGACTGAAAAAAATGAAAGGAGTTTGTATAGGCTTTGTTTGAGGAAACATTACATGAGAAAAAGGCGCTGTAATGTTTACAACATTTAAAATTTAAAAGACTATGTATGGATTGTGTACTGCTACAATACTTGTATAAACGGGAATGTCCCCTTGAGCCTAGCCTCGTTTCCACAAAGAGACCCTGATCGGACTGTCCTTTTTAAATTGTTAAAATTTTAATCTTAAAACGTGTAACGGTTAACTAATTAAGTGATTGAATTCTTAAGTGGTAGAAAGTCTACACGCGAGAAAGAAAATAGTCACATTTTTAATAAATAGTGTAACATAGTTGTTATGAAACCTATGTTATAAACTGCTAATCCCATCTCCAAGTGATCCCTAAGAAATAATCAATAGGCTGTTGTCAAGTCACATTGTGTTGACAACTGAGTCTGTGGGTATATAAGACCCAGGTTTGTCTTAAGAAGGTAGTTCATTCTCAGCCATCGACCTGGAGATAGGGTTGAGTCCCAGCCACGGGACTGAGGAGTTGAGTCCCAGCCAGCAACCGGCCACGGGCTGGTGACAGCCACGACCAGCCATGTGAGCGGAGACCCGCTGGGTGTCGTGAGGGTGCCCAGGAGAAGCGGGCGAGAAAGATCGACAGCCAGAGTAGTTTTGGGTACTTGGAAGAAATAAAAGCCAAGAAAATCTACGTCTCGTCTTCTTGTTGAATCTAAAGAAAGTGTGTGCCTGCTGATTGTGCTACAATTGTTGAATGTATAAATGGTTGAATTGCTTATTGGTGGAATAGTTACAATAGTTCATCTTTGAAATAGTAAGATAGTTAAATATTCGATTGATAAATAGTGTGAAACAGCATACTTATATATTCTTGAAACTCATAAACAGGCATTTTTATTACAAACATGCATCAGTTATATAGATCAGTTGTTTATCAGATATATTTATGAACGAAAATCAACTTGAAATTGTTTAACATTGGTATAACATGTTTGATTTAATAATAAAATTCAGTAAAGGTACATATGATTTTGATGTTAAATTTACCACCGTCTGTTGAATGATATATGAAAAGAATACATTATAAAATACTCGTTATTGATCTATCATAACTTATTTTGTAGTTTCAAACCGCAGGATTTATCGCTTTGCTATGTGGATCCTTTTAATGATTAATTTTGTTGTTGTTGTGAATTCTAAGGTTTTGTGCAATTTGTTTCATTTAAATTTTTTAAAAACAACCCTATGTGTTGAAAAAATTCTAAACACTAAAAAATATATTGATAAGACCCCTTTATAAAAGTTTCCTTCATTTAAGCAACATATATAGAATGTCCAGCTGTTCGGTATTTCTAAAAGAAACTCAATGTAGCATATATACTTGTGCATAGAGTATGTAATTGAGGTCAAATATGTCAAACTTTATAATGGTGCTATTTCATCGACAAACAGTGGTTGTTTCTGAATACTCATTACTTATCAGTTCGCACAGTCACAATAAACAGGAAAAAAGTCCAGATTTATGATCGAAAACCGAACAATTGCGCGCGCCAATAGATCAAACGTAATTTTTGAAACCCACTTATAGCAGACACAACGAAAACTATAGGTTTGTATTGCTTGGTAGGTCAATTAACAAATTTACTTGTAAATAGGACACTGAATTTTGACCTCTTAACACTGATATGGTCGTTTTAATTTACAATCGAATATATAATAATATATATATAATATCGATAATTTGATAATTTTGGCGAGATAAAGCTAAAGATGCAACTTTGAAAGGCGAATAGAACTAAACTCAGGTCAAATGGTATTTTGGCTCTATTAAAGCCAAATGCAAAATCCATGAAACAAACTATGCCTCACTTATAGAGACATATGTCCAAAGCTAGCAACAATGACCTATATGTATGGATGCCAAATTCGAAGGGGACATTCTATACCTTAACATAGCACTCATCAAATCCAGCAATAACCAGTAATAGCAGTAAGTGACTACCTAACCTCACATTCGGTTCCTTATTGCCCATTCTCTCCCTACAGAGGTAGCTCCGTCATAAATTTCTATATAACCTCTGTCTTAATTCGAAGGTTTCTCGGTCTTCCGGCACTTTCCCCTAGCGGGACAATATTGCAACTTAAACTACCTGGCTATATTTCAGCAAATGAAAACAACGAATGCATGAATAACATATTTGATGTCACACAGGCCTGTGCAATGAAAAAGTCGGAAAATAAGGCGTTTGTGTTCTGTAAAGACGACTCAAAGTGCAAGGTGCTTATTCGAATATAGTTTAGCTTTTGGGAAGCTTACGGAAATAACTTAAGCGATTTGAATGATAACTTTTGAAACGCCGTCGCTGATTGCACAACTAACTTTGATTGCATCCAATCAGCGTTCTACATTTCGTGCACAAGAAACCTTGTGAGGTTATATTGAAACGTATGACGGAGCTACCTCTGTTAGGAGAGAATCCTTATTACCTTGACAGATGTAAGAAAACCTGACTTTAAAATAAAAAAATCTAATCTCACTTTTCCTCTCTGTACCACACAGTGGCATCTACATCTACAACAGCAGCAACAACAACGAAACCAACAACATCAACGACACGTATGGTCACGACTGTATGCCCTCCATTCCCAATACCCACCATCAAGGAGCCAACAAAGGTCAACAATACATTAGTTCAACTAGGTAGGTTTGTTGAACAAACAGAGCATCGTATTTGTATGAGAGAATGTCAAAATCGGGCAAGACGATAACTTATTTCTAAAATTTGGATATAAAATTGAAAAACGTTAACGTACCCACAGGTGTTCATGAAAGTGGCAAACTTCCTCAAAAATGAATGTTGTTTGCTTTGCGTTTGATTTAATTGTCTCTCTTTGTTTATCTTTAAAGAGCCACTCCGTGAGTTTTTGGAGTCATATATGCCTAACTCAATCAATCTTGTCATTTGATCGCGAAGTATCAAATCTTACATAAAAGACACATTGGTTTTCTAAAGTGACAATATGAAGGTAGAACGTCGCAATTATGATCGAAAACCGGACAGAGGCGCGCGTCAAATAGTCAAACGTAGTTTTGGAGACTTATTTAAAACATCCAGGAGGGCAGTTAGGAGTTGATAGTGTTTGTTAGGTTATATAACTAGTATCCATGTATATTGGACGTGATATCTATACCTCTGTGCATATATAAGGCTGTTTTTAGATTTCACTGAAAACCAGTATGTGTCATATATATGTCTTTTGGACATGAAAAGTGAAGATGTTTTGACTTTATATCACCACATATGACATTTAGGTTCGTATCAAAGGTAAATACTTTGTTATGAAAATCACGGAATGGCTCTTTAACATATTTTGTTGAAAAGTTGGTGTGTGTTAAACATATTTTGTTAACAATTATTCCTTTATGAAATGTTGTAAGAACTCACATGTACATGTCCTTATTGTTGAAAGCTGAAATCATATGCTTATGTCATTTAATGATTATGTTAATGATATGTGGTTACCGTAGTTGTACCCTGTTTTCCAATCATGTAGATCATTTCATTACAAATATGGGTTAATAATAATATTAAAAATGTGGATATTTATATGGCGCCTTTTCCACGTCCTAAGACATGCTCAAAGCGCTACCTACATCATTACCCTGAGGGAAGTGTAATTTCAAAGCTGCTGCTGAGCGCTAAGCGCGACCGTATAGGTCCGTACAACCCTTTTTTCAGGTACCCATTTTAACAGCTGGACTGGGTTGTCAAGCCATTACCATTGATCTTGAAATAAACTTAAAAATGATAATTTGGCATCGTATAAAAACAATGTTCCCTCGTAGGGAAAGGTCAGTCATTATTATAAACAAGGCAAAGAAATATAGGAGTATACAATCGAAATAGAAGTCATATTTCCATAAAATCTGTAAAATGATATTTTATCTCTTCAGTTGAATATGATACATATTTTTCACTGTAGTAGCAAAAGGATTTATTACCTCCCCTTGAAATTCAATTACCTTCCTGAGCTCTGTCGATTGTCGTCAATTGGTTAACGCGTTGATTTGGACTACGGTGAACTACTTGCTGCAATATTTGCAGGATTTAAATTTTTAATTTTGCGGTAATGATATATCTTTATCCCCGATTTCAATGAGATTGCAACTGATAACATCCTGATATTCAGCCATAACGCTCTAAATTCGTCCTGTTATGTAATCTGCAAGTACTTGCTATCTTAAAAAGGTAAATTACAAAAATAATAACAATGTTGGATTGAAGACGAATACTTTCAATGTTCTGACACTTGCTTGAGAACAACAGGAGTATCTAGGTCTAAACTTTGCCTATACAAAATAGACAAGTTTTTCATCCATAAAATTGTCATCATTCCTTGCTAATTAAAGTTTCTCTTATTCTTCAACACATGTCGACCAGGTTGCGGAAAGAAAGAAGACATCGTGTTCCTGGTTGACAATGCTGCCGTACTTCACAATGAAGAAGAATACTTGTTGGAGATATTTGCTCAGTCTTTGATCGAATCCATGGTCCTCGGCCCGGATGCAGCCAACGTGGGATACTCCTACTTCAGCGGAAATGTACATCACGTGATCGACCTTGACCATGGAAGAACACATGAATACGTAGACGAGCAATTGAAAAACCTTGAAAGGCACAGGGGAACCGGAAGTAAGGATACAGACCTCGCTGGGGCTCTCTCTGATGCCTTTTATAGCCTTACCGGAAGTAAAAGACCGGATGCCGACAAGACCATTGTGTTGATGCTGAAACGATATAACACCAACACGATAACTGTGCAAAAGATGGCCGATCTCATGCGTAGAAATAATCTGACTGTGATTGTTGTTGCCATTGGAAATTTCCGAAAGGATGAGATGGATGGACTCAAGGACCTTGCATCGTCACCAACCAATTCTTACCTGTTCAACTTCAATCAGGTGTCCGAAATGGCGAATATTCTAGAGGATATAGCTTTGAGCAAATGCAAAGGTAAAACATAATTTAAAGGCACCAAAAGCACATATATTCGCACTCACTAGTCGCTATCTTAGGGCTTTTGATAACATTTCTACTTATGTTAGCTTTGTATATAGTCAGAAAAATGTTTTGCATAGCATATGACATGCAATCAATAATGATCATGGCCGAAATAACTACGTGATATGAAAAACTGTAAGTGTGGGTTGTACACAAATTGATAAAAAATTATCATTGAAAACGAATATGCATACAACTCTTGATTAAAGAACAATCTCTTAATCGGGGACAACGCATAAAATAATATTTTATAGATCACATACCATTAAATCAATGTTTGATTCTTTGAAACAATTATTTGGCCTGTAAGGAAGTTTATATGTCACAACACTTTTTGATGTGGATGTATGTTTCTCATATAACAAGAGCCCTCTGAACGTTTTTTTCAGATCGCAAAGTTGAGGTGACCCTGTTGCCAGATCCCTGCAGTGGACCGAAACTTCTAAATTACCTGGGTAGGTTTTATCAATGTATCATCCAATTTCGCTTTTTCCAAAGGGATCTTATGGATTGTTTGTTGGAATCAGAGAGATAGGCGGAGGCATGAATACTTAATAAGGTAAACAGCAAGTGGGTGCACCCATGTTTCAAAATTGAAATTAAAAATGAGGAGGCGTTCGTGAACGTACATTATATACATTATACGCTACATCAGCAGAACTTATGGACTGCTCGTGTCAACAAATGCAGACATTCTGAACAGGAATTACTGTGTAAATAAAGAGTCTGACGGTTAATCCAGTGTAAATTGTACCAATCGCTAACGCTTTTTCATTAACGAGAGGATGTGTTTGGCCGGTAATTGGCCGCGTTATGTTGAACTGTTTGTTTTCAATCAGTGACAAGCCTTGAGAGTATTAAACGTCGTTTGACGTCATTGTCAGCATCATTTGGCATTAGCCATAAGTTGCAGTTTTTCAATTTATTTCATTATAACTTCACTAACTTAAAGTTTTCAGAATATCGATTTTAAAAGTGATAGGTTTCTTAAGTAAGAACCCATGCCAAATCTTGCATAAGTTAACTGTAAGTTAGTGGTTTGGTAAGCTTGCATTTGGTACTTATTATCATCATTGCTTTTATTTCTTAAAAAAGTGTTGTTTTTTTACTACAGGATCTAATTGGAATTGGATATGCAAATAATTTAAATTATTTCGGAATTAAACATTAAAATAAGATATCAAAAGAGACTATTCAATATATCACTTTAACAAACAGCAATCACATATTGATAATAATTCTCATTTTCCTACTGAAGGTTGTGGGATTATTCATTCCACCAGGCCGTATATAGATAATAATTCTCATTTTCCTTCTGCAGGGTGTGGAATTATTCCCTCTACCAAGCAGCAAATAGATAATAATTATCATATTTCTACTGCAGGTTGTGGAATTATTCACTCTAACAAGCAACATATGGGTAATAGTTCTAATTTTCCTACAGGTTTTTGAATTATTCACTCTACGAAACAACATATGGATAATGATTCTCATTTTCCTACTGCAGGTTGTGGAATTATTCACTCTAACAAGCAAATTATAGATAATAATCCTTATCTTCCTAATGCAGGTTGTGGAATTTATCATTCTACCAAACAACATATGGATAATGATTCTCATGTTCCTACTGCAGGTTGTGGAACTATTCACTCTACCAAACAACGCATGGGCAATAATTGTTATCTTCCTACTGCAGGTTATGGAAGTATTCACTTTACCGAGCTGCAAAAGCATAAATAGAGAATACTAAACGACGTCCCGTATAATAACATATTTATGAAACGAGTGTGTGGTTTGGTATTTAACTAGCGAAAGCGACTTAGATACCGATATCATTCACGAGTTTTATAAAAATGCAATTATACGGGACTTTGTACGAGTTTTGTATTTTATTTATTACTCGCGGACTTATATAGAAGACAAAGCATGATAATCGCCGAGATTTCCATTGTTGGCGTGCCGCTAACATTGTGACGTCATGCTTAAGGATTATGACGCCATTTGATGTCATTGATTGACATTGTAGATTTATTAAACGGCGGTAAATTTAACGGACGAGTAATAATGATTTTCCTGGTACGGGTTGAGCCGTTTTCGCTTTATCAAACACCATATGGATAATAATGGGTTCTTTGGTTGCAGGTTGTGGAGCTGAGGAGGACGTAGTGTTGTTACTGGACAGGTCGAGCAGCATCCATCTTGATGACTGGAAACAGATTGGAAGATTCGTCCACGAGATGGTGGCCAAGTTCAACATAGCTCCAGGTGCTTCCAGGTTAGATATCTGCTTGACATTTAAGTTGCAAAACTTCATTACCCACTGGGTATACCATATGTAACATTATCACATATTCACCAATCGATGGTATCGCCGGTCAAAAGGAAGTATCTTTTGTCTATGGCACTGGTCTGATCTGAGATTCGAAAGTCAAATGACACGTGTACAACTCTTTATGATCACGTTAAACATACAGCTGCATACCGAGAGTCTGTTCACTTACCGCTGAATTTTAGTGCAAATTTCATGTAATTTGGGTTCGTTTCATCGTCAATAGAATAATTTCAGCAAAACTGACTGTCCGTGTGTGAAATAGCCATTCTTGAACTGATTTTGGGACCGCCTGGTCTCTAGTGCAAAAATTCGAATTTTTTTGCACGTTGAAATCGAAATTTAAAAAATTTCCAAATTTCAAACATGTCGATTTCGTTAAATGTCAAATAAAATGTTCCATATCAACTCTAAAATTAAAACCAACATAATTACATTGACTTTGTGCTAATGAACAAACGTTACTAAATATTTAAAAAGTTGATAACTTATAAAGGATTTTATGGTTAAGAATAAAGATAAGTGTTTTCGGAATTTTGACCCCTGGTCTCTTCAATGACCTGCAAAAACGGGTAATTTTGGGGTACGATAAACAATTTTCATTTGCCTTAAAGAAGAATTGATCTGCATATGTGTAAATGCAATAATTTACGGTTTTTTCCCGCAACACTACGATACCTCAAAGGCATTTCAAATTACATGATATTTGCACTAGTATATTCAGGTATGTGAACAAACCTTTGTCATGCAGCTGTATTGAATATATACCATCTCGTCACGACAAACTGTGAAAGATATTTGAAAAATTCGTTTAAACAAAAGGTATTTTTGTCCAATAAAGACATTTCTTTATGATGATTGTAAGGCATTTGTCGTATGATGAAATTTTTGTATTAAATTTGCTAGGTATAAACAATGTATAATGGCTAATGTACGTCAATCACTCAAACATAATTTTAAATACTTTGAAACACACTGCGAGAAAGATTAAAGTGGATACTGATTAGTGATTACTGACGTCATTCAACAATTCTTATACAATCATGGTAACCTGACTTCGGCACACATATATTGCTATTTGATTTTAATTCGAATGGATTCTCAGATTAGAACAAATTTTATATATATACAAAATTCTCATTCTCACGTCCTTCCTGATTTATTAAATGAAATTGACACCATATCAACATGAAATTTCCTTTTTTATGAATTGCCAATTTCATACAATATACTCAAATGTTGAAAATTCAGGATTGTACGAAATTTTAACAGTTTTCTTTCAATTCTCTCCAAATGATATAGCGAAGAACTTACCAGTTGGGTGTCCGTCCTTTATAGGTAGCTGCTGAACAAATGTTTGTTACACTGGATATAATTTTCTATGTAAAAATCATTTTTGGAAATTTTGAAATTCAAATTCTCACAAATTGTTAAGAGAATATTTACAGGCCTTATTTTTGGATCAATATGGTAAGGGTTCATGTCTACATTACATATCCAAGCTACATGTATATAGTATGACGGAGATAATTTCGTCATCACCCAAAAGATAATTTGGTAACATTGAAAATTTAAGATTTAACGCATATTTCCTGCAAAAGTCCGACAAACTTGTGAATGATGGTTAAAGTTATCATATAAATATTCAATTATTTTGAAACAATATTCGGAATTGAAAATGTTATAAAATATTATTTTAAAAATGTTGGACCCCAGTGTTTCACAAACGCATGCCAAATGTTTTGTAGAGGAAATATGAAGAATATGAGTGTGTTATAAGAAAATAACCTTTCTTCATCTCCTGAAAAAATTTGGTTGAAAAATAATTAAATGAATAAGATTTAAGTGAACAAATATTTACATACATGATATTTGCACTCACACTGCAAGTAATGTATCAAACTATTTTCGGCAGCCGCAGATACAAAGTCAAAGATCAAAGATATTTATACAACACCAAACCATTGTACTTTATTTTGCCTTGCCTTACATTTTTTCTTTCTTTTCCTTAAGCACAGAACATTGTTGTTGCTGCAGTGAAAGTACCAAAATGCTAATCAAATGTTGGCAATATTCCGAATTCTTTTTCATCATTACAGACTTGGTCTCATTTCATTCAACACCACCGTGACCGAGCTGATCAAACTTCACGAATTCCCAAATAGGACTGATCTGCTGAACAGGATTGACACGCTGTTGAAATCCAAAGACCAGGAACCCAGGGGTGCCACGATGACCGGAGACGCTCTGGAGACAACCATCGAGTGGTACAAACACTCCAACAGAACAAGCGCTATCAAGGTACGTAGTAATGTCGCCAGTAAGAAGTAATTAATGACTTAACTGACTACTTGCCGAGGGCCATTGTACGAAGGTAACACATCTGTAAAGAATTCCCTCTGTGTTTCTCTTATAGAGGATAAAATCTTCATAAAACTATGTATAAATCGAATTTCATGAATACTGACAAGGTGAACCTTTGCAAATCAATCTTACCAATGGATAACACAATCTCTACTAAAGTTGAAATACCTAGAAGCTGTCAAAAGGCTCAATTCATCCGGATGGTGCATGCTAGGAATCTCATTAAATGTGTACACTCATAATACCATAAATCAGGAACATAGCTGTATCAGAGCACACATAACGAGCATAAATGGACTTCAACTCCTGACAGTCAATGATATCATTTATGCAGTTATCATAATATCACCAAATTTGTAAGTGAAATTGGCCTGTATTCCAAATTCGATTCACTTTGTCACAGACTGCAATAGTATTTACCGATGGCGGATCTGACACCAAGTTTGCCACGGTTGCCCGAGCCTTGGAGCTTCACCGAATGAACGTCTCTGTGTTCGTGATTGGTATCGGACATGAGGTTGACCTCAAAGAACAGCTCATCATAGCCTCTGACCCGGATAATGAACACATGATCAATGTCAAGGACGTGAAGGGGCTTCTTAAGTACCTGACTTACCTTGAAGCGATTAGATGTAGAGGTGTGTCAATTAAATCCTTACAACAAGTCATATACTATTTATTACATACATTATTACCGATTCTAACTCATTTAATAAAAATATTTTACTGATAACTCTGATAATGTGTTGTGTATGAATTTTTGTATCTCAAATTCCAATATGCCAATTATTTTAATAATAGTTGTCTATGTTTTCTTTGAAAGTCGCAAGGTGATTGGGAAACACCTAATGATAAATTGCGAAGAAATTGAAAATGAATATGCTTCATCAAGGCGATTTTCAAAGGTATCATTTGCATTTTTTTTAATCATTTGCAGATCTTTCCATGCAGTCAACACAGACCACCCCTAATTCTACTGTCTCTGCCACTCGTGCTGCTTTGCCTGCAATAGGTTAATCCTTATATTGCCTGTAACTGGAAATAACTCTTGAACTAACTGGCTCTATGGGTTTACACATCGCATAAAGAAAATGTATACACAACCTTAATTTAAAAAAAGAACTACACACAACAATAAATTATCGCAAACCTATGGGTTTTTTTTAATTTGATCATCTTACATCCTGAAGAATAGCTCATGGTTTGAAAATGAAGCAAGGAAAACGTGAAATGAAATGTTAGTTTAAAAGCTCATATCACTCTATTATACTAATTTCAGGGCAACTGTCAAGTGACGGAGTTGAGTGTTTGGCATGTTTTGTAATTCTTACACAAAGATGTAGTAATTTTGTTGACATACACACATCGTTTTATGAGTTGCTTATTTAGCAGTTCGTGGACAGAGGCAGATTATGTAGGCACCTATAGAATGTAATACACAGTTACAACTTTAAGAAGACAAAAAGTGCTTTAAACAACGTAAATTTGTTAAATTGGTGAAAGTTTATCATCCAGTGAAAAGGTAATATTTATTTCTGTACACTGTAATTGATTACTAATGACTCTTTGATTGCCTTGTATATAAGTGTATACTTTCTAATAATGTATGTCATATGCTTAGATTTTGTGACAACATTTGTGTTAAAGATAATATATCCTCATAGGGGGTACGATTAGCGGAAATACTTCATAACACAGTTAAGAAAAAATATCAACAACTATTTAGGTTCACATCCACCTGAAAATAGCAGAAAAAACGTGTTTTATAAACACTTCCGGAAAACAGACGCGAAACGTTTTATTAGCCAATCAGGTGCTAGGGGGGTTGTGACGACATAGACAGGACTCGTTAACGACTGGCTGATCTGTGTCATTGTTTACATTATAGATTCCAGCGGTCGTGAACGTATATATTTTCACTGATTGTACTTACTGGACTGACTAGATTCAAGATGGCGGATAGGCGAGACGTGTAGTAAAAAGCTCCTGACAGAAGATACGTTTTCAGCCTTATCCCGAAGCCTCATTCATGCTTCCTCACTGCATACAGCCTTTATATTATGCCTGCAACGTGTACACCAGTCTCGGAAAGTAAAAAGAATAAAAAACAAAGAAAAAGAAAAAAATCGTCGCCGAACACTGACACGTCAGAACATCGGGACGCCACCCAGACTCGTAAGAAGCTAGCCATGGACACTGGGAACATTGTGCGAGAGTCGCTGGACACCCTACTCAACGTAGAACAGATTCACCACCCTGAGACGCACACCGCTCACGGATCAACGCATGCAACAGGTCAGTCACAACCCACCGATAACCATTTGGCCGCCATATTGTTGAGACTCAACTCAATTGACAGTAAGTTGCAGAAACTCGATATTTTTGAAAAGGATGTGACGGACATCAAACATAATGTTGCAAATCTTGAAATAAAGGTGAAGGAGATCGATTCCCTGAAAGTTAAGGTGCAATCCGTTGAAGCCAACGTTGAGTTCATTAGTAAGAAGTTTGATGACTGGGACAATGAGAAAAGTCTTATTGATAAGAAAATTAGAGATCTACAGAAAAAGGTTAATCTAACCGAGGAACTAAAGCAAGAAAATTTGGAATTAAGAGAGAATGTTATCGATCATAGATGTAGATCTATGCGAGATAAACTTATTTTTACCAACATTCCGGAAGAGCAAAATGAGTCATGGGAACATAGTGAAAACATTCTAAGGAGATTCATTAAGGACCATATGAAACTTGAAAGCTCTTCTTTGCATTTTAAGAGAGTCCACAGGATTGGGCAGAGGCAGTACACCCCCCAGGGAGCTGAGCATGCGAGACCTAGACCACTCATCGCCAAGTTTCTTTACACCAGGGAGCGCGACACCGTCAAATACGCCGGTAAGCAACTTAAGGGTAAACCATATGGTGTACTGGAACAATTTCCACCAGAGATTGCCCAGTATAGGCGTGATGTCCTTATACCCAAGCTTAAAGCAGCGAAGAGGGACGGTAAGAGAGCTAACATAGTGGTGGACAAGCTCTATGTTGAGGGCCGGCCGGCAGACACCCCTCAACCACCCTACAGGACCCCCAAACCAGCAGTGAGTAGAGGCAGAGGAGGCCCCAGGTAGGGGTACACAGGTGGTCAGGGGCAAGTATATGTGAACCCCCCACAGTGTGTGACTCCCCCTAGCTCCTCAAGTGAGGAGAGTGACAGTGAACATACTTCCAAGGCAGTAGACAATGCTAGTATACACAAAATTGATCACATTCCCAATAATCAAAATGGGATCCTTAATGCTAAACCCAAAACATGTTTAAAGACTAATGGCAAAGCTCATAAACTTAAAGATGATTTTTGTGTAACCAACAATCTTATAGACTCTGCATCAAATCAAAACAGAACTCTGCTAAATACTGAACTTATAATTGGACATCCTACCAATATATCTCATTTCAATCATGTCAAGCCTGATACCCAAAATGAAGAACTTGTAAATATTATTGTACATAATGTTTTCATTTCTGGTGAAACTTGTGGTGAAACAACTATTGCAAATACTGATAATATAGCTATTGATGATGAAAATGGTGAAATTTTGATTGTGGATTATGATAATCATGATAATGGAAAGGATGATGATAATGTTGTTGTTGATAATTGCAATGTCATTGATTGAAATGATGATGGTATTTATAGCAGCAGTGTAAATTATGTGAATGATTATTGTGTTACAAAAAAAGGTAATGGTATTGATGAAAATGATGATTGTGTTGATAGAAAGGATATTGTTGTTGATGATAATGATGATGTGGTTACAAATGGCAATGCTTTTATTGGAAATGATAATGTTGATAATGCTAATGATGATGATGATGATGATGATAGTGATGATGATGGAACTATTGATGGAGGTACTTTGAAATTTCTTTCTTTAAATGTATGTGGTTTAAAGAAACGCTTAGATTATGCAAAACTAGAGAATATGATATCAAATAATGACATAATTGGATTCCAGGAAACAAAAACTGATTCTTTAGACAATATTGATATACCAGGTTACAAATTATTTCTCCAACATAGAACTAAATCATTAAGAAGATCTGGTGGCATTGGTGTTGCTGTCAGACTGAAGTATGAAAAATACATAACAATCATTAGGGAAGAATTTTGTGAATCAATATTATGGATAAAAATATGTAAATCCTTATTTAATATCCCAGATGATGTTTACTTAGGTATTGTCTATATACCCCCTGAAAATTCCAAATATTTTTCAAATGAGACATTTAATGACTTTGAACACTCCTTACTTAACTTTATTTCTAAGAGTGAAAATATCATACTGATGGGTGACTTCAACGCCATAACAAAACAGCTTTGTGATTATATTTTGTTTAATGAACAAATCTTAAAAGATATGGATATTGTATATTAGTGATATTGATAATAATTTTCAACCTGAAGCACTACTAAATAATCTTAAATTACCTTTGGTAAGAGCCAGTGAAGACACAGCTAGATCAAATAACTCAGGGAATAAACTGATCGAAATATGCAGAAATGTTAGCCTATTCATATGTAACGGTAGAATTGGTCATGATAAAGATGTTGGTAGAAAAACATGTAAAGATGCAAGTGTCGTAGACTACATTATATGTTCACCATCATGCTTACCTTTAATGACTGACTTGAATATACTTGACTATTCAATTTTATATTCAGATGCTCACTGCCCTGTAACCTTCAATTTGTCCAGTAAAATTCCCCAAATAGAAACAGAAGTTATCCAAAATAATAGTAACAAGACGCAGAATCCCACAAGAAAACCAAGACGATATGACAGCAGTAAATCCAAAGAATTCATTGATAAATTAGACACAACTAGGATAAATAATCTAAGCCAGAGGGCCCATGTAGCCAGGCTTGAACAATGTGACCCAGTCCTGGTTAATGACATCACTGACGAGGTCGCGCATGTACTGACAGAAGCTGCACGTGCAACGTTTGGAGTGCGAAAGCTAGGAAGTAGGAAAGCTTTTAATTTTGCTAAGAAATCGAAACCATGGTTTAATGTAGAGTGTCATAACGCCAGGAAAAGATTTAATAAAGCTAAACGTCGTTTTAAAAAACTAAAAACTGTTTATAGTAAACGTGTTTGCTGACTGAAATCTAAGAATTATAAGAAATGTTTGGACAAAAATATCAGACTATACAAAGATGAATTTGAAAAAAAACTAAGGGCAAATCATAAATATGACTCGAAAGAATTTTGGAAAATCATAAATGGGGACAATAAAAACGATCACGACAATTATTTAAATATCGACGTATTCTATGAATACTACAAATCACTGAATAAATCCCACCCAGCCGATCAACGAGACATTGACAATACGGATAATATTGAAAGTATTACACAGGTTTCATGCGACGTTTTAAATCGAGTCATCTCAAAGGATGAAGTCATATCTGCAATTCAGCAACTTAAGAAGGCTAAGACATCAGGCATAGACTTTATTGAAAATGAATATTTTATAGATAGTGTTGACATTCTGCTTCCACTGCTTGTTGAATTATTTAACCTTATATTTGAAAAAGGTGTTTTACCAGAATCATGGTTGACTGGAGTAATAAAACCAATTCATAAGAAAAAGGGAGATAAATCTGATCCTAACTCATATAGACCAATAACTGTGCTTAGTTGTTTCGGAAAATTGTTCACGAAGATACTTAACACCCGGCTCTCAGAATTCCTAGACGCTAATAATATACTTACACCGGCTCAAGCCGGATTCAGGAAGTCATTTTCAACTACCGACAACATATATATACTTTATAATCTGATGCAAATACTGAAAGGTAGGAAACAAAAACTTTATGGACAAAAATGCAAAAGATAGGCATTGAAGGTAAATTCATGACTCTTGTTAAATCAATGTACAGCAACATCAAATCACTTGTACAATGCAATAATGATGTATCAGACTACTTTCTTTGCGAAAAGGGTGTAAGACAGGGAGAGAACATGTCGCCTTTGCTATTTTCTATTTTCGTAAATGACGTCGAATCTCATTTACTGACTTCAAACTGTAACGGAGTAACCCTCAGATATATCGAAGACGAAAGCTTAATTATATATATAAAATTGTTAATTTTATTATATGCAGATGATGCAGTATTGTTTGATGAGACACCGAAAGGATTACAAGACGCTTTAGATTCATTCAAGGACTATTGTGATTCTTGGAAGTTAAATGTGAATTTGAATAAAACTAAAATTGTAATATTTGGGGGAGGACCAGCAAAAAGTACAAAACTAAAATTTTATTTTGATGGCCATAAACTGGACATAGTTGATGATTATTCTTATCTTGGTATAACTCTCCATAGAAATAGAATTTTTTTATCAAGCATTAAGAATGTTTGTAATAGTGCTTCTAAAGCAATGTATAACTTATTGATTAAATCGAGAAAGTTAAACTTACCATTGGACTGCCTTTTATTAGTATTTGACTCAATGGTTACGCCAATCCTAGCATATGGTGCAGAAATCTGGTGCTTTGAAAATCTTGAAATTATTGAGAAAATACATTTAAAATTTTTAAGACTGATTACTGGCTTAAGAAATTCAACCCCTCGTTTTATGTTGTACGGAGAATTAGGTAGATACCCCATCAGAATTACATTATATACACGGCTGATAAAGTTTTGGCATAGGTTAACTTACCAAAACGGGCCGCTTAAGTTAACCAACTTAATTTATACATATTTGTCACGCGAAAGAACTCTAGCAACTGACAACCCATGGCTCTCGCACGTAAAATATGTCCTAAACACTACTGGACTTTCTTATATATTTGAAAATCCCTCTATTTGTACAACCCAATGGCTTGTTTCGAAAGTTGAACTTACCCTTAAAAATCAATTTATCCAAAACTGGCACAGTAACATTTGCTCAAGCCCGAAGGGTATTTACTATCAAGAATTAAAAACATTTCCCAATTTTGATGCGTATCTTCTCCTACCAAAATATGTTTCAATACCAATTCTTAGATTTCGGACAAGTAACCACAGTTTACCTATCGAAACGGGCCGCTGGTATAATATCCCAAGAGATGAAAGAACGTGTAAATTATGTAACTCTTTAACCATCGCAGATGAATATCATTAAAGTTTTCACTGTAAAGCGCTTAACAACTTCAGGAATCAATATTTACCTAACTCTCTAACGAACTTTCCAAATATACCAAACTTCAGAAAAATCATATCTACCAATAAATCCAAAGACTTAATAAATTTATCAAAATTTATCAAACATCTCTCATCTCTTGTGAGGAAATAATAAATGCCTTTTAGACTTTGTGAGTCTATCTTCCATCTTGAATTACATATATATTTATTTCTATGTATTTTATTTTGTGAATATGCTCTTGTACCACCAAGGTGGTTTTATGAGAATAAAGAATTGAATATAAAAAAAGCCCCTAATAAGTCACCAAAGCTATTAATATCAATATATCGACATATTCGGTTTGACATTAATTATCTGTTGTTGTTGTTGTTTGTTTGGGTTGTTAATCTCCGATAATGGCGATCGAGTGAACCCAAACTGATATCTGCCGCCATTGTGACTGTTTTTTGTTTGAACATCTCGACAAATCGACTATCCCTCTGTGTAGTTGATTGACCATTGTATATGTAGAATACTTGTTACTACTTTGTGCCATTTGTGTCAACTCAATATCGCAACTCCGTGTTTCTGCTTTGCATGACTGTAACGATGAGATCCCGCTTTCGATGGTCTGTCTCTCGGCAACTTTCGGATCTCGTCATTGGGATACGAGGTTCCGAGCAGCTGTTTTTCGCCTTATTACTCAGTTATTAGTGATAATGAAGATCAAATCTTTGATGTGTTTAGTAAATGTACCTCTTGATTTGCATTTTGCCACCTTCATAAAAACTTAGAGTTACGTACTAATGTATTTTTCATAGAAAGGATACAGATTATTGTTCTTTTGTGTGAGTAATGGTCAGTGTTTGAGATAAAGAGCCTGGTACTAATATAGAGTTACGTAGGCCAATATTGTCAATAATAACACAACATTTATTGTTGATTGTGATGTAAGTTAAAGCCTGCTTGGAAATGTATCGTAAATATGAAATTCTTTTTCAGTTTTAACTATTTCAACCAAATAAAAATATTAACGCTGAAAATCATATTATTTCCATTTCCTTCAGTACTTTAGTACCGGTATTTTATCAGACAGAGGTTTTTAGTTACCTAACACTACTTTCTCACACCAGACATTATAGTCATAAAGTTATTACCTAACAGTCTACATGAAATGCCACACACCTGTAAATTATGGCAATTAAGCAATAAACTTAATGACCTCAGCACCTGGCACATTTCCAATAGGTAATACACAAGGCACTGATTAGTTATCCTGTCTAAACTTTATCCTCACCCATGATCAACAGCCTTTATTGAAACTTGATGAAGGTAATTAGGTTTGTCAATACACGTGACACATGACAATATATTAACAAATCTGTATTACTATAATATCTTATTTCATTCTGCAATGTTTATCAAATATGATAGGTTATAAGTTATCCACTGTAAGGCTACATAAAATGGTAAATGTTTCTCCGGGGCAGCTCTTTTACTTTAATTTTACTTTTTGTTGCTTCTAAAATGACGCTGTAGCAAGAAATTTAAATTTTTCATACATGTAGTGTCAACATACAAACATAATTTAAACATATTTTATTCAATAAAATTGAATTGGGATTGGTGAACAAGCTGAAGGGCTTATTTTAACACCGCTCCCATACAACATGTGATACAAAATGAAAGAAAATGCGACATCATCGATGTTGATCCTTATGTAAACAATATAAATATACATTCATCAATTACAAGATTAATATTATAGTTTAAGTAGACAGTAATGGTTTGGTGTGTCTAGCAACCCATTTGTATACATATAAATCTATCAAGGGAGTCAAACCAGTTTTTATTTTTGGGTGTCAGATTTGAATCGTTGAGTTTTGGTGATACAATCGTGAACTGTATCAATTATTTTCTGATTTTCAAAGTGGCTAAGTTCTTTGTTCCCGTTCAGAATTGTATCCAGGGTATGACCAGTGTTATAAAAGTACATATTTTGTCTTAGGTTGGTATACTTACCGCAAGTGAAAAAGTAATGTAGGGCGTTTTCTGTCTGATATCCACAAGAGCAGCATGGACTGTCCAATATGTGTCTGTTATATTTATCCGAGTTTAGATTACTACAACCGAGTCTAAGTTGACAGTGAATAATTTGACAAAATCGGGTGCCGTAGTCAAGGTTGAAATAAATTTTATTTTTACTTTTAGTGATTAGATGTTTGAATTCTGAATATGTGCACGACTCTTTGTAAAGCATTCCATAAATTAATTGTATACGTATCTGGTAAAAACAATTTGGCGTAATTGGCAGTTCGACTGTAAATTTCCTGTATTTCAGAGCTGTTTCTTAATTCATATCTTGCAGTTTCGGAAACCGAATTTGGGATCAAGTCGCAAAGATAGCTTGGTAGTTGATCATTGTACATTTTAAAGAAAGAAGTTAATTTCTGACAGTATCTTCTATCTTGCAAATACTGAAAGTTATGCTATCACCTACTTATTATATCACAATAATGGATTCTACAAGTTGTGACAGTTATGCTATCACCTACCTACTATATTTCAAAACTTTAGTCTACAAGTTATGATAGTAATGCTATTACCTACTTATTATATCACAATAATGGATTCTACAAGTTGTGACAGTTATGCTATCACCTACTTATTATATCACAATAATGGATTCTACAAGTTGTGACAGTTATGCTATCACCTACTTATTATATCACAATAATGTATTCTACAAGTTGTGACAGTTATGCTATCACCTACTTATTATATCACAATAATGGATTCTACAAGTTGTGACAGTTATGCTATCACCTACTTATTATAATCACAATAATGGATTCTACAAGTTGTGACAGTTATGCTATCACCTACTTATTATATCACAATAATGGATTCTACAAGTTGTGTCAGTTATGCTATCACCTACTTATTATATCACAATAATGGATTCTACAAGTTGTGACAGTTATGCTATCACCTACTTATTATATCACAATAATGGATTCTACAAGTTGTGACAGTTATGCTATCACCTACCTATTATATTTCAAAACTTTAGTCTACAAGTTATGATAGTAATGCTAACACCTACTTATTATATCACAATAATGGATTCTACAAGTTGTGTCAGTTATGCTATCACCTACTTATTATATCACAATAATGGATTCTACAAGTTGTGACAGTTATGCTATCACCTACTTATTATATCACAATAATGGATTCTACAAGTTGTGACAGTTATGCTATCACCTACTTATTATATCACAATAATGTATTCTACAAGTTGTGACAGTTATGCTATCACCTACTTATTATATCACAATAATGGATTCTACAAGTTGTGACAGTTATGCTATCACCTACTTATTATATCACAATAATGGATTCTACAAGTTGTGACAGTTATGCTATTTAATTTATTATCTAATTTATGGATGCTAATCCATTTATATTTACAAATTGCAGTCTGAATAATAACTATATGAAAAGCAGATAATAATTCCAATGGATATATGTAAATGATCAATAATTACTATTCAGATAAGTATTGAAATGATTTGGCTGATAGGCATTACAATGCACGAATAGTATATTACAAATTTATTTTTATTTTTATTTGCAACTGCGAAGCTGTCATATGTGTCAATGGCTTATTGAAATACTGTACTTAATCGTAGGTCTATACCTTTGGTATGGTTTTACATTATTTGTCTTGTTACACTTTGAGTCATAAAATAATTGAGTAAGATGACAATCAACATTATTTTGTATAATATCTGTCTTCTATTGACATGCTAGAATTGTTAACAACTATATTAATTTGTATAATAGTATTAGAACACTCATACTTACATTTATTCTGAATCAAAAGTTGAGGTATCCAAAATGACCTCACTGCATTCGCAGGCTGTTGGGAAATGTACATTACTTCCACTGTGCACGTGCAGGGCAAGTTTCTCGTGACTTGTGTGTATCTCCACACACGGTAACTGTGCTAGACTAACATGTAGTGTTATCATGGAAAATACATTCATATCATATACAGACATAATAAACTAGTTTTATGATTCAATTTCTTACAAAGTTGGTATTTAACCATAGGCACTTCTTCGCCTTTTTGTTGTTTTTTTTTCCTATTTTTTAAAAAACTCAATGAGTTTTTCCACTTCGGTTATTTTTCTTTGTTTTTGTTTCTTCTTTGAGAATTTTTGCTTTGATGTATTATGCCAGATCTCAAACCAAAGTTATCAGAATCTTCAATGTCTACGTGTGCTTGTTTTCTGTATGTAGTTACTTTGTGACCCCCCTGTCAGCTCTTTGGATGTTTTTGTATTCATATCTGTAAAATGTCAGTTGACATAATGCAGTACAGGCAGGCAGTGGGGTGCTTTGCAGTTTCACTTCATTCAAGAAGTTCATACAACTTTCAATTATTTATATATCGTTCAAGTTTCCTTTGCTTGTACAATTCATATATTTCCATATTTATTAGTATTATCCTTCTTTGTTGCGGAGATATTCACCCAAACCCGGGACCAAATTTTAATAGAACTCTAAAAATAATACATCTCAATGTTAGAAGTCTCAAAGATAAAGTTGATATCATTCATGCAGAATTCCTAGACTATGATGTTATATGCCTTACAGAAACCTGGCTGAACGATAATGTTAATAGTAATGATATACAAATACCAGGCTTCCACAGTCCTTTCAGAAAAGATCGTTTAAAGCGAGGTGGGGGCGTAGCCATTTATGTTAAACAAAACTTATGCGTGGAGAGTATGGAAACATTAGACATTGCCGGCCTCGAAGCATTATGGATAAAAATAAAATGCAAAAACCGAAATTATCTTATCGGCACTTTTTACCGCGCTGATAAAAGTGAACATTACTGGGACTTGATTAACCAGTCAATCGAAATGGCGATCGATCTTAATTTGTTTACTATAATTGCTGGGGATTTTAACATAGACATTCTGCAGGAAAGTAACACTAAAGTTGAAACACTCAAACACTTATACGGGTTAAACCAGATAATAATTAACTACTGCTACAAGAATAACGCAAAGCTCTAGCACTTTAATTGATTTGATTTTTGTTACACATGAAAACAGCGTGCTTAGCTCTGGCGTTCTCGATCCTGTATGTAGTGATCATTGTCCTGTTTTTCTGACGATTAGAGACAAAATATTCAAACCACGAACTATAAATAGAGTTGTGTATGATTATAATTTGATGGACAAAGACAGTATTCAAAGATATATCATCGAAATTGATGAAAACGATTTATTTTCTTCTGGAAACATAAACACTGCAGTTCAAATATTATCTGAAAAGTTAAAATATATCATGAACACTACCATACCAAATAGACGGGTCACCATAAAACCTGATGATCCCGTATGGATGAATGGTAAAATCCGCTCTGCAATGCGTAAGCGAAATCGTTGTCATAAAATTGCAAAAAAGCGCAACCGTCCTTCCGACTGGGCAAATTTCCGATCAGCCAGAAATAAAGTCGTCAACCTTATACGTGACTCTAAAAGAAAATATGATTCAAAAATAGATGATAGGGTTAATTCTTCTGTTGGTACAAAAACATGGTGGCGTTTGATAAAACAATATATTCAAAGGAAATCCGAATGCAACATCTTTCCACCAATTGTTTCTAACAATACTGTCTATGATGACCCAGAAGATATTTCACATGTCCATAATGATTTCTTTGCTAGTCAGTCAACAGTGAATAATCCAGATTCACAAGTACCTGAATCCCTCTCTGAGCAATGTGCATCATCGCTAAACTTTATTATTGTTACACATGAGGAAGTACAAGACATCCTTCTCTCCCTTGATCCATCAAAAGCAACAGGGCCAGATGGAATAGGAAATAGATTTCTTAAAGTCGCAGCGAAAAGTTTAGCTCCCTTGTTAACAAAATTATTTAATATGTCTCTTCAACATTTTACGTTTCCGGCCATCTGGAAAGAAGCTTCAGTTATACCTATTCATAAAAAGAATAGTGTTAATGAATGTTCTAATTACAGACCAGTCGCACTTACGAGTTGTTTGTCTAAAGTTTTCGAAAAATGTGTCTTTAAACATGTTTTCAACTACTTTCGAGACAATGATATCTTAACCAACTTACAGTCTGGCTTTATGCCAGGTGCCTCAACCGCTAACCAATTAACATTCTTATATGATTTTATTGCGAAAGGGCTTGATGAAGGTAAAGAGGTTAGGGCTGTATTTTGTGACATAAGTAAGGCATTTGACAAGGTTTGGCACAAAGGCATCATTTCTAAACTTAAAAACTATGGCATCTCCGACTCTCTTTTGAGCTGGTTTGAAAGTTATTTAGAAAATCGAGTACAGAAAGTCATCATTAATGGATATAGTTCCAATTTTAAACCTGTACTTGCTGGCGTTCCACAAGGTTCCGTATTAGGTCCGTTACTTTTCCTCATATACATACATAAACGATATCGTTGATGGCATTGATAGTCACATACGCTTATTTGCTGACGACACTTCCATTTACGTAATTGTCGACGATCGCGATATTGCTGCATCGTGTCTAAACGACGACTTGGCGCGCATAGCTATCTGGGCAGATAAGTGGCAAGTTAAACTCAACCCTGATAAAACTGAGACAATAAATTTTTCTCGAAAGCAAAAAAATGATAAAATTCCTACTTTGAATATGAATCAAATCCCAATACAAGAAGTCGAAAGTCATAAACATCTTGGCATAACACTACAGAAAAATTGCACATGGAAAATTCATATTGAAGATATTGTTAAGAAAGCTAGTCCAATGATAAATTGCCTCCGAGGTCTGAAATACCGTCTCTCAAGAAAAACCCTTGAAATCATGTACAAATCCTTTATTTTGCCGATATTTGACTATTGCTGTCATATCTGGGATAACTGTACCATCGATCAATCTGTCACTCTCGAGCGATTACATTTAGATGCACTCCGTACAATATGTGGTGCTGTTCGTGGTACTAGTCATCACAAGCTATACATCGAAACAAATTCTAAACCACTGAAAGATCGAAGACAGGATATCAAATTGATAAATTTCTACAAGATGATAAACGGTCTCGCACCAGACTACCTCTGCAATCTAATTCCTAATACTGTCTCCGAAAACAGTCACTACAATCTAAGAAACCAGTCCAAGTTACAGACAACGAACTGTGCAACTAAATTATATGAACAATCTTTCCTGCCTGACACGATAAAGATGTCGAATTCATTACCTGATAAATTCCTGCAAGCAAACACCATAAGTGAATTTAAATCTCTGCTGAAAAATGAAGAAGCAAATAGCAATTATCTTGATCTGAATTATGGAAGTCGTTTCTGTCAGATTATACATAGTAGACTTAAGCTTGGGTGCAGTGATCTAAACGCAGAAAAAGTAAATAGACATATTTCAAACACTCCTGAATGCGCTTGTGGGTATCACAATGAAGATGTTGTACATTACCTGTTTACATGTGAGCTGTATATGGTTGCCAGAAATAATTCATTTTTCTATGCAAATGACTATAGCCTCCAAAATGTGTTATACGGAACACCTCAAACAGCTAATGACGTCAATTTGCAAATAGTAAAGTCCCTTCATCAATACATCATTAAGACCAAACGCTTTGATAAATACCGCTAATAGTGTTATCATAAATGAAGTCAAGCTGCAAAGAACATATATATAAATAAGCACATGTTGTACAGATACTTTATTTTGATGGTACTTTATAATGTCATATTTTGTGTCTAGTTCTTGTGCATTAATTTATCTGATGTATGTACTGGTGAGGCATTAGCATAAGCAGAGTTTTGCTTGTTTGCCGAACCAGATTCTTTATTGAATAAAAATATGTTTAAACCAATACTGAAAATTAGTTTCACTGTAGATTTTATTGTGACTTGTTCCACGAACGGCACCACATATTGTTCTCAAAGCATGAAGATGAAAAATTTTCTAATATTCGTGACTGTTCAGATGTGCAATTATCCCAAATGTGCGAACAATAGTCAAATATCGGTAAAATATACGATTTGTACATTGTATCAAAGGTTTTACGTGTTAATCGGTATTTGAAACTCCCGAGACAACTGATCATAGGGCGAACCTTTCGTACAATATCATCAATGTGATTATTCCATGCACAGTCGCTTTGGAGTGTTATTCCTAAATGTTTATGACTTTTGACTTCTTTTATAATCGTTCCGTCCATGAGTAGGTTCGGTTTTACAGACGGTTTTGCTTTACGCGAGAACTGGATAGATTCTGTTTTGTTTTGGTTAAATGTGATTTGCCATTCACGGGCCCATTGTGAAATTTTGTCTAAATCATTGTTAAGATTATTCGCAGCAGTAAGTGGATCTTCAATAATCACGTATAACGATGTGTCATCCGCAAAGAGACGAATGTTACTGTCGATATCGCATACAATATCATTGATGTATACGAGGAATAGTAGCGGTCCAAGAACTGAGCCTTGAGGTACTCCAGCTAGTACAGCTTTCTTATCTGATTTAAAACTCGTTGTACTCTATTTTCTAAATAACTTTCCAACCATTTAATCAGGTCGCCTTGTATACCATATGTTTTTAGCTTATGAATAATTCCTCTGTGCCAGACCTTATCAAAGGCTTTAATTTACTAATATCACAGAAAACTGCTCTGACTTCTTTCCCTTCGTCCAGGGCTTTTGCAATAAAATTATACAGGTACGTTAACTGATTTGATGTGGAATCTCCTGGCATAAATCCAGATTGTAAATTCGACAATAGGTCATTATCTCTTAGGAAGTTGAATACATATTTGAATACACATTTCTCAAAAACTTTTGGTAAGCAAGATGTGAGTGCGACAGGACGGTAGTTTGAGCATTCATGTACGCTATCTTTTTTTTTATGAAGAGGTATAACAGATGCTTCTTTCCACGAACATGGAAAGATTGATTGGCTAAGAGATAAGTTGAAAAATTTCGTGAGTAATGATGTCAGACTGTTTGCGGTATACCTGAGTACTTTACTTCCTATTCCGTCTGGGCCGGTGGCTTTTGATGTGTCTAATGACAATAAGATATCGCTGACGTCATTTCGGGTTAGAGTTATGTTAGTTAAAGTTGACATACAGGGTACTTGTATTTCTGGTAGATCTCGATCTGGGTCTTCAATAGTCGACTGTGAACAAAAATAATTATTGAAAACATTTGCGATATCTTCAGGGTCATTATAGACTGTATCATTAAAAATAATTGATGGATATTGACCGTCATCGCTACGCGATTTTATGAACGCTTTAGTCAGGCGCCACCAAGTTTTGGTTCCAAGCGCGTTGTTTACAGAATCCTCAATCTTAGTAACGAGTAACATACAAACATAAGTGACACCAAAAAAATGATATATACCCCAAAACTAGTAATGTAACAAACTACAAACCTGTCACTGTGTATAATTTACAGATCTATATATATATATGCACATTATTTCATTAAAGTCTCCAACATGTTGAAATAACTATTAAGTTCAACCCGATGAATTTTTCAACCCCATATGTAATCAAATACTAAAAATTCAAACAGTTGCATTCAATTCAGTACAAATGGGGTTTGAATGAATAAATTCTTCCACTAATGTAAAGAGACATACATTCACAATGCAGATAAAAACTCAACATTCGTCTGCAAAATCATCAATTATAGTCAACTCCCCAAAAGTTTCATGATTATTTATCCCACCTCCCCCGGAATAGAATTTTGAATTAGCCTTTCTTTCAAATTCTTCACCCTCTTCCGTTCCCTCTTCTCAAAGTATTCCGTCCGTTTTCTCTTCCGATATGGTTGACTGTCATATCTCGCTGGACAGACGGGTAGCGGGCATGTTATCATCTTCATTTGTTTACTAACTGTACGTACGGCATTTTTGACGACTCTTTTCCTGCGAAATGATCGGAGCAGATAACAAACCTGTCATTGGGACTCCACTTCGCTCTTTTCTGACTAACAAACTTTGTCCAGTTCGACAGGATCCTTCGGAAACCGATGCAGTTGAATGTCTCCTGATTTCTTATTAGTACAGTTGGCAGCAACGCAGGAAGAAGGCATGTCTCCAGCGCAATAAAAACGTCGACGAATGCGACCTATATCTGCATTGATATATACTTGTTTACAAACAAACGCGGAGCGAGTCCTGTCTATGACGTCACATCTGCCGAAGGCGAGCTCAGGCCACTCTACGGACTTTTTTAATCGGGCTTTCGAGGTGGCCAATTTCTACGCGCTTTGAACCGTTATATCTTTTAAATTAAAGGACGCATCGACACTCTGTTTGGTGTTTTATTTACTTGAATGTATTGTCTTTATGAAAATGGGGATTGAAGTCGGATACAAAACTGGGATATAATTTCTTTAATAAATATGTTTTTCATTCAAAGCAAAGTTGAAAGGCCTATATCGGTTCATTGTCATTCGAAGTTTTCAATTCATAGGTTATAATTTTAAAAGTGCAAATTAATAACAATGGTTCCAAACTTCGTAAGAACTTCAATAATTTTTGGATAACAACTTATCAATTATGAACTAACAACGTTTAGGAGTATATTCTTACCCTATAATCAAGTGGTTTTGGGGAAATAAGATGTGATATATATATATATATAGAAATGCGACGCATCCAGTCATCTATAAAATGATATTTACCAGCAAGTGCCGTCTGAAGTATTTCATTTTTATCAAATATACATTTACTTCACGTGCGACCTTTCACCTTTTTACCTATCTCTTATTCCACGTGAAAAGACTGAAGATGGCACAAGCTAAAGATATCATGAAGGCGATTAACCAGCTGAAGAGGAGCAGTCAAAACTGCTTACTGAAAAACAACAGCTTCACGAGTTGTGTCGCTTCATTGGACTGTCTGACGACAATCAGTCAATTGAAACTGAAGAGGACAGAAGAAGAAGAAGAAGAAGAAGAAAAATATTTTATTAAAGTGTCACATGCTGTAGTACAAATCACATAGCAGTAAAATTCACATATAAAAACAGCATCCGGCCAGTTGGCCTACGAGACACTATATACATATATATATCTCTAAAACTTTAACATTAACAGATAAATTTTGCATATACAAACACCCAGGCGTAACAGATCATATCCTACATACCTACATATATAAATACACACATACCGACATATACACACACCGACATATACACACACATACCAGACAGACAGGCAGACAGACGGACAGACAGACAGACAGGCAGACGTACACACGTACCTACATACCTACATACATGCACATAAACATACATACATGCAAACACACATAGTACATAAAACATGCTCTCAGGCGTAACCATACCGTACCATACGTAAATACAAGTTGTACATGCATACCTGCATACATACAAAAATATATCAAACATACCCAGAGTATGACAACCATGTAAAAAGATATCAAGAGTAGACATTCTTGACTTGCAGGCACAACACAGTCATTTATACATACACAATGTTGACGGACGCACGGACAGGCGGACGCACAAGCTAACAGCAGGCGTACAATATTCACACATACAGTATTTACAAACATTCAATTAGTGAATAGGAGTAACATACGAAATATTAAAATACTATACTATACTATACTGTACTGTACTGTACTGTACTGTACTGTACTGTACTGTACTATACTATACTATACTATACTATACTCTTCTTCTTCTTCTTCTCTTCTTCTTCACTAAACAAATACTCCAAAACGGGAGCTCTCATGCCACTTTTAAATGCCATTCAAAGACTTCGTCAGGTGGTGAAACGGTTAAACATTGATTTCAACCAATTTTTCTTTCAAAACAATATTTCTTATTGCAAATAAGAACTTGTTTTTTATGTATCACTTAATACTTTCTTTATTTCTTGTCGGTTTCCTTGAAATATTGACTAGTATAGAAAAAATCTATAATAATTTACATTAATAAAAGTGTATTTATTCTTGAATATACATGCATTTTTTTCTCAAACGGTTAGTGCATCATTGTTTATAATATATAATTGGCTTATCATCTTCCTACGTACGACTTATATCTACGCCATTCACAATGACTTGCTAAGATAGGCATCCGCCTCTCCCAAACGTTTCGGTGCATGTCTTTTTTTCTTCTGCGCCGTATCGCGATAGTCTAAAGAGAAATCAAATGAAAATGGCAACTTTATGCATAAGAAACACGAATTTTGACGCGTTGGCGGCAAGGTTTGTATTAGCCAATGATTGAGACTGGTGCAATTTCAAACCATGCGGGGGAAGATGTTAGCTTATAGGATTGGCCACGAATCATCTGTAAACCTTGCCCTTTCTCACGGGACAATACTTACGTAAAGATAATATCCATGGCTTATTATTATCAATGATCTGATCTAACATATATTAATGTAGGGGTCAATGAAAGCATCTTTTTTCTATGATCTGAGTACCTGCCACGACCACTCCTAAAACTGAACAAATTAGTTGGAAAATTGTACATGAGTTCATAGAAGATATGCGGACTATCTATAAAGTCTGTTACGTTCTCAGACAGAACGCCCAGCGATTAACTCATTGTCTACAAGATATGCACCGCTGATCATGTTGACCATCACGTGTGAGTTTGTTTTTAGATAAATTAGTTCCTTTTAATTTTTCCATTTGGCTTATAATGATTTAATTCAAGCAATACCGGCTATTTTCAAGTAGTTTATAATTGTGATCGGTGGCGTGGTATTATTTATAATTGTAGTGATTTATGCCGTGGTAATATTATAGAAAGGTTGAAACTGATTTCATATGATTTAAAAAAAACCTATTTGTTTATGAGTAATAATGATCATACTTGTGATGTTCTACATATAAATGAACTTTGTGAAATTCCTAACCATTGTACATGTATTCATTTATATAAAAGATGACCTATATTTTGAGATAACACATGTTGATAACGTTGATGTTAATGATTATTAGGAATGTTTGAGAAAAGGAATCAAATTTTATAATCTGTTATACGGTATATGGTAAAATTGTGATGGTTCAAAATGTAAGGTAAAGTTAATTACAGGACCCTAGGGTGCATATTACCATAATATGTTGTCTCGAATTTTTTCATAAAATTATTTAAAAAAAATATTTTTGTTAAATGTAAAACCACTGTTTTATTAAGTTGTTTCTTATTTATAAGATCTAAGTGGGCAGTTGTCCTCCAGGACAATGCAGCTCCCAGTCAATCAAACATGACAATAGTATTTATTTTGGGAAATGGGATGCCAAGAGAATTCTTTTTATGATGGAATTAATGACTGAGTGATTTTTTTCCTACGTTATTATGTTCAAGTTTTACAGTGAATCTTTTTCAGTTATTTTGGTTTCTGGACTTGTAAGCGTTTGCCATGGACAGAGTAAGTACAGGATCTACACCTATTCGTGAAGACATTGGTACTTATATACTTTATACAAAGACAGTCACATCTTATTTGTGGCACACTAAACTCGATGAAATAACGAAACTCAATTGTATAAAAATCCAGAATTCATGGGTCTTGAGCCAAAACAAATGTGAAATTAAGTACTCCGCAAAAAGTCTACGTTCAGGATTTTAATTGATATTCGAAAAATCTCAAAATAAAATATTTCAAAGTTGCATTGCTACTTATTTTGCATGTTTGGCCATATTTATATGACTGACAGGTACCATCAGCTGTTTGTCATGCACGCGGCTTGCTAATCCGGAAGACTGCGATGAGAAAATCCAGTGCTTGCAAGGGGAGGTAAGTGTGTAAATGAGGCCTTAAATGTTTTTTTTAACCCTGTTACATTTTTTATGCATTTCGTAGTCATAAATACTTTTGTCTAATATCTCAATTGCCAATGACTGAGTATGCTTTTATCATGCGTCTAAGCCTACGAATTGATTCCACTTTTAAATATCTCAAGTTCATATATATTCCCCTGATCTGTTGAAAAAATCATGTACTGTTGATTAAAATGCAACGATTACATTAGAAAGGACTTGATTTCGATACTTAGGAAATGAGAAAACCCTTTCTTTACAAACTTACAACAAAAGATATTTTTTTTAATTTAGCAGTTTTATTATTCTTTCTACATTTTTCTTAGAAATATCAATTGAGCTCTATCTCTGAAAATGTTAAACAGACAAAAAAATGTGTTTCAGATGTGTATGACAGAAAGATACGTCACAGATCAGGGTCACGTCTTCTATGACCTTGGGTGCAAATTGGCATCCGTAAGTTTTTTTCTTTTAAAACAATCTATTTTTTTTGCAAGGTACATAAAGCTTTGATAAGAAATATTGTCGAACCTTGAAATTATCAGTCAGACATGACACCCCCTTTTGCGTTAAAAATAAATGTCAATATCTTTTATACAGTCGCAACTCGTTAAGTACATTCGCGGCTTGTAAAATATTTTTTTGTCCAAGATGAATTCTGTTACAAATTGCCCCAAACGAGACTTTTTTCACAGGTGTTACTGAACGAGCAACTGTTTGATATCTATAATCAATTGAGAGGTTGTATCAGATAAGTAGCCACAAAAAAGAAAGTGTGTGGTAAATACTATTCTCGTTTGTTTCTAGACTTGTAGCAAAGCTGGGTTCATCGTCTCCAAAGCTGAACTGGACACAAGGGTCAAGAATTATTTACAAGGTAGAGAAAATGCTTCTCAACAAGTCGGCGGTTTTGGCCGGAAACGGAAAGACCCGTTTGAGTCCGGTGTTGTACACACGTGCCAGGAGTGTTGTGAGACGGAGCACTGTAACAACTATCTGTGTGGCGGACATGGTGAGGCGTAGCTCAAGGGTGATATCCTTTATATGCACATATCCAATTCTGAATTATTAGTGATATCCTTAATATGCACATATCCAATTCTAAAATATGGTTAACTGAAGAATGAATGAATCCGATGTATATATTTCCTTTTTGAGGAACAACAAATTCTTATGGGAAGTCACTTTTCTTTATTGTACGATTTTTACACCGTTATCAAGGAAATGGTACAACTGATTCGATGAAGGGAACATATACATACATGTACATGAATTGATGTTTTTGACAAAGAAATGGTTTGATGTTTGATGAAGAGTTTAGCGTTATTAGAAATTAGCGTTAGAACGTAATTGACAACGTTAGCGATTCGTCGAGGATGATGTTTTAGTGTCAGGTTTTACTCTAGATGGGGACACTTTTCAGAATTAATCAAATTCCTTAGGTTTGAAGGTCAGTTTGGTAAGATAATATCTGTTATTTGCGATAAATGATTACTTAGTTTCCCTAATAAATGTCGTCAAATTCATTGATAACCGTTAAATTGATTTTATAATTTCAAAAAATAACACATTTTCCAAAAATAAATTTTCATCGTGTAGTGTCTTCGAACCTGAAGTGTGTCGACTGTCAAGCTGTAGCTGGTATGTCCTATTGTGACAAATTGGAGACGTGTAGTCCTCATGAGGTAAGTGCCTCCTAAATTACAGTAAACCAAGGTTTTGCAGTGTCAGTTTTCTAATAATTCTCTAGAAGCTTTTATATTGTCGTTAGTAGCATGGCAAATCAGTCTATAAAAAGGAAAGATAAATATTAAAGCAAACTTTCTTGGTGGAAGATTTCATGGAATAAATCAAAGCCTTTGTTCTAGACACCTTTGTAGCCCATGGACTTTTCACTGTAACCAGGTTTTTTTTAGGTAAAGCTAAGATAGGTTCTACAAAGTACTACAAAGGTTACAAGAATGGGCTAATATTGATCAGTTTGATCAATTTGCAGGTGTGCTATATTCAGGAAAGGATCACCGATAGGTTCGAGTTGGAGTACGATGGAGGCTGCATGAGAGAACTGGTATGTATCCATAGGTAAATCCCCCAGAAAAGGAATGGGCGTCTTAAAACGAAGACAATGTGTTCAACCGTTGTTTTATTAAAAACAGATTTTTCGCATGAAATACCTCAAGCATGGTTTGAATTCCTGTGAACCTAGACGCATTGATGGAATTATCTTATTTACTGCAGAACGTTTTAAAGTGCATGGACAATTGATTATATTAGCAAAACTTTATTTTTTGAAATATCAGTATACTTTAGAATACTAACCAAATTTACGTAAATATTGTTAATTGTTCCTGTTTTCATCAAAGCAAGGGAACAACACTTCACCTGTGAACTTGTTCTTCCGAAATTGATGGAAATCTTGCTAAAGCCCCTCGGGTCATTGAACTGAGCGACGCTTTACCATTGAGCATCTCAAACACTTTTAACACGTTTGTAACAAGTAAAGAAGTGAGCACAGCTCACATACCCCCGCTTCAAACTATAGTCTGGCTTTCTTTGTTGGTCTTACCCTCAAAAAGCTCACTTAGGGATCATGGTTGATAAGTGTATTAAGTTTGTTGAAGCTAGCATGTATAGTTTAGAAGATATGCTCAGGAAAAAGCACTTTGTCAGATAGTCATTGTTTTAGTAACGTTTCCATGTAAAACGCAAAAAATAAAAATAACTTTTTGGTCTTACCCTCAAGGGACGCACCAATATGGATAAGTGTATGAAGTTTGGTGATGATAGCATGTACGGTTTAGAAGATATACTCCGGACAAAGGACTTAGTCATAAATTCACTGTTTTAGTCATGTTTCCATGGAAAGCGCAAAAAAAATAAAAATCATTTGTTGGTCTAACCCTCAAAAGGCACATCAATGGATCATGGTTGATAAGTGTATGAAGTTTGGTAAAGATAGCATGTATAGTTATGAAGATATACTCCGTACAAAGGACTTTGTCACTGTTTAAGTCATGTTTCCATGGAAACCGCAAAAAATAAAAATCATTTGTTGGTCTAACCCTCAAAATCACATCTAGGGATCATGTTTTATAAGTGTATGAAGTTTGATGAAGATAGCATGTATAGTTTAGGATAAATGCTCAGGACAAAGGACTTGGTCATAGAGTCACTGTTTTAGTCATGTTTCCATGGAAACCGCAAAAAATAAAAATCATTTGTTGGTCTAACCCTCAAAAGGCACATCTAAGGATCATGGTTGATAAGTGTATGAAGTTTGGTGAAGCTAGCATGTATAGTTTAGGAGATATGCGCCGGATAAAGATTTGCGACGGACGGACAGACGGACAGACGGTCAGACAGACGGACAGACGGACGGACAGAATGAACGCTATATACCCCCGCTTACGCTGTAAGGCGGGGGTATAATAATGAATAAAATAGTTCATAACGTCGTGAAAAGAGAGATACAAAGGAACGATGGCGGGACAAGAATGTTTAAAAAAAACCAAACCGTTATCTATTATAAGAAGGTCAAAAACATTATGGATCCAACATTGTACATTGAAAATCATCAACATCAAAAACGAAAAATGTATGTTTTGTTAATGAAGTGTAAACTCATCTTTCTAGCAATGCCAAGCTTTTCTGGATGATTTTGAGATGTATCCTTATGGACTCTGTTTCAACTGCTGCAATGAAAGTTTCTGTAACAACTACTGTTCCGGTTTGTAAACTGAATAACAGAATGTTGAATAGTCAGATGATTGAAGGAATTGAAATTTTTAAATATTTTTCCGTGAAAAAATCGAATATTTTCCGTGAATTGGAATGAACCTATTAATGAATAATCTTGAAAAATCAATAGCCTTGTTTGAATAAAGTTTTAACTACTTCAGTCATCATACTTTAAATGACGATTTAGCTAACATTCCATTAATGACATGTAAGACAAGCGGGTAACAACTGAACGAGAGCCTTAATATGCTTTCAAGAACTGACTAAAAGGATTTATATTTAAAGGTGATATTTACTTTCAGGTACCTCTACTCCTAGTATAACAGCAGGACCAATAACCACAACTACGACTACAACATCAACAGCGTTATCCAGAATTACATCAGTAAAGGCTACTGGCACATTAACAACAGCAACAACAACATTAACTACAGAAAAATCAAAAACTTTAACGACAACAAACACAACAGAAGCATCAGCAGCAACAACAACAACAACAGAAAAAGAAACGGAAACAACAGCAACAATCACAGCAACAACAGAAAAAGCAGCAGCAACAGCATCAACAATTACAGGAACATCAGAAAAGGCACCAGCATCAACATCAATTACAGCAACATCAGCAGAAAATACAAAAACCTCAACAACATTATCAACAGCAGCTAGAAAATCAACGACAACAGTAACAGAAACGACAAGAATTGTCACGACAATATGTCCCTCCTTTCCAGTCCCAACCATTAAGGAACCAACAATTATCAACAATACATTTGTTCACCTTGGTAGGTAAGGGAAAAAAGAATCATTATATTATAAGGACTTGAAAAATCTTGCCAAATGATATTTTGAATATGTACCATACACAAAAACTTTCATGAAAATGATCGTATTTTTCATTGTTAATCAATGGTGCTTTGGTAAAAGAAATAGAGGAACATATGTCACTATGACATGTTATTTTCCTGTTATCATTTACCTGAACAGGACGTTATTACATGCAGCATATCAAAGTGAATACTAATCTAATGGTTCTTAACTAATGTAACCTATATCTCAAATTGAGAGTTTTTGAATTGACATTGTGTCTGTACATAATATATATAATCTATCAAAGATGAAATTAACTTTGAGAAAAAAACACCAAACCTGTCTGTTGAGATACCATTCTGTTTACCTTAGCTCTGGCACAGTGAAAACGAACACTAATATTCTAACAGACATGTCCCCCAGGTTGCGGAAAGAAAGAAGACATCATGTTTCTAGTGGACAACGCTGCCATCCTGAAGGACAAAGGGGAGTACTTTTTCGAAGTTTTCGCACAGGCCCTGATCGAGTCCATGAATCTTGGTCCTGATGCAGCCAAGGTAGGTTACTCCTACTTCAGTGGGTTCCTGCTTTACGTATTCGACCTTGACCTTGGAGACTCGCATGCTTACGTCGACAAGAAGCTAAAGAATCTTGAGAGTCACAGAGGACCTGGAAGAAATAACACGGACCTTGCAGATGCTCTGGCTGCCATTTATTCCAGCCTTACCGGAAGTCGAGGAAGACCTGATGCAAGCAAGACCATAGTACTGATGGTTGAACAATATAACACCAATAGGACGTTTCTGCACACTATTGCCCAGGAGTTAAAAATAAATAATGTGTCTGTGATTGTGGTTGCTGTTGGACAGTTTTCTCAGGATGCAATGGATGAATTAAAAGACCTTGCATCGTCTCCTACTGACTACTACCTCTATACTTTCAGACATTCTTACCAAATGAGATATATTTTAGACGATATCATTCTTAGCAGATGCAAAGGTAAAATAATTAGGTAAAATAAAATGAATATCTAATTCAATATTTGCAACTTCAACTATGACCAAACTTTTGATTTGATAAGTCAGGCACCTGAATTTCTTTATGAGTAACATAAAATTCAAATTTCGTTTTTTCTTGCACTTCGCATCAAAGAGTTTTGCTACTTGTGCCTGTTGATTTGCATATTTTCAATTTTTCGACTTACATTTGTACTTGGGAACCCTAACACAAGTATAAACTTTTTCGTTTTTGTAAGTTGTTTACCCACATTGCGCTCTACCCCAGCCCATCCAGATATGATCCCCGAAATTCCCCGACCCCGAACTTTTCCTGCTTGACATTCTGCAAGCATGATCATAGCGTCAATAAGCGAATTTCAAATGATAGTAATGTTATATTATCTAAAAACGATTTAAGAAGAGCGACATGAATTTCGAAACACATATACATATTATTTTGTTGCAAAACAATTATTTATTATTTCAAAACCAGAAATGTAAATTAATTCTATGAAATATCGGTATGGTTGTATCAGATGTAATTAAGTCTGGAATTTTTATACCAAATTAAAATTCAATATACTAATAGATCTCTATTTACGTCTCTTTTACTTTAACAAAATGATCTTTGAATAATTTCCAGACCACAAAGTGGAGGCCTCCCTTTCTCAAGACCCCTGCAGTGGACCAAAACTACTCAATCACCTGGGTAGGTTAAGCTTTTCAACCATTTTCTCAAGCATCCATTCAAGTATACACCATGCTATGCCTTCAAATGTTTTTTCTTTTTCAATGAAATTTTTTAACCAATAAAATATATCACAGTTCATTAAAAAAGTGTTTGTCAATCGTGCGTCGATAAATATGATAAAGTGTATACAATGTAAACTTTATTTTTAATATTTGGAATGATAGAAACAAAGTTAGTGTACTGATGTGTAAAAATGATTGATATTTCAATTGCAAAATTTAAATGTTTTGAATAACAGATAAAGCGAATTATTACTTATAATGATACATAAATCTTTGAACCACTAGAGTATGAGAAATCTATAATGGCATTAGTATAATCAAAGAAATCATTGCCAACCAAAGACTTAAAAAATGAATAATAGAAATAAAATGATCAATACAGTTCTTAGGTTAAGATGTGGAATTGCAACAGCGACAAATGAAATGGCAACAACGTCTTATAAAACAATCCTGATTGATATCATAAGTGACATATAAGTAAAAGCAAATATATATCCCATTTCCCTAAATCAGCGTTTTGTATCCTTGTAACTCCTACTGGTCTGATAGATGTCATGGTACTGTAGAAGCTACGGGGATGAAATGCGCTGATGGAGCCAGTTAAGATATTACTCAACATAGATTCTAAGGGACAGAAAGCTGCAAATTCTAATAGATAAATCTAAGGCTACTGTTGAAGGTTGTGGAGCTGAAGAGGATATAGTGATGTTACTGGATAGTTCGGGCAGCATCGATGTTCATGAATGGAAACAGATCCACAATTTTGTCCACGAGATGGTCGACAAGTTCAACATTGCACCGGCTGCTTCAAGGTGAATATATCATTACAATTTATTTAACATTTTCTTAGCCATCGGTAAAACATATCGTTTGTCATGTGTTAGACGTACAATTTGCAGAGTTTCCAGCGTTTCTTCATGAGGAACTATATATCGTTAAACTTATTGAACCAAAGAAAGAACCCTTACGTTCAATGAGAGACATCTATGATCGTAAAAATACAAATAATGCATGGCCACTGAATATAATACTACATAATAAAGGTTCTAAATGATAAGGGATTCTGAAACTTCGTTAAAACAAATTTCAACACGTTTAACATTCAGGCACGAGTCGTGTTAGGCTCATATTTGAATTGATATAATTGTAGATTTCAATCAAAGTTCTCCAAAGATGCATTTGGAAATATTGGGTGTCCATAAATCCTTATTTCACCTGTTAGCATAAAGGCACCACCTTTTCGTAGATATAACTAATGCAGAGATAATACACGTCTCTAAAATATACAACGCCTACTCAGGTAAGTCTATCATATAAGTTATTTATAAAATATTCACATATTCAGGTTATAATGTCAATTCGAAAAAGACCGGGTGCATTTAATGCAATGGTGCATGACCTACGATTCGGTAATATTAAGATTTGCATACCGTCTGATAAACTACAAGCCGCTATGAACAACAAAACAGCTTTTCTTATACTGTGTAAAAGAAATGGGTGAAGATGCAGATATATCTGAAAAACGTATATTCATCCTTTATCGTCAGTTAAGAGGTTATTATATTCAAAAGCTGAACATATTCCAATCTCTGCCGTTTTTAACAATTGATATTTCTTATCAATGCTTCCTTGACCGACCAAAATATACCTTTCCAAAATATACTTTTACAGGTCCTGCAAAGTGTCGAGGTGTAACCCATAGACCTGAACAGTGTTTCAAAATTTAGCAGTAAAGAGATACTACTACTGTTAAAACGACTTATTTTAATTACAGACTTGGTCTCATATCTTTCAACGACAATGTAACGGAGCTTATCCAACTAAACGAATTCTCCAAGAAGGCTGACCTTCTGACCCAGATAAACACCTTGTTGGACTCCAAGGACCAACGTCCTAACGGCGGAAAGATGACCGGAAACGCTTTAGAGAAAGCCATCGAGTGGTACAAATATTCAAACAGGACGAGCGCCCACAAGGTACATTAGAAAAGTCAAATTGAAAGGATTTATTTTTAAAGAATCAAGGGCATGTATGTCCTGGGGAAAATCTTAAATGGTGGTCAATTCCACAGTAGGAGGTTTAACTGTGAAAAAGTTTCGATTCAAAAGCAACATTTAAAACAATTTGTTTTAGTCCAATCACAACCCCTAACAGAATAACCTATTGGCAATGTTTCGGGATATATATGTGACAGGTAAAGATTATCCTAACATCAACCCTTGGGTGACAAAGGATGACGAACTCTCGGCGTAATCAAATACTCATTGAAGAGTGATGGTGGAATTACGTGTATCTCTAGTTCAGTGTTTAAACAATCGTGTTCAGAAGCAGCTGAAAGAGACATGCGCGAGTTGTTGGAGTCACATCTGCCATACTATACCAATGGCATAATTAGATCGAGAAATACCGACTGTTGCAAAAATGCATCAATTAAAAAGGGTAATCGGTTCTGTAAAATTACAAGAGGAAGTATTTAAGTGACACACGTGAATAAGTCAACCGTATTTTTTGAAACTTAGCCAATGCAGTCAGAAGGACAGTTATGAGTTGAAAGTGTTTGGTAATTTACATACCAAGTACTCATGTAAAATTGACGTTTTTTCTACTTCTGTGCAGATAGAAGCTGGTTTTTAAATTTGAATCTAAATGGGTTATTATCATGTATTTGTCAATTAGGAATAGATATATAAGATGTTTTGAATTTATAACCACATTTAATGCATTAAGGTTGGCATCAAAGGGTTTCTTTAATAAAGGTTGACTTGTCGAATAACGAGCTGGAACTGTCATGTCCGAAATTTGCTGATGATAGTATCCAAGATGGTGTAATGTAGAGAATTTAATGATCATGCCAATGTAACCGAGGATGTAATTAACTGTTTCACTTTCTTTTTGTAGACAGTAATTTTGATCACCGATGGCGGATCTGACACCAAGTTTGCCACGGTCGCTCGGGCTCTTGAACTTCACCGAATGAACGTCTCGGTGTTCGTGATTGGTATCGGACATGACGTTGACCTCAAAGAACAGCTCATCATAGCCTCTGACCCGGATAATGAACACATGATCAATGTCAAGGACGTGGACGGTCTCCTGAAGTACCTGACTTACCTTGAAGCAGTCAGATGTAGAGGTAAATTTTAAGTCTCAGATATTACGCTTTATTACTATGGCTAAATAATAAAGAAAATTCTAAACTTTGAAAAATCCCACATTGAAATAGGTAATTTAGTATTCGTTAATTATAACTGATAATCACAATCAGTCATCACCAACAATCACTCACAGAACTGTATTTCCAGCAATTTTGGAAAGAAGTGGAATTTGAAACACGCTATTTAACATGTTCGTTTATGATGTTTGCCGATTTTGATGTCATAGCATCATTGGTTTGGAACATTGTAGGTCACAGAATGGTTTTTAATTCTGTAACTAAATGGAATATTTTCAAAAACGACTTTATAATCTGTGTTCTTCCATATTTATTCAGATTTGCACAAATATGATATAAGGTATATATGTTATATGGTATTGATGTATAGAATCACGGGTACACGCATGTGAAGAACTAAGTACACCCTAATATTTGATCATAGTAAAACATTTGTGAACATTTTGCGTTTTTTAAAATTGCGATTAAAGTGTAGTTTATATTTCTTCCACAGTCGTGTTTTGTGATCCCTATGAATGTAGCCACTAATAAAGGGTAAAATAAATCAGAAACGCAAAACGAATTTGCTTCATATCAGATGATTCACAGACAATTCATCATCCTGCTACAGCAGCATATTTCATCCGCAAAGGTCCTACACATACCGTGATATCATTCGGGACAAAAGCCTTGTATCGATGACGGATGGTTACTCAACGCTATTCATAAGCTGTATTTTGTCAGCCAATGAAAACAAAATATATTTTACTTAATGTACCGCAGTTTTGCGGTGATTGTTTTGATAAAGCGATACGAGGTAAGGGTATATGGGGTTTTGTAGGAGCTTGGTGTTACAATTACGCTCTTGTAGCAGGATAACTATTATTTTCATGCAGAATTTTTTCTTTTCCTTATCATGATCAAATGAAATTTTTCCAGGTGATGCCACAACTCTGGCTACTCCATCTGCCACGTTTGCTGCTCTTCCTCCAATAGGATAACTCTTGTCTTTTCTGTTGCTGAAATAAACTCTTTTGTACAAAATGACTATGTGGGTATGAGTTTGTAGAACTTCATATATAAGCATTGTTTGAATATATCAATTTAATTTGACGGAATTTGATAATTTGGGAAACAAACTCGATCAATCAAGCCTCTGCTCAATTGTCTCAGGACTGTCTGTCGAATGTTCTACAATGAGATCAGATTTACCAATCACAAGGATTACGACAAAGGCGTCGCAAAAGCTCAGGACAGGTTACTCCTGTGTAACCATCAGACTACATGACCGCTGTCATCCTGCCTTTAAACGAGATGCCATTGCATTTTTGATAACTGGCTTTAGTCTGCAATGTTGTTGGTAACAAACAGATGTTTTACCCTCTGAAAGAATTAATGAACAAATAAAACTTGGAAGAAAAGTGCTACGATGTTTTTCATACTTTTGACCAACTAATGTCGTGCAATTCATAAATTAATAACTGTTGTAGCTTTCAAAAAACGCCCTGTGTAACTTAACATACCAAATGTCAACTGGCGTCAGCTGTCTCAGTCCTGAATCACTGCTTGTTCATTAGCTGGAAGGAAGAGTAGTAGTCTAACACATCATTGGAACGTCTATGAGTTGTTCAATCGGTGACAGGCCTCAAAAGCCTAACAATCACTGTAAGACGTTAACAATGTATGCAAATCCCGACGTTGTGACCGCATATCATGTTGGCTGTACATCTAATTTTAAAGGTCCATTGAATAGCCCAACAACTCCTTATACACCAGTCTAAGATCCTCTAGCACATGTGTACATGTCATCCAATGGTGTTCACCATACATGACGTCAATAAAAGTCAGATTTTATCAAAGGTCTAACGTAAGCAAATGTCGGCCTTCAAGCAACGACAAGACACCTAATCTTAGTGTTCAAAGCATATATCAAATATCCAGCAAACGCTCTCTGTATCAAGAGATCAGGTCTTATTACCTAGGGGGAAAACAATGCTTTGACGTCACAGTTTGCCTTTGACTTTGATTAATTTCTTTGATTACTCGCATTTGCTAATAAACAGAATATAATATTCGTGTCCATGAATACTATGTTTAAGACACTCGTGCCTTAATATCAGTATATCCCTCGCTTTCGCTTTCGTAAACATAGTATGTCATGGACATTAATATAATATCCTCTACAATTGTAAATGAAGAACGATTGGCAAATCTTCCAACAAGTTTTCGCGTAGGTCCTCCACATACCATCATTAATTTTTGTCAGCGTTTCTTCATGACCTGCTTGCTGTGGGTTTTAGCGTTTTTAGGTGTTAGATAAAGGGACCAACATTTATTAAGAGACGTTATTAAACGGCTGTGTACCTAAACTTTTCACCATTAGTATGTTTTAGTCATGTTCACCAAATTGCGTGAATATTGGATCATTGCTTGTTAAAAGCAAAAAACAGCAGGTTTCAAATATCCTGTTGCGAACTCTAGTCACAACTTGTTGTTCAGTTTTCGGTTTCAGTGCTGATACTGTAAAGGTTGTAATAGCACTTGTTTACTTTGAAACAGAGGCTCGCCATGGTTAGCTAAATATAAAACACAACGTCTTAAAGTAAACCTGACGTCGTTGTATTGTCCTTGACGTCATGATACCGTGACAAAAAGACGTTTGGGTTTCGGGCATCGTATGGACATATGATGTTATGACATTGTATTATTTCCCTCATAGTTAATAAATGTCGATATATTTAGACAAAAGCATAGTAGTGTATAATTAAAATGACACGTTTCTGTCAATTGAGTCAAACTTCAAATCTATTAAAATAATATTTGACTTGTTCGCTTAAGTGTAACTGGTATAACTGAAGGTTAACTTTTGACATGAATTCATATTTTACATCCTAAATTCTTACTAATCGATTTCTTGAAAACTGTGATCTCTTCGGCAGCATGCTCTTGTTATAAAGAATCAACTCACATTTAAAAATAAACCAGCAAACACGACCCTTTTCTTAAACAGCTTGCTTTGATCAACAGCTAGAATATTTTTACAGTTAAATCGGCAATTTTTGACTTTTTTGTCAATTTATGTCTTGTGTAAGAGCGCGTCAATGAAAAAGGGCGTTTCAAAAATCAAAATATTTGAGAGAAAAAAAAAAGGATTGAATGATTGAATAAAATCACTTTAGATATATTTCGCCTCATTTGGACCAATCTCAAATTTTCTTTTTCTTATAACCAAGTATACTCCTCAGTACCCACATTACGCTTTTTTACGAAAATATATAAAACTACACATATGATGCAAAGTTTTAAGCAAATCCAAAATGACATTATTTGAGGTTTTCTTGACGTGACGTGACAATGTTAATTTTGCCTTTGGTCATCGTATGAAAAATATTGACTCAGATATGTTAAAATTTTGAGGTAATTTAGCTTATTTTTATGGTATACAATATATAGTTGTGACTTCCGTTTTATGCTTATCTAATCAGTTAGTCAAAATAGGGCAAGGATTTCACGGGTCAAAATGGACTGGAATAGTTTCACAAGTAAGTAAAATATATGTTTTGTAAGTAGTGAGATTTTCATGAATGTAGATACATTTTTCAATGCAGGATAAGAAAAGGTTTGCTCGAAACATAATGAGGAAAAAAATGAATACCTTCTTTATGTAATAACTGTCACTGGTAAAGGTGACGATATTCATCGTTTATATACTTTGTAATTTTTAAAACAATAGATATTTAGCAAACAAAAGATCCAAAGGTAAAATACGTTATGCACAATGCAAATGCAGAAAACGAATATCCTAAGTTATACCCTTGAATGTCTTCACATATATATGTATATGTATATAAAAACTTTATATAAGATAAAAAAATTCCTTAGTTTTGTATGCAGTGTATTAACCCTGAATCATGAGCATGGCTAAATCACACAGTACAGTAAAAGGCATGACATAAAGAAAAATCAGTATTATACTTTCCGTTAATAAAAACACAGTGTGCAATGTCATCGTTCACATGCAATATAATTACATGTTATATAAAGTGGGTATGTATCAGATTATTTGTGTCACATAAACTCCAGTTCTTTACGGCTATTTTTATTATTATCTCGAATCAATAAAAAAAGCGTATCTATGCAACCTTTATCCTATTTTCTCACTTTCTCAAAGCTGAAGGTACATATACACATTTACTTTCGCTCGTTAATACCAAACCACTCACTCGTTTCATAAACGTGATATTTTACGGGACGTCGTTTAGTATTCTCGTTTCATAAGTTAAGTTTCCAATTTGATATGTGCATTTGTTTTTAGTTAGGATGTGACTTTGAGTTCGGTGTAGAGCATGGCTTTGATTAGTAGTGTCAGTGTCAAAGTTAGGTTCAGGGATAGAGTAAGAATTTTAGTAAGAAATAGTATTTTATCATGAGGATAATGGCAAGGATAAAGTTACTTATTTTGTTTGGTTGGGTTTAGGGTTCTCGGTATGGTTTGCTTAGTGTTAGAGTAAATGTTAGAGTCAAGTTATGATATATTATTAATAGTATTAGTAGTATTTTGTTAGTATTTTTTCAGTATATTCAGTATTTACTATATCAATATTTACTTATCTCTTATAATTTACAGTTATAACGCCAAATTTATTTCTGTTTACAGTATCTGTTTTCACTCTCTGCCTGTGCATATCTCTGGCGAAGGGGGATAACTCCACTGCAGGTACAATAGCCAAATTTTATAAAAATATTTACATTCAAAAGAAATATTTTCAAGAACTTTGAAACTTAAAAAATTCCGATTTAGTAGAAATGTTATGTTTTCTTCAGAAGGTATCTAAAATTTCATCATGATAAAATCACATATGTCCTCTATGAAGATATAATGTCAATGAACTCTGCAATAAACGAATTGTTAAACGTTTGATCAAATATGATATGAGATTTCAACCATCAAATCTAAATACCTATAATTATATTTGCAACATACGATCATGTTATTTTGTTTAAGCAATCATGATCTGGTTTCAACTGTTCAATTTAATTTCAAAACCAGGACTCCGCTGCAAGCAATGTAGTCATATTGCCAGACCAGAAGACTGCACCACAGAAGTTGTTTGTTATGATGACCAGGTTTGTGAGATATTACCTTATATTTCAGTCCTCCTTTTTATGGTTTTGTTTTTAGCATCCTGTATCTTCCTACCATTGCCTGATATCTTTTAAGACAAATGCTTTGCACCTCTGACAAAAAGTTATTCACGACTGAAAGGCATTGAAATTATGAAAGGCATTGGACTATTCCGTTGATAAGGGTTAAATCCATATCAACGTGTTTGTCTAAAGGACATAACAGTCTTGTTAAACAGTAATTCTTGCTATCCTTGAAATATTCATCTAGCCAACTAGCCCTCTATCTTTCCATTCCAAACTGGAACTAAATAAATCATGCTTTTGAGGAGATACTCAAAGACACACCTCGTATGATACATTTCATTATTTATTTCCATCAATATCGTTAATTTTTTAAAATTGATTTTAAGAAATCAATTAAGGATTATTATTAGGACTGAAGTTTTGGTTAATTTATTGTCCTCTTATCAATGCTAATATTCTTACAGTTCTGTTCGACTGAAGAATATATCTCGCCGAATGGTAATATTCTCTACGACATGGACTGTAGGCAAGCCAGTGTAAGTTGCAATATAACATAACCATTTAATATTCAGATAGATTGGGTTTTATTTCAAATTTGTTAAAGAAATAACTCTAAAGGATGGCATCACTTGGAGTCTTTTTAATGAAACGATTCTGATAATAGAGAAAAGGATATACAAAATTGAAGTTGTTTTCAATTTATGCGATATCGTTCACGCGTTTGTACAACAGAAAATTAAAATAATGTTTAGAGAAAAGACATTTTTGTTTGACGAATATAAGAATGGCTCATCAGTTCGATAAAAGCATGGAATGATGAACTTAGATATCCAAAAAGAACTGTTTTCTTTATAAACATCTTCTTCTTGGCTTCTCTCTTGACAGGTGTGTACGGCAGGGGGCTACACTGTGACCATCACAGCAAAGAGCAACACGGATCCTCAAATAAAAGGGAAACGTCAGACGGGACTTGCCGTGCATGCATGTTTACAGTGCTGTGACTCCGATCTTTGCAACACAAACCTGTGTGGAGGAACAGGTTTTTTTGTCATATTTTTACAAGAAACAACAAAATGGCAATGTTTATCATGCCATTTTTGCATAAAATACGAAAGTATGAAACTGAGGCGGTTTTAAAGTCACATAAACCTTGCATCTTTTAATATGAAGTACATGTTTACCAACATAATCAGTCATCGATCGTCAAACCAAAATCCAATTTTTTTCTGAACCGTCAAAGAAGTTGCAAGTACAACGTTTAAAAGAGGGTTCACAGAAGAACATGCAATTCTACACATAAAAATTATTCTTCCTTCGTTGAATGAAAAACAATAAATGCCTTATTTCAGTTGTCACACCACCAAAGCTCGAATGTCTAGCATGTAGCAACATAGACAACCCGGAGGACTGCACTAGTAAAGTGGAGTGTCAAACGGGTGAGGTATGTATTTTTTACCTACTTGTAACGTTTTTCAGTGGAATACTCAAACTAACATGAAAAGCAAAACAACTTCTTTTAAACAATTGTTCAGTTTCAAAATATTCCTTTAACCAAAAGGGCAATAAACTCTGTAATAATTGAAAATAAAACACCTATTGACTAAACTCATCCTGATACTGATATCGATTAAATGTGTATGTGTATAGTTCACTGTGCGCTGGAAGTATATATAGCTAAGCAAATGTAATCGTGTCAAATTTTAAATGCTTAAAGTCAACTGATGTTCTAAATTCAATTTTGAAATACAAATTGTTTCTAGATATGCGCTACTGAGCGTCACGTGACTTCCGACGGACACACTTATTACGAAATGGGATGTAAGACAGAAACTGTAAGTTGTATATTTTTGTCAAATATTAATATTCCATTGAATAGTAACGAATATACGAGAAGTGTGAGCGTTCAGATTGGTTTTCTTTAAAAAACTGACCATTTCATATATTTAATAACATAAAATTTGAACAATATCTAAATATGTTACCCCATGATGATTCCTGGCCCTCACCTCGTGATATTCTAAATATCATATTCTATATTTTAATAAACTAAACCGGGTTTTAAAATTTACCAGTTTACTTTTGAACAAGTGCTTTCAAATGAAACATGTATAATATGTTCAAGGAGTGATGATATCTCGAACATTCAACCAGGTTCGGACTATCCTTGGTCACCAAGGGTTTAATGTTCCGTTACTCTACACAATCACCCCTCAATGGAACCTTTCATCAGGAATATTTACCAATCTATAAAAATATAAACTTAATTTACCCTCCTTTTAGTCTTGCTATGAATGACCCAAAGAAACCGATTAAACAAGGAGATAGAGACTAGACTAGATGGTAACGTTTAAATTAGACAGTCGACACCCATGCTCATGAATTTGAATTTAAAATTTGAAAAGAAATCTTAGCTCCTGATTGGCCTCGGACACGAAAGTGTGAGCTAAGAGCTTAAATTGCAATCCAATGTACACACCAAAAGACAAAATCGTCTTGTAATCTGTCTCTTGAGAGGCTCGCAGGTTCAATCGACGTAGCAGTCCATGGACTTACTCAAATCAAAGCGGTAACTTTGAGCACAGATTTTCCTGATGAAAATTCCCAGGAGCCCCTGGGTAACCGAGGTTTGGCGTCGCTGAGAAATGGAGGTTACGAAGAAAACGATTTTAAATGACTTGTGATTATATTAGTCTTTAACACATCTATTAAACGTTTAGATTTGTGAAGCGAACGGATATACCGGAAGTCATGTGAACGGATCCCGGAAGCGTCAGAACTCTGCAGCGGAGTGTTTCGAGTGTTGCGATTCAGAACTGTGTAACGGAAACCTTTGCGAAAAGAAGGGTAACTATGGAAACTTTATCCCTTATGCTCGGAAGGGGCTATTACCCAACTGCAAGGGTCAAATGTTCAGCATAAGTATCAAACATTCGCGGCTTCGAAACCTTAAATTGTGTTTGTGGCTATTCTATTTGTAATAATAAGATGGACATTCTATATGAGCATATCGTATTTAATAATGAGTATGACCACTGCAAAAATTATAAGGACGAGAGAACGTTGACAGCTTTTGAAAACCAGCAATCCAATTTTCAGCAGTGACGGAGGGACGGGTCCACTGTTTGGAGTGTACAGAGGTCGCTAAACCAGAGGATTGTCTGAATGAAGTCATGTGCTACCCTGATGAGGTGTGTCAAATACCCTTTGAAACCAAACTCGTGTCAGTGTCAACAGATGGCCAATCCAAGCCTTGCTACATTGCACTAGAATTCGAGGTTATGTTCAATCTCATTGAAATCAGTGGAAACTTGTCCCTCGTACATCGCTGCGTTTCTTGCAGCAAGGTACGAGAGACAAGTTTCGAGCTGATTTCAATGAGATTGAGGTAATGTTCAGAGCCCTTAATGGAGATTACTAGTAATGCCAATCAAATAGTTGAATTGGTAATTGAGTTCAGGTGCAACACGTAGATCAGGAATGGTTACGAATTGCAGCAGGGCTTGAGTTAACCAGGGATTGAGACTGTTAAGAATTGTTGCATTGTAGGATCGATGTTTTTGTCTCTACATCGAATTTAGTTGAAAAACTATTGCTCACGCATTTTCAGATATTCAACATTGCAATTTGTAGCATTGTCTTCTGAATTACAACTTGCATGCCAACCTTTGGTAGCAATAACTGCAATATTCAATTCCAATAATTTTCTTAGATTCACGTTTCAATCCATCACTATCATCCTGCTTTAATACTAAGCATATGTATCTTATCTAAAAAGGATACACGAATAACGTTTATTTTGAAAACCATGTAGTTATCAAACATCTTGCTATTTTATTTCTCTACGTGTAGTCGTGCTTCACGGAATACTTCATAACCAGCCAAGGACACACCTTCTATGATTTGGGCTGCAAAGCAAAGTCAGTAAGTAGTTTGTGTGTTTAGACTTTTTTAGGATATTACTTCAGTGTGAGTGGTCATAAATGACTTGAGATGGATGATATTTAACTGTGTACAGGTGGCGGGGTAGCGCAGTGGTTAGCGCGTTCGGCTTCGGATCAATAGGTTCGTGGTTCGAATCCCGCCAGGCAACTTTGTCTGCAGTAGAGAACTGTTCTAAGGTTTGGGTGCAATACTACACTGGATTCCAGCGCATTACCACCCATGGTTCGCTAGTTCCAGACGACGCTCGCAGGTTTCACTGCAATGCATAGCCACGATGGTGTTGCGGGCTTTCTCCCTGCAATAATACTAGCAGCCGCGATATAAGTGAAATACTCTTGAACGCGGCGTTAAACCCCAACTCACCTCACCTCACCTAACTGTGTACACTCCCATGCGTTTGAAAAATGTTGAGTTAAGGATCTTATGGCAACATAGTTGTAGTAATCATCAACGATAAGCGCTGTTGTATTAATCGTAACAGTGGCCTTATTCCATCATAAAGTTGACATTATTTATTTTAACGGGAGTTTTTGACGTTAAAGAAAATGATATATTACACTGCATTGAACATATTAATGAACTGATTTAAAAATCTATCACAGGTTAGAAAATTTGCATGGACCTTTCCACTTCAAATTCGTTGTACATTTCAAAGAAACACAGCACAATTCAATGTACTGAAAATCACCCTTTCTCACCAGTTCAGTATTTTAAATTTTAAAACATTTGAACTTGTGATAATGTTAAGTCGGAATGTCAAATGGCTATGACATCACAGTTTTGAGGTTGAATTTCAAAAGCATAGAATCATTTAAAGTAAATACGCATTGTCATCATTCTATTCAAATAATAATCTTACCTTATATACCCATTTTCAATCAGGTTTGTACGGCGGGTGGCTATAATGTAGCGAAAGTTAACGTCCCTCTCGTAGGCCGGAAGCGAGAGAATGAGCTTGCTGCGCATGTCTGTGAGGAATGCTGTGATTCTGTGCTGTGCAACAGACACCTGTGTGGAGGAACCGGTGGGTTGGTGGTCTCATGGCATATTCAAAAAATTTTTATCTGAAAAATTAACATTATGATATATATAAATGTTCTAATCATGATCATTGTGGGCCGATATTGAAGCAATAGTCAATTCCAAACATCGTGTTTCTCTGCATCCTATAAATAACTTAAAGTAACCATGTCAAATCTTTCCATTGAAGTTAAAGACAAACTACTGTGTGCGAAATGCACTGAAGCAGCCAATGCAACGTTTTGCCAAGAGCTGGAGCAATGCGCAGATAATGAAGTACGGTATTTTATTCATCAACCAATTACATGTAATTGCAATCTTTTTAAAAGCTATTTTAAAGCATTTTATATGATATAAAACTTTCAGTAGGTCAACTGTTCTTATGAGCAAATGTTTAGTTTTTTTCTGTATAAGGTGATTGTAAAGAAGAAACCAATAGCCTATTTTGTGCTAAATGAGTAAATGCAACAAACATTATTTTACAGGTTTGTTTCATCCAACAGAAGATCACAGATACATTCAGTGTACACTACGATGCTGGTTGTATGCACGCTACGGTACAGGCCCGTAGCACCAATTTCGAGAGTGGGGGGGGGGGGGGGGGGGGGGGGGGGGGAAATAACGTTTATACTTTATAGGTCATGACAGATTATTTATTTAAGAAAAACACCCGCTTACAACGTCGGTGAGACCAAATACAGGCATTTAATGTTCACGTCACGTTCTCAATCTGCAGGAAAGGGTCAGATGCCTCATGAAACATATATTCTATTTTTTCATACAAACATTGAAATAAGCACAAACAGTTTTTTTCCCCTAAATTTTCCCCCATCCGCTTGCTACGGGCCTGCGGTAAGTGCCAGTATATTTCAAAATGACACCAGTGATTTAGTAAATTCCGGAAAAAGATTACAAGATGTTAACAAGAAAAAAACTTTTCCGTTTTTGTTGAGTAAATTCTGATGATTTTCACAGGTGACCAAAACCTCTTCTACAACTGATTAATTAAACATTTCATGAACCTGTATTTTGTAAAATGTTTATTATCCTCTTCTTTATCATTAATCATCTATTATTATATTTCTCTAGATCAGATGACAAATATTAAAAAAACACATATTGTAATCATAAAAATATATCTTTGAACTATATATCCTAGATTTTCCTTTATCTTAACGACTTAAAAAATAATTATATATGAGATGTAGAATATCCTCAGCAAACGACAAAAATACTGCAATTAACAGCACAAGAAATCCAAAACTCTTGGAGATATGTAGAAATTTAACTATTTTTGAACAAACAGGGACGTGCATGTGCAATTTCTGATTTCAGAGATGTCGGGATGTGGTGTCACAGACACAGATAGGAACACACACGTGTTTTGAGTGTTGTGACACGTCATACTGTAACACGCAATGTCATACAGGTGAGTGGTGTTGTAATCTATGTAAGGATATATATCATATCTATGTGTTATCTTCGGTAATCTAGGGCAGATTGAAACCGCAAAGCTCCTTCAATTCCCTGATCTCCTTCAGGCCAAATGCCTCGTCTCGCTGACAGCTGTTTTGTCATGGCTACTGTTAGCGTGTCATTTTTCAGTCGATCAAATGTCATGGAGCTTGAAGTTCATACCCTAACTGTACAGGCTGGTCATCCGGGTTGTGTGGCTCTGGCTTTATGCGAGTCGTTTCATTGGTTGGTACGTCAAAGGCATTTGGCCTTGACATCGGCTCTAAGGACCTCTGCGAATTCAAATACGCTGGTCAAGCAAGATACTTGGACCTCGGTTATGTTACTAATTATGATTTGCTAAGTGGCAAATCTGTATTAACTGAATAACTTTTGAAGTTACAGCACTCCCAACAACTTCAACATCAACAACAACTGAGAAAGTTCAGACTTCTGAGACTACAGTTCAGACTTCCACATGGGAAACCACGACGTCAAGAAAACCTATCACAACACCTGCTAAACAAACACATACTTCTCAACCAACCAGTAAGGCCATGACAACTACACTATCATCAACTGAAGCGACTACAACGAAACACATACCAACAACAACTGCGCCTTTAACAAGTCATGTCCATACATATACAATCACATCATCTACAACTAAACATACGGCACACCAAGTTCACACCCAGAAACACACCCAGGCCACTGAGGCTCAAGCTACAACGACAGTTCCACCATGCCCAACCTTTCCAACTCTTCCACCAGTAACTCTAAGCCATGAAGGACAGGCTTTAAACAACATAGGTAAGGCTTAAGGACGTCAAATATTCTCAGTTGTCCGGGTTGAGTAATGAAATGTTTTCAACCCCTGAAGACAATACATTTAGCATAATCTATTGTTTATTAGGAAAACCATTAAGAGATAAAGCTTTCAAAAAGTGTAACTGTCCCATTTAAGGCGGCAATAGTACTAAGATTTGTGATCGACATATTTGGAAGTTTACCAGTAAGAGTTTTTCCTTGAACGTGACTGAAAAGTCAAGGGTAATGAAGATGAAAACTGTTTAAAAGGCATTCCATACGTTGGTAGTTTACTTTTAACATTTATAAAATTTTAAATTTTTTATAAAAATGATACTTTTGTGTATATATATAATTTAATTTTTGTCTAGTAATTAACAACAACATTTTTATACAGCGCTAAGTATTGTTTTCATTTTAGATGAAATCACGTCTACTATGATGTTTTGTTATTTCCGTATTTCAATGAATCTATCAATTACTTAGATTTACATGAATTATGTTTACCTGTTTATTTTAGGTTGTTATGGCAGAGACAAAATCACATTCTTGATTGACCATTCCAACATGGTGAGCAAATACGACGAACACGAATTCATCAGCTTCGTCAAAGCATTCGCCAATACATTGGACCTCGGCGTCAATGCAACACATTTGGGTGTAGCAATATATAATAATGTCTACTTACAAACATTCAGCATTAACCATCCACTCGACATAAAATTCATCAACAAAAAGTTGACAAATCTTTACAACACTGTCCAAACCAAAGGAACTGCAGATTTGGCCAGTGCTATCGAACATGCTGTGAAGGACATGGTTACTAAGAGAAACAGAGGAAAGAGCCATCTTATAATTCTCTCCAGAGACGACATCAATAACATAAACAGCGTCGTACAAGAGGCCAAGAAGGCTCATTCTGAGAAAGTCGAAATAGATTTTATTGGAATAGGCAACTTCAATCGCTATGGAAACAGCATTTCCTCAATTGTAAACAAGCATAGTGGTGCTATCTTTCTGAACACCGTCAACCAACTTCACGATTTGGCTGAGAACCTTATCCTGAGGAGATGCAGACGTGAGATGCTAATATATACTCAACAAAATAAGTTAACAAAATAAGGAACACCTCTATATTTGAAATTTCAAAGTTTATATAACGATTAATTTGACGCTAAAACATAGCGCATTTTAAGTGATTCGTAACTGTTTTGTTGCGTATACTTCAGTCCTTAGGCTATACATCCTCGGTCACTTGGTTAAAACCATCAAAATCAGTCAATTCTCAGAGACGAAATTATGAGTCTAGAACTCGAATAAAAAGCCATTTAAATTATCTCTGGGTTGGCTCACAGGACCAATTGATGTAAAAAAGATATTCGTTTCCTTACCACGGTTGATAAAGTGGAGAGTGTCAAAACAATAAACCCTGAGTGACCGAGGATTTGGGCCATATTAGAATATGCCAAATGCATTATTAGGTAATAGTTTACATTTTGAAGTATACTTATCGCGAAAAGAAAATATTTCATCAATGATATGATTTTCAGATCAGAACCACCTCAATTCTCTGCATATTCCTTGTGGGGGCCCGGATATCCTGAAAACTCTAGGTAATTAAACGTATTCTTGAAGACGTGATAGATATGAAACAGTTTTTCAAACCCTGAAGCTATATTAAATAGTTCAGATTATCAGACAAAAGAATTATGAGGTTACTTTGAACCAATGTCTTAATGCATTTACCAAGTCCATTATATAAGTTAAAATTAGGGAGAAATGGTATTGGGTGTACGCATCATAACTAATTCAATTTCCAAATTCTCGAGAGACTCGACTGAAAAAGTACGAGATATTAATTTGCATTGCCAAGAATGTTGTTTCCAAACAAGAACTCAAAAACAATCAGGCCTGTCTTATGGAAACGTCACACGAAGATTAATCCTCATGTGAAGTAGTGCCTGTTTGGTTTTCATCTTCTTCATACACTTATTACTTCCTGTTGCCATGGAAACACAAGGTAGAATACTGTTTCCAGAATAGAAACTTGAAACTTTCACGCTTAGCATGATGATAAGGATCTTTAACAATAATCTTTTGTAAGATGAACTCAAAACCAATTATCTGCTAAGGATAATGTTTAACTCAAAATTCAAGTTTTTAAGAATATATTTAAGAAAACATCTTCAGAGCTATTGTTAAGTATATATACATTTTTACACATGGTTGGGGATATAGCGGGATATGTTTGCTTGTTTATGATGTAATTATTCTCTCGCTACGGATATCTATCGGAAGTTCAAGGAGTGCTTTACAAGAGTTAAGCGTAAGATTAAAAGTTGAGCTACGAGTGCTCGAATTAGAAGCGTAGGATTCTAGTGAAACTACCCATGCTGGTAGAGGATTTATAAATGTCATTAAATGATCATATTATAGGATTAAAAATATATCAAGATAACAGCGACTTGATTTGTTACAGGGTGTAGAGGAAAGACGGACGTTTCGTTCATAGTGGACACCTCGGACAGTCTGACCAATGAAGAGGTGAAACAGGTTGGGCAGTTTCTCTACAACCTGGTTGACCACATGAACGTTACTCCCCATTCCACCCGAGTGGGGCTTCTGACCTTCAACAACTTGGTTCGCCAACTAGTCAACATGACCACGTTTCATTCCAAGCAAACTCTGCTGAATATCATCCGACGTCGTTTGATGGAGTCCACGACGGAAGGAGAGACTAATACAAACTTGGCGTTGGATTTTGCCCGTCATGGATTTGATAAAAGTCATCATGATACAAAGAAGGTAGGCAAATATGCACAAGATCCTTAAATTTACAGCTGCATACCGAAAGTTCGTTTACCTACCCTTTTTATATATGTAGGACTCAGATCTGTGGCGGGTCTCTAATCTATGGCGGATCTCCTTATCTGTGGCGCGTTTGATTGTTAGACTGTTTCATGACGTCATGCTAAGTGACGTCATTGTGCGATGACGTCATAATAGCTAACTGTTCCCGTCGTAGGGCTCAATTGCGTCGCTAGCGAAATAATTAGGGAAGACACAGAAATATTGCAAACGGATAACGACCAAATAATACGAGTCCATATCCCAAATACGAAAATACATTAAACAATACCTTACATGTAAATAAGACATTTACGGCTTTATGCCATATCAAATGTGCTTACATTGTAGGATCTTTTTAGCCCTCGGTGAGTCTGTCTTCTTTAGCCCTAAGATATTGAAAGACTATCTTTTTTAACCCTTGGATTCCTGTCGACGGATTTTAGGGTAAGTTTGTCTAGCGTAAGGTTTGGTTAATCATTGCAGAAAAATACCAAAAAGGTACAAATGTCAGGCATTTGAAAATCTGCCATAGATTTGGAAATCCGCCACAGATTTGAGGCCTGCCATGGATTCGAGTCTTACATATATGTTCAAATGTCATGTAATTTGCATCTGGTTTAGGCATCATTTGCACTTACAATACACCTTACCATGTGTAACATAATAATTTTGTAACTAATTGTAATTTACTTGATTCTCAAATAGAAGTAGACAGACAGGATCAGATTTTCAAAATCCGAATACTCTTAAAAAAGGTTATTAGCGACTAAATGATACAAATACATCATGTGTATAATGAATAAGTACAAGATAGATCGCATGACTGAAGTTTGACGCTTTTCATTTATCAGAGATTTTATAAGGAAAACTAAAACCGGATTTCTTCTATTGTCGGTTCCTGATCTTCAAAACGGGCGGTAAAAACTGTTATGAAATCAAATTATGTTATGGAACATTTGTCGTGGTTTCTGACCTCAAAAGAATAAAAATGTCGGTTTTAATTTCTCCATGCCAAGTTGTCTCTTATAAGTGAGCAAAATTTCGGTTGCTGTGGAACCAAGTATTCATATCTATACACATTTATTGATATATACATAGTAACAGGGAGAGACGTCATCGGTTCTATTCGGACCAGAAATGGTACATGTATTGCCTGGCTCGATATTTTTTCGGAGATTAGCTCATGGAAATACAAAGCTTTAGAAAAATCTAATAATCAACTTATTGATTTAGGAAATATTCTTACAATTTCCCCATGGTGTATTTAGACATAGAGTCGACCATGCAATGTTACTTTCTTCCATTATACAGTATGCTGTCCTATTTACGGACGGGGGCTCTATCAACAAAATGAAGACAATCGCCTCTGCTTTGGAACTACAACGTCATAACGTCACCGTCATTGTCGTTGGAATTGGAACTGACGTTGACTTTAAAGAGGAGCTTATAATAGCGTCTGACCCGGATGTAGAACACCTGGTGAATCTGAAGAGCGCGGTAGATCTTGAAAAATATTGGAACTACCTGAACGCTGTCAGGTGTAAAGGTGATTAAGGAACCATTATATTTTAATTAAACTCATGTTAATTATAAGTTGACAAATATGCATATAGCCTTTTCCATTCGCGATAATTTGAAATAATGATGTCACTGTCGTATATATGTTATGCGCTGATAGGCACACATTATCTTTTCTTATCGACAATTGTCTCGAATGAGTTCTTGTATCAAATGTCGAGTGCAAATTATGCTACACTGTAAAATAAACATGAACTATTTACATGGATATTTTATCCTTAAATAACAGAAACTCAGTGAAGTTGTACTTCTTTAGAAAAGTCGTAAGACACACTTGCTCGTAAAATATTTTCTTTGCATTACATATATATGTATATGTTGTTGAGGGCATCACTCATACCTTATTGACATTTCTTTCAGATGGAGTTCACTAAATTGTAGAAGACGCGAAGGTGTCGATTTTTTTTAGAACTTCTAGCAATAAATGCATGTAGCGAAAACAAATTTGTTACGACTTTTAAAGTTCAAACACTGGTTTTGTTTAAACAAGTTCTTAATCTGCTTATTTGTATTAATAATTGAGATGAACGAACAAAAATATGACCTCTAATATCCAGGATTTGCAAACGTTATGCTAACAGTCTGATAAAAATCAACCGCGTTCCGAGGAATAACAGTTTTTAAAATCGACTCTAGTGTGATTCGAACTCAATCTATTGGTAGCCTTCCTCTCTACAACGGTCTGAAAGCAGCCTCGTAGCTCGCCTAAATCTCCTAGCGGTGAAAATTTGGAAACCAATGATACACTGGAATGCTTGCTTGTTGTCAAGGAGACAAAAGACATTTTTAGCCCAATATCACGTTGCCGTGGCCTGTCATGGAGACTCGTGTATAAAGTGACAATCAAATAACTTCTAGTTTTACAATTTAATACGTAATTGACTTAAGATGTCGAATGATTACTTTGGAAACGGCGTTGTTGATTGCACAACATACTTTCATAAGATGCAATCAAGCTTATGGCTATTTAGCCCGAAAGGTTCTCGTATCAAAGAAGTTAACATAGGAATATATAATTTCAGCTACCCCATGGTGATAGAATGTAGTCGTTCAGACCTTAAGATTCCGATCTTCCCTCTACCACCACAGGTCCTGTTGTTGTATAATCGAGTTAAAAAAAATACTGTTTTTTTGTGTCTCAAAATCCAACTTAAGGTTTCTTATGTAATGTAACATTTCTCATAGTTTATCTGGATTATTGTCATTTCTCCTCTGTAGATAAAATAATTGAACGTCTCTACTTTTTTATTTTCTAATTTTTATTTCCAGATTAAGTTTTTGGGGTTTTCTTTGATAATAAAAATAATACAGACTTGTGAATGTACATGGGAGTTCATAATAAAACTGTGCTCGTTCAGATCTCACCACCTCTTCTTTATATGCAACGAATAACCAATGAATAGTTTTAAAATGAGACCATGCTATATGCTAAATGGACTGAACCTGCTTATGATGATTTTAGGATAAGACTACACATGTACATGCATATTATTATCACCTAATTGAAATCCGAGGGTAAATGGGCTACTAGTACTATTTCAACGCTTACATCGTGAACGTGATCATAGAATATTACCACGAATAAAGTGTCACATCTATAGATTATCAAAGAGGCAAAATTGAGTCTGTTTTTTTCTTTTATCCCCAGTCTCTTCACATAGATTAAAGTCATAAGAGGACATGACGATGTAAAAATGGTCATGGCATTTCTAAACTATGACAAAATGATACTTTTCTATCGCACATTTTATAAATATATGATGTCCAGTATTTTGTTTATAATGCCAAATTTAAAAGAACATAGGGGAAAACAGATGTGCTACTATAGGTAGATACTCAATGCTATTAATGATCTTTATTATGGTAATTGGGGTACTGCATATGAACCTTGATTTTTTGGTGATTGCAAGATACAAAACAGGTGACCTTATGTTGCATACGACTCGACATTACATATATAATCAGTCTTTGGTGGACAATTTGGTATATATAAGGGGGGAGGGGGGGGGGGGGGAATTCTGGACATTTTAATTTTTGAAAATGTCCATCATGTTTCTTAGCAAATTCTTACCATTCACTCCTCATAAAGTTGAAGGCAGGCATAACAAAATTTGACGACATATAATAAAACATTATTCAATGAAACACTTGTAACTGAAATATTGAAATTTATATAGTAATTAGAATGTTCTACATTTGGAAATACGCTATGATTCGTGGAAACAAGACGGGTGATTTAATCCACTGTGATGACGTCACTCTAACGTGTAAACCGAAAATAATTTTTCAAGAACCACCAGCTCACTGACTGCCCTAGTTATTGAGATCTTCATTTTGGACGTTATCATAAGACAAAGTCTTATCATTTGTTTCAAGAATGATATATTAAAATGCCAACTTCGGAAGATTGTCGTGTAACATATATTACTATAAATAAATCAAAACTAATGATAAAGTTTCCCATAATTGGTAGCTGGCACTATTTGGATAAAATATGTAATTTCAACCTTACAAACTGTAACTGTAAGAGAAATAAATCTAAACATTTACGGTGTAGAACAAAATTATATACAAATTGAAAAGATGGTATTCTAATTAAAACTCTCTATGATTGTTGTTCACGTCAATAAAGACATTCTAAAAATATAACAAGTAAAGTCTATAACATTTGCACTAAATCGTCAATATTCACAATCAAAGAATACATTCAACCTTATCTATCCAGCCTTGTGGATCGTCTTTCGAGTTTTTTAGTTATTAACAGTGTCAGAAATTTGCTGTAAAACTAACAAAAATGTTAAGTAGTGATTTCGAGCTCAGGATTTAAATCTACGTATTTCAAAAGAGAAGAAATATGGCATGATATGTTGCTCGTGTATCTCTGTCTATGCAAATAGTAAATTGACCTTGTAGTTTACATAATGAACTCGTTATCTCTGTGTACTGTCTTCTTGACAGCTCAGACTTTGACTGGTGGCACAATTCTTCCGATAAAAATGTTCTCTTGTGAGTAATTATTTTCTAGTTCCGAACCTGTCATCGATTGTCAATCGTATGTGTTGTCTGTTTATGTGTCAACAATGTTGAAAAACTAGAAATGATATAAAGTTAAATTGTTGGCAATTTTGCTTTAATCTGTTATCAGCGTACGAGGTGGTTTTGGTCGAAAATGTTCAAATGTAAATCTAAGAAAAAGTTGGTTTCAACATATTCTTACATATCAACTTATAATTAAATGAGAAATGAGAGATTTCGTTGTTTATATAAAGAAGCATAAACAAGGAAATAATTTTTGCTCTGCAGGAAATGTGTTACATGTTTTGCGTAATGAGGCAGACAGATAAATACAACGCGTCGTCAATAGAAATATTGATCCTATATATTAATAGTGAAGAGACAAGGGAATAACACATTTGAAATTGCCTTTTTCATTCCTTTATTTAGATTTCTATTTTTTTTGTAGACAGACTTACCCTCACTTTGTTCTATTCTATATATATTTTGAGACACGATAATTTGTTAATCATGGTATAAAATGAGCATCGGTTTTGATAACTTATTGTATTTCAATATCTTTAACATTCAACATCTATACATTACGAACATGTTTTCAATAAACCATACCAATCTTCATTGTCGTTTGGTAATTTATGACAATGTCCAAATTCGAAAGAAGCGTTAGTTTAGTTATAGTTTGAATATTGAATTATAGCTGTCTGTCCGACTGTTTTAGTAATCCATAATATTTTTACACAAAACATGTAAGTTCATCCAGAAATTGAATATCAAATAGTATCCATTTTTGCAGATGTTGTCCTTCTTTTGTTGAATGCAGAGTTGTCGACCCTTGCAGATGCTGAAGGTAAATAAAGCTTAACAAACAGTCCTGATGTAAAATATCAACTCTCATTGCCCTTAAGATGGTAAGGTTTTATGTTTTCAAATGCCTTAAATTGAATAAATCATGTAGAAATATTAAATGTAAAGGGTATTAAATTCGACACCCGAAGTTTTGAAAGGACACGCGGGGTTTTAAGAACCTGGTAACACAAAATCTAAAAAAAAGTCTTACAGTAACGTAAACCCTTTCAAAACACCGTGAACAACACTAATGATGAGTACAGTTGATATATATGTTTCTGAAGCTTATCAGCAATTGAGGTAGAAACCGGCCAAGTACATGGCTCTGTTCACAGTTCTAACAGTTGTTTGCAAGCTATTAACGAAAACTGACATAAAACTCTAAGAATAAGCAATTCACCATGAACAATAAAGTTTAAATGCCAAATTTGCATTAAGAATATGTCGTTTCATAGTTTCTTTAAAAAAACGAATGAAAGACGTTTTCTTGATAAAAAAAATCCCTATTGTGATTGTTTCAATCTACAAATATTAAACATAATCTTACTTTTCATTGAAGTTAAAAAAATTCTTCTTTTTTTAAAGCTATTTATGAAAAATGACATAACTCTGAGGATAAGAAAAAACACCATGAACAATCAATTTTCAATGCCAAATTTTCACAAAGAATATATCGTTTTATATTTTCTTTAAAAAACCTGGTCTAAATATCCCTTTAATGAACGAATAAAAAACAAATTTTCTTGATAAAATAATCATATTTTTCATTGAAGTTAAAAAAAATCTACTTTACGTTTCTGCTTCCATATACGTGATCTAATGCTATTTACTATCATTAATTCTGTCTTAACGTAACCCCCTGAATTTTATGACCAGCTGTAAAAATGTTTCACCTGCTATCAAAAAAATAAACAGTTAAGATGACAGAAGTCGGTTTTGCTCTAAATCGGAAATATTTATAAACAAAGAATAGTATCTATGCGTTTTAAGGTGTAACTGTACTCTCATTGATTTTGTATTCATAGTGAAAGCATTCTTGTTGCATAAATCATAACCGCTGCAGTTTAATGTCGTCAGATTCTTAGAATATTATCACAACGTTTCATCAATTCCTTTCGGTCTTCGAATATTATTAGAAACTAAATACGTACATGTTATATACATGAATTTTTCGTTTTACGTCCTCTTCAATTTTTTCTCTCTTCTTTCAGTGTATCCCTAAATAGTCATTTTTCATGTATTTTCCAGGTTTAACTTGTGGCTCCTGTGAACACGCTCGTCATCCTAAAGATTGTACAAGAAAGCAGACTTGCGGACTTGGTCAGGTGATATATGTTCAGTCTTATCGATTATGATACTGATAATGACGATGATAATAATAATGAATTGCACCATCTTTTGGAATGCTCAGTTATAGATGAGTACATTTTTCAGAATTTATCAATATCCATGATCTAAAATCCAAAGCCAACCTATATTCTTACAAGAAGTTGCACAGAACAGATTTGTAACAATCTACTGCGTTTTCTCGTAATCAAATCCAAGTGCCATCCCATCATCTTCTTCAAGCAATCGATTAACCACACTTAGAAATAAGGTTTCAGAGTTTTCAACAAATAATTGGTTCTGGTAATCAAAAGCAAGTGCCATCATGTTCATAATAGAAATCGGTCAAAGTCTCAACACACGTAGAGTGTTGAGAAAACATATCATAACTTTGTGCAATACAGACGGTCATTTGATGCAAATGTAAACAGTTTGGATGATTACTTTTAACCTTCGGTTTTCTGTTGATAAGAATTCGTTCTGAGACTTTGACAAAGATAAAAAAAAGATGAATTAAACGCTGAATGATTTTTGGTGGTCTATAAATTTTTGATTTGTTAATTGCATGCACCTGTATAATGTATGATATATATAAGCATTACTATGTACATATTTCAGGTGTGTTACATGAGGGAACGTCTCAATGACCAGTTCGAGTTTGAATATGAAGGTGGATGCATAAGGGAAACTGTAAGTAAGAAAAATAACCATAGTTACTAGTAGCCAGTTTCCAGAAGTCAGGAAAGCTGCGCTGGTGTGGTGAAGAAAGAATTATGATTGTCACCCAATAACATACTGGTAACGCCTTACCATACAAATACAACGTTAATATATATATATGGTTGTTATTGGAGATTTGTGCACTAACAATTGTAAATAATCGTCTACGAATTTGTAAATTTGAAAAAATAATTGTGTGATTGTTAAATTGTAAATATAACATTTTGTATTGTAAATTTTCAGATCTTTTGATCTTCATAAATGAAATGTTCGTATTTTGATCACAATATCAACCTATTAACTGTCTAGATCCAAGCTTGAATTATACATGAAGTTACGTTACCTTTCTATTGTTGATATTTTGCAAACGAAAACATCGTGATCTCTTTTCATGTTATGTTGAATAATTCTTTTGAAGAATAGTGTCAGTGTATGATTTGATGTTATTTAGTGGAAATTTTGAACTTGCTCGTTGTTGAATTCCCATTTTCAAAACAGATGATTGTGTAAGTCATTCAACTCTGGCTTTATTACATTTGTCAACCATGACTATTGAGTAAAGGCTATACATATACAATCCATATTGTTCTATAGAGCTAAAGCTTTTTTTTCCTTCCAGCAATGTGCAGAGATTCTGCATGAAAAACAGCTAGCACAGATTGGAACAAGACTCTGCTTTATGTGTTGTAGTGGAGAAATGTGTAACCACGAGTGTAAACTTGGTAAATATACATGAACAAAGTAAGAACATTTTGAAACAAAAAACAAGCGTCGACATCTAGCACCAACACATCACAAAATTTTTATATTTGTTTTGATTACCAATTATTCGTTAAGAAATGATAACGTTTACCAATTGTATCAGTGTTAATAACTGTGCCACAATGTGATAAAGGAACTAGGTAATTGATATTTCAGCAGACAGATTATGATGGGATATATTATTATGATTATGATATATAATATTCTAATCTTAGTAACAACAACTACGTCAACTACCTCAACTACTACAACTCCGACTACCACCACAACTACAACCACTTCAACAACAACAACAACAACAACAACAACAGCAACGACATCAACAACATCTACAACAACGACAACAACACCAAAAATAACGGCTTCAATAGCACCTACAACGGTTACATCACCTACAACAACGTCTTCAACAAATACAAAAACGACTGCAACACCTATCACACCAACCAGTACTTTTTCAAAAACCTCAAAATCACTAAGAAAATGAATAGTTCATGGTTCATAGTTCATAGTTCATAATGAAGTCAAAACAACTTCGCCTATATATTGTATTTCTATTTAAATGACATAAAACTCTAAGGATGTGCAAATCACAAATAACAATTAATTGTAATGCCGAATTTGCATTGAGAGAACATCTACTCCTTTTTTTCTTTAGAAAATTCTCCAACAGTCCATCCTGCTCAATCGGCGTATTTCAATCCATTCAGCTCCTTCCTAATAACCCTGATCTATTAGGGCCAAATGCTTCGTGTGACTGGCAAGGCTTGATTTTCTTGGCTATGTTCAACTGTTATTTATTCAGCGAATGAAATGTCGCTATGCTAATATCTTGAATTCAACTGATATTTCCATCCGGGTTGTGCCTCTGTTGCTGGATGCGAGTCGTCTCATTGGCTAAATAGATAGCTAGCGATACGAGGCTTTTGGATAGAAGGAGATCAGGGTATTTCCAAGGAGTTGAGTGCATTAAAATACGCTGATTTAGCAGGATACAGTCGTTTTTTCCTTTTTTTAGGTTTGACGTGTGGTGCCTGTGACCACGCTCGTCATCCTAAAGATTGTACACAAAGACAGACTTGTGGACTTGGTCAGGTGATTTATCTTGAATCTTCACAATCAAGATAATACTGTTGATAATACTTATGGATTCCACCATCTTACTGAACGCTCAGTGATAGATTAGTTCCTTATTTTAGAATTTATCAATATCCATGATCATGAGCTGCGTGGTCAGATAATCAAATAAAAGTGCCATCATATTGTGAAACAAATCAATCAAATTCTGAACACACTTAGAAATGAGGTCTGACTGAAGTTACGAAAAAAAAGTGTTAAGAAAGCAAATGTTAACGTTGTGGAATGCCGACTGTCATTTGATGCGAATGTCAGACAATTTGGATGATTTTAACCTTCAGTTTTGTGTTTATGATAATTTGTTCTAAGAATTAATCTTTGCTTTAATAAAGATAAAAATGAATTGATCGCTGAATGATTTTTTTGTGGACTTTCATTTTTTTATTTGTTAATTGTACGCACCTGTATGAAATATGTATGATATATATTTTCATCACTATGTATATATTTCAGGTGTGTTACATGAGGGAACATCTCAATGACCAGTTCGAGTTTGAATATGAAGGTGGATGCCTAAGGGAAACTGTGAGTAGGAAATATACCAGTAGCCAATTTTTCAGAAGTCAGGAAAGCTGCGCTGGTGTGGTGAAGAAAGAATTATGTTTGTCACTCAATGGTACACACTTAAAGCCTTATCATTATCCATTTTTATACATTTCTACAAATACAACATATGACAGAGAGATTTAAAATGTCCATTTAGGAGGTTGTTGAAGAAATTTTACACAGTGAAGTACATAGTTTAAGTCCATATTTGAAGAAAGGCACAGTCACTGTGTATGAGAAATAAACTGCAAACTATTAAATGTCTAGATCCAATCTTAAATTATACATGATGTTGCGTTACCTTTGTATTACTTATATTTTGCAAAAGAAAACATCGTGATCTCTTTTTATATTATGTTGAATAACTCTTTTGAAGAATAGTGTATGAAGGGTCAATGTATGATTTGATGTAATTTAGTGGAATTTTTGAATTGGCTGGTTGTTGAATTCCCATCCAAATTGATCTCCATTTTCAAAACAAATGATTGTGTAAGTCATTCAACTCTGGCTTTATTACATTTGTCAACCATGACTATTGAGAAAAGGTTATACATATACAATCCATATTGTTCTATAGAGCTAAAGCTTTTTTTTCCTTCCAGCAATGTGCAGAGATTCTGCATGAAAAACAGCTAGCACAGATTGGAACAAGACTCTGCTTTATGTGTTGTAGTGGAGAAATGTGTAACCACGAGTGTAAACTTGGTAAATATACATGAAAAAAAGAAAGAACATTTTGAAAAAAACAAGCGTCGACACCTAGCACCAACACATCACAGGGATTTTTATATTTGTTTTGATTACCAATAATTCGTTAAGAAATGATAACGTTTACCAATTGTATCAGTGTTAATAACTGTACCACAATGTGATAAAGAAACTAGGTAATTGATATTTCAGCAGACAGATTATGATGGGATATATTATTATGATTATGATATATAATATTCTAATTTTAGTAACAACAACTACTACAACTACCTCAACTACTACAACTCCGACTACCACCACAACTACAACCACTTCAACAACAACAACAACAACAACGACATCAATAACATCTACAACAACGACAACAACACCAAAAATAACGGCTTCAATAGCACCTACAACGGTTACATCACCTACAACAACGTCTTCAACAAATACAAAAACGACTGCAACACCTATCACACCAACCAGTACTTTTTCAAAAACCTCAAAATCACTAAGAAAATGAATAGTTCATAGTTCATAGTTCATAGTTCATAGTTCATAATGAAGTCAAAACAACTTCGCCTATATATAGTATTTCTATTTAAATGACATAAAACTCTAAGGATGTGCAAATCACAAATAACAATTAATTGTAATGCCGAATTTGCATTGAGAGAACATCTACTCCTTTTTTTCTTTAGAAAATTCTCCAACAGTCCATCCTGCTCAATCGGCGTATTTTAATCCACTCAGCTCCTTCCTAATAACCATTATCTGTTTCGGTCCAAATGCCTTTTGTGACTGGTAAGGCTTGATTTTCTTGGCTATGTTCAACTGTTATTTATTCAGCGAATGAAATGTCGCTATGCTAATATCTTGAATTCAACTGATATTTCCATCCGGGTTGCGCCTCTGTTGCTGGATGCGAGTCATCTCATTGGCTAAATAGATAGCTAGCGATACGAGGCTTTTGGATAGAAGGAGATCAGGGTATTTCCAAGGAGTTGAGTGCATTAAAATACGCTGATTTAGCAGGATACAGTCGTTTTTTCCTTTTTTTAGGTTTGACGTGTGGTGCCTGTGACCACGCTCGTCATCCTAAAGATTGTACACAAAGACAGACTTGTGGACTTGGTCAGGTGATTTATCTTGAATCTTCACAATCAAGATAATACTATTGATAATACTTATGGATTCCACCATCTTACTGAACGCTCAGTGATAGATTAGTTCCTTATTTTAGAATTTATCAATATCCATGATCATGAGCTGCGTGGTCAGATAATCAAATAAAAGTGCCATCATATTGTGAAACAAATCAATCAAATTCTGAACACACTTAGAAATGAGGTCTGACTGAAGTTACGAAAAAAAGTGTTAAGAAAGCAAATGTTAACGTTGTGGAATGCCGACTGTCATTTGATGCGAATGTCAGACAATTTGGATGATTTTTAACCTTCAGTTTTGTGTTTATGATAATTTGTTCTAAGAATTAATCTTTGCTTTAATAAAGATAAAAAATGAATTGATTGCTGAATGATTTTTTGTGGACTTTCATTTTTTTATTTGTTAATTGTACGCACCTGTATGAAATATGTATGATATATATTTTCATTACTATGTACATATTTCAGGTGTGTTACATGAGGGAACATCTCAATGACCAGTTCGAGTTTGAATATGAAGGTGGATGCATAAGGGAAACTGTGAGTAGGAAATATACCAGTAGCCAATTTTTCAGAAGTCAGGAAAGCTGCGCTTGTGTGGTGAAGAAAGAATTATGTTTGTCACTCAATGGTACACACTTAAAGCCTTATCATTATCCATTTTTATACATTTCTACAAATACAACATATGACAGAGAGATTTAAAATGTCCATTTAGGAGGTTGTTGAAGAAATTTTTCACAGTGAAGTACATAGTTTAAGTCCACATATGAAGAAAGGCACAGTCACTGTGTATGAGAAATAAACTGCAAACTATTAAATGTCTAGATCCAATCTTAAATTATACATGATGTTGCGTTACCTTTGTATTACTTATATTTTGCAAAAGAAAACATCGTGATCTCTTTTTATAGTATGTTGAATAACTCTTTTGAAGAATAGTGTATGAAGGGTCATTGTATGATTTGATGTAATTTAGTGGAATTTTTGAATTGGCTGGTTGTTGAATTCCCATCCAAATTGATCTCCATTTTCAAAACAAATGATTGTGTAAGTCATTCAACTCTGGCTTTATTACATTTGTCAACCATGACTATTGAGAAAAGGTTATACATATACAATTCATATTGTTCTATAGAGCTAAAGTATTTTTTCCTTCCAGCAATGTGCAGAGATTCTGCATGAAAAACAGCTAGCACAGATTGGAACAAGACTCTGCTTTATGTGTTGCAGTGGAGAAATGTGTAACCACGAGTGTAAACTTGGTAAATATACATGAACAATGTAAGAACATTTTGAAACAAAAGACAAGAGTCGACATTGAGGAATTTTCAGCACCAACACATTTAAGGATTTTTAAATATTTGTTTGGATTACCAATCACTTGTTGTGAAATGATAAAGTTTACCAAATATATCATAGTCTCATTTTTGCAAGCCAAATTGTAATAAATGCCGGACAAATAGTTCACCACTCACAGAAATCTTTCCCCTGACGTTTGCAACAATTTTCAGAACTCTGCAGGCATTCTAACCCTCAATAATGAAATTCAAACTACCCTACCCTTCCCGAATATTATGTTTTTGCGAGCGTTAGTCCTTACCACGTCATATCGCTAAGGCCGTGAAGAAGAACACATACAATTTCCCAGCTGAATATCCAATGAAAATAGCTAATAGCTTACGCATTTTCAATTACAGAAATATCAAAAAGGTGGTTAACTCAGTGAAGAATGCGTCTGTCATAAGTATCGGCGCTGCGATGACTGGATTTCCGGTGTTTCGTACTCGCGATGGGATTGCACTTGATTCGTTACCTCGTCGGTCTGAAACGGCATACGCCAATAAAGTGCTTCATCCAAAACTGTAAAACGGGCAAAAAAATGAAAATCTTTGCAAATGCGACAGGAAATATTTGTGATAGTGATCAGATTTTGTTCGTGAAGAATAATTAGTTCAGTTTAGTTGCCTTACAAAAATGAGACTATGACTTTAATCACGATATAACGAAAGTATGTAACCGTTATTTTAGCAGACAGATTTTGATGAGATATAATATTATCATTAAAATATATATGATATCATAATTTAAGTTACAACCACTACGTCAACTACAATTACTACTACAACTCCTACTACGACTACATCTACAACAACATCTACAACAGCAACTACATCACCTGCAACAACGGATATAACACCTATCACAACGGCTACACCACGAACCCGATCAACTACAATAACATCTGAAACAACAACCAAAACTGTTGATTCATCTCCAACTACTACAACAGCATCCCCAACTACCCCAACAACCTCTGAAAAAGGAACGTCACCAACAAAAGCTTCCATAACTTATTCGACACCAACCAGTAATTCAACTTCAACATCACGAACAAAATTACTAAATTAAATTTCATAATGAAGTGAAATAATATCTGCCCATTACATTTTTTCTCTATTGAGAAATTGTTTTATATAATAAACTTTGTTGATATAACCGAAAACTTCTAAATTTCTGTAGTTATTCTAAATGTTTCATTTCTAGGGTTAACATGTGGCTTCTGCGAACATGCCTCTAAACCTGAAAACTGTACAAGAAAGCAGACTTGCAGACTCGGTCAGGTAATATGGTTCCAGTAGTTGTCAGCACTGCTTACGTAGTTTACATTAAAAGTAACTGTAAATATAAATTATATGCCCCACAGTCTATCATTATTTGACAGTGCTTATAATCAAGAATAACAAGATCATCACTGACAGATTATTTTAAGAGAAAGTAAGATGCTGTTTTGCGTTACAAAAAATGAACATCAATTAAAGATCATTTTATGGGTTCATTTAAAAGGATTTTGATTGGAAATTACTGGCGCTTAAATTTCTAAAATCTCTCGAGAAATTTTTTATAAAAGCGGCTTCTTAAAACACTGCCCAATTAGCTCCGACGGACGACGTGAAAAGGATGCTGTGGTAACTAAACCCAATCAAATTGTATGTGACGTCAAACACGTCTCATTGTAGTTGACCCTACTTGTCATGATTCAAGGTGTTTGACTATCGCGTTCAATACCGATTCATCGCACCCATATTCGTCTAAACAACTTAGATCTTCGATAAAGCGATAGCCTAGACATCCAACCGGCCAATAACGTTTTTTTTCAATAGCATGATTTGCTTTTGCATTTTGAAACGCCCTATCATTTAAGTATCTGCAGTGACACCATATTTCATGTTCAATTCATTCCGCTGTATATCGAACACAGGTAATACTCATTCTTATTATGATGCATAAGAGGCGATCTTTAAGTGAAAGAAATATACTGAATGAAGTTTTGTGTTATGCCGAAATATTCGTTATCAATATTGATAAAATTGGACGGCTAAACACCCTTTGAAAATAAAAACATGTAGCTACTTAACAACTCAGCACAAACTCGTAAACAAACGATAGTATTAATTCAAAGGAGAGCATTTTCATGATACCACAAGACATGAGAGGCAAAAATTTGACGTTTCAGGTGTGCTACATGAGAGAAGGACTCAACGACAGATTCGAGTTGGAATACGAGGGTGGATGTATAAGGAAAAGCGTGAGTCAATCAAACCTAATTTATTATGTTTATAATCTCTTACATTATTCGATTACATTTTTAGCATAAACAGTGAGAAGGACGTGTATGACTTGATAGACGATATATAATCAATCTTTTTAAAAGTAATTGGTTACTGACCTTTCAGCAATGCGAGGAAATCCTACGTGAAGAAAAGCTAGCCGAGTTTGGAACAAAACTCTGCTTTATGTGTTGCAATGGAAACATGTGCAACCACGAGTGCAAACTGGGTAAATATCTATAATTCCTACCACAATTTTAAAAAAACAACTGTTCATGATATCTATGTCGATGAAAAATTGAAACAAAATAAACATTCAATTTGCTGAAAGATGTTCTTAAAATACTCTGTTCTGAAATGTATTTTTCACACTGAAACGTGAACGAACCTTTTATAACCCTTTGAATATACCATTGATAACTTCCAACTGTACAAACTGTCAAAATATTAAGGAAAAAATATCATACGCTGAATTTCTTTGTCTACTGTTTTACTTAATTCATACATGTAAGTACTTAATCATGTGTTAATGTACACCATAAAACACCATTTCACATTTATGAACATTTTAAATCTAGAAGGCTTTTGGATATGCTGATTTACAATTTATATAATTTCACTTTCAGTTACAACGACAACCAGTACCTCAACAACAACAACAACCACTACTCCTACTACTACTACGACAACCCCTACCACAATTACATCTTCTACTACAACAAAAGCAACAACAACATCAACTATAACTTCAACAAAATCTGCTATTGAAACAACGACAGAAATTATTAAACCCGACACAACAATATCAATCACAACAGGGCTGGAAACCACACCTAGCCAAGGTAAGCATTTAACATCAGAAGTAAAAGGCTGAATATAAAAAGACCGTATCAGTTTGGGAAACAAAGTTCTAATTGCAGATTTCTCTATTATAACATATTATAATATTATATAACATATTATAACACTGGTTACAATTAAGACCCATTTCTGATTCATCATGTTTCAAAAGCACTTTGCATCTTGGAGAAAGATGAATATACTACTTGATGGAATATAATGATCGTGTCAAAAATAAAGAGCCCACAATTTTTTCCCAATACTTGCTTGTTGAAGATATTTAATTGTAATATATATGCTGACACATCAGACATACGGACAGAAAAGTAATGTTTTCAGCCATCAAATGGTGGAACATGTGAATAAGAATTACATACAACAATAAAGTTCATACATGGCAAGTGACTCGAATATTATCATTGGTTATTACTGAAGCAAAATAATATAATACATTGCAGTATGACATCACAGTCGTGATCAATTGTGACGTCACAAAACCGTAACAATGGCATAAGCATAGCTGAATCATGATATATAAATATTTCTTTTCCAAATCTACCTAAGGTTTAGTGTGCGGTTCTTGTGATCACGCAACGTATCCAAAGGCGTGTTTTAAACCTACGACTTGCAGATCGGGAGAGGTGAGGAACCTTGGCCATAAAATATGTTAGAACGTTATCAATAATTACTAATCGCTTCACGTAGGAGGAAACAATTTAACAACTTAGTAACATGAAACTTTTATCGTAAGAACTAGAAGATTTGATTTCAGTCACCTTTACGATGCTCACATTTTCTGCTTAGAAAGCAGAAAAGCCGGAAATTAGACATATTATCTTTAAATATTATTAAGGACCGTATTCGTTTGATAAATGGTACGTTGATTAAAACAGAGCAGAAAATAGTGTCAACTTGTAAAAGAGATTACGTGAGCAGAAATAATTTTATGAAGCTATTAAGGGAGAAAATGCTGATTTGAGGACTTTAAAGATCCATTTTCATCTTTGCATAATTTTCTAAGTAATTTTAACGTATTCATTGCAAAATTAGAAAACGTTTAATTCAAACAATACGACAATCGGACCAAAATTCATTAAAATAATTACAATTAAACGAAAGGGCATTCCCGAATCGACTTGGTACTATAAATAGAAGGGGCGTATTATTTGCAAGATCGCGCAAAGGATTGTGGGACGTAAACAGAGGATGTAAACAAAGATGGCCGAATCAAGACCGAGTCGAAAACTCTTAGAAAGTTTGGAGGTAAGGAAACGTTTTCATGTATTGGAACAGCATTTAGTTCGATAGAATATACGTTTATCTGCTCGAATAAATAATAAATAAATATCCATCATCGTGATCGGAAACCATAACAATGAGATCGCGATAAACAGGAAGTATGGTAAATCCTACACATAAAACTGTGACGTCACGGATTGTGGGTTCGTTTATGGCTACGGCAAGTTTTGGAGGGTGGTATACTTTGAAATTAAAATTAAATACTTTCTCGTTGATTATAAATTCTTTTTATGGTCTCAAAAAATTGTTGAGGGATTTTTCTACAGAACTGTATAGTCGGATGTGCGATATATGAAAACGGAGTTATTACGAATGCAAAGTTGAAAATGGATCTTTAATTGACATGAACCATGAGAATTAGAGGCAGCGTACAAATAACACCGATATCATTATCCAACTTTGAAAAATTGTTCCGTCCTTTTAGCGGTGGTTAATGTAGATTAACTAATCCTTAAATAAGGAAAGATGACAATGATTTTTGTAAATCGAAAACATTAAGTTATTTTGATGAACCAAATAGTGAGTTTTTATTCTTTGTGACAGGTTTGCTACATGAGAGAAAAGCTCAACTACCGACTCAAGTTTGAATATGAAGGTGGATGCATAAAGGAAATTGTGAGTAAACGAAATAATATACCATTTTATAAAGTAGTACCATACAAATGTATACACAATTAGACAAAGATACCCCATGAAGGAACATTTGGATGAAATATAAAAGAACTTTGACAAAGTTTTTTCATATAAAAAGTATCCTTCGATCAAATAACCTTCATGAGGAAATTTTGAGTTTATTAAATCATGTAATATTTTGACAAGGTAGTTGAATTTACAGAATTATCCTTATAGATTCTTCATGGAGGAAATTGTGATTAAATAAAATCATATAACCATTTTACAAGTTCGTAGGATTTACATTTATCTTTATAGATACCTACATGAAACGATTTGTGAGTAAACAAAATCATATGACCGTTTAACAAGATAATAACATGTAAAGAAATACTTATTCCTTTTTGGAGCAGTTGCTCACATAAACAACCTCAAGAAAGTAATTATATATGTGTTTATACACAGGTTTTCAACAATGTTATAACCTTTCAAATTCAATCACAAAATACACAGTTCCTTAAAAATTAAATTCTCTTGCATTTTATTCAATAATATCTGACAACCAACGAAGTTTGCCAAAGAAATTCTATTTAAGAAACTTTCAATTTTTTCTTAAATTTCAGCAATGTGCAGAAATGCTGCGTGAAGAAAGTCTTGCACAGACTGGTATAAGGTTCTGCGTCATGTGTTGCAGCGATCACATGTGTAACCAGGAGTGCAAATTAAGTAATAATTAATTAATTCCTCCATTTCCCTACAAGATTCATTTTAATATATTTTTTGCATTAAACGTATCGGTATAATGCTTACAAATTATAAATGATATTGCTTTGAAATAAAACAAAGAAATGTTGTAAAAGAGTACTTACAAATTTTTCGCTTTGTTTAATGAATTCTGTCCTTTATCCTTTGTTATTCTTATTCTTTTATCTTTTTCTCTTCTTTATCGTTTACATTTTAGTTGGAAATGTTTTGAACCAATTATTCCAAAAAGGTTTTTCAAAGTCTGCAATAAAAGTATGCAATTTCAGACACAACGTCTACAACTACCGGTACGCCATCTATAAGTTCTACACCATCAATTACTACAACTACAACAACCACGACAAAGATATCACCAACAACTACATTGCTGAAAGCTACAACAGAAAATTCTACTGCAACAACAGCAACAACTACTACCACTACAACACCAACCACTGCTATTACTCCTACTACTGCTTCTACAACCACAGCAACAATAACGGTTTCTCAAGAAACAACCACACCAACTTTCTTTACAACTGAAACAACAATACGATCTTCATCCCCAACAACACCAAACGTAGGTAAGAACTATTATCTGTGTCATGTCTTTCAATGAATAAGAGGTATTTACAATAAAAATGGTATAATTTTTACCGTGCAATATCATTATTTCCATTTCTGCATTTGGTTCTCTTTAGCTCTTCGATTGGCGTCAGTTAATTTCTTGTGTAACTTTACAATGAATGAGGTAAAAACCTTCTTTGACCTCACTATAAATCGAACATTTGAGTATGTAAAGAGCATTATTTTCTATCCATGATATGATCAACAATCATAACTATAACCTGTTTATATACATGACAGTTTACTTTCAAATTGGCCATATGGGTCTATTGGTAAGCTTATATCCAATAACTTCGTGGCAAGAACAGCTCAATATGGAGTAATTGCTGATTGGTCCATCCTTTTCTTAGAAGTCATTCCTGAACACACCTATACAGAAAATAACAGAAATGTTATTCTCGAAAATACATACATTTTGAATACTGTTGAAGTATTGTACAATGTCCGATTTTGGTTATTTTGGCAATTTTGGTTGAGAAGTGGTAACATTTCATTACATAATCCGAATTTTCCATATAGGGGTGTTGACAGAAACATCTGGGAGGAATCGTCTGAGGGCAATTACTGCTAGACATTATAAGAGAAAGTGAAGATCATAGCGGACAAATGATTTACAAAATTGGCAGGTTCTGTTAGACATTTCAATGAAAGACCAATATCCTGTTCCAATTCGCAGTTTGTGGTTGTACGTTCAAAATTTAGTTACTGAAAGGTCGTAAAGGATGATTAATTAAGCAAAACGTTTTAAACATCTGTCAAACGTTTAAAAAGTATCAAATATTGATTTAATAACATCCAGGCAAAACATATGTGCCTTAGATGCTAGTTCCTCTTTGATTGTTTTTTTAAGATTGGTATAATTGCGGCCGGAAACCCCATCTGGAAATGTTCCACAATTCATCATTTATTTGACATAAAGTTGAGAGGGGAAATAATCTTTTTTGAAAAGCGCTCTAATATGATATGAGCAATACCATTTATCGAATGATAAACGTTTATCTCTGCCCATTATCAATCGTGAACCGATACTAACTATAGTAAGATATTTAGTTAAATTAAATGTTTTGACATTGTTTTAATTATCATTTCCCTCACAATTTTAAATATTAATGTATCATATCTTTAAATAAGTTTCAGAACGCTGATTATCTCTCCAATATATATGTATATAGATGTGTCATATATACAAGGGGAGATAATCAGCGTTCTTCAATTTTTTGCTATATGGTACAGTGATAGTTATCTAGATTATTATTATATAGATATATGACCTGATAAAAGAAGATAAGATGTGCTGTAATTTTACAGGCCTGGTGTGTCGAGTTTGTAACCATGCAAGCGACCCGAAACAATGTACCCAGACGGAAAAGTGTCGATCTTACGAGGTATGTAGATTAATGCATGAAGAAAACATGAACTGATCCGTGTGGAATCTAGGTATACAATAAATTCGGTTGGTAGAATGCAAGCAAGGTCATCTTTAACACCAATATAACTCTTTGGAATGAACCACCATCGTAGGTACAAGACAACGAAAGTATAATATGTCGATGTTGAAATGTAAAATCATTTAGTTTAATATAAAGTTCAAGCAAAATGCAGATATTCACCAAGATGCAAAATTTTCGATTCACAAATCGAGTACATAAAGATCTCCTCGATGGGTTTACAATGTGATTACATTTGAAATTATGTTCACGTGAATAGGTAAATGGCATTTGCGAATATATTGATAAAAAGTTAAGTTCAATTCTTAAAAAATCTAACACTTAGAGAGAACGATGAGTACGTCATCTACATTTAATATCAACACCAGCTCTGCGATTTTCTTCTTCTATCACATAATCTTTTCACATCTATAACGAATAAAGTTCTTTTGATGGGTCATTGACATATTGATCCGACATTTGACATATTTAACTATTGCATTTATGAAATCAACCCCACATTGGTTTTACATAAGCTCCTTTCATTATATTCTCAACAAAAAAAGTGAAGAACAACCCCGATTTTCAAGACACTAGTTGATATATTACATATGATGCAAAGATATCTAATGGTGGTGTGGTCCTTAAGTGTTTCGTAGATTATATATGTAGTCTTCTTTATCATACCAGATGTGCTTTATGAGGGCCGGGTACAATTCAAAGTTTGAGCTGGAGTATGACAGTGGATGTATAAAGGAAACTGTGAGTACAATTTATTACTTGAAGCTTTTCGAAATTAATAGAACATAATGCTAAATTATTTCGGTATCAACAAAAGATACCATTTTTAAAGTATTAAATCTTTTCGTGTTTTATTTTATTGTAAAAATAGAAGGTTAATGTGCATCGATTGGAATAGTAATGTTATAAACTTAATTTGTTTTATTAACCCCTAAACTTCTTATACAAATGCATAAATAGAGAGAGGACCTACAAGCATATTTACCTTTGAAGCATCGCATCTGTGATTCCAACGTCTTTTTATATTCCTATTCGAAAATGCAATTTAAAAGCTTTTATTAATAATTACAAAGAACATGTATAATAAACAATTTATTTCAAAGACTAACTTTAACACCATTAAAACAACCAATTTATCTTTTATCAAGAATGATGTTATTTAAGTCAGATCTAGGTTTTTGTAGGACGTTACGAAGCATACCCAACATGTATAATTATACATTCAGAGTGTTCATTAGCTGAAATTTTGCAAAATTTTTGTTGCAACATGTTGCCCCTAGGGGAACTTGCCGGAAGTCCTAGAAGCGCTCGTATTACAATAGAGACTAGTATAGGAATTTATGACAGAGCCACCTCTGATGGATGAGAGCAAGAAACAATGTGGCATGGATTTTATTAAGCTTAGACAATTGATGATTGATTTATTTCGGTGCCTACGCTGTGTACCTCGCTATTTCTGGTAGTGTCTTTCCCAACCATATCTATCTTTTACTTACACAGAAGTTACTACAAACGCAAAGTGTCTTCCTTTACGAAATGGATAAGAATCTTGTACTACCATTCTTGTAATCATGTAGAACGTACAATATTATTAATTTTACTCGCCTTAAGTGACGCCTTACGTTTGCGAATATATATTACGAGTCGCACGTGCAGATTATTAAATACTAATGCTGGAAGGAAAATGACAGCGTACACGTGCAATCAGAAGTGTTTTGGAATTAAAAAGCGAATATATATGCTGGCGTAGAAGTTTTCGGAATTGGTTAACTATGAGTTAAAAAGGCGATATGTAACTAATTACAATGTATATTTGAGCACATGTTATGCTACACCAGTGTATTTGTGTCCGCCAATAGTTCCCTGATATCCATCCGACCAAAAGCCCATAGCAGGATGGTGCTTTAATAGCATATGCTTAATTACACTACACTGAAAATAAACTAACATAGCAATATCTTTGTCATCTCTAGCTTTGTAACGAGATCTTGGAAGAACATAGACAAGGAAACCTCGGGATGAAAATCTGCTTCATGTGTTGCAAGGATAGTTTGTGTAACAACGCATGTGCAATTAGTGAGTACTTTTATATAATACATTACCCAATATAATTATCTGTAGAAAAAATATCAATGCGTCATAGTTTCTCTTCAATATGTAATGTTTTGCATTTAACGTTGTAATAAATTTTACTTGAATTTTATCTATTTTGCCCTAAACATTTGTAAGTTTCTATTACCTTTATCATTCAATAGCCTTGAATAATGCCTATAAACCACATTTTACGTTCCTGATAATATATCGCAGGGTAATGCACTTCCAAGACGAATTTCGAATGTCCTCAATAAATAGTATCCATCACCATTGCCCAATTGATATCCTTTCTTTCTAATGCCATAATGAAACGAATGATATTACCAAATGCCCCATTTAAACAAGTTACATTGCCATTGACCACCAGACATTCCGTATGCAGTAATAACTATTTCAGTTCAGAGAAAAGTCAGTCATGAAACGTTTATGCGCATATTTATAAGATTCTACTAAAAACGAGCCTGATTATAACTTGAATGAAGTATTCATGCTATCTTTATCATTATACTCAAACGTTTTGGTTCATTCGCGATAAAAAAATATTTTCTACCGAAGCATCACCAACACCTGCTCAAACTACAATCACTGCAACAAGTAATGCAACTACAACTGCAACAACTATGAAGATGATACCACCGTCAACGCCATACAACTTAGGTGAATATTTAAAGTTAACATGAATATAAAATAAATTAAAATTAAAATCAAAACAGACATTTGAAATGTTATGAATTATTTACATTTTATCAATATATCTTTTTATGGAAATATCATCGGGTTCGAACTCGCGCTGAAAGATGGTTGTTAGATATAAATATGTGCACATGTACACATACGAATAATATCATTGCTTATGTCTCAATTGATTAAGGGGTCTCCTTATACACTGGATTATCTTATACATTGTAATATACGATAATATATCAAAATTACCTACAGGTCCACCTCAATCGTCACCTCGTGTGTTGACATGTGGTTCTTGTAAACATGGTGCGAGTTCTCTCCCTTGCAATCAGACGATGACGTGCCAACCAAACGAGGTATGCTGCAACTGCCAATGTCAATGTAAATAGATAATATCACCCAAGTGTCTTCTGATGTCAAATAGACCAAAACAAGTTGAAGTTTTAAAAAATTCCCTTTATACACGAATGTTGATATATTTCATATAAAAAGAGTCGAGGGTAAGATTCTTTTCAACATTAAAAATGATGTTTCATTATCTTTTCAATACGTCAACTTGACGACGGCAGGGCAATCATCAAAATGACTTACTGTCATAACTACATCCCCTTGTATATATTGCTTGATCTCCTACAAGCGATATCTCCTGTGGAAGACAGGTTTCGATGATAATTTGTTTTCTGTGATAGTTTCGTCTCATCTAAATACTTAAAGTTATTTACCCCTTTGCTGCCCACGGTCATGGTAGTACATATCACTGTAAGGTTCCATAGAGCATTGTTTTCTAAAGAATTACAAGCGTATATTTAAAAAATCAACCTCCCTATGTTCATGGTTTTAGCATTGGGCATTGGCGGCTAGTAATGGAGAGTTCGGATTGGCCAAATAAGTTGAGCTCCAGTGAGCTGAAGAGCACAGAAATGGTTTAATCAGTCAAGTTACTCCTTGTGAGGGAACTGTATATATGACAAGCTAAATTATATAAATTGGATTGATTTTTACAAATTATAGTATTTATCATCCAGTGGAAGCTTGCTGTTTCTTGAGAGTGTGAAAATTACTCATTACTAGTGTTGATATTGTTAAGATTATACTTATATTTGATATATAATATAATATGTATGATATCCAGGTGTGTTACGTCAGGGAGGGAATCAACGAGATGTTTCAGTACAGACACGAACGTGGATGTATGGAGATATCTGTAAGTGTGTTTAAACATTTTATCCGTAACTGTCTAATCGCAATTGAAATGACTCCTGGTTTAAAGGAATTATCAATTTGAAATGAAAACGAGGATATACTTTCTTCAAGGTTAAATGGTTCGTGTTTACCTTTTCAAAAAGTTACCTAAATGATCAGGAACGGGAAGGGTTCTTTGTTTCAGCTATAACATACATAGGTCATAGGTAGAAATGTAACGATTTATCGATAGTATCGATGATTGCACCGTCTACTACGCGATACTAGTGCATGTATGCAAAACACAGTAGACAATATATCAGGATATCTATATCGTGATTGCCCATGATACATCGATGAATCGCAACAAGAGACAATGTATCCCGATATTATTTTTAAAAATTGTCTTAAAGATATGACTTTATAAACTGACAACGTTAAGGTTTTATTTTGTTTTAGGAAGGTCAAAAGTGATTAGACAAACAGAAAATATATAATATTTCTGATACTTTATCCGCAATTTCACAGCCACTGTGATTTTATGACTCATGTATACATGTAGTTCATATTGTTTCGCCTTGACCGGAATAGGAATATATTGTCTTGGCACTAAGGCCACGATTGTTAGGTCTAGTCGTTCTTCATCGTCTCAGAAAGTAGCGGTCAGAGCTAATTATATCAGCCATAACATAAAGCGACGGTCAGAGGTCTTTTATCAATGATAATAATTCCAATCAAAGGATTTTAATTATTGCGAATGGAAATTCTTAGAATCTTTTTCAGTATAAAAATATTTTCTTTTGAAAAGTTTGCTCTTCTCGCAAATTGTAAGTACTGATCTCACAAAAAAGAAATAGAATTATTGAATTGAGTGCTTGTAGAAATGAATATTAAAGCACTTTATATGTTCTTCAGTATTGCGAGGAAATGCTACGTGAAGAAGTATTGGGCGAACTTGGTCAAAATATCTGCTTCATGTGCTGTGATAAAAACCTTTGTAATACACACTGCAGTATGGGTAAGTGTATTACCTTACGCAATCAATTGTAAATAAAGGCGGAATTGTAAGTAAAGAAGTCATTCGAAATTGTATAGAATAATAATAATAATAATAAATATAGTCGCAAGCGACGACAAAAGGATTCAGCGCATAAAAAGCACATTCAGTACAAAGATAGTAATGTTAGCTAGCTTCACTGAAAATTTCATGAAGATTGGTGCATGCATTAAGCTTCAGCGGCATGTTTTATCTGAAAATTGCGATTATTGCAAAGAAGTTGATAATGTGCAAAAAGTATGCTACTTATGAATTCGCCGTGATTTACTTTTTTGCTCATGATGTAATTGCCTATAGTTTAAATCAAATTACAAGTCGCTAAGTGCATTTTGAAAAGAAATCCCATGTTAATTTTTCGAACTTTGGATCGTACTGTGCCTTTAACACTTAAGCCGATTAAGGCCAAAAGCTTATTGTGGCTTCGTCTCATGCAGTTCTATCAGACTGGCAAGTTTGGCTTTAATAGCTTTAGCGGTTTTGGCTAAATCGTGTTAACAAGAATTGTGGAATAATGAAAACCTATTTCTGGAACAAATAATTTCATAATGCGAACAAACTATGATACTTATGAATTCGTCATGATTTACTTTTTTGTTTGTGTCGTTATTACGCTTCCTTCAAAATAAGTTTCAAGCCTGTAAGTGCATTTTGAAAAATTAGCCCATGTTAATTTTAAAAAATGTATTTTTTCCCGATTTTGATCGATTATTGTGAACGAAAATGACTGTTCGCGACCAATGTTTTTATTGATTTGTAAAGTGCATATAGTGGTTTCACATTCCTGAGAAAATGGTGCAGTTGTGAGTCTGACTTTTTGAGTTATCGCCCCTTGAACATGCTCACATGTGCTAAGTCGCCCGACTTCGAAGGGTTGCTGAGTAAAAAGTATTAAAGTTTGAGCAAAAATTTCACTCAACTTTTATCCTCATTTCTTCAGCTACGAGATATGTAACTTTCAAGTCTGAGATGCTAGTATCTTCGGAGGAGAAGATTCTCAAAGGTGCGTGGGGTCCAAAAATTTCAAAAAGTCAAAAAATGTAATATGGCGGCGTAAGTATGCATGCTACGAAGTCGCCGTGTTTTACTTTTTTGCTCCAAATGTAATTGCCTATCATTTGAAAAAAGTTTCAGGTCTCTAAGTGCATTTTGAAAAAAAATCCCATGTTAATTTTTGAAAATTTGAGTGGTACTGTGCCTTTAACGCTTAATCCGATTAAGCCCAAAAGCTTATTAGAACCCCTTCTCATGAAGTTCTACCAGACTGCGAAGTTTCGCTGTTGTAGCTTTAGCGGTTTGGGCTAAATCGGGTCCACAAAATCGGTGGAAAAAAAATAAAAATAAAACACGCCAATAACAATAAGGATTCAGCAAAATTGCTGAATCCTTAATAAATGGGTACTTATTGTGCGCTATAGTCCATCCAAAGCATGCTCAAAGCGCTACACATTTATTACCCTGAAGGAATCGACTTTCGATGCAGCAACTAAGCGCTTCGCGCGACCATATAGGTAAATACATCCCGACTGGGTGCAATGTGGATGACGTGCCTTACCCATTGACACAACACAGTATAAAGCCCAGGTCACAAATGTTTGGTGTCTCCACCTGGATTCGATTGGTGAAAGCTCTTAAGCGATAAAGGTATCCCTGGCAAAAATGATTTAGTCTAGGAACGTTTTTAAACTTGGTAGCGATTTTGTTGTTTTAAGATATATTCAGGGCATCATGTGATAAGAAGGTTCGTCAAAATATAATTCTGTATTCCTTTTCAGCAACAAATCCGATGACTTCAATACGTCACCGGAGATCAGCTTTAAAAGTTGGTAAGTTATTCTGTCGGAAATAACATATCGACATGATATGTTAAAGAGACATAACGGGATTTTATTTGGGTTTCAAACGTTTGATATTCAAGTTATATCATAAGATTTGTATAATAATTTATTCCATAACTTTACACAGAAACAATGACAAAATATGGAACTTTCAATTTATTCTTCAATAATAAAATGTATTCAACTCATGCAAAATCCATGCCAAGGCAAAACTTTTAATAAATGTATGTAAATATTTCCATTTGGAAATATTTTCAGGTAAGGCGGGTGATGTCTCTTGAGACCTACGTACGAGAGGATGGCACGAAGAAGATGACAAAAAAATATTCCTAAAAATTGGTGTTGCATTACTTTTTTCCGGATGTATATATTTAAATAAAGTTGGAGTGGTGCGTGCGTCCATTAGTATGCTGTTTAAGCCGGGGTATTTCATACAATGCGTTCGATGATATTATTCCACGGTGGTGTGTTATAATTAACAGCTTGGTTCGCATTGATTCACTTTGCACTCAGGTGGCTTTTTTGTTTTGCCCGCGTAAGCGGGGGTAGTTAGGGTTCCTTCTGTGCGTCTGTCAATCTGTCTGTCTGTCCGTCTCGGAACTTTGTCCTGAGCATTAAACAGGTCATGCTAGTTTCACCAAACATCATACACGTATCAGCCATGATCCCTAAATGTGCCTTTTGAGGGTTATGCCTGTAAATAAATGATATTTGTTGTGATTTCCAAGGAACATGACGAAACCAGTGACTCTATGACCACGTCTTTTGTCCGGTGCATATCTCCAAAACTATATATGCTAGCTCAACCAAACTTTGTACCCGTATCAGACATGATACCCATATGTTCCTTTTGAGAGGAATTCTTATTTTTGCAGTTTTACATCGGAAATACGACTTAAACAGTTATTCTATGACTTTGTCATTTTGTCATGGGTATATTTTCAACACTTTACACGCTAGATTCATTAAACTTGAAACAGGATCAGTCATGATTCCTAGATGTCACTTTTCAGGGTATGACTTGCACCTGATATTCAATTTTTGCATGACATGAATAAAAACGTGACTCTATGACAAAGTTATTTGTGCAAATCATGGTATTTACTGCTAGCTTCCTTAAAATTGATACACATATCAACCATTAATCCTATGCTTTTTGAGGGTAAGAAGTACAAATGAATTTTAGTTTTTTTGGTATCTGAAAAAACATATTAACTAAAACAGTGATGCTATGATGCTGTCCGAAGAATATTTCCTAATTTATATATGCTAGCATCACTTAACTTGATGCACATATCAACCATGATCCCTAGATGGGCGTTTTAACGGTTAGGTCCATAAATGAAATTTATTTTTGCGGTTTCCATGGAAACCACAACAGTGACTCTATTCATTATTTCGATCATTTCTCTTTTATTGTACATGAGAGCTACACCAAACTTAATTTAAATACAAAATACTTAATATACCCATCACTGCAGACGGATGAAATTATTCTATCGGTGAAATCAAAATCAATTACTAAAAACATACAAAGCAGTATGGTTCATGATTCTGATGCGTTAAGATACAATAGTTGAAGACAAGGATATTTATTGATGATCAACTTTATTTGTCACCGTAGCGACGTTTCTCTAGATTTCGTTTCAGTCCATGATAATAGGGTATTCGGTTTGTATGTATAGTTTTGTTACTGTGGAAAATGAGGAAGTCAATCAACCAAAAAATTTAATATCCTTGTCTTCCTCATACTGTCGACAGCTATATACAGCCAACTCCCTATAATAATCCGTGACATGGAAATTTGAATATATTCAAGGTGAAATATTTCAACTCAATAATGAAAATTAGTTTTTTTAAAGAAAGATAAAGAGAGTATTAAAACATTTACAAAATACATAAAAAATGAACGGTGTGAAAGCAAATGCTTCTTGAAAAAGATCTAACGAAAGTAATCTGCAATGTTTTTTGCGTTAAGAAATCTGGAAAGATATGTTTATAACTATATATGCAAGAAAATTTTCATAACGATGTTTGAAAGTAAAATGTTCATAACGATATTTCATAGCAGGGAATCTGGTCATAGCGATATTCGAAAAGTACATTTACAAGAAAATGCTCACATCTAAATTGACTTGAAAAGATTTACATATATATTTGCAAAAACAATCGTTTCAAAACCTTTATTCCAAAAGAATACAACAACGTAACTTAAGAGAACATGTTCAGAACAATTACTGTAAAGAAAATTCCAGTACGACTTCGCAAAGAGTCTTGAAAATTACATGAAGCATAACGGAAATTGCTCCTTATTATTTGAAACAGTATTTGGAAGAAAATGAACATTACGTACAAAGTATTAAAATCTTCTGCAAAATAAAAGTAAGATAACATCATCAATATCAATAAAGATGCCATTGAGACATTCAGTTTTCATAGTATGTACTAATTCATCAATGAAGATAAGAAACAATATTGGGAAGAAAATGATCACTTTTGTTTTGAAAAATTATGAAACTAGCTTGGGTCATACAGCAGTTGTCAGTAGGGTGCCTTTTCAAGAAACGTATGTTTGGCATGACAGCATTATGACTTGTCTGATCCTAAAGTACATTTACATTGATCGAGGTGGCACTAGACATTATTGTATGAATGAATTATTTCCGTCTTTCTGATTGGCCTACTCGGTCACATGACAGCAATGACTTCAAGCGATGTCAACCTGTGTGGATCGCGAGAGGTTAATAAACCAATCCAAACACCTCCGGTGGATAAAAATAGATTTCGAAAATCCCGGTCTATCGGAAATACCAGAAGAATGGTAATTCAAGACCTAATTCATTTAATAAAACAATTACAGACTTCAAACTCGGTTGATCCAATGATTTATCGACCTTGGACATATGATATTCACCTCGGCTTCGCCTCTGTGAATATCACATGTCCAAGGTCGATAAATCATTGGATCAACCTCACTTGAAGTCAATAATTGTTTATTCCTAGTCAAGTCTTTTACAAAGGAGTGAAATCAAAGAGAGCCATCAAAACGTGTTGATCTGACACTGTGAATTCCTTACAATGCACTCAGTCCACCCAGCTGTTGCAATGGGTACCTAAAAACAGGATTGACGGAACTACAATCTCGCAAATAGAAGCTTTTGTGAAGGAACAGTTCTTACAAGGTAATATGTGTAAGGGATATTCGACAATTTGGTTTGTATGTTTATTTCTTCACCATGTTAATTGCCAATTTTTAATGATCAACACTAAAACTATAACATAATAAACGATTTAAAAGTAAATAATAATTACGATAACCACGACAGAACCTAAATATTTCTCAACGAATCCACTACAAAACAAACCGTATTTTTAAAATTTTAATATTTTTATTTTATAACGATTTCGTAATAGATTCTCCTATCCCTAAATTCATTATGCATCTATACATACACAAGGAGAGCTAAATTTTATTCACGTTATTCAAATGTTCTTATCGCTATGAACACGACAGATAGTGGACTATTTTCAGAAGTTAACTCGTAACTGGGAAAATGAGTTTCTGTGAGTATCGAAAATGCTCTTTGTAAAACATTATAACGTCTGACCAAACTGAGTAATATATGCTACATATAAATTTTTTATTCACAAATAATAACTTAAAATACAAACTTAGAGTCTCACCAATAAAACTTTTGGATAGTAGATCGGAACGTATGGTTTTATCAATTAAAATGTCATAATATTGCATATATTTGCATTGAATTATCTCTATATCAATAAACTTTAAAACATATCTTAATACTGAAATATCATTTTTTTCTTAAAAGTATTACACGGATTGTGAAAACTAAGATTAATTTCTATATCTTCAAATGTGACCAAATCCTTATCTTCAACGACCCCTTCAATTGTATTAGTAAATGTTCAGAATTACACAGAATTTGCGTGAACTGTTTTTTTTATTTATTTTTTAAAAACATTTTGACATATAGCAAATGGTATGCATACGCATATCTTGTATGAATATATAGAACGTCATTCTAGTGCATTGTTTTGGTTTGTATTGAACGAGTAGATGTCACAAAGAGCAAAGAAACAACGAGTTCGTCGATGTTCACGGATCAATGGACGCATGCAAGAACTTCTGTCCCGATTAACTGCTGCTTTTTGTCCCCTTCAAATATAATCAGACTGTGTATTCTGTATCTTTTGAAAGCAGTAGGAATGCTTTTTGATGATCTTTAGCTTAGGAATTCATAACTGATCACGCCAAACCGTTGTAACAAGTTTGAGCCCAATGATTGGGATGCTACATGTAATAAAATATTTTTTTAAATGAACGTAGAAATTGTGAGGGACCAATTTCCAAGTCATTTCTGGCCATTCCGCTCCTTAAAAAGAATGATGTAGTGTGGATTAACATATTTCACCTTTCGTTTAATACTAAACAGCGAAAAAAAACCTTTATGATAATTCTCGTAAGAAGACAGTTACCACCTTGACCAAAATATAAAAAGTATTAAATATGTTAAAATTATGTAAATAACTAAATTATTACTATTGAAAATAAAACTTACATTTTATTCATTGTCTGTAAGAGACACAAAGTATGAATATATTCATTCAATAATTCTCGCTTATTTATCCGAAAAGGAAAACTAAATGACAAATATCTTTTTAAAACCAAAATCGAACAACATTGTTTTGTGTGTGCCGAAACTGAGATCACACGTAACATTGGCAGAAAAATAAAACCTTTTCTAAATCTCTCACTCAAATATGATCTTCTACCTGTTTTAATTAAGTCAAGAAAATTTCATTAGACTGTTAAACGCGCGTCATTGTCCGTGTTTCGATCAGTGTCAAGACATTACACTGTCAGTCCTGAGAACAGAATCACTCAATCGATACCTCCATCAATTGTCAGTGTATTAGTCGATGAAAGCACACGATTTATAATATGTGACTCCATAAACAATGGCGTGTCACTTTAGAAGACTTCACGAAATTATCTATATCACGCGAGGTCGAATGGTTATGTAAGTTGGTCAGGTGTTTGACATTCATTTGTATCAAGCTCTCAAGCACAGCCATACCTTATATTAGGTTTTTAAGGACCATAATATGAACTATTAAGCACTTCGATATTAAAATCAACGTAGCACGTTTTTAAAATTCTAAGACTTAACATTTTCTCTATTTCATTTAAGTGTATGCATATTGTGTTTTTCGAAAGGTTACAAACATCTCATTACTCAACCAGATTATCCAGATTCGAAGTGTTAATTCGAACACTTCATCGGCCATTTTTGTGTGAATCATTTGAGGAAAAAGGGGGGGGGGTTTGAATTGCGTCGGTTAACTTGGTACATCCATGTAAGGGACGTATTGATTATAAAAGATTGTCTTGGAATAGGTAATAAATTTTGAGGGATCAATTTCTTTATTAGATTACGTGATACAGTGACTTTAGACATATATTTGGTGATTACATTTCAAATGTATTCGTATTTCGATGTATAACATTTAAAACTGTATGTTGACGTTTAAGTATCAAAATGTCCAACGGAGAATGTTTAAAGATATTACAAACCATCATAAAAATATCTAATTCAGACTTATCATTTTTCAAATATGTTACAGTCATAACACACTTATTCGTGCAGTCCCTGTTTGCAACACAGCTAAACGCAGGTAACTGCACAACAATTTTTATCTTTCGTTACTTATCATTATTCATTGCCATACTCGAATTTCATTGTTATTCGCTTAGGAAAATCTTATGTCATTTTGATAATGGATAACCGGTAATAATTGAAATATTGATAGCGGTTTACTTATAAACACCTGGAAACAAAAGTATTGCAACACCTGTTTTTAGAAGATCCAGTCCTGACGTAAATCAAAATTATTTGATTGATGAATATTCATTTTTCTAACATTAAACTATATCTGAAGATTTGAAAGTTCTCGTATTATGCCAAGAGAACACGTATGTGTTTATTGAGATTGCTGAACATTGCCACATATCAAGAAAAAGTTGGTGTTGCAAAACTTTTTTCCATGTGTACTTCCAGTTATCAATAAAGTATAAGGGAAACCGAATTGCATTGAAATCTATTTTAAGCCTGATTTTTCACGATTGATTGGATTCATCATTCTCTCCCAACAGAGGTAGCTCCGTCATAAATTTCTCTACAACCTCTGTCTTAATTCAAAGGTTTCTCGGTCTTCCGGCATTTTCCCCTAGCGGGACAATATTGCAATTTAAACTACCTGGCTATATTTCAGCCAATGAAAACAACGAATGCATGAATAACATATTTGATGTCACACAGGCCTGTGCAATGAAACAGTCGGAAAATGAGGCGTTTGTGTTCTGTAAAGACGACTCAAAGTGCAAGGTGCATATTCGAATAAACTTTAGCTTTTTGAAAGCTTACGGAAATAACTCAGGCGATTTGAAAGATAACTTTCGAAACGGCGTCGCTGATTGCACAACTAACTTTGATTGCATCCAATCAGCGTTCTACATTTCGTGCACAAGAAACCTTCGTATTAAGAGTTTGTTTAGAGATTTATGACGGAGCTGACTCTGTTAGGAGAGAATGGGGAACCATAAGAATTACCTAATCACGATTCAGGAAAAACTTTGCAAAAAACATCCTTCCTCGCAATGTTTTTTCATGGGTAAATAACGGAACGTTTACCCAAGAGTGAAATAGGTCAGCTAATACGTCTTGAACTTTTGAAAGAAGTATTAACAAAATGTGTTAGTTGAATATATTGATATGGTAATACATTTATACCAAAAGTTAAGACGCCTTTAACGAGAAAAAGCGGCTCTTATCATTACTATTGATTTTTATTGACATGTTTTTCGTTACCAAAATTGTATGAAGAGCTTAGATAACTAAGGTTCTTCTACAGCTGCATACCGAAAGTTTGTTCACTTACCACTGAATCGTAGTGCAAATATCATGTAATTTGGGTTTCGTTTCAACGTCAATAGAATTAATTCAGCAAAACAGACAATTGATCACCCACTGGCCATGAGTGAAATAGGCATTCTTGAACTCATTTTGGTATCTTCTGGTCTCTGGTGCAAAAATTCGAATTTTGGCATATTGATATAGACAGAAGGGGTCACATTTTCGAAATTTCGATTTCGTTAAATGTCAAATAAAATGTTCCATATCGAATCTCTGAGATTAAAACCAACATAATCACATTGACTCTGTGATAAAGAACAAACGTGACGTATTTTTTTAGAAGTTGATAACCTATAAAGGATTTTATGGAGAAACATAAAAATTAGTTATTTCGGAATTTTGACCCCTGGTCACTTCAATGTCCTGCCAAAACAGGTTACGGGCAATTGTCGGGTACGATGAACATTTGCCTTACAGAAGAATGGATCTTCATATGAGTAATGAAAATTCGATATTATACGTTTCTTTTTCGCAATGCTACGATACCCAAAAGGCATCTCAAATAACATGATATTTTCACTTGTATATACAGGTATGTGAACAAAATTTTGGCATGCAGCTGTATATTGAGCATTACAATTACTTTCTTCCAGAACCTATACACTGTTTATCTTGTCCAGGGGTGGGTAAACCAGAAGACTGCAGAACCACTCTTCTCTGTGCCGAGGGGGAGGTAACTCAATACCTTCTAATTGGGCGTTCTTAAAATATTTCAGGTGGAAGTGGGAGTGGAAAACGTTCTCTGAAAATCATTAATTATTGTTTTTTCAGTGATATTGTTACGATAGATGTATATATCACGATGATCAGCAATGATTCTGTTTATGACGTCACAAAAAGAGCGCGTGACCAGTTCATTCACTGATTCATGGCCAGATAGATCTAAGCGGCCCATCAAAAGTGGCACTCAAAAACGGCTTTCATTACCAAACTAAACATATTTGAGTAGCTACCTTTGACGCACTATACAATATTGTAATCAGACATGCATATATTCCATAGTAAATAGTGAAATACGTTTGTGGTTATGTAAACTTTAAGGTATATGAAGATATAGGCATACAATGAAATACTTATCATTATTTACTATTGACCTGCAATCAACAATGAAAATGTTAACACAGTATCTGTCAGCTTGAAGATATAAAAACCTATGGTCAACTGTGCAAAAAACGGACAAATTATGGACAGTTGAAAACTGAACTAGTAATGTGTGCAGCTTTAGAATTTACCTAAACTCTTAACTGAGAACAAAGGATGAAATAGTGTTTATGAAAGCAATGTTGTAAGTTAACCGAGTTGATAACATAGTATTAGCATTGATATACGATTGAAAAAAGTGGCTGTCGTTTCCGCTTTTCTAGTTGTAAACAAAATTTTAATATTTCCGATATTGTGGTAATGTGGATTTAATGCAACGTTGCATAAAATACTTTCGGCATATTATAAAATCAACTTTATTACCAGAGGACGTTTGATGATAAATTACGAGGTGGATTGCCTGAGTGCATATCGTAAGTAATATCGAGAGATATGAAGTATCTGTGCATTCGCTGTTTTTACGAAATAGTGGTGTATACTAGTGCGCTAATCATTTAATTTCCTCTTTGGCTCCTTAATTTCATTAGTATTTTGTGGTTAACACGATAAGCATAGGTGATAGCCTTCTCCACTTCTCCCCTTCTTTTCTCCAGCACGTTCAAAAAAGTATTCCTCAGTTTCCCCTCAAAAGAAATATACTTATGACAAATGCATTTTTTTAAAACAGCTCATTACCCGGCCCAATTATTCGTAGAACTGCTGACGGCCATTTCGTATGATGGTCAAAACTAGAAAGTACCTGATAAAGATTATGTGTTATTTCCAATGCTACATTATGTTTCATTGTATTTTGTACCTGATGTATTTTAAGGTGTCTTTCCGACCTTATAAGGACCAGTGTTGCTTTTAATGTTGTGACCAAAGATTTTATGATGTGTATATGTTACACATGACACGGAAATAAACTATATTATTATTATAATAATTATTATTATTATCATCATCACCGTTATTATTGTTGTTGTTTTTGTTCTTCTTCTTATTATTATTATCATTATTATTATTATTATAACATTGCTTATTTTACAGATATGTGAAACCCAGAAATACATCACCGATGACGGACACGTGTTATTTGAGCTAGGGTGTAAACAGGTGGATGTAAGTGAACTTAATCTCCACTTCATCAATAAATAATGCAAAATAACCACAAACATAATAACAGTAGGACGCAATATACTTGTGACACTCCAAATACACCATCCTTAACTTGACTCTAGCTAATTCTTAATAACTCCACCTACGATTAACCTTAACGAAACCGACTCGTAATAGAAAACTTATTCCAATTTGAGAGGGGAACAAAAACATAGGAGAAGGGTAACGTAGAAATGTTAGGGATTGGTCAACCCCTTGATAGACAATTTTAATATAATGCCTACATTCAGTATGATTTAGATCGACCTTGTTCCGAGGATTAATGTTTTTTTCAAATTGTGAAGAAGAAACCCCCTGATATAATGAGTTCGAAACCCAGTAGATTAAATCTTTTCAACACCGTCATCAAGCTGAGCATAATATATTATGACTTTGTTTAGAAATGGATATTCATGATATCTAGGAAATGATAATAGTATTAGTTAAGCATTTAAGAAAACATACGATGAGTTCATTGTCTTTTGGTAAAAAGAAAGGATGGCACTTAGGTTAAACGTAGTGTAAAGTTGTTTTGTGCAACAGTCCACATTAAAGAAGTACGAGTTTTCAATATGATTCTTTGATTCTCAGATATGCAAATCGACTAACGCCCTGGTAGGAACAGACGAGCTAAGAGCGAGGATCAACAACACTAGAGCGTATCCTCTGGTGGGGAGACGACAACTGGACAACATAGCCGCCTATGTGTGTATAGAGTGTTGTGATACACCTTACTGTAACAACTTCCTGTGTGGGGGACACGGTGAGTGTGATTCCAGTGCAAGCTGAAAACGAGGCTTCAATGTGGTATGTCCACCCTTGCTTCGATGCTTTATCGAGTTGAACTATAACAATTGCGGTCAAAGGATGTTCTCCTCGTATTCCCGTATAATTTTCCCTTTTCTCTGATCTGTTTTATACACCAGACCTTTGAATTTCAATCTTCTAACCCATCTTTTCCGTGTTTATCAACCAATGAAAAGGCTTGGTGTGTGGTTATAGTAGTTTGTTTCTTGATATTTGGATAATTTGTACGAGCGATTTGATTGGCCTGAAAAACAACTATCTGCTCTTTAATACAGCAATGACAGTATCCACGAATTAAAGGCTTTGAACTACATAACGAAAGAAGGTAGCTATCCATTGAAATGATACCAAAGCCATTTGCCCGAAAAGTTGGATTTGAGAACTTTATAATTTAAACAAAATATCAAATCTTTTATCAAAACTTGTTAGCTACTATTTCCAATCGACCCAAATTTCTCATAGAAGGATCAATTTAGGAAGGTTTATTCGCTCTCCACTGAGTAAGCTCTATCATATATTCCTATACTTACCTCTGTGCTAATACGAATGTTTCTCGGTCTAGAGATGTAGAAGCCTGATTGGATGCAATCAAAGTTAGTTGTGAAATCAGCGATGCCGTTTCAAAAGTTGGCATTCGAAGGCTTTAGTTAGTTCAATTTGCTTCAGGATAGTTATATTCAATTCGATGTGCACTTTGCACTTAGTTAGCCCTTTTTTATACTTTCTTCTACGAGTACGGTTATAATATCGGATTGCGTAATTAGGTGTTTGGCCTTATGAAGCCAATGCATTATGATAATGAATTAAAATTTAAAAATAGTTTTACTCTCCCTTTAAATAAATTAAGCATGATTTTGCCCCAAAAATATTATTATTAATAATACTTATTACATAGCAGTTACTGCAGAATAGATTGTCGACAGAGGGTAAAACATCTTATTACCCACCTCAATTGTTTGTAGTCGTAAGGTGTGAGATATCAAGAAAAAACTCCATTTATCCATTTTAGTGTGAACAGCCTTAAATCTTTCATGGTAGAGAAATATATCGATTTGTGTACCTGAATTGAACTCGGTACTACTTGTATTGACACTGGGGTCGGAAAATAATGAGTTTGCGATTAAGTTTGGATGAGGTTTGTTTTGTGTATTCAGAATTTTCCATTGTCTACACATAATTATAGTTAGATTCTGTCTCTCTAAATCGTTACAAAGAGTGTTTTTATATATAATTTGGTCAATATTACGTGTTGTTAAATATAATTAAATTGTATAATTTCCTTGTTTTGATGGCGGTTTAGTAAATCTCACGCTTATATCAACAGAAACTGCTTTGGAGTGTTTGAGTTGTAGAAATGCCGCCTCACTTGATGAGTGTAACCAGATTGAAGTCTGCAGGCCACATCAGGTAGGTTGATTAATCAATTAATTGAGCAAAGAGGTACAGCTTTATTTGACAGCGTTCTTCATGCACAAACTCTCTGGATACTAACATAATATCCACTTCCGGTTGATGACGTCATGATTGTTATGGTCGTCGCTTCACATGATAAATCATCATCAGCATATCGTCAGACAAATGGTTCTCACAGAACAATTGGAAGATGTTGACATTTTGCCAATGGCATTTAAAAGGCGTTACTCACTCAGAAACACGTCGACAACATTTAATCCAATGTCATTGAATAATTCTTTAACCTTCAATATCAAGGCTTTTAAAATCGAATTTAGAAATATTTGTAATTATAATGCGAAATTCCTTTATTAAGTATTCAATCAGCACAATTTTCAAAACAACCCATATCATTTGAAACATGATAATGAGCTTAGTTATTTTTCATATTGTAAAATTGTAAGCCAGTTGGTAATATTTCATTCGTATATCCTATATGGACCAATGACGAACAAAAACACCAACTATATGATCTATTCAATTATAATCTTATATCGATTACAAAATGTTTTTAATGAAAGAAAGGTCAAAACGAGGTACTTTTGGTGCATTTCGTGCAGTTTATTTCGAAAGTCTTTTCAACATTGTGGAACTCGTTCAATATGCCGAATACCTAATACGCTCTACCTATACCACAACAGAAATATCCCGCCACAACATTTTTTAAGCACAATGCTTTACCCGATTCATAATTCTTGTATGCAATCATCGTCCAACGCATGGTTTTAAATTGCACGAGTCTCTAATTAAAACCTTGCTTACCATAGGTCAAAATTCTTGTTTTTATTGCAGCGCTCTCCTCGGCGAAAAGTTTTTAATTCTTTATTATTCATTGTATTATCGCGAAAAGCACAGAAAAGTACGGGAAATGCGTCAATGCCTATCTGAATAAGTCATTTGGGTTGGCGTAGGAATAAGCCATGCGTTTTAAGTTTGGAATGTAATTGACAACGAGCGTTGGAAGATGGCAGCAATCAGAATTATTTATTTTCTAGTCATGCTACGTATCAGAAGAGCTAACGGATCGCTTTGAACTCCGATACGAAGCGGGTTGTCTTGCGGAAACTGTAAGTTGACAAAAATAAGTATATCAAATATCTTAGTGAAATGTACTTGCACAATCTTTCACACAGGATACATACGAAAGATTAAGAAATATACTCAACAAGTAACACAACGTATGTTTGATAAATTTTGTATGTGGCTTAAATAAGAGCGAAAATATCATATATACTTACTTTAGTTGAAATAGCCTTTCTAAAGGTACATATTCATCTCTAAAATGCAAAAAATACAATATTTTCTTGTTTTCAATAAAAATCGAAACCACGACAATATCAATTTAATAAGTCGAAAATCTGCGTCCCATCTACATGTAGATTAGTTGAATGGCCTACCCACCACTACAAATCTATATTTGTCGTTGTGTCCGGTTTTCGGTGAGAAATTTCGACTTAATTTTATTGTCACTATACTGTACTCATTAGTATTATAATTCAAATTTCAGCCACATCCACTGTTTTCCGATCAAATAAGACCATTTATACAGTTTGACATACTTGACCCCCAAAAAATGTGCCCCTTTAATATGTTAAAGCGTTTTGTCTGAATGCAATCTTGTTCGTGAATTATTTAAAGGAACAAGCAACCTTAAATCCAGCATTGAGAAGAGAAGGGTAAAGATATCTGTTTCTGTGAATGTTGGTTCTTTCGTGATATTTCAAAAAGTTAATCGCCGATTAATGAGTTGCCTCATAGGTCAGACACGGTCGATCATTGATAAAACTTGTAATCTGGGTCAATTACGAATGTTACTTAATAGTCTTTATTCTATTTCACTGTTAAAACAAACAATATAATCTTTTATCAGGAAGGATATGTTTTTTGTCCGATCTAGGTTTTGACAAAAACATATTAACCGTGTACAATCATAGACGACCATACAGAAGTATAGCAAAGAAATTTTTCTAACGTGGAGTTACTGCCAAAGTGCAGTTACTGCCAAAGAGATCACTCGCAAAATTAGTTCTCTGTGTGTTGCTTTTTTGTGCAATTATTTTACCGTATATTAAATTCAAATTTCAGAACTGTAAGCGAGAAGATCGTTGTTTACGACATAGCGTTGAATGGGTCTACATAATTAATTGTTCTTTGGGTATCATCCCTGCTATACAAACGATGGCGTTATGTAACTACATACAATTTATATATGAGCGCTTCACTACACTGACAACAAACAGAGATTATTCCCCAATGAAGTGCGTCACATTACTTCTATTTACTTTACATTTGAATCATCCGGGCAAGCACAAATTTTGAACTAGTTTCGTATGATTCATATGCCACACTTCCGAGCGTAATTTCTAAATTATCTATTTTATCCCGTTTGAATCAGATGGCAAAATTCAGACAGCGGTATACAGCTGCACATCAAAGGTTTGTTCACTTACTACTGTATCTTAGTGCAAATATCATGTAATTTGGGTTTGTTTTGAACGTCAATAACATAACTTCAGCAGAACTGACAAAGAATCTCCAATTGTCAATGTGAAAAATAATCATTTTTAAATTACTCTGGGATTGTCTCGTATCTCGAGCAAAAATTCAAGTTTTGGCATGATAAAATAGACAGAAGGGGTCACATTTTCGAAATTCCGATTTCTAAAACTTTGAATAAAATATTCCATTTCGACTCTCTGACAACAAAATGAGCAAAATCATATTGACTTAATACAAATGAACAAACATGATTTGTGTATAAAGCTGTTAGTCACTTATCAAGGATTTTGAAGTGAAAAATAAAAATATTTTTTTTCTATATTTTGACCCCTGGTCACATCAGTAATCTGCCAAAAATTATTACGGTTAACTGTTGGATCTGAAATACGTTTGCGTAAAGGTGTAATGGATCTTCTCTTCTATATTGAAAGTTCTAAATTATCCCTTTCTTTTTCGCAATGCTACGATGCTTCAAAGATATGCCAAATTATATGATATTTGCACTACGATACGCAGGTATGTGAACAAACTTTTGGCATTCAGTTGTACAATCTCATTGAAATCAGCCCGAAATTAATCGCTCGTACCTCGCTGCGTTTTTTGATCTGACAACGGCCCCATAAAAGCCGTGTCAGACGGCCTTGACCGTGTCCTTTCACCTCCAATTATTCTAACCAATCACGGGTCCGCGTACATATCGGTTGCGTTTGATCAACAAAGATTGCAGAAAATTGAAAATAAGGGACGCTCTGAAAAATGTTTTGCCAAAGTTTTGAATATATAGCATAAGAAATTAACATCATTGTTGTTGCAACTAAGATCTTTCGTTTTGAATTGATCAGCTTTGTTACTGAAAACAAAATTGTCACTTTTGAGATACACACCAGTGGCGGATCAAGGAATTTTGAGTGAAAGCGAAGGAGCGAGAGGGGGCACCCTTTGGGTCATCCATTTTACTGTCGATAATCCCCGGGGGTAGAAGGTCGAGGGTCCGGTGAATCGTCAACCATTGCACACTTCTAAGTTCTAAATATATAGCCGTATGTCATTTATCAAATGCAAATGCAAATGTTTCTGTTTCTACAGTTGATTTATTTACCTGCCTCCATTCAGAAAAATACTTAATTTGAAATTTAAAAATTGAAGTGAATTCCTCGAAACCCTTTGACAAAATTATTGTCGACCTAATTTTGATCAATAATGTGTCGTAGTTTTGTTTTGGTAAATTTCTACACTATAAATTTTTATAAAATAAATTTTTTGAAAACGTCTTTTCGAAAAGAAGAAGAAAATACCAAATCAAACTCAAATATTGTCACGATAATACATCTTAATCACTATCTTCCTCGGGTCGCAGACATAGCTAAATTTCCGACCAAACATGAGCGTATTCATCATGATAGTCAACACACCCACGATCATTTTACGTTCATCCCAGCTCGGCTTTTCCCGGGTCCATTCAGGAAAAGCTCGAATCCCGAGAAACAAAGGTTAAATGTGATGTTTTGAATGTCAAATCGACAGTTGCCGAAGTCTTTCCAGCCTCGATTCTTATTGGCTGGCACAATCTGGCGGTCAAGGCCGTCTGACGCGGCTCTTATGGAGCCGTGGTCAGATCAAGAAACGCAGCGAGGTACGAGCGTTTAGTTTCGGACTGATTTCAATGAGATTAGCAGTTGTACTTCTCTTGCAACTGCCAGCTACCTTGACTTATGCCGTCACAAACAATTACCGCTCTTGAACGCTGAAACGAACATAAATAGGCAAAAGAATATGTGCACCTGTGCACAAAAGAAAATATGTCACTGTTGATGTCATATCATATGGGTTTTAACCTAAGATAGCAATATCTTTTTCATCTCCAGCTTTGTAACGAGATCGTGGAACAAAGACAAGGAGGCCTCTGCTCCAAGTGTTGCAGGGATAGTTTGTGTAACAACGCATGTGCAAGCAGTGAGTTCTGTCTATTCAATACATAATCGAATTTAATTATCTGTTGAATAAAATATCAATGCGTCATAGCTTCTCTTATATATATATATATACATAACGTTTAAAGGTTGTAATACGTACATCTATTTTGCCCTAAACATATGCAAGCTTTATGACATTTATGATTCAGTAAGCCTTCATAAGACGATTTCTATTTCTAATGCCTATTATATAGTAAGGAACTTACAATCCTAATGTAAGGATATCGCTTTTGATTAATTAAATAGAGATCTTTTATGGCACGTTGTTGCAACGAATAGTATTCACGGTTATATGTTAGACATTATCATGGATATGTACTCAAAATCAAAAGTCTGCGTAAAGTTATCACAAACCACTATTTCTGACTATTTTGACAGTCTCAGTGGCGTGAGACAAGGTTGTATTTTAAGTCCTTTGTTATTTTCCATGTTTATTAATCAAATACATACAGTTATGGAGCACGATTTTGATAGAGGTATTTTTGTTGACTCAGATTTTCTAGAATAATTCATGTTATTATATGCCGATGATTTGTGCTTGTTTTCAGATTCTGTTATAGGCTTACAAAAGCGAATTAACGTACTTTCGCAGTTTTGCAAGACATGGGGTCGCTCTGTTAATTTTGATAAGATTGAAATTCTTGTGTTTAGAAACGGTGGGAAATTTAGAGCTTATGAACATTGGTCAATGGATAGTATTAAGCTTCATGTTTCAACATATTATAATTTTCTTGGTTTAACATTTTCAAACAGATTATCCTGGAAACAAAATGTACAAAATTTAGTTATGAAAGCTAATAGAGCAATGGCAGCAGTCAAGACATTTTCTTTTGAATTGAAAAATATTCCCCCGTCTGTGCTTTTCAAAATCTTTTGTAGGACGTAATACGTGGGCTTCAAATGTTGAAAATATACTATTCATGTACGATTTGGTTATGTATGGAAAGCTCAGGGTGTTGGTAACAATAGTGAATTTTTACGTAACATATTAGGAAAAAATGGTTGTTGTGTACAATGCATATTTGCTGACATTAATGACAGATCTTCTTTATACCTATATCTACCATCAAACAGACTTTTTGTACAGAATGTTACCTGACAACTATCGACAACAAATCGAAAGAATCACGCCGTAGAATTACTTTGCTAAGAATACGTGCCCTATCAATACGTAAAGATACTGGAAGAAGAGAAGGAACACCTAGATTTCTAAGATTTTGTAAGTTTTATGAAGATGATGTTATTGAAGATGAGCTACACTATTTATTCAAATGTCCTTGTTTTATTGAATTAAGAAGAAAGTATATCCCAAACTTACCTGACAATGTTAATATCTCTTACTTACAAAATGTTTTACAACGTCAAAACTCAGAAACTCTTTCATCCTACTCATGTTTTATAAGAGATGCACTCACTCTGCGTTCAATGACTCTATCATATAATTAACTTTCATTGTATATTTCATTGTTCTCTCAAATATAATGTTGTCTTGTTTTGTATATATGTTTTGTACGTGGGCCTAAGGCCTTTTACTGAAATAAAGAATTGAATTGATATCGCAGTGTATTCAGTAGGACGATTCAGAGGACGATTTCTATTTCTAATGCCTATTAACGACATTTTACATTCCTATTATATATCGCAATGTAACGCCCTTTCAATTTCGAATGTCCTCAATATAAAGTTTACATCTCCATTGCCCTATTGAAATCATTTCTCTCTCATACCATAGTGAAACAAATGATATTTCCAAATGCCCCAAGTTACATTCCCATTGACCACAGACTTTCGGTATGCAGTAGTAACGCAAATTGTCACTATTCCCGATCAAGGAAAAGTCATTCATGAAACTTTTATGCAAGTATATATAACCTTCTAATTAAACGAACCGGGTTATCACTTGAATGATATATTCATGTTTTCTTTATCATTACACTCAAACGTTTTTCCCTCATTTGCAATAAAAAAACTTTTGAACTACTAAATTTTTCTCCTGAAGCATCACCAACACCTGCTCAAACTACAATCACTGCAACAAGTAATGCAACTACAACTGCAACAACTATGAAAATGTCGCCACCGTCAACGCCATACAACTTAGGTGAATATTTAAAGTTAACATGAAAATAAATTCAGAATGTTTCCCTATATCATTATAAAACGACGTGATACATTTGAAAGATACTTGAAAGTGAAACTAAAAGTCTTAATACGTACTAAGCGTTTCATTCCCAAGTCATACCATGAGTCATAATGAGTCACCATGAATACTTATTCACATCACATGTATTGGTATGTACATGAAGGAACTCTACTTTAAAATGAATTGACATCGTAAACATCGATTCTCTCTCCATATCTCGGATGTGATATCATTATTGAATCATATTAATAAAAGTTTGAACATTCAAAAAGATTATTATTTATATCTTAAATTACGATTACCTCTCAAGTATATAAATATGTCTGTTTATCGAAATATCATTAGTAAATCGCACTAGATATCAAATTGTATAGACGGTTAAATTATACATACTAGAGATTATTCCGAAGAAAAACTTTCATCAAAATCTTTTAGTACACTTTTTATAGTAGCTTTGTACTCGTTTTAAGCCATTGAATCGTATGAAAATATCCAGGCGACTTCTCTTGCGACGGCGTTCTTCAGTGACGTTACTAAAATACGATTAATTAATCACGGACGAAGAAGTTAGGGAACTCGCGGTGAAACATGGCTGCTATATATTGATATGTGCACATATGCACATACGAATGTGCATCATTGCTTAGTCTCACTTTATGGGTAAGAAATTGATCTATATATTGCAATTTCCTACAGGTCCACCTCAATCGTCACCTCGTGTGTTGACATGTGGTTCCTGTAAACATGGTGCGAGTTCTCTCCCTTGCAATGAGACGATGACGTGTCAACCAAACGAGGTATGCTGCAACTTTCCATATCAAATAATTAGAGAATCTCACCCAAGTGTCTTCTTATGTCAAATAGATCAAAACTAGTTGAAGTTAAAACAATTCCCTTCATACACAAATGTTGATATGTTTTATATAAGAATAGTCAAGCGTGAGATTCTATTAAACATCAAAACTTATTTTTTATTGTCTTTCCATGACGTCATCTTTATCATGTCAGTGCATGATGACGTCATTATTTGATAATGTAAAACACTTGTGATGACCTTAACTTTACAACGGCAGGGCCATTATCAAAATGACATCCTGTCAAAACGATATCCCCTTGGTGATATCGCTTGAAGGGGATACCGCTTGATCTCTCTTCTGTCATAGTCTCTTCTAATCTTAATGCTGAAGCTGATATGTATTACCAGTGTTTCCCACGTCCATTTTAGTTTATATCATTGTGATGTTCCATGAAGCGTTATCTTCTTAAGAATATATATGAACGACTTCCCTCGTAAATCATAACATTATGAAAACCTGTTTTGCACATTGCACCTAACTTCGTGGTTTTGACTATGAGCATTGGCGGTTGGTGAAGGAGAGTTCTGATTGGCCCAATATGTTGAGCCCAAGTGCACAGAAAAGGTATACTCAGTCAAGTTACTTCTTGTCAGTGAACTTTATATATGACAAGCTAAATTGGATTGATTCTTACAAGATGTAGCATTTATCATCCAGTGGAAGCTTGGTGTTTCTTGAGAGTGTGAACAAAACTCATTCCTAGTGTTGATATTGTTAAGATTATACTTATATTTAATATATAATATAATATGTATGATATCCAGGTGTGTTACGTCAGGGAGGGAATCAACGAGATGTTTCAGTACAGACATGAACGTGGATGTATGGAGATATCTGTAAGTGTGATAAAACTGTCAAATCGCAATTGAAAATACTCTTAAATAGTTTATATGAGCTATCAATTTGAAACTAGGTTAAATAGTTCGTGTTTACCTTTTCAAAAAGTTACCTAAATGATCAGGAACGGGCAGGGTTCTTTTCTTAGGTCATATCATAAAATCATAGGTCATCGTCTCAGCAATATCTGAAAATAGCAGTCAGAGGTAATTATTTCAAGCATTCGATGACGTAACGGGTAATCTATAATCAGTGATTGATAATCCCATTCAAAGAATTTCAATTCTTGATAAAATAATTTTTTACCCCATCAGTATAAAATTATTTTGCGTTCAAAAGATTGCGCTTCTCAAGAATTGAGTCGAATCTAAAAAACACCGAAATAGAATTACTGAATTAAATGCTTGTACAAATACATATCAAAGTACTTTACATCTTCTTCAGTACTGCGAGGAATTGCTACGTGAAGAAGTATTGGGCGAACTTGGTCAAAATATCTGCTTCATGTGCTGTGATGAAAACCTATGTAATACACACTGCAGCATGGGTAAGTGTATTACCGTACACAATTTATTGTAAATAAAGACAGAATTCTTATAAGTCTTTCGAAAATTGGAGGAGTATTATACAAAACAATGTTAGTGATGAAAACTCTTTTAGCTATTCCACACTACACGTTTACGTGACATTAATGCCCGTTCTAAGGTGAAAGAAATAGAGAATTAAAGACATCCTAAAATGCGTGAACAGGTAACTTGATTAAAGACACTACAACACACATATTTTTGCGCCCAAAGTGTTTATGTTATAGCATTAACAAAAACCTATTTTCCAAATACTTTATATGGTAGGTTACCAGTGTGCTGGTCGTTAGTAATATCGAGATTTATGCATAAGTTGTTCAATATTCATGTTTCATTACGTTTCAGACGTTTCATTAACATAAAACTAAGAACTCCTTTTCAGCAAGAAATCCAATGATTTCAATACGTCACCGGATATCAGCTTCAAAAGTTGGTAAGTCATTCTGTCGTATCGACATGATTTGTAACGGGATTTTATTTGGCTTACATACGTATCAAAACACCAATAATGATGATGTTCATGAAAGTTGCGAAATATGATAGTTCTATAACCTCTTGAACACTATCAATTCAAAACGTTTCCAAAATTGACCAATCAATATTAGAATTATTAATGAAGAATTAATGCTTTAGAAGAGACATGTTTTAAATTGCGTTTTTGCAAGCATCGACGTTTTCGTACGTGTAAAAACGGGTATGTAAACCTTTACGGACTACAGTCCGCAAAAATCAGTATTTCCATAAATTTTGAGAAACTTTGCATAATATTCAAGTCATATATTGAATAATTTCCAAGTATTGGAAATGATTATCATTAGATTTGTATAAACATTAATTCCATTAATTTACACCTTTGCACTATGAAACTTTCAATTAATTCTTCAATAAAAATCTATCTAACTCATGCCAAATCCACGAACATTTAATAAATATGTAGATGAGTCAATTTTGAAAATATTTTCCAGGCAAGGCGGGTGATGTCTCTTGAAACCTATTGACTAGAAGATGGCAGGAAGAAAGATGACAAATATACATTCCTAAAAATTGGTTTTTTTTTTTTTTCCGGGTGTATATTTTAAATAAACTGCTTGCCGTAGTACGTGCGTCCATTCATCAATTGGTATGCTATTTAAGCCGGAGTATTTCATAAAATTCCTTCGATGATATTATTCAAAATTTGTGGGTTAATTAAGAGCTTTGTATATGTTGCACTAAGGTGGCATAACATCGTCACGATAATAACGAAAATGCGTATAGAAAATGAAAAATCACGATTTCACACGAGCTAGCATCGGCTGGATAATGGCTGGTCAAATAAGACAAAGTTAGTGTCCATTACAGTTTCCCTGTAATTGTTATACCCCAGCCTTACAGCGCAAGCGGGGATATACAGAGTTCTTTCTGAATGCATGTCTGTCCGTTCTAGAACTTTGTCCTGAGCGCATCTCCTAAACTTGAATACTAGCTTCACCAAACTTCATACACGTAGCAGACATGATCCCCAGATGTGCCTTGTTAGGGTGAGACCTATAATTTTTTTTGTTTTCCATGGAAACATGACTAAATCAGTGACTCTATGACAACATATTTTGTCCGGTGCACATCTCCTAAACTTTACATATTAGCTTCACCAAACTAAATACCCGTAACAGTTATGATCCCAATAGGTACGTTTTGTGAGATAGACGTGGAAAAGGAATTCTTATTTTTGCGGTTTCCATGGAAACAAGACTTAAACAGTTACTCTATGACTTTGTTATTTGTTAGTGGTATATTTAAAACACTCTACATGCTAGTTTCGTTATACTTGTTACACGTATCAGTCCAAGATGTGACTTTTCAGGGTATGACTTGCAATTGAATTTTATCTATTGTGGTTTCTAAGGAATCATAACTAAAACAGATACTCTTTGACAAGTCATTATTTACTGGATGTGCTTTTTGAGGGTAAGTAGTACAACTGAATTATATATTTTTTGGTTTCTGAAAAACATGACCAAAACAGTGAATCTTTAACAGTGATATTTGTCCGAGGAAACTCCTAAATTATACATGCTAGCTTCACATAACTCTATACACATATAAACCATGATCCCTGGAATTGCCTTTTATAGGTAAGGACCATTATTGAATTTTGTTTTATTTGCGGTTCCCATGGAAACATGGCCAAAACAGTGACTTTATGAAAGTCGTTTTATCTGGAGCATGTCTCTTTTACTTTATATGAGAGCTGCACCAAACTCAATTTGAATACAAAATACTTAACATAACTAAAACTGCAGGCGTATGCAATTATACTATCGGTGAAATCAAAACCCATTACTAGAACCAAAGCATAGCAATAGGTTTCATGATTCTGATGTGTAGATACAAAAGTTGAAAAACGGGATATTTATTGATGATCAACTTCTTTAGTTTTCACCAAAGCGACGTTTCTATAGATTTTTCGATTCACGCAAAAGGGGAAAAGATCAGTTAAAGGTATTCATTTTATATGCATATTTAATTTTACTGTTGAAACTGAGGAAGTCGATCATCCAAAAATATCTTTGTCTCCCTTAAACTACCAACTAAACAAATGTCACGTAGCAGCCCATACAAAGGGAAGTAACTCTGTTAACGGCAAGTCACGTTAATCAAACGGTAAAGTATCCTTTTTTCCAGATAATAGTCCGTGACATCGAAATTTGAATAAATTCAAGTTGAACTTCTGGAACTCAACTTTATTTTTCACCAAAGCGACGTTTCTATAGATTTTTCGATTCACGCATAAGGGGAAGAGATCAGTTAAAGGTATTCATTTTATATGCATATTTAATTTTACTGTTGAAACTGAGGAAGTCGATCATCCAAAAATATCTTTGTCTCCCTTAAACTACCAACTAAACAAATGTCTCGTAGCAGCCCATACAAAGGGAAGTAACTCTGTTAACGGCAAGTCACGTTAATCAAACGGTAAAGTATCCTTTTTCCAGATAATAGTCCGTGACATCGAAATTTGAATATATTCAAGTTGAACTTTTGGAACTCATTTATAAGAAAATAATTTTTAAAGAAAGATGAAGAGAGTGTTATAACATTTACAAAATAATGAACGGTGTCAAGAAAATGCTTCTTGAAAGCAAAACTAACGAAAATAATGCGTGCAATAATGTTTTGCGAAGAAATGTTTCGCCATGAAATATGCAATCTGATTAAAATTAGATGAAGTATCGCGCGCTAAACATTTGTCCATCATCAATATGCGATACTAACATCTGACACTATCCCGCTAGAGGGGTCACCAGATTGACATTCGTCCTTGAACTCCCAACCAACCACCTATTGAAATATAACCAATCAGATTACGCGTTACTTCCATTGTTCGGGTCACCGTTAAAAGGGCGGACGAAGAACGCGAAATGGCTTGCGGTGATCTCGTAGACAAAAAATTCGTAGATACGGGAATTTCGTTGACAACACAATTTCGTAGACAGTGAATTCGTAGACAGTATAAAAATTGTATTTCTAAGTCAATATTGGCTATTATTTTTAATTATCATTATCTTTTATAGTAGTTTATATCATCCCAGGTAGCAATTCAGCATCGTGTGCCATCACCGGGCCGGTACGGTTTATCACCGCTTGTGCGGCACTGGGCCATTACTGGCATAGTGTATCAAACCGGCACTGGCCCAGTACTTGACCAGTACCAAAACTTATTGAAAATATCAGCATTTTGGCTTGTCATGTCGACTTCGGGCCCTCATAGAAATTGTTAAACATTCTTAGAACTTCCAGATAGTGATCAATATTGAATGTTACATATTAAATTGTTTTAATTCTTTCAGTCCGAACTTTTGTCTATATAGCAATGTTTGTATTGTTATATACACAAATATTTAGATATAACAAAATGTCAAAAGATGAAATATTACAATACTAACAGAGGAAGGGGACGAAGTGAAATTGTTATCGATCGAGAAATGTGAAATTTAAAACTAAACCTACACCTACAACATAGGAGAGGTAATCGAAATATAAATATAACTTTCAGATATTGAAGATGACAAAGCATCCGAAATAATTACAGACACGAGTAATTCATTTGTAAATGATATAGTATATCATTCATATATTATTGATTTATTATTCATTTTAGTTCAGTCAAACGAAAGGCAAAGCATTAGACAAGAGTGCCTGTTACCTTAATTTATTTTTTAAAAGATCACACAAGAACTAAAAGAATTGAAAATAACACATGAATTTTGGATTACTTTAATAGTTTCAAAACACAACAAAATTGACTGTTATAGTTTTTATTCACTTTATTTCTTTAATCGAACCTATTGGTGTTCGAATCCTTGAGTTTGATAAAAAAGGTTTGTTATCATTACTTCTAATCCTATTTTAAAACCTGTCTACGAATTCACTGCTCGATTTGTCTACGAGTTCACCGGATTTCGTGTCTACGAAATCACTGCATCCCCACGAAATAGCTGAAGAATTTGGAAATTCCAAACTCAAAGTCGAACAAGTAGAAATTTTGCATTGTTTACTGAACCGTAAAGATTGTATAGCAATTCTGCCCTTTCACATGTATTGTAAGGTGGTAAAAGCAAGAAACGAACTCGCTAAAATTCGCGTCGGATCGTTGTCAGGTTCTGCACACCCCTCGATCGGGTACTAGTTCCCGTTCGGGAACCAACACCCCGATCGGGATAATAAAACCGTCTAAAACACGGACAAAAGTGTTGTTTTTCTTTTTCTTTTTTAATTTCACTTTGGCGCATCACGACAAAGGTATCAGGGAAACAAAACTTTCGGACAACTATCGGCAAAATGTCTGTGTGGAAACGATGCCGCACTTTGGTCGCTACCCCGTCCAAACACAGGGCCCCTAGCGTCCTAACTTTCTATTCCACGCTAAAGAACCGTCGAAACGCACAATGGCCTTCTTTATGGTATTTACTCTCTCTTCACTCAAACGCAGTTTTTCTTTAAAATACTTTCTTACAATTTCGGCACCCGTTTCTGAAATTTCCTTTTGCACAAAAGAGAAACCATATATCACGCAAATGTTCGTCTTACAACACACCCGTTTGGGTGTAAGACAGGAGGACATGGCGCCTTCTGTCAATATCTACATTTTTCAAATATTTATATTTACAATACATGAAATGTCAATATTCAATGATCGCTTAAGAAACATGCTAACTCCAACATCTTTGTGTAGCAGCGCATATGGGAGGGAAACCCAGCGCGGAATACACCGAACGAAGCACTTGCAACAGATCGGCTGTTTTCGCCATGCCTAACTCCGCGCAACACCGAACATACGCTGTGTGGAGTCCAGGCTGATGGCATTAATAGCCTAGAATTTGATTGGTTAATTCTCGTAAGCCCGGGACATTCAACTTAACGGGGCAGTGTCAGATGGAATATAGCTTGTTAAACTGAAACGAAACGAAACGAAACGGAAATAAAACGAAACGAAATTAAACAGGCGGAATTCCATCTGATTTTAATCAGATTGTGAAATATGTAAACAAATATTAATGTAAGTTTTGGAATGATGATTTTCGTAACTGTATTTACAAAGAAAAGTACATGTTCACAATGCATTGTGAAGAAAACGTTCACAAACGATGTTTTAAAAGAAAATGCTGACATCTAAAATAACATGAAATGATTTACATGAATATTTGAAAAGAAAACTTCATATGTTATTCTAAAAGAAAAAAAACATGACTATAGAATATATGTTCAGAAATGTTTTTGAAAAGAAAACTTCAGAAAAAAATTCGCGGCGTGTTTCGGAAAATGACTCTTTTAAATTCTTAACAGTATGTGTATTAAAAAATGATGATGCCAGCGTTGGTCTTGAGTTTGGTGCCTCTTCGAGAAACGTTATATTTGGTCTTGTAGCAGTATGACTTGTGTCATACAAAAGTACATTTACATTGATCGAGTTGAAAATAAACCCTCTTAGTCAAGTCATTTACAAGGAAACGAAATCAAAATTTATGATCTTGGTCTGAAATGTCTTCGTTCCTTGGTAATACATTTCATTACATCCACTCAGTCCACCTAGCTGTTTCAATGGGTACCTAACTACTACTACTACTACTACTACTACTACTACTACTACTACTACTACTACTACTAATAATAATAATAATAATTATAATTATAATAATAGTAGTTTGTAAACAAATAAATAAACAGAAAAAAAATCAAAATAAAAGTAATTGATAATAATGAGAACAACAAAAAACTAAATCATTGTCAAAGATTATATGACAAAACAGACCTATTTTTCTACATTCCTGAAAAAAGCAGATCCTTTTATGGCAATTTCAAAATAGATTCTCCCATCCCTAATTTCACAATGCATCTATATATATACAAGGAGAACTAACTTTTATTCACGTTTCAGTCGGAATGTCCTTATCTCTGTGAACACGACAGATGTTGGACTATTTTCAGAAGTGAACTCTTAACTGGGGAAATGACTTTCTGTGAGTATCGAAAATGCTCTTTGTAAAACGTAATAATGTCTGACCAAACAGTCATATATGCTACAGGTGCATTACTTATTTACAAATATTATCTGAAAACACATATTAAGAGTCTCACAATAGAATGAAACTTTTTTTTGGGTCGTATTTCGGATCGTATGGTTTTACCGTTTAAAACTGTTATGATAGAACTTGCTTTGAATTATCTCTACATGAATAAACATTAACATGTATATGAATCTTTAAAAATCGTTATTCTCAGTTTTAGCGCAAGACTTCTAAAAACTATAACTTCTATTTCATGATAGTATCCTTAAGGACCCCTTCATTTTATTTGTGAAAATTCAGAGTTAAACAGTTTTATCATAAACTGTTTTACATTTTGAAATATTTTGACATAAACCAAATGGTATGCATACATTATACATCTTATAAAGATTTTGTCGAATGCAGGCGGTTCTGCTAGGCGTCGCACTTCACCTCTCAAGGCTTGCACGAAATTCTATCATGATTCTTTGCTGCTTAATTCTCCTTCGAATACAATCAGATTGTGTATTTTGAATATTTCTAATGCTGTAGGGATGATTTGAGATGATTTTTAACTTAGTAATTCATGATTGATCACTTAAAAAAAATGTTACGTAACAAGTTTAGGCCCAAATTTGCATAATTACTTATTATATAAGCTTTCTAAATTCAACACTCCAATATGAACTACCTTTTTTAAAAATTCTGTTCAACTGATAAACGCTCGTCATTGTCTGGTTTTCTATCATTCTTATGACTGTATACCATTTTAGTGTCAGTCCTCTAAAGCGAATCATTCAATTGATACTTTTCACAAACTCATTTTTACTCAGTCGATGAAGTAACACAATTATCATCTTACCATATGTGAATCAAACAACAAATGAGTGTCTTTAAAATACGTTACACAATTATCTATATTACACGAAACAAAAGAGTTGTTATTTGAGATGGTCTTTTTATTACCTTTTTAATTACTTATTTTAAAGACCATAATATTCACTATCAAACTATCGCAATATTAAAGTCACTGTAGCACGTTCTTTTAAGTTCTATTTCTTAAATTTTGTCCTATTTCATGAGAGTTTATGCATAACTCATGTTCTTAAAAAGACTAAATCATCTCATAAGTCAACCGTATTATTCTCATTCGAAGGTTCGCCTATCAAGTGAAAAGGGCAAAAGCCATTTGTGTGTGAACACTTTAATCAATTCAGGAAAGGGAAATTCATTCGCGTAGCTTAAAATTGAAATTGGTACATTCATTTAAGTGTACTTTAAGAATTGTCTTACTAGGTAATATCTTCCCCTCTTTGTGAATTCAATTCATTCACCTTAGAGTACGAGCTACCGTGCCTTTAAGCATAGAGATGTGGTTTCATAATTCAATAATTACAATATGAATTCATATTTTGATATATAACATTGGAAACTCAATGTTTACGTATCATATCATGATAATAACCACTACTGATCTATCATTTTTCAAACACGTTACAGACATAACATTCTTACTCCTGCAGTCCTGGTTTGCATCACAGTTAAATGCAGGTAAAGCATTACAATTTTTATATTTCATTATTATTTTTTATTTCCATACTTGAATTTTATTACTATTCGATTAGGAAAGTGTTATATTATTTTGATAATGAATAACCATGAATAACTGACATGTTGATTGTGGATTACATATATACACCTGAAAAAAAGTATTGTATTGGCTGTTTTAAAAACTTTCAGTCCTGATATAAATCAAAGTTATTCGATTGAATATTCATTTTACTTAAGATTTTTTCTAACGTTAAACAAAGTATGTAAATATGAAAATCAACCCTTCAGTAATTACCTAGTTTATCATTGTGAAATACACATAAAAATAAACCTTTTTAAATCGCCAAATTATAGGATCGAAGTGTTTTACTGAAGCAGCAATATTTTGATATGGAAAGTCAATGAGATTTTCCTCAATACTGATATCAAGACAAAAAGACTCTGAATCTGTACTTGATGTAATCCCTGTGAACTCATTTGAATCGTCCCTTATTGCCTGAACAAGACGCTGGAGCTGTTTGTGAGCTCACTGGTTCCATTCCGTTTTAGTATTGTACTTGACGGAAACAGCCTGCTTCATCAGCATAATTGAATCCGCTGATCGAGCTCCTACCATATAACCTGATCTTCAAGCCAAAGCCCTCGTACGGCTAGCGCGGCTTGATGTTCGTGGCTGTGCTCACCTGTTATTGTTTAAGCCAATGAAATGTCGTTATCCAAGGAGCTTGAAGCTACTCTTTTGAATTTTCCATCCGGGTTGTGCCGCTGTTGCTGGATGCGAGTCGTCTGATTGGCTGGTAAGATAGCTAGCGATACGAAGCTTTTGGTCTAAAGGATATCAGGGTATGTGGATTCAGCGGATTCAATCAGGATGTGTCGGAAAAAGTTCTTGTATTGTACCTTGAGAACACATATGTGTTTATATAGATTGGTTAACAATCGCACAAATTAAGGTAAAAGTTGCATTACTTTTTTCCAAGTGTACTTCTCGTAATGAATGTACTTATATAATACAAATAAGGGAAACCGAATTGCATTGAAATCTAAGATAAGCCTGATTTTTAACGTTGATAGGGCCCATAAGTATGGCGTTATCACACTTCAGGATAAACTATTTGCAATTAACATCCTTCCATGTTTATTCTTTGGGCAAATAACCGAACGTTTACCAAAGAACGAAATAGGTCAGCTTATACGTCTTAAACGAAGTATTTACAAAATGTATATGTTGATTATATTGATATAATGATAAATTTATACAACAGGTTGTAATCTTTTAGAAAACTAAAATGCCGATTTCACTTTTCTTATTTATGAAAACCGGCTCTTATAATTGCGATTGAGTTTTATAGAAATGTTTTTCGTTATAGTGATTTTACAAAGAGCTTAGATAGCATTAGAACCTCTAAATTAAGCATTAGAATAATTTTCTTCCAGAACCTATATCCTGTTTATCTTGTCCAAGGGTTACTAGACCAGAAGACTGCAGAACCACTCTTCTCTGTGCCGAGGGGGAGGTAACTCAAGATCATTAAATGAAGCGTCCTTAAAATATTGGAAATAATCCCGTTACTTATCTTGTAAACAGCCCAAAACTTTTGCCAGGTTTCATTTGAATACATGTGTGTTGACAAATCTATATTTACTGTCATCACTTTTAACTTATTTAATTATATGTACATTAAACTTGCAATGTTGAAATGTGTCTTTGTAAATTCTACACAAGATAAACTGGTTATCTTCATTTTCCAAGATACTTGTACACTATCCATGTTTTATGACTGAAAACCGTATGGAAGCTATACATCAACAAAATCAAGTGAACGCTTCACAGTATTTTCTATTATAGATAAGAATCTATTTTACATGACAAAACAGCCAGGTCAGTTTAAACATACGAAAAATGTTCTACAAGAAAATTACTTGACATGCTTGTTAAATGATATCAACGAAACTAGGGACATTTATATCAACACACAAATTCAGGTTAATTAAGATCGTATGAGAGTGCGTCTTCGAGATTGATATTTTCGTTTAGCCCGTTTATCCTCTTTGATTTGCGACAGTTAAACATGACAAAAGAAGAAGTCAGCCTCCCCCAGTGTTATGACGTCAGAGGCTATAGGCATGCTAGACACAACCGTGTATTCATATAAATGAATATAAATGAATATAAATGAAAGGGATTTTTGCTTTAATATATGGGTATCATTTGTATGATGAGATACGTATGGAAGCGCATTGTTGCCAGCATTGAGAAAAATTTAGAAAAGTTCTAATTAGATGATAGTTTCATCTAATAAGATGATATTTTCCTTTAATTCGATGGTAGTTTCATCTAATTAGATAAAAATTTGATCTAATTAGACATTAGTTTCATCATTGTATTCAACATCTAATTAGCTCATATGCTATCATCTTATTAGATGGTACTATTATCAAATCAGATGATAGTTTCAACTAATTAGATGATACTTTTATCTATTTAGATGATAGTTTCAACTAATTGGATGATAATATTATATAATTAGATGATACTTTTATCTAGTTAGATGATACTTTCATCTTATAAGACGATAGTTTCAATTAATTAGATGATACTTTCAACTAATTAAATAACACTTTAATCTAATTAAATGATGCTTTCATCTAATTAGACTATAGTTCTACTAATTAGATGAAACTTTCATCTAATTTATAATGTTTTATCTAATAAATGATTGTATTTAACATTTAATTAGTTAAAAGTATCTAGTTTTAGTTGAAAGTATCATCTATTAAGATGACCGTATCATCTAAGTAGATGAAAGTTTCATATAATTAGATGAAGGTTTCATATGATTAGATAAAAGTATCATCAAGTTAGTTGAAAATATCATCTAATTAGATATTGAATACAATGATGAAACAATGAATGTCTAATTAGATGCAGCTATGATCAAATTAGATGAAACTATGATCTAATTAAATGAAACTATGATCTAATAAGAAGAAACTATCATCTAATTAGATGAAACTATCATCTTATTAGATTAAATCATCATTTAATTAAATGAAACTATCATCTAATTAGGTAAAGTTATCATTTAATTAGATAAAACTATCATCTAATTAAAACTTTTGTAAATTATAACCATTTAATTTCCTCTTCCGCTTTTAAATTACATAGATATATGTTTATGCTAAATGCATTTTTTTCAAAGGGACATACACCTCATTTTTCAATCCAATTTGTTGTAATCGAGAAGAAATTATCAAATATTAAGCAAAAACTGCTGACGGCCATTTGGTATCATGGTCAAAACTAGAAATCACCATGTCTTATTGCGAATGCTACATTAGAACATTGCTTATTTTACAGATCTGTCAAACCGAGCAGTACATCACAGATGAGGGGCACATATTCTATGGGCTAGGATGCAAACAGGAGAATGTAGGTGGACATTGCTCTCTACTTCATCGATAAATAAACTTTAAATGGGTAAGGAGTCGGACTCGCTTATTTGGAGTCCGGACTTGAATGTGAGTGCCAAGTGGGCCACCTTTGGTAAGCAGAACTGGCGCTGTGGGATGAACCAAACGTCCGGTTAAGGTGCCTAACACTGACGCTCATGAGATACCATAAAAGGTGTTGGTTGATATAGACAGCAGGACGGTGGCCATGGAAGTCGGAATCCGCAAAGCAGTGTGTAACAACTCACCTGCCGAATCAACCAGCCCTGAAAATGGATGGCGCTAGAGCGTCGGACCTATACCGATAAAGAACCCCTCGGGGGAGTCACGCCGCGACGAGTAGGAGGGTCGCCGAGGTGAGCGTGGAAGCTTGGGGCGCGAGCCTGAGTGGAGCCGCCTCGGGTGCAGATCTTGGTGGTAGTAGCAAATATTCAAACGAGAACTTTGAAGGCTGAAGTGGAGAAGGGTTCCATGTGAACATCACTTGAGTCAGCCGGTACTAAGACATAGGAGAACTCCGTTCCGAAACCAAAAGAACCACAATGATAGTAACGTGAGGACTGCTTCTCCTTACACTCAAAATACGCCATTCTTAACTTGACTTAGCTAATCTTAACCAACCCTATCTACGATTAACTTTAACGATACCAACTCGTAATAACAAACATATCATAATTTGAGAAGGGAACCTTTGAAGGTTTAGGGTGGCCAATGTCTAGATTTACAATTTTAAAGTTAAGTGCGATTAGAATCGAATGTGTTCCAAGGATTTAAAAGAAAATTGGATGTGGTGCGACCGTTGTGAGGAAAGAAACTCGTGATATCATTTGTAGTTTTTTTTCAAAACTTTAATTTTTCTGAACACAGTCGATTTTAATCAGACTGTGCCAACGTTGAACAAACGAACACAGGCAATTTCCAAATGCCTTCTCTCGCTCGATTTTTTACACATGGATAGTGATGCTTTAACAAATTCAAGGTGAGCATGATATATAACGATTTTTTGAGAAATGAACATTTATGATATCTAGGGAAGTCTAGTATTAATTTGAGAAGCGTTCAAGAAAACTTACGATAAGTTTATGGTCTTGAGGCAAAAATGAAGGATGGCACTTTGATTCAGTTGTGTAAACTTGTTTTGTTCAATGGCCCCCAGAAACGCAAAGAAGTACGAGTGTTCGATATGATTTTAATGCGACTGTAAATGATTCTCAGATATGCAAATCGACTAACGCCCTGGTAGGAACAGACGAGCTGAGAGCCCGGATCAACAACACCAGAGCGTATCCCCTGGTGGGGAGACGACAACTGGACAACATAGCCGCCTATGTGTGTATAGAGTGTTGTGATACACCTTACTGTAACAACTTCCTGTGTGGTGGACACGGTGAGTGTGATCCCACTGCAAGCTGAAAACGAGGCTGCTAGGTGGTGCGTCAAACCGTGCCGCAGTGCGATGCTTTAAAGTCATAGTCTCAATTTTGTAAGGCAACCAAACTGGTCTAATTATTCTTCACAAGCAAAAATCAGATCACTTACACCAGTATTTCCTGTCGCGTCTGCAAAGATTTTCATTTCTAAGCCCGTTTTAAAGTTTAGGATGACGCTGCTTATTTGTGTATGCCGTTTCAGACCAAAAAGTTACCGAATCAAATGCAATCCCATCGCGAGCACAAAATACCGGAAATCTAGTATTTGCAGCGCCGATACTTATGACAGACGCATTCTTCATTGAGTTTACCACCTTTGTGTTATTTCTGTATTATTCATATAATTTATTATTGCCATTAACGTCTTATGCCCATCCACGAGGATGTTACCAAAACGAAAAGTGTTAACTACGGCAAGGCAACCTGTTAAAAGGTGTTCACACAAAAATGGCCGCCAGCAGTTTCCGCTTGAAATTCGATACTTCTTTAAGATCTGATGAAGATCATGCATTTTGTATAGACATATATTTATTATAAGGAAGGAAGGAATATTTAAAGCACTGTTTAAAAAATGTATCATTTCCCCACAATGTTCCTATTCATAGTCGTCATTGCAACATATTTCCACAGAGGGTAAAACATGTCATTACTCAATCCGATTATTTGTAGTCGTAAAATAATGTGTCACATATTAAGCTAAACCTCATGCAACCATTTTAGTATGAACATCTTTTCGAAGAAGACAAATATGTATATTTGTGTAGCTTGATCGAACTCGGTACTACTAGTATTGACACTGAGGTCGAAAAATATTTAGTTGTAGATTAAGATTGGATGAGGTTTGATCCGTATCTTCAGAATTCCGTTGTATACACATTCTTATCCTTAGAAAAGATTCTATCTTCTCTTTTAATCTCTACAAACACTGTTTTAATTTATAATTTTGTACAAAAATGCGTATTGCGTATCATACTTTATAATTGCTTTGTTGACTGTTTTGTAAATCTCAAACTTATTTCAACAGAATCTGCTTTGGAGTGTTTGAGTTGTAAAGATGTCGCCTCACTTGATGAGTGTAACAAGATTGAAGTCTGCAGGCCACATCAGGTAGGTAAATTTACGAATTCAGCAAAGAGGTACAGTTTTTTTTAGATCGTTGTTCATGCACAAACTCTCGGGATTTTCATACAGTAAAAAAATATTAACATGGATACGCACTTCCGGTTGATGACGTCTTAACGGTCATCGTCGTCGCAGCATCAATCATAGTCAATCATCATCATCATCATATGGTCAAACAAATGGTCCACACCGCCCTAAAGAACAATGCTAGGATGTTCACTTTCTACAATGGCATTTACAAGTCTTTATCCACTCAGAAAAACATCGGCCATATTGAAACCATCATCATTGAATAATTCTTAAACTTCAATATCGTTGCTTTTAATTCAATTAATGAAATGTTTGTTATTATGATATTGAATTCCTTTGTTCAGTATTCAATCAGAAATATTTTCAAAACTTATTTTTGCACAATGTTTTTAACCCAATTCCAATTTTTTGTTTGCAATCATCTTCCCCCGCGCGTTTTTTAATTGCACCAGTCTCTATTACTTGTTAAGTTAAACCTTCCTGCCCACGATTCAAAATTCGTGTTTTAATCGGCAAAAAATTTGCAAATCTCGTATGATTTCTTATTGGACCACGATCCGTCACAGCAGCCTTGGCCACAAGCACAATAAAGTAGGGAAAATATAGCAAAGTCCATCTTAGCAAGTCATTGGCGTAAGAAAAGTCCATACGTGGTAAGATGGGAATGTAATTGACAACGAACGTGGGAAGATGGTAGCAATCATATTTCGTCTTTTTTCTAGTCATGCTACGTAACAGAAATGATAACGGATCGCTTGGAACTCCAATACGAAGCGGGTTGTCTTGCGGAAGTTGTAAGTTGAATTTTCTTTAGTATTTTAGATTACTTAGTGAAATGTACTTTCACAAACTTTCACACATATGAATAATTAAGAAATATTCTTTATAGATTACTGCGTTTTGTCTGAATACGACATTTATCATGAATTATTTTAAAACAACAAAGAACCTTAACGCACTAGTGCACAGCAATATTTCGTAAACACAAATAATGCACAAATAATGCAAATCTCTTGATATTACTCACGACCCTCACTCAAGTAATCTGCCTCGTAAGTTATTTAACAAATATTTACGTATTCAGGTAGTAAAGTTGACTCTTAAAGACCGGAAGTATTTCATGCAACGTAACTTTAAATCCGAATGAACTACGATATCGTAAATATTAAGATTTTGCTTAGAAACAGAAAAGCGGAAACGATAGAGAGTTTAACCGTAAACCTTAAAATAGCCAATTTAAACCGTAAAAGTGTGCACTAGTGCCTTTAAAGCCAGCATTGATAAAGATCGAGTAAAGTATTTGTGTCTGGAAATGTTGGTTATTTTTTTGGATATTTTAAAAGTTAATGAGTTGCCTCATAAAACATCACTTGCTATCCGACAAAAGCTGAAATATAACCTCATGAATATAACTATACATTATATAACATTATTACATGTTCATAGTATGTATGTATGTATGTATGTATATATGTATGTATGTATGTATGTATGTATGTATGTATATAAACTGTCAGGCAAAAGAAAGGTTTCACCTAAGTTGATTTAATCATATATATAAATTTCGATTACAAATGTTTTAAGTTTTAGACGTCGTACGCTAAAATCGAACAGTGCAGGCCTTTAGTTATCAATCGAAGAATACGTATGCATGTGTTTGCAATTTTTTTTGGAAATTGAAATTTTGAATTTAATTTTTTTGGAAAAGTATTTTTAATAACCTACAATTCTTAATCGATATATAAGATATGTTATACGTAAAAATCAACATACATACCTTGTTTTTCACACATTAACGCCCTTTTAAACATGGTAGGGGTCATATTGGTGTAAATTTCATTTTTCACCCCTGTCTACTTTAGTATTACACAAAGATATCTTCACATTAACCAAACAACGATTAGTTCATATAAATTATTGTAGACATGATTAATGTTGATAATTCAATTATAAAATGCGTAACATACATTTCAAATCGTTGTAAAGTCGAAACCAACTGATGTGAAACCTTTCTTTTGCCTGTTAGTTTATGTATGTTTGTATGTATTGTATGTGCGTACCTCCTGTTATATGGGTATGTCATCTTGCATGAACTTAAATCATCATCACACGTTTATTACTCAGAAATGACCCACCTTCGGTGGTACATGAGTAAACAAATATAACATTTTAACATGTACAACAAGATAACTGCATGAATTAAATTAACAATCAAAGTGGTTACAAACAGTCTTAATGAACTTGGAAAATTTTTTGAGAGTTGAAATATTACTTATGAAAAGTTTACGAAACTTATACACACAAGGACAGGTTAAATAATATTCTTGGAACAATGACCTACGTAGATACGTAAAATATCAAGATTATCAACGTTTAACTTCAGATATGTGACGCGGTGCTGAGAGAACAGAAGATGAATGGACTACAGACCACGTGTACGAAGTGTTGCAGCCAGGCCATGTGTAACACCGTCTGCGCTGAGCGTAAGTGTGGAGCATACAGCGTATTCCTTCTTCATCCTCGACACCCACAGTATATAAGCGTTTCAATCAATCTCACATCTTGGACCCATTCCAAGGTTTATACTGTGCATTCGATTAACTACTTTGCATGGTGTTTTACCAAATCAGATGTCTACGCCGGGAAGAAGCCATTGTATAACATATATATGCTTAGTGTAATTCATACTTTCCATGGTGTTTTAGCCTGTCAGGTGTCCATGCTTGGAGGTCAACCTGTGTATTCCATATAATTACAAAATTGTTTGTTACACGTATTAAGGAGATTCTGATTGGACGAGAGTTCTCAAAAACATGCAACCATTTCTCGATGAATGCAGAAAAATGTGCAATGATACCTCGTGCATTCATATTTTGTTACGTCACAATCTAACAGAATAAATTGACGCAACGGCTTGTCCGGTTATGTCAACTGCGCGTTACTTTATTTATAATAAAAAGATGTATACATCTCATAATCTTCATAAGTGCGTTGATAACAAAATTATACTTTAATCTCCTAAGAGAAAAAAATCCTTTTCGGAAAACTTTTGATTTGGATAACTTCGAGTCCTGAAGCTTGATAGCTCGAATCGTTTCGCAAGAAGGATGAGGATTATTCAAAATGCTGTTTCCAGTTAAGACGAACTTTGCCGCATTAGCGTCAATGCTTATGAAAATGAAAACGAATTTAACTCATTTCTAAATTCTGATTCCACAATGTATTGTTGTGTATAACAAGCTGCAACATTGCGTAATTTTCACGACAATTATTCAAGAATTGTTTAAATAATTCCGAAAATCTTTGGAAAAAAGCTGATTTTGAAATAATGAGGATTGTTTTACATTTTGGGTGCCTCTATCGATATATAACAGCAGCAAATTTTGTATGAAATCGCTACGAACTAAAATTGTAAAACAATCCTCAAAAATTACCTTTCGTAGAGTTTAACCGATGAGGTGTTTACGCTTGACAGTCCTTCTGTGTTTTTTTAAATAAATTACTTTGCATGGTCTTAAACCAATTATGTTTCTACGCCTTGAAGTCAAGCGGTGCATTTCATAAACTACCTTGCCTGGTTTTTGAGCCATTTCTTATCCGAATGCCTCCTCCTGAATGCGAAATTGGGTATCCATAAAAGTTAAAGGTCCAGAGTATCAGTAAAGATATATATACGCCAGGTATCAAGTATTCTTCTCTCAAACACAATACTCATCATCATTGTTTCTCAGATCAAATCTTTGATTCAGTACTCAACCTAGCAAGCGGTCCGAATTAAGGTCATCAGAAGCACAATTTCTACGTTTCACTATGCCCTTGCGTATTTTTATGATGTATAGATATAAACTTCTCAAGATCGCAAAGGCAAAGATGTGGTTGGTCACAATGAATAATTTTGGTCCTAACTAAACTGAACAAGTGCCTATGCGGGATAATGTCAGAAAGTATTATACGGAATCCATCAAATTTTTTTAAATGTTTATCCTGGTCATACTTTGTAGCCGCCAATGACGCTTTTCATGATAGAGACAAATATATTTGGTGGTTCTAAAACCTTTATGAAAAAAACTCTAGCACCAATTAAAATATTTCAAACGAAAAACCTTTTTTTTCTTACCAGTATGATTGGCACTCCTGAATTTTAAAAGTATAAGGAAGCAAGGATATGTTATGTAGAATTTCAAAACCATAGCAATATGTATGTAGTATGCTCTTATAGATTTAACAAACTGTCGGATGAAATGCTTGTAGATGACTGGCGCTCTCCGTTAACCAGATAACCCTTTGTTAAGGGAGGTCAAGTTTCAAAGCCATTTTATTCTAAAGGTTATGCACGTTACTCTGTAACGATATGTCCCACTTTTTCAGCGCCTTCTACGACATCGCTTTGGACTACTTCGACTCCATCTACTGCGGTCGTTACTACGAAGTCTCCTGTTACTCAAGCAGTTACTACAACTCTGCCAACTGCCAAAGTTTCTTCTACCTTAGCTAAAGTAGAAACAACCAGTCAAAAGGTGATCACCAAGGGCAAAACACCAGTTACACAACCGAATACGCCTGTAGTTACGAATGCTGCCACAACTACTGTAAAGTCTACCACAAGGTCTACACCTGTTGTTACTAATCCAATTAAAACAACCACAGTTTCCAATACGCCATCACCGTCGACAGAAGCACAAACAAGTTCCAATACGCCGTCACCGTCGACAGAAGCACAAACAAGTTCTAATACGCCGTCACCGTCGACAGAAGCACAAACAAGTTCCAATACGCCGTCACCGTCTACAGAAGCAACCACAGTCAGATTAACCCCACGACTAACAAATGCCGCCACTACTACCCCGGCTGCAACTACCACTACTGTTTGTCCTACGCTTCCTTACCTGAGTTACATTGCACCACCCAAACTTTTCACCAACATCCTACATGGCGTGGGTAAGTATCATCGGGAGGAAAAGAACCATAAAGGGTCCTTACTGAGGAAACACTTAACTGGGGATTTTCTTTCAAAGGGGCACAGAGTATGTTAATTTTGTTGGAGTCAACTATATGACAACTTCAATAAATGGTGTTGTTTCATCAGAGGATGTTCCTGAAAATTTACATCTCAATTTTTATCAGTTATCATATGGAAAGCAGAGAGGAAAATAGTCGAGATTTATGACCGAAAACCGGACAATGGCACACGCCAATGTCTAAAACATGATTTTTAAAACTTATTTATAGCAGACACAATGAGAATTACAGGATGGTATTGCTTCGTAGGTCACTTAACTGTTAAACGTGTTAATCTGTCGTAGAATTAAGACCCCTCAATATTTATGTAGCCGTTTTTATTCTACAATGGAAAACAAGAAACTGTCATAATTTTGGCATTTAGGAGATAAAGATGCAACTTTTAATAGGCGATTTGAACTGAACTCAGGTCATGTGTTTTTTGCTCTATTTTTACTTCATACAAAATTTTTGAAACATACTGTGTGCATCTTGAATGTACCAGGCTCTTTTTATTCGAGTTAGATATTAAAGCTAACTGTGCACTAACACGATGCTGTTCTAGACGCCGTTTACAAAAGAACTACAGTGACCGCTCTGTCCCGTTCCGCCTAGTCCCTTGTCTTTATCAACAAGGGATCATTCACAACGTTTCTGATGAATACAAGGGAAACCATTTCAGTTAAATTATGCTTTCAATAGACACTGGATATCCTGTTTGGATAAGTCTTTACGGCGATGAATGCAAGGTCAATCTAAAGAGAGACAAGACATGTCAATGTTGGTATAACTTTGGTTAAATATATGAGTATTTCGTATCTCTGTGTAAACTCGACCTTGTAGAAATTCCAGCCACTAAAGGACTAGTGGCACGTTTTTCAGTTACTTGCGATAATGTCCAAGATATGGGGAAAAATTACAAATTACAAGACATTGTTTTTAATTGAAAGAAGTAGTTCTAAATCGAAACATACCATGTTCAGTTAAATTATTCCCTAATGCAACAGATAAAAAGATAATCACACAAGTGGTTTTGCTTGGTACTCGATAGTTTCTTCTCCGATAATACATCTGGCATAAATTAATGGGTTTTTTTGGGGAGAAATAAAATTTTTTAAATGCGCTTTTGCCCTTTTAATGCTTTCTTTTTTCTTTCTAATTTACTTAATTTTATTTCTGTGTTCTTGTAGGTATGTAAATGTCCTTCCCCTCTCAAGTAAATAATGTGCCTTGGTTTTATGGCAATTGGTTTTATCATTCTTAGGAGATGGCGTCCTCGGTAACCCAGGGCTTAATGTTCCGATGTTCTTCACATCCCTGGGAAAATCTGTACTGAAGTTACCCGCTCTTGAGTCTTGTAATGAAAATAAAAATACAATGATACGGCCCCATATGAGTTGTGGAAATAATTGTGGAAACGTTCTGTCCTCATTGACTATGAACGAACACGGAAGTGTAAGATAACAGCTGGTTGCAAGTTTATTACCTCTTCTCATAGCAAGACTGAGGCGTGTCGTAACAGGTCTTTTGAGAGGCTCGCAGGTCCTATCGACGTAACAGTTTCTACGACTAGAACCAATTAAGGGCGGGTAATTTCAGTTCAGAGTTTCCTGATGAAGTTTCCCAGGGGTTAATTTTGAAAAGTACCGGAACATTGATGGCCGAGGATGAGAAGATGGTACCTACCTTGAAATTAACCGTGACTTAGGAATATTCATTACCATATAGTGAAACATAATATAGGTAATATATTTCATATGTGCACATATCACACTCCGCTGTAAACGGCCGTCCGAAGTGACAATGTTGTTTTCCGTCATTTCCATACGTTCAAATGGAATACAATTTGTAATAAGGGAATTATGATATATATATGAATATTGTACTAAATTCATTGACGAAACTCGAGCAAATGTGTGGGGAAACGACGAAGTTCGTTAAAATCATATGACATACTTCCGTGGGTTATGATCTTTATCTATTTGCCATACATTAAGTACATGTTTGATTGCAAAAATAACTTCTGTTCCCTCCCTCTTGCAAATTTCACCTCACTTAGTATTTTCAGAAATCCATATAGGTTTCTGTAATCACATGACATATTTTCTAAGGTTAAAACTATCATTCTTACAGGTTGCAAAGAGAAAGCTGATATCGCATTTCTCCTGGATAGCTCCGATAACTTTAACGAGTTCGACGAGAAAGAGCTGCTCAGGTTCGTCAAGGGTTACACAAGCTCTCTGGACATAGGACCTGATGACACACGGGTCTCTGTGACCCTATACAACAATCACTACCACAAATATATCACCCTTGACAATGTCGGGGAGTCACAGGAAAACGTTAGTGACCACCTTGACCGCTTGACCAAGAGAGACCTTACCATGTTGGAGTCCCGTCTTTCACTCGCTCTCAGTGAGGTCCATAAAGAGTTCGACAATGCCAGTCGGCCCGATGCTCACAAATACATGGTTATTCTAACTCAAGACAATATCACAGATGTAGACAGGGCTATAAACACAGCAAGGGAGATTAAGAATGATAATATAACGGTGTTCGTGATAGGGATTGGTAAGTTTGAAGGGATGATGGATAAGCTGACAAAGATGGTCAGTTCACCCACGGAGCAACATTTGGTCAAGGTTAGATACGCAGGAGACCTGGCGTCCGTTCTTGAAGACTTGTTACTCGGACACTGCAGCGGTGAGTAGACTTTGTATAATATTATTATGTTTCGTACTGTTACAGCTGCATATTGGTGTTTTTACACGGCATTTCCCAGTGCAAGTATCATGAAATTTACGATTTCTTTGGTGCATCGTGTGGTGCAAAAGAAGCGGTAATGTTGAATTTTTAAAACAGAAGTGAAGATCCATTGTACCTTATAGGGCCATAGAGTATGTTGATACAAATTAGAAAATAGAGCCAAAAATCCATCTCGTTGAAAGATCTTTACATAATTTTTCGCCAATTGTTTCGACCCCAAATAAGCCGAGAAATTTAACTAATTAGTAATGGTGTTTCCTGTGTCTATAAATAGATCGACTTTATTATTTTATTGCGCAAAGCATTGTGGTCGTAGTTGGCTCCCATCCTTTAAATAAAGATAACCACGTGGGGGCGGAAAAGAGAAGCAAGATACAGTTAAAACGACGATAGACCAGAAGGGAGACAAGTTGGTCGAGAAGAGGAAAGTCAAAACGGCGAAACAAATATTTGATTTATTTTACAGTCAAGTTCGATTTACTTTGAGTTTGATTCGTTTTAACATGAGCAGGTTACTTGACTATTCTTATTAAGCGCGCCCATTGTACGTTGTTTATATTTAAATACATCATGATCAAGATGATGGCGAAGTAACTCTTATAAACTTTTTGATTTCCATTAAGCAAGGCGAGGTAATTAGCATATACCCATCTCATGACAACTGAATATATTATAATTTCTCAGTCTTCGACGGAACAAGGATCTTTTTAATTTGCATATGTACTGTGAATATGTTTAATATTAAATTAACAACAACATCATCCTTTTTTGTTTTGCAAGTTTTTGTCATCTTTTTGTGTAAAAAGAATTATGGTTATTTCTTTTCACGAATTTCAAGTGTTTGTAATATTTTAAGAAAAGAAATTGTATTTGTTTATTTCTTATCACCAAAACTCGAGCTACGTAGTACACAGGAAAGGAAAATCCGCGTAATGACATCATAATTCAGTAGCGCGCGCTCCTCGTACGGGTGAAATATAATTACACCGACTTGTCTTGGTATATATACTATTTATCACATATATTGTTGTAGCTGGATCAATTATCTACCAATTGATATAAGTTTTAGGCGTTTTGGAAAAAAATTTGTATTAGAGACACTAACATACTCAATGGCCCTTTAACGCATTCGTAGATCATATCAAACAATTAACTGTAACAGTTTTGGCAGGTCATCGAAGTGACCAGGGGTCAAAATACAAATCTTTAGTTCTTATTTTCCCCCGCAAAATCCTTAACAAGTGAACAACAGTTTGAACACAAGTCAAGCTTGTTTGCAATTCGTTTGTGCGCTTATGCTGATCTTTTTCACAGAGAAACAATATTATAATCGAAATGTAAGGAAATCGGAATTTCGAATAAATGACTCCTTCTGTCTGTGTTCTAATACCCAAATTCATATTTTTGCATTCGAGACCAGATGACCCTATATGAGTTAAAAATGGTAATTTCACACATGGACAATAATAAGTTCTGCTAAAGTGATATCATTAGCGTCCAAGCTAAACCCTTGTTACATAATATTTGCACTAAGAGACAATAGTAAGTGAACAAACTTTCGGTATGCAGCTGTAAATGCAAAATGTATATGTACAAGGAAACCGGAAATGGTAAACAAGACAATCGCAAATGAATTTTGTGGAAACGAAATTCAATGGGATATTTCCGTTAATACAAGTATTCTATTAGATTATGATTATAACATAAAACTTTTACATTTTGGTTGATTTGAATTTAACAGCTAAATAAATGAGAGCGCAAACTCTGTAAAATCAAACAAGAATGAGACGTGAAGTCATTTATCGACACTACGAGTGTGAAAATCATTTGTAAATGTTTGAATAATCTCTCCATATATAAAGATTATTTTTATAATGTAAAAAAGGGAAAGTACAGCGGGTTTTTTCATTTTCCCTCAAAACAACATGGCGGACCATATCCGATGGGCCAGTCTCTTTAATGTACCGGTACTCTTCACAAGTCACCCCTGGGAAATTTTTACTCAAATAGTCCACCTTTGAGTTTTGGTATGAATCAGTAACCAAAATGAAACATCTTGGTAGGAAATATGGAAATGCGTGTTTGGCAACGCTAGTTTTCCACAGCCCGTTGCAGTGCATGCTGACATCCAAATGATGAATAAAAAACTTGAAAGTATAAAAGGAAACCTTCCCTCCCGATAGGCTGAAAACACGACAGTGTGCGCTAAGCGATGGAATCGCAACTCAATATCCTCGAAGCAAGCGAGACGTTTTTGAGAGGCCCGCTCAATTTCATTGGCTTTTTCAATAAAGTATTTCCTGATGAAAAATCCCAGAAGTGATAAAATGAAGAGCATCGGAACATTTAGTCCTGGTTAAACGAGGATGGTGCGCCATTGACCAATATGTTTCCATGTTACCAATAGATCAGCGGAATCCTCAAGTACAACAACCGTGTTGGAAGACCAGTGAATTCAACAATGACAGTGAGTCGTTATTAATACCTTCTCTGTAGGTTTGACAGAAAAGAAATAATCTGTGTCTTTGTTGTATCTTTTCTTACTAAAACAGATTGCAACGTTATTCAATATCTATATAAATGCAACCTTCATTGTAAATTTTATTTGAGCTATATTCCATATACTCATTTGATGTTTTTGAGCTTGATAATACTATGTGTCGTTTAACGTAGTGGAGCTTGAACTTATTTTAATGAGATTGATTTGTTCTCTACACCATGACGTCAAAATTTTCGATTTCTTTGAAGCATGTAAGGCAGATGAAGACACTCTGATCATTCTTGATACTTCCTCCAACGTCAAGCCTGAGAATTGGCAGAAAATTCAAAGCTTCCTCAAACTTTTCATCAACAAATATGACGGGTCGTCGGTAAACTCAACACTTGCACTCATGACGTACAATATCCAGGTTCATAACGTCTTCCCCTTCAAACCCATCTTCGATAAATTGCTCCTAAGAAATAGAACTGTCGAGGAGTTGGAACATCAGGTATTGACAGGTCTTAGCCTCACTGATGTTGCTCTAGAAAGGGCTTTGAAGATGTTCCAGAAAGACGACAGAGATGCTATAAAGGTAATTATTTCTTAAACTTAGTAAAACAATGTTCAAAGTGGACAAAACAGTAAGGTACCTCTTAGGACATCCTAAGCTCCCAGCTCGAGCTCCTTCCATATGGAATTACGCTGATGAAGCAGGATGCCCTAAGGAGGGCTTCGCAGTTGTTCCTGAATAATCTCAAAATTTTACATAAGTATTTTTCAAAATTAATTACTAATAAAACCGGCTGATGTCAAGTAACAACATAACTAATTGTAAGGGGTATGACCAATTTCAGGCACAAAATAGCATACTTTTCTACTGTAAACGGCTCAGTTGACACTAATTTCGGCCTAAAAGCGACACAGTATGTTTCATTAATTTTGTAAATGGTTTTGAGAGAGCCAAAAGAACATATAAAATGAGTTAAGTTCAAATGGTATATTTAGAGGTGCATCTTATAACATTTTCTTGTTTTTGATTGTAAATATAAATGTTAAGAGGTCAAAATTCTGCGTCCCATGCATATGTACATTTTTAAATGACCAACTTATCATTATCAGCCTGTAGTTCTCGGTATATCTGCTATGAATAAGTTTCCCAAATTACGTTTGAGTCATTGGCGCACGCCAAGTATTTTCAAAATTGTATAAACGTATCATTAAACAATTTCAGTGATTCTAGATCGATATCTATGCTCTTAAGGGATTTTTCTCAAGTTATGTAAAATGAAATTTGAGAAGACAGTACACTAGCTATGGCGGTGCTTATAAGTAGTTACATTAAGACCACAAAGATGCTATTTTCAGTTAATTTCTTAGATGAAAGAAACATAAAGGGGTCAGGATATAAGGCTGTGTTGTTGACCTATTGTCGGTGGCATTTGCTTAGTTTTGAAAAGCATTATGGCGAGGTTTGAAAAAAACCAACAAAATGCCTCGTCTAAAAGTCAACTCTAATTGTATGCATTTGTAGCAGGTTACCCGGTTCAGTACAATAAAGATAAATATTCATAAAAATTAAAGATTATCAAAATAAAATGTTTTTAAATAGCCCAATAAAGATAAAGTTAAAGATAACCATTTTCGTAGCTCGTCCTCCCATTCAAACTCTGTCCTCAGTCCTCTGTCCTACAGAATGTCATCCACTTCACGTACGGCAAGAACAGAACGCTGTCTGTAGCATGAAAGCACCAGCGTCACGCGTTAACTTATTTTCCTATTATTAAATCCTTCCTCAACCTAAATTTTTCTGTTTTTTACAGAATATCATCCTCTTCACAAACGGCAAGTCGGTTCACAAGATGAGGACGCTGACGGCAGCGTTACAACTTCAGCGCTACGGAGTTAATATCTACGTGGTTGGCGTTGGTGATAACGTCGACTTGAAAGAGCAGATGATACTCGCTTCTAACCCGGATGTAGATCACGTGCTCAAATATGGCGGAGAAGAGGAACTCATTACACATCTTGAATACATGGCGGCGAAAAAATGCAACAAAAGTAGGATTGATTTTGTTTTGATTTTTTTAGTTCTTTTCGGTCTTCATTACCATTCTTTTTGAACGATTATATTTTTTTTTCATAAAAATAATATTGCGCCTTCATCTAACATAAAATAACCTGCCTACCGATTATCTGAAAAAAGAGTTTTGATGTTATGATTGAAAAAAACACTGCTTAACGGGTGCAGACTCTTGGGATGAGAAACTTAACTGCTGTGAAAAAACTCGTATAAAGTTCCTTAAACTAGCTACCGGGCTCAGAAATTCCACTCCAAGATTAATTTTTATTTGAGGAGCACTTGACCGTGTGCCACTAGACACTTTGTAGGGATAGTAGTAGTAGTAGTAGTAGTAGTAGTAGTAGTAGTAGTAGTAGTAGTAGCAGTAGTAGTAGCAGCAGTACCAGTAGTAGTAGTATTAGTAGTAGTAGCAGCAGTAGTAGTAGCAGTACCAGTAGTAGCAGAAGTAGTAGAAACAGCAGTAGTACTAGTAGCAGAAGTAGCAATAGTAAGAAACACCAATAATGTTAACAACATGGTTTATGCTATCAATTTTGGGTAAAAGGAATTATTTTGTCAACCGGCTTTAAACATTTTATCTCTCAAAGCTATATGACTAATATTCTTGCTTGTTTGTATTTTTGCAGAGTTCTCATCAGCGGAAAGCACATAGATGAACAAAGAAGTGATATTGAGGCGTTATGAATAAATAACTTAATCAAACTGTACTCTTATTTTCAAAACGCTTAATTGACATCGTGAGTAAGGGGAGGTAAATTTGGGTTTAACGCCGCTTTCAAGAGTATTTCCCTTATATCACGGCTGCTAGTAATCTTGAGAGAAAGCCCGCAACACCATTGTGGCTATGCATGCGGTGAAACCTTCGAGCATCGGATGAAATTCAGTGTAGCATAGCACCCAAACCTTACTACGGTGTATAGCAGTTCTCAAGAGGCGGAATTCGAACCATGGACCTCTTGACCTTGACCTCGGACAATAGCGCTAACCACTGCGCTATCCCGCCCTGACATGGACTTCCTCTTGTTTTAAATTACGAATTTACTAAAATATCTATCGATTGAAAGCTTCATAACTAAAACAGAAATTTTAATAAGAGTTACTATTCAAAGGTAACTGATGCACACTTTCGAAGTTAATGTGGCATAGTTACCTATTCAGATACATTAAGATGCTATAAAAGATGTATCATTTGTTGAGAATTCCTCATCAATAAATAGTGATAAATAAAACCTGATGATGTCGGGCAGCAATATAACTTATTGTAAGGGGTATGACCAATTTTATGCACAAAATAGCATACTTTTCTGCTGTAAAAGGCTCAGTCGGCACTTATTTCGGCTTAAAAAGTGACAAAGAGTATGTTTCATTAAGTTTGTATGTGGCTTGAATACGTTAAAAAATACCATTTGTTTTGAGATAGTTCAAATCTCCTTTCTAAAGTTCTAATTTTAAGACTAAAATGTCAAAATTGCTATTGTTTCTTGTTTCCATTAGTAATAAAAAAACAACCATATAAATGTTAAGAAGTCGAAACATCTCATCGCTCTACATCTTACTTCCAACTGATGAACTAGGATGAAATATCTTTTGCGTTATTTCTTTGTCTGCAAATATTTAGTTATGGAAAGAATAACCATTGTTGTAGACTTACTCATTGTGGCAGCGTGATGACAGTGACGTCTTAGAAATCAATTATCCAGTGAGCTTTCTGAGTGGTGAGTTCGAGACAAGTGTGCAAAAGGGTGTGTAAAAGTTTCAATGTCAGAAGACAATGGACAATCGACAGAAGACACAAATCCATTTCGACCAAATGCAAAACTGGCATACACCTATCTGTGGCTACAGCAACGTGCAGTATACTTGAACAAGCCAGTTTCTTTACACAAATAATAAAAGGTTTGGGGAGATTAGATATCCTTGGCGCATCTTCTACTTAACAACAAAACAAATAAAAAAACATGGTTATAACATTTACGAGCATACACTTCAGAAATATTAACTCATATGCGAAAATAGTTGGATGTCCGAAAGTTAGAGATTTAAATGTTATTTTTTAATCATAAAATCATGACAGCCATACTTTCATACATTCCATTTCATGATGTATTGGGGAAAAAACCTCCAAAGAAATTTTACATAGTATGTCTCTTGTTAGAAGAGTGTAGGTTCATGGAAATGGGAAGTTTTTACTTCTATTATTATGGTCATAGAAATTTACCAAGACAATTTGTGCCATCGGTCTACGACATTCTTTGTCTATTTGTTGAAATGCGAAACTACGGATGTATTCTCGGTCACTCAGAGCTTATCTTTTCGATAGTTCTCTCTATTACCACGGGGACTTTTCATCAGAATTTGTTGTACTCAAATTAACCGAAATTGAGTCTTGTTATGTTCTTAGATATCTGTTTCTTACGGGGAGAATTGAACAGTCCCTTTCAGCTCATAATCAAATTTTTGAATTTGAACTTTCAAAGGAAACCTTACTTGATTGCGTGTAAACACGCAAGTGGGCTGCAATGCGTATTTATAAACGTTAGCAGGTCCAATGAACATAGCACTTCAATGGGCTCATTTAAATCAAGGGCGGCTAATTCAAGTAGTGATTTTCTTCATGAAAAGTTCCCGTGGTGATTGGTACGAGTATGGGAAAATTTAGCCCTGGATGGCCATGGATGACAAAGAGCAAGACATTTTGATTTACGTTATTTTATTATCACCATTATCACATATTTGAATTGACAGTAAAACACAAATCAAGTTTGAAATGTTCAAAATAAAACATTTGAATGTGTTGTTTAGCTCTCGGACATATTTTGAAAGACCTTTCTTGTGTTTAATTGATAACGAAAATTCAATTCGATTATTATTCTTTTTAAAGATAAAAGATGAAAACATTAATCAGTTTTATATGTCCCAAACAATTCAACTATTTCTCACATGACACAAAATATGTTAAAAAGAAACTTTCATCAATTTTCTTATAAAATGATATGAGTTAATAATGACTTTTGTGCATTTTCATTGCATTTGAATCATTTACGTTCATTTCAACTTGAATACAAATAGTTAGATTTACTTCATTGCATTTGAATCATTTACGTTCATTTCAACTTGAATACAAATTGTTAGATTTACTTTGTCATGAAAAACAATACATGCATAAAGATACATTTCATTCCACATTTCTCACTTGATTTGTGTTTACAAAAGTAAACAAGCTTTGGTATTTGCCTCAGAATGAAATAAAAAGAATTGAATGTCAAGACAAAATTAATATTCAACCACGTGGCGGGCTCCAAACTGGTTTTTGTTTTGGGCCGTTTGATTTTCCATCCTCGAAATCATAGGCCAAAACTCCAGCCAAACGCATTGCTTCTTCGGTCTGCGCAATTTCCGGCATTGAGGTTGTGCTCTTCATTGGGCTGCCGCTGTGAGAGGGTTCCTTCTTACTATTAACCACTTCCGGTCCCTGGGAGGGCCAATGATTGGTCATCAAAAGGTCTTTGTAGGCTCTCTGCTTAATGTCAAGGTCACGTGGCGCTGCCCACACTGCAGGGGTCATGCACACGAAGACGACAAAGCGCCACCTATCGGTGTGTTCTCTGTTAGACATGGGGGGTACGTTGTCATGGACAAGTCTGGAATCCCATAAGACCATTCCCCCCTTAGGCACTGGAACTTTTATTTCTTTGCACTTCTTTCTGCGGTACCACATTATCTGATTTGAAGTTAATTTGTAAAATTCGCTAACTAAACTCTTAGCTTTTGCTGGTTTATAATGCTCATAGAATGCTTGGTGATATTTATGTGAATCCTTTAAAACTCTAAAACAAAAGTCCGATTCTGTAGAAGCTTCAAGGTTGAGCGCCCCCTGGTAGCAATGTAACCCTTCCCGTGCTGCACTCTGATCAAGATGGAACCAGTTTGCGCCAGTGTCGAACTGTTTGTCCGTTTCTTCTGGCGGCCGGGCGATAGCAACACTGTCAAAACTTGTTAAGAGTTTCTCTGTTTTCCATAACGAGGCAAACACTGGTTTGACCTTTAACCTTGCAGACCACGTGGCTTCAAAGTGTCCTATATTGTACTGATAGATGATAGACCTCCTGTGATTGGGCCAATCACCTTCGAATGTCTGTAACCAGCTTTTGTATTGGCTGATCAGTTCGTCACACTCTTGGTGTGGAATAACGTTGGGTATCACCACAAACCCGTTTGTTTCTAGCTCTTCTCTTTGGGAGGGGCTGAAAGTAAAAAGATATAATATAATGTTTTGTTATGAGAATAATATTTTCTGAATGATTTTGTGAATTTCACGTTTCGGAATATAACGCTTACGCCTTCATCAGATGTCATATGAAATAATGAAAATAATTTTGAAATTATTGATCTTTTTACGAGACATTTAATTTATGAGGTTACTCATAATTTTCTATATAAAATCATTTATAGTTCTTCTTTCCCAAATAAGATGCCTTTCCTACGTGGCGATACTGCTGTCTCTCAAATTTTCATGTAGTCGGTTTCCTCCCAAACTAGATGCCTTTCCTACGATGCGATATTGCTGTCTCTCAAATTTTCTTATACTCGTATTAACAATCTTAATACTTTTTGCAACGTTCAGTATTTCTAGGTCACACATTTTTTTCTTAAGAAAAAATATGCAGCATGGAATAAATAAAGGTAAAAAAGATTAGTTAGCCCATGTACATGCTTCCAACTTAAATGTCTTAGTTAAACCTCCTAACGACATAAATCTTAGTATAGCAAGTACATAAGTTTTCATAAAGACACGTAAAATAAAATCACTCATATCATTTAAGATGTATATATATTTAAGTTAATATTTACATGGACATATAACAAAATGATCCTTTCACCTTAGAAGTGTTAGTGATTATAAGTTGTGAGAACAAATAGTCCTTCTAAATGTTCTTTTCTGTAAGTTACCTTTAGGTATCCGGACATTATCAAATGAAATAATATGAAATAATGTTTCGTTATTATTTACCTTATACTAACCCCCGAAGGGGCGTTTGCCATTGCCATTTGACTTGTTGAGCTTCGCTTGAGATATGACTTCAATACACCAAGTGTCAGTATATATACGGTTCAGCCTTAAACATTGCACAATAAAACGACACGAAATTCTCTCCCCCTAAGAAAAAAGTATTGAAATCACGTTCGAGGCTGTTCTCCTTACACGCAGGCCCCGAACAAGCATTGTGTTTACCGCTACGCTATGAGGATATTGCACCACGGTAGGCAATTGGCTGAAGATAAAATGTCCGATCATGTGCTATTTATAGAATAGAAAACCAATCGCTGGTATCTATTTCGCCTCTACTGAAAATGCACAGGTAAATACATAGATAAATGATAAGATAAATGTAATACGTATCATGAAACACGTGATAACTGTTTGGTATGTATTCTCACAACAAGTGAATTGCTAAATTGCTTCATGTAATAAGACCGATTTTAGAAAGTACATAAAACAACTTATAAATAATGAAATCTAAATAATGGAATGAATAATATTGTGGTTGATGGAACATTTTTGGCAGTCATGTAATTAGATGTTTTTTGTTCGGTTTTCATCACTGTTAAAACAGTATTTTAAATTGGCTTTGTTCAGAATAGTCAATTTTATGTTTAATGTTATGTTTTCGTTGATTGACTGTTGTGGAAAGCTTCTATGGATAATCACAGACTAAAAAGTACCAGGGACAATAAGTTTATTGACAATTCAATGTTTTGTCAAAAAGGATTTGTTATTCATTTTTTAAAACATTATTTAGTTATTGTTTCATCCATCCATCTATCTATTAATTAACATATTTATTATCTATTATATCTTATACCCTCTCTTTTTTTTTCTCGCCTCCTTTTTAATTCCTTTTTTTCAATAAATAGAAATGAACACATATCTTTATAGATAATTCATTTAAACGAGGCATTACTTGAAGCATTTCAATAGGAAGTACACGTGTAAAAAATGACTAATAAAGTAAGGACATAATTTGAAAATGATAATTATCACTTTGCAATGAATATCTAACAACCAGCGTTATGTGCCGAAGATTAAATTACGTTTATCATTTACATGAATACTATATATATAACTTTTCAAACACTATCAACAAATATTTCATCCTCTTCGTGCTCTAGACAACTTTCCATACTTGCGTTTGACTGACTAACACGCGTCGTTCTCCAGTTTTCATCTGAATCGCGACTTTATACCAGGCAAGTGTCATAATACTAAACCAATAAATAATAACATGATGTGGTTCAGAAACAGTAGACGCTTCTCGACAAAATGACATATTACATTATAGGTTATGTGACTTCAAGAATTCAAATGACTGTCTCGTCAAATGCATTTGATACAAAAAACATCTACTGGATAAGTGAAGGTGGAAATATTTTTGGAGGATTGTAAATCGGTTTGGAAAATGTGTGGTTCTTCATTGGTAATATCAATTCGTATCGCCTATAACGATGTAACATCATGTGCACCGGTCTGGCCTCACAATTACCTAACCGTAATATCTATATAATAATTTGATATAAAATAATATCTTAAAAGCAGATTCTAATATAAATATAAATAAATAAATGTATATATATATATATATATATATATATATATATATATATATATATATATATATATATATATATATAATTGAAATTCGGTTGCTTCAAGTGTACTGTCAGCATCGATTCAAAAGATTATTAAAAGAATACAAAAACGTGACGTCATAATCACAGTAACCTCCCTGAGCATAAAGTTGAATAATGAAGGAAGAAATCGGCGTTGTTAATCTTTTTATAATCTTTTGATACTCAAATTGCGAAAAGATAGAGAGAACAAGTCCATTTGTTGTGTTTAACTGCTATAGATATATGTGTGGAATTACAGATATCTAACGTCCTAAAAGAATAGAAGAACATCTGCACAGCTATTGCCTAGAGTTAACTAAGTTTTACTTGGATTTTACGCAAAAGTAACACGCCCAACGTGGGGCTCGAACCCACGACCCCGAGATTAAGAGTCTCGTGCTCTACCGACTGAGCTAGCCGGGCTGTTGTACTCAATTGGACACATTATGAATATAAACTTGAAATAACCCTTCTGATTATGCATACTAATTATACGATATTAATTTTTTTATAAAAATCTTTATTTCAATTATTAAATTGCCGTTAATATATTTTACTGATAATGATTTAGAGCAAGTTTGGAGAAGGGAGATAACTCTTGGTTGCGAGTGGGACAAAGAAAAAGGCGGGAAAGTTTTCCCGCCAAAACCTTCGTTATCATTCATCAGGTGTTCCCGTGACCTAATTGAATCAGATGTGTTGGATCAAAGCGTGGAATAACACAATATACACATAGTATCTACACACTTTTAGAAGTTAATAAAATGGTTTAATTAATGTAATATATTTAATAAGCCTCGTTTTAGATACCATTTAAATTGAGATCAATTTATTATTGAAGTTAAAGGGGGAAAATGTGAAAAAACACGTTATTTAGATAGGTAAAATCGAATGTTTCACAACGCAACACTTACATTACAATCAACATTGCACATTACGACTGACGCACATCTTATCTTACTCGAAACTTTATTTTTCATAACCCAAGCATTGATAACATAAACGGGCCAATAGGCTACGATTCATTTATACTTTACACAAAGCTTATCGCTACCATACGCTCTCAGTATGTTATACATGTTCAAATCATACGGCTGGAATAACGGAGTAAGTGAGCGAGTGAGTTGGGGTTTCACGTGTTTTCAAATATATTTCAGTTATTAAACACGTTGATAAAAATCATCAAAAATAGAGTGGAGAGATCAGGGAGAAAGCATGAGGGAAAAGACGTAAAGAAATTCACACTAAGAGAAAGACAGCAGCTTTTAGAATCACTCGAATTTCTTCTTCTACCCGTCGATCTGTCCTGCCTCGGTGTCCCTCGGTGTCCCTTCCAGGAGAATGTAAGCTACGGCTGGCAAAGCTCCAGGGGTCTCTTTAGTAGGCAAACCAACACACCTCGGAACGTTTTGAGTCAAGTGGTGGTGGAATTGATGACCGATTGTATATGTTTCTATTATGATTGATTAAGCAAACGAAAGGAACAGTGATAGGCCTATACAGGTTACTATGTGATAACAGAAAAAGAAATAATGTAACAATCATTAATCAAGTGTTTTAAAATGGTACAACAACTTGAAGATTATCATTTACACGCTTAAAAGTTAATTTGAACGATGAACGAATGAAAAATCGTTTAGTTTATCAGCTTTTGTTTTGATACAGATTTTTTAACAAGACTTGAATCGACTTACAATATAATTTTATTTCAAGTCCATATCTAATCAATACGGGTGACTCATATTCTTTGTCTTAATAAATACTTACATATTTCAGAAGCTGTTTTAAATAATTGTAAATTTGGTAAAAGAACAGCGCCCAACGTGGGGCTCGAACCCACGACCCCGAGATTAAGAGTCTCGTGCTCTACCGACTGAGCTAGCCGGGCTGCTGATGGATGTAGTGAAAGTTTTGAACGTCATTGATTTTCTTAAGACATATTCGCATAATCCTGCAATTTAAAACATAAAATCTTTACGTTGGGAAAACAATTGTTAGTAACTTGCCTGTTAAATTATACGTATATGATAAACTGGAACTGAGTGACAGCTTGGAAATTACACGGGGAAAAATAAGGCGGGAAATGTAGACGATTACCTCGTGTTCTTCAGTTCGTTAGGCCACGATTTAGGCTACTAAAGCTTGATTGAAAAATTAATAGGGAATATATATCTCTATTGCATTCACTCATTGATTTTGTCAATTAAGGCCAAAGCTTCTGAGATAGCATGTTAAGATATGCCATCGTGTGTATTTTTATTCCAAGAGATCACGAGGCAATCAATGAACATAGAAGCGCTCGTACAATCTAAATTATTCCTCTGTTGGGCATTTCAATGTCATCCTACATGATCAAGAAACGATTTTCGGTAATGAAAACACTATATAGACTTGACTAACATGTTCAAGTAGGCCCATCATCCGATTCAAGATATATTCATTTTGTTTTGTAACAACTTCATTAAACATGTAGATCTAGGCACCATAATACTACTATAATTAAACTGGCTATATGATAATTTATATCGCAAATTCTAAATTTACAAACACGGACGTGGTCAAAAGCGATATACGTCACAGAAATGTCAATTTTTGTTAGATAATAAATTGAATTATTTGTTAAGTGATCATCAATGGAATATATTCACCATCTCAAAGTGTCAACCTTCGTAGTCAAAACATGCATCCCGTTTAACGCATGCATAAAAACGGATCACATCAAAAGATTCACGATGAAGGAACTGACGAGAAACAGAACCCACACAGATTAATCTAAGGACTACTCGCTGGTACCCACCACTGAATGTTCCGATTGCTTTAACTTGATCACCCCCAGAACTATCCCTCAGGCTGAGTTACACTAAAATAACTTGCGCTTGATTTGAGTTTGGCAATGAAACTAACTGCAACGTCGGTTAGAGTTACGAACTTGACGGGTTCTTAGAGTTGAAGCATATCCAGCTTTTAGCTCATTCTTTCATGTTTACAGCCAATCAGGAGGGATCGAATATTTCCTTTCAGATGACAAATATTTATATTCCTGAGCATGTTCCAAATATATATTTCAACATCTCGTTTCAAGCATTTTCATAAAGTTATCGTTTAATAATATGTAATTAATTGGTCAAGATCGTCGGAATAATAGCATGATTACAATTAGGGAAATCGCAACTTCTGTCACTCAAGGATAAATTTCTGGTACTCTTAACAAGTCACCGCGCGGGAAAGATATATCGGGGAATTGACGATCTTTTCCTGGTCACACTGGGACCTTTCATCAGAAAAATATGGACTTGAGTTACCCACCTTAGAATGAGTAAGCCAATCAAACTGCTACGTCGCTTGGACCTACGAATATCTAAACAGACGCGTTACAACATTCTTTGCAAATGCAGCTCTTAGCTCACACTTTCCTGTACACAACCAATCATTTTCCAATTTTGAATTATTTAAAGTTGCCGAGGACGCTCTGTAAACACACGTATATAAGCAACGTTAAAGATCACTTTTGTCAATCTTCAAGTATCTAGCCGTTTTATTCGATTATTTTTTCTTAACAAGACTCATGGACAGGTAATTTGAGGACAAAATATCTTGATGAAATGTCCGAGGGGTGATTCGTGAAAAGTAACGGAACATTCAGACCCGGGTGACGGAGGATGACTCTCTGGTTGTGTGTTCGAATCCCGAATATGGCTGATCCAAAAGGTTCGAGGCTTTATTGTATTGCAAAATATGTGGCCAAAAATGTTATATTGCAATGTCTTACTGACTTGCACGTTTCTAGTTATTTGTGTTGAAAATAACAACGCCCCGAAATAGATAAAAATCGATATCCATCTTAGATCGCTTGTTAGCACTACTTTTAGTGGGTTGGTTCATTCTATAATAGGTAAATGAAATCCCGAATCTGCCTACAGTAATATATTTGTAGGTAAAATAGCACTGTACATAGTCTCCGATAGGCCAGTCCCCCAATGATAACGCTAACTGATTGGAAATGTGCAGTTGGGCGAAGCGTTCATAAAATATACCAATCACCACCCATTCCAAGTTACATTGATTGGTTCGGAAAGATAAATAAATGCTCGCAGCTTACATGATCAACACAACGGCAAATTTTTCAAAGTCAACAGACTTTTCCAGGTTTTAAATAATCTCATTTCAAATTTGAAAGACGAAATACAAGTATGTATGTTTATTTCATATAACTTTTTAATAAGATGCCGTTTTTTTTGATGATATTGTTTATAACTTTTTAACTTTAGAATAACGTTTAATGTCAGAGTAAGTGTAAATTTTGATGAAGAATATTAAAATATAAAAATATTTTTCTAAGGGTTTGTTAATCTGATAAAATGTTGCATCTATATATGCAAAATAGCGTGGTCAGCATTCTAAATTTTTAAAATACACACCGTTTTTGTAAAACAGAAATGAACAAACTGCTGAAAACATCTGCGAGTCAACATCTGGCATGTTACTGGTAGAGCCATAACCCAAATCATGTTCCTGATAATGTTCACCATGTGATATTTGAGTAATATTCTGAAATTATATCTTTTTAACAGAAAATTAGTCAAAGCGAAACACAGAATAATGAAAATAACACAAAAACCAGTTTCACTTGAATACATCTCCTATGGAGATTTTAGAGGCGTAGTACTACAACCTGTTTACTCATATGATACGCATTAGTGTCATTCCGCGGTAATTATACTTGCGTGTCCCCTGATGACATGCACGTGGCTCCTTCTACGAGGGGGGTAGGGGATTCGCTAGTTTGAAAGGACTATTTTGGAATTTATGAGATATTATAAAATAAAACGTATTTTTAAAGATGTTGTGTTCGATGCAGATCATTTATTGTGCTATGGCCTGTCATCAAAATGTTTTAAAATTCATATGAAAATATGAACCGGAAAATGGAGAATCACGATGACTAAAGTTGAGATAGAAAAAACAGTTTGGGTAAAGAAAGATGAGGGACTTTGTTAACCTCAAGTTTAGTCTGTAGGCCAGACCCTGAAATAAGGTAGAAGCCTAAGCAAGTCTTTAAAAGGACTTTAAAGCTTGATTTCTGAAAATGAAGAAATTTCAGTCTCCTTTTCATTTCATTTATAATACGTTTTTAAATTTTTCGATTAACTGATGCATTTTTCATTTCAGAGTCTAATTGTTAGACTACCTCAAGCTTAGTATAAGGGGAAAAAAAGGACGTGAATGTTTTTCAAAAACACATGGTAATCAATCATTCACTAAGGTTCAATATCATATGAAAAAGTAATAATTGTCCATAAGGTCTGCCACAAAAGAGCAATAAGAATATAAATCTTTAAACTAGAAAAAATTTGGTTTAATTCGTTTAATCTTCGGGCTCATTTTATACTGATTTTTTCCCCCAATGGTACCTGTCCACACTAGTTAAAAATACGTTAAATCCGAACTCACTCACTATAAGTCACTAGTCGGGCAATAGCACGTTTTTAAAAAATACAAAAAACCCCAGCTTTTCCTCCATTTCCCAAATAATTATTACTTAATGCCAAATATATTATCTTCCTAGGGTCAAGCATCTGATCACTCGAAGGGTCATCTGTCGTCGTAGAGGAAATAATCAAGTATCAAGTAAAAACCACTGGCGGCCATTATTGTGTGAACGCCATTTAATCATTTGAGGTAGGGAAAAGGATTCGGATAGCTTCGCCGATCATAGTAGGTTCGTTTTCATGGTGCATCTTTTGATTACAGAACATTGTCTTGCAATTGGAAACATTTATTTTCGTTTTCGTGAGATCGTTTTAGTTATCTGAAAAAAATATTACTGTCCCTTTCGCTTCTTTATTTCGTCATTTCGTAGAGTTTCATATCGTGATCAAGCTCAAGAATCCATGCTGAACTGTCGACTCTCATGCAGTAAAGAAGTTGAAAATCCAAAAAGTGTTCCTTGTTTACCACAATTTCTAAAATAGTTATGAAAGAGTATGAAAGTTCGTCATATGTTAGCTCCATGGCTGTTTATAGAAAGGGGAGACCGCTCATGGCTGAAATATTGCGGTGATAAACAATAACTATAAAATAGGAACCTTATTAACCTCGTTCAAAATATTTACAAAACACCTTTTTAAAATAAATATTAAAAAATCAATATTAGTCAAGCCTCTGAGAGATCCATAGTGTTGTCAAGGCAAATCTATCTTATCTTAACCATACGTAATGACTTCTTATTTCATACCTAAGTATGTTATCACTGAAATACACCTTTTTCATTTTTATTGTTACTTTTGTTATATGCTATTAAATCATATGTTTCATTTTAGTTATATAATTCTTACTTCAAAATGCACGTATTTCAAACCAATATTTATATATCTTTACTCCTTATGTACATTTGTGCTGAAAGTACATTTATATTGTATTTGCATCTATATATTTACTCATTTGACTTAGGCCTCTCATTACACTACACCTACACCTTTATGTACATATTTGCATATATATATATATATATATATATATATATATATATATATATATATATATGTAAAAAGGTGAAAGGTCGCACGTGAAGTAAATATATATTTGTATAAATTTCATTATATATATATATATATATATATATATATATATATATTTGAAAAAATGAAATACTTCAGACACTTGCTGTAGTCACTGTTGAAAAGACTTGTAAACAAGTCGAAATGCGACGCATCCAGTCATCATTAAAATGATATCTACAGCAAGTGTCGTCTGAAGTATTTCATTTTTTCAAATATATATATATATATATATATATATATATATATATATATATATATATATATACTTTAAAGAAAAATTCTGTCTGTCTGTCTGTCAAACGAGAAAGCTGGGAGCTTATTTATTGTTATTGGGAGCTTAGCAGGTCGGACCACTACGGAATTTCAATGCCAATTCCATGAAAAAAAATTATGAAATTATATTTGAACCCGGTTGTCAAAAGTTCATTTCCACCTCCGGAAAAAATAATGAACTGCACGTTTCAACTGATGACGATCAAAGTATTGAAAGAGGAAGTGTAGCTATATGAACAAATATTGTGTGAGTCAGAGTCGAATTTACAGTCAAGAATAAAGGCTGATTTAATTGATAATAATCAGTAAAAATAAATTGCTAGCTTTATAGAAAAGACATAATACCACTTCTTTTATTTGCATTCACGTAACTGACGTGATGTACAAGGACAATTTCAAAGAAAAGCAAATTCTTTATTCTGGATAAAGAAGATGTTTATTCAGACCATTTTTCAGAATAAAGCAGTTACTTCGAAGAATCTTTCTTGATTACATATCAGATGCAATAAGAAAGGAATAGTAGATTTGTATTTCAAAAATTCTCATCAGTGTGTCAATGAATACAAAGTGGAATAATAATGTTTTACTCAATTCCTTTTTCCTCACCCCCACCCCCAGTAGATCCCATAGAATTATATTTCATACAACGATAATTGATAAGTAATTGCTTCAAACTTCAAACCCACATTTCGTCATCAGATCTATTACCACAGTACAACGAGCCAGCAAAACGTACACGCTAATGTGCACTCAGTTGCACCAGGTCCCAAATGCACCACAAGTAGTAAAAATAAACTGGTTAATACTATTTTCACTCTAAAGTTCACGCAGTAGAATAAACATGAAATCCACTATACACAACTTACTAAAACAGTGGAGGTAGGATTGGCAGGTTGGGTGCACTGTTTTTGTATAAATTACACCTTTTTGGCGTATGTTTGAAATTCTTCAAAGAAAATAAAACTGAGGATTAACTTTGCACTTGCCGGGTCGACTTCAGTGCGCCGCACGGCGGGATATCCAACACGTGACCTGCACGTGCGTCGTATATCTTTCAACGTCGAATTTACGTGACGTCCAATGGTGTTTAAATGAAGCATCACGTGATGGATAGGACGCCTTTGTTTGCGCAGGAGGGTGTCTGCGCAATTAGAATGTCTCATTTTATGCAACAAAGAGCGATTGCGCGTGCGTGGACATAATATTACGTATCCCAAGTGTCGCCATGTTTGTTATGGCTGTGCAGCGGGTGATGACTTTTACCCATTGGTATTCGTAATGACTCTCTTTGTTTATATGGCTTAAGTGCTCAAACAAAACACGATTAATTACAAATGACGGGCATTTATACGGGCAGATAATAAACTAAGGCTGTGGAGTCGGACCTGGGTTTCAGAGGCGCGTCTTTTACCATTAACAGGCATACCAAACAAAACTGCCATACTGCGCAGGAAAACGTGGAAAAGTCCACATTAATCGAATGTTTGATTTGAAATGAAGTCCATGCATGGTTCCGAATGAAGATTTTATCTTTTAATGAATTTGGTCCGGGAAAAACTGTAATTTTCAAATCGACACATCTCAAGATGAAAGATAAAATCATTTTTATCCGAATATAATATATCATTCTTAAGATATAGTGGTTACAGAAGAAGAAGAAGAAGAAGAAGAAGAAGGAAATTATTTTTTTCAGTGTCACATGTTACACATTTCTTGTTTTTGTAGCCACAAACACTTGTTAAAAGGTAACATTCAGCCAAAAGGCTTAATGAGACACTACATACATTAAAATAATTTAAAAAATGAATAAGGTAAAATTACGCATATTAAAATAGTTAATATACCACACAATTCAATACCATACAATTCAAAATAGCACAATACAGGAAAATACAAGACCGCACAATGCACTTCAATATTCTACCGCACAGTACAATACAATACAAGATCATACAATAACATACAGACCTAACCATACAAACGATACCTTACATACTATAACATTCGTACAGTATCATACATACAATTACATCGGCTAGTTGGGATCAGGCAGTTTGCGTGTGAATTACATGAAGAAGAACTTTGCATTTTTAGAACTTTACAAATTAACTATGATCGCATAAATGACATGACAGAATATTTTTTCAAAAAGCCCAAAAAACTGCAATGAGAAAAATAAATTCATCTCAGATTAAAAACTAACAAAACATTTAGGGGTTCATAAAAATTTAAATCGATCACTAATCTGTATTTCGTTGGTCAATAAATTAGTCAATCTGTATACAATTCTTTATAATTTCTACCATTAACATTCAATATTGAGTAAGTTTTTATACATCAAATTATGTTAGAATTTGTCTTAGTGGCATAGTTGTTTTTGTTGTTGTATATAAATTCCATACTTTACACCTACTTGTCTTAGAAAATCAATGTAGACTTAGTGTACATCCATGTATGGTTTTTGTGTAGATTTGACTTTTTTCTTTTCTACTTTCCTCGTTATTTCCCAAAATGACAGTCGCGGTTTATTGAGGATTATAATCAACCTGTCTGCATTAGAGACCGCAAAAAGAACGTCCAAAAAGGCGTGAATCTAAGATTAAATTTAATACTTGGATATGTTACCGATGCCGCGAATGATTATTGCGCCGGTAAAAACAGATCCTTCGAGCCGGGACAAGAAAGCATGGTTTTTTATTCAATTAAAATTTCTGTCGAGAATAATGGATAGTGTCATTAACGCCGCTTCACATGACGCGTGACCGTCTCGCGACCATCCCGTGCTGACCACTGGTCAAGCGCCATCATTGTGCACGTGCTGGCCTTTGACCTAAGAGAGCGGAGAGGAGGTCAAAGGTAACACTACAAAAGCTCCGGTGTTTTCGCTCGTCTCGGAAGGCGCATACCAAGGGGTTCAATCTGTCCACTGAATATGAATAACGAGCAAAAAGCTTTTTCCAGATACGGACATGACTCGCTAAATCACTGATACCGTCTTTTTAATTAGTTTCTGGATTTTGTTACACTAAACAAATTTACCCGCTTCGCTTGAATGTTCACATGATGACCTCCATCCATATTTTTTCAATGTCAATCAGAGTTACAGCCCTTTGGATGGGAACGTAATGCACTTGTTGAATATTTTTGAATGTATTTGATTCAGGTTGTGGTCACCTGACCGTGACGATATAAATCAAGAGAAAAGTGGATTGTTGACGGGAACGGGCTCCAAACACTTCATTATAATCTTAAAGAGAATTTGGGTTATTCTTTAAGGGAAATCAATTGGAAGGCAAATGGGGACATGAAAAATGTCATTTCTTCGGTGTTGACTTTTGTCAAAATAGAATGCGAATCATTCAAGAAAACAACGTGAACGCTCTTAAAAGTCATCAATTATCATTCCCTTTTTGTCACCATAGCTCAACTCTAAGGCAAATTTTTCCTCAATTATTTTAACAAGAATATTTCTCTTGACATGTGATTACAAATATATCAAATAATATAACAATGTTATTAATTACAACGTTTTCGTGAATGCATTTTGGTTAAATCCATTACAACCGGATTAAAAAAGATTTTTGATTAAAAAAAACCCATAAATGAATGGATTTAGGCAAACTATATTGATAGAGTAGACCTTCTATAAATGAACTTATTTTCAACTTTTAAAAAGTAAAATTTCACTATGACATCTTTACCAAATTCAAATTCTTTATTCTCTATACACCACCAGCGGTGGTACAGGAGCATATGAATATATACATGAGAGTTAAAGTACATCCAAACTGAAGGTCAAGTTACACCAATTTTTTCATTTCAGCATTAACAATTGTGATAAATTTTGAAAGTTTCTTAACAATAGAGAGCTTATTACAATATAATAATATTTTCAACTTATAAATGTCTTATACATATATATATATATATATATATATATATATATATATATATATATATATATATATATATAATGAAAACATCATGCGTGCTTTGCGCAAAAATACAAATGGAAAACCATCGCATGAAATGATTAAACATTAAACGGTAGACAGGCATGAAGTCTTTGAAATACGCATTGTTATTCTTTTACCCTTTAGTAAACCATTGAACACACATACAACAGTTAGATAAATTATTTTCCTTCTCTTTACATCAACTAAGGGGCTTGAGGTATTGAAATTCGGGAAAACTTGAATGTCGCAGTTCTTTGGAGTTCTTGGACTTCAAACGTCTTATAATGGGTTTGAAATCTGAAAGGCGACCTAGCCACCGCGTGTAAGATCCTTAAGTACTTCATTAAAATAAGTTACCTTCAGTCGAGAAGCTTGGGTAAGTCTTACATGTATGTCCGAATTCTTGGAAGTTCTTAGACTTACAACTTCTTGAAATGACGCCCTCGTTACTTCGATTTGATCCTTTTGCACACCAAAATCAGGTGTCTTGATAAATTTTGACAAGTTTTTTAATTCTCAAAATCTCAATCGGCGTTTCTTATAAATTTTCCAAACTTAATGAATATTTACATTTCAACATCATTTATTCGGACATACAGTATATCATATCATAGCCTTGGTCATTATGGATATACGGACCCTTTTAACTCCAGAAAATTGGTCAATATAGGGCTACTTATTTACGGTTCGAGACTAACAGACATGGGAATCACATATATAATCATCACTAATCATGCAATATAAAGTCAAACTTAATTACACGTTTTGTTGAATGGAGTGGCGGATTCAGAAATTTTGAAGTGCGGTTTATATTTGAAAAATGGTCAACCTGGAAGTTCAATTTCTAACAAGCGATTTGAAAATATCTCAAAAGGGGACGGGGTTCGAATCCCCTAATACACCCCCCTCCCATGCAATCCGCAACTGGAATGCACATCATTGGTGCATTTACCTGTGCATCACACCTGTTCATATGCCAGGTGTGCTCAATTAATTTCTGCAATCCTGAGCACTGACTTCAAAGTTGAGTATATTCAAAATATTTTCCCTCTTTGAATTATGATAAATTACGTTGTTTAAGTTGTTAAGTCATTTACGTTGTTCCTACACCTCTGACTTCAAGGTTTGAAATACATAGATATTTGCACCTTACACAATCGAAATCCCAACATTAACGGTATCGGCGTTCACTTGCCTACCTGTCGGCAAGATAAAAGGAATTTGCCGCACAGGTGTCAGGCGTTGTGGTTAAGGTGATAATTATATCGGTATTGCGTGAAACCGCAGGAGGCTGGACTTTGGTTGGTCATTTTTTACGGAAGAGTTTCAATAGGGGAGATAATCGTTGTGGTAATGATAGCTGGTTATCTGCGCATAACAAGAAAGACCAGATATGCTAAAACCCCTTTTCTTCTGAAAGCGATATATATATAAGGTGGTCACCAATATGACAACAAAGCCGTAAGGACAGCTCCTTGGTAAAGCAGCATGGTGTCTGGACGATACGTACTAACATTGTTAACCATTGAAAGGCCAGACTTCTAACCTTAAAGGGCTATCAGTAGTATCTTACAAATCGCCTGCCAGGCCTATCATTAGGCCGAATATCATATTGAGAAATGGGTGACAATATTTAGCCAATTTTTTAATGCACATAACCAGGTCGTGAGAACCGCCCGAATTTGTATAAAAAGCCCCTTCTTCATTGTACAGTCAATAATAAGTTGGCCCCTTGACGATCTTAAATATCTATTGAATAGAAGAGACAACTGAGAGAAGTGATGTATAGCGTGTGTCAGGCCGTAATTATTCTCAAAATGTAGCCCATGAAGTTTGTGGGTGATCTGCAATGGTACTTTACAGTGAAAATATATGTTGAGCTGTCTGAAATTGATAAAAATATGAGGTTTAAAGTAGGCTGAAGCGTAAAACATTAGTAAATGAATGACTTTTTCGTTATATTTGGTAACCAATGGATATTTTGCAAGAAAGAAACAAAGTTTTTAGACTTAACCATGCTTGTCTTTTCTTATAAACTTCCCGCATAAAAACTACTTGTTCTAATGTTTAAAGATTAAGGTCGTTTTATTTTCCTTTCTCGTTTTTGATTGTGTATTGGTGATGAAGATGATGACGAGTAAAAAGATGATGATAATGGTGACGATGGCGATGGTGATTATGATAATGGTGATGAAGACGATGAGAATGAGGAAGTTGATGATTATGATGATGATGACGACGATGAGGAAGATGGTGATGAATATGGTGATGATAATGACAATAAGAAAGATGATAGAGGCGAAAATTAGGATGAGGATTAAGGATGATGATGATGATGATGATGATGATGATGATGATGATGATGATGATGATGATAGCGATAAAGATGCCATCGACTGTCGAATGAAACATGGAAGAGAATGAATTATAAAGATCATGGGATTTAGGATTTTAGGACTTGATGATGATTATGTTGACGATGGCGATGATAAATGGTGATGAGTACAATGCCGTGACAATCTTATTGTACCTTATATTTTATCGACTGAATACATTTTGTTAACTGATAAACACGTAAAGCAATTAAATGAGTCGTCCATAAACCACGTTATCGGTTACCGTTAATTAGTGTCATCATCTGATAGCACGTGCTTCCATGTTTGACGTTCGTCTGAAGGTCACTATATACACAATCAGTCGTCTGGACAACTCGAACTATCTGCACGGTTACCTAGCAACTATCGGGGCAGCAAGTCTAAAAATTAACCACGTTATACCACATCCTTTGTCTTTGTTTGAAGATTTAACGGGGCACTGAGTATGTTGTTTGGGTCAAATATGTAAAACTTTGTAAATCGTGTTATTTGACCAAGGGTAGTTGTTATCTATGAAAATCAACATCTTAAAGGCACTAGTGCACGCTTTTACGGTTTAATTTGGCTATTTTAAGGTTTAAAAGGACTTATGCAATCACTTAAGCTTTCTATCGATGCAATGAAATACTTTTAATTCTTTACAATTGACCTGCAATCAACAATGAAAAAATTTAGACAGCCGCTGTCGGCTTGGACATATAACAAATCTTAGGTTAGCTGTGCACAAAACGGATAAATGATAGACAGTTGAAAGCGGATGAACTATTATTATGTGCAGCTGTTGAATTTACCTAAACTCTGAAATGAGAGCAAATAATGAATTATGTTTTAATGAAAGCAATATTGTTAATAAACCGATTTAATAACACAGCATTAGCATTGCTATTAGATTGACCAAAGCGGCTGCCGTTTCCGCTTTTTTGGTTATAAGCAAAATCTTAATATTTCCGATATCGTAGTTCATGCGGATTTATTGTAACGTAACATTAAATACTTCCGGTCTTTAAAAATCAACTTTACTACCTGAATACGTAAATATTCGTTACATAACTTACGAGGTAGATTACTTGAGTGAGGATCTTGAATAATATCGAGAGATATGCAGTATCTGTGCATTCGTTGTGTTAAAGAAATATTGGCGTGCACTAGTGCGTTTAATGCTTATCATTTCAGCATAGTGATAATAAATAGGTTGAGGTTGTTATTTATGATCGAAAACCTGACAATAACGCGCGCCAATGACTCAAACGTAATTATTGAATTTCATTGACAGCAGTTACAAAGCTAAATATTGGTGTGTAGTGTTTAGCAAGTCATGTAACTAATATTAGTGTGAAATGATATTAACCACTGTAAATTTTAAAATCACAACATATTATATTGTATTATATTATACAACCATTATGATAGTAGAACATTACTCTAAGCAGCGAAATTCAAACTTTCTGTATCAGATATTGTTGTTAAAATTTATAGGTTATAGAGAGTTCCAGTGATGATAATAAATGTAACAGTTCACATGTTGATAACTTCTGTAATGTTTACTCAAGACACTCCCAAACCAAGTTTAAATGACCCTATTAACGTAAGTTTGTACAAATTGCCTTTATAATTCAACATCATGTTACCCTCATAATAAATATCATTTACACTTTCATTTAAATCCTTTTTCACTTCAAAGAGAATCATTTTGTTGTTTTGACTACAAAGGCGTCTAAATACAGACACATTGTTACTACTTTTCCTTCCTTATAAGGTAATATCTTTTGATGTCTACGCTTTCACTTTTCAACAGGAAATAGTTAATTTCTTTCATGTCTGTTTATTTACTTTTTCCTGTCTCTATAATAATGTTATTGAAGTGTAAAACTTTATTGATAATATGTTGATGTTTTTCTTGAATGCAATAAGTAGATTGAAAGCGATAATTCTGGAAATGGCTGTCCAAAAGGGTGACATGCAGTAAATCATGCGAAAGGAGGATTTATAAAAAGTGAGATATACCCAAATGGACAGTTGGCCATATGTAATTGTTTTGCGTTTATTTATTGATGGAATAATTTTAGTGGAAATGGTTTTCAAAAAGGTAGTTCACATTTTGCAAAAATGAATTTTGTAGGATATTAGACTGTAGCTACTATAGGTTTATGAACTGTGCAAAAGTTCCTATGTTAAATCATCGTTTTGAAAAGTTTTAATTTTTTACTTTATAGAGTATTAGACAATGCATTTTTATTAATATATATTAACCTCTTCATTTTGAAATATTCTTTGTACTTTGTTATTCAATTGCACACCTACACACCTTTAGAAAATAAATAAACAAATAGATATATAGGGGGAAAATATTGCAACACCATCTTTTCTTGATTTCTGCCGATGTACGGCAAACGATCTAAACGCAATGTGGTTTCCCATTTATCTTCAGAGCTCTTGTGACTAATGGAGTACCAATATGGAAAGAAAAATGAGCCTCAACGACGGACCAGAATTTTGTGTCATTAACGCAGCAGAACTATTTGAGCTATAGTTAATGTTACAACGAATGATGGCTTGTTTTTTTTGTTTTGATGTCATCAGTAATCAATCGAAGTCAATAAATGTCGTCATCACCTATACTACTCGAAAATAAGTAGCTACTCAATAAGTAGAAAATGCTGATACACTAAAAAACTTATTGACAACCAAATGATACTGCTTTATAAGGGTTTCTGAGATGTTTGGTACCAATCATTTGAATGAAAACAGCAAACGACAGGGTATGGATATAATTATTTAGATGGGAAAAATAATGTTTTCCTTCTTAATCACATGTGAATATTTCCAAAGATTCTATATATACAGTTACAACGGTCTGATTTGACCAAATTTTCTGTTAATTTTGAAAAATGGTTTGTTTAAAGAATTTCGATTTTAGGTACATTGTATAAAATTGTGACCAATATAAAGAAGTATCGTAATTTGAACGTTTATAGTACGATCAGTATGTCTTCTTGTTCAAGTTTTATGTTCGGATAGCACTCAAGAATAACAAAATTTTGGAATGGAGATGCGAAAAGAACGCAATAATCTGCTATGGTACCATTCGTTCAATGTACAATGATTGTAGAAGTGTCATTAACAAGGCAAGCATTAGGTAATCATCAAATTATGACGTAATTCTTTTGTCTTGTGTGTGATAACTTCATTGACATATGCAACATATACAATCTGTAATGTCGTTTTCGTCACGATTACGCCAGAACGAAACACTTGATATCTGATTGTTTCAATATAATTAAATAATCAATTTCATATAATTCTCTCATTAGTACAATCAAGTGTTGTCCACGGATAATACCGTCATCATCTTATTGCGAATTAATGCCTTGCTTGCTTGATAAACATACAAATTGATGCGTCATTAGTGTCATGGCAGCTCCGTAGTGAATAGACTTCCGTCGGTTTTGATTGGCTCAAGGCGTGGTTGGGCGGGAACTTGCACGCGGGGCGAGAAACACGTGCAATAAAACTGTTACCATGAAACTGTCAGCGCTGAATGATTAGCTGTTGTAAAGTTGTAGCCGTGTCTAGGGGCTGTTTTAATTACCACACGGCATTAACACGGCGTACGTTGAAACATAATACATTACATGCACGTGTTGCGAACTATAGGAGATTGGCCTACCTATCGGAATTTAACGATCCGTTGACAAGTTAGGTACCCTCGGGTAAAGCCCAATTAATTAAAGGGGCGTTTTATTCAGTTCAAATTATAGATGTGTATTTTTCATTGAAAACAGTAATGCTATTATCATGATTTGAGAATCTGTAAGGGATTGTGAATGGGTGTCAAATATGCCAAGAAGGTAAAACACAATTATTTCTAAATTATTTGTTAATGATCAATTCAATAAAGAAAGTCATGATATGACAGAAATACAAAAGGTTCGTTTTGATGAGAGATAGAATAAAGTGGAAATAATTTAGGTGAAGATATGCATACAATTGTAAGTATTTCTGCTTTATGATTGGGTATATAGAAGGAGCCTTTAAAACAGTCTAGGTCCTCATTCAGCGAGTCTTGTAACTTCATACACATGCAATCAAAATTAAAATGCATATACCAATGAAATGACATTGCTGAAAGTACCGTAAATATTTTTTAAACTTCTAAGACTAAATTTTAGTCTAATTAGTGAGCTCTGTGTAAATACATTTTCAAATTAACAAATTTAAGTAAACAAAAATGAGATTTAAAAAACATCATTTGATGTAATAATTATATGCGACGTGGAATACTTATGCAAGTATGGACTGTGTAGGACATAGTCCTAGACTTACTCTCAGTCCCAAAAGATATTTTTTAAATCAAATATGATAAAGGAGACTTAGGGAAATGTGACACTATACGCCCCAAATCTAGACTTGCTTTTCAAGCGTCAACGTTTCTTAACATAATTTAGATGAAATACAACCTGTGGGTGAGACAAGGCTAGATTTTACCTGAGGAAGAACGGTAAATACCAGAGACGTATTTAGTTGCATATTCAATAAATATTTGACATTTAACCTTAAATAAAAAAGAATGATAAAGTTTACAATGGTTTCAGCAAGTTTTCCTGTCTCCATTTTAAGAATATTCGTATTAAATTGTGAATACAAACATAGGATATGATTTCATTAATTAGGTAATTTTAGATAATTACTTTAATTATTTGAAAAATGTATTTCTTTGAAACATGAAAATATCGGAAAAAGTATCGATTATAAAAGTGAAAATTGAAAAGGGAACACTGAAATGCATTTTTTCTAAATCTAAAAAGTAAGGAACTGGGTCCGGTTACACAAAACACCTTCCATTGACTGTGAGGCTACAATCGACTTTAACCAAAGAATGGGCTACAATTGGTTGTAACTCTACAGCTGCTTTGCGGAATAGTACCAAGGATTAAAGACTGAGTTCAAGACTGTTTAAGAATATGGGGGAAACATCATAAACTAATAATATGAAAAGTCGTTGAGAGGCATAAAGAAGGGTTATACATTAAGAGAAAAATAATTTTTGGATCCTGCCTGATGAATGAGTAAGCATGTAAAATCTTGTCTTCCTCAATATCAAAACGCTAAAATCAAACATTTTCATTTTTTGTGTGTGTTAAAGGAACTAACTCAGCTGAAACTGGCAAGAAAAATAATGGTGAGATTATCATTAACATGTCTTTTCTAAATCAAACCATTATCAAAATTATCGATTGAGAAACTTCTCTATGAAGAACTCGTGACCTTTGAAAACTAGGTAGCTCAATAAATAGTTTCTAATCTTATTCCTAAAAATATCAGCGATTTCCGGAAGCAAGTTATAAATACCTCGACCAATACGACAAACATTATGAAACAAATATTAGCATGAAAGTGATAATTCTCAAGGGTTTAGTTCTGAGAAGAAGGGCTTGATCTTTTTAACGCTGAATCATACAGGAATTACGACATCAGTAACAATGTCCGAATGTGTTTAACTCAATGATTTAGTCAACGTTATGGATTTATTTCAAATGAAAGTTGTTTTATCCTCTAAATGACGAATGTTTATTAGAATATCAAATCTTAAAATGAGTTTGATAAATCATTACGGTTAATCAATGCCTGTGATTACACATAAAGGTGACATTTGGAATCTATTTTTACAGCAATATCAAGTAAAAAATGGCCAAAATTAACGTTGCGGCTCTGGAAAAGATTTTTCTTTTGCGTTATACCTTTGTTTTAGAAAAAATTAAGAAAACAACCTACAAAACAGTACAAAGCATTCATCATTCCTAGATAAAGGTAATAGATGAAAGAGATACAATTAAAAGTTCTTTCATCATGGACTTTTTCAAAACCTTGTATGTGCCGCTGCAAACGTAATTTCCAAAGTATGAAAAGTAATTCTGTCTGTCTGCCTTCCCGTCTATCCATCTAATCTTTCCCTATCATTCTCCCTCTATCATTTTCCCTCCACAATTCTCCCTCCACCATTCTCCCTCAATTATTCTCCCTCAATCATTTCCATCTGTCATTCTCCCTCCATCTTTTCCCCTCTATCATTCTCCCTCTATCATTCTCCCTCCACAATTCTCCATCCACCATTTTCCCTCCATCATTATCCCTCTATTTTTCTCCCTCTATCATTTCCATCTATCATTTTCCCTCCATCTTTTCCCCTCTATCATTCTCCCTCTATCATTCTCCCTCCACCATTCTCCCTCTATCATTCTCCCTCCATTATTCTCCCTCTATCATTCTCCCTCCATCATTCTCACTCTATCATTCTCCCTCCATCATTCCCCCTCCACCATTCTCCCTCCATCATTCTCACTCCATCATTCTCCCTCTATCATTCTCCCTCCATCATTCTCCCTCCATCATTCTCACTCTATCATTCTCCCTCTATCATCCCCCTTCATCTTTCTCCCTCTATCATTCTCCATCCATTATTCTCCCTCTCTCATTCTCCTTCTATCATTCTCCCTCTATCATCCCCCTCCATCTTTCTTCCTCTATCATTCTCCCTCCATCTTTTCCCTCTATCATTTCCCCTCCACCATTCTCCCTCCACCATTCCCCCTCCATCATTCCCCCTCTATCATTCTCCCTCTATCACTCTCTTTCTATCATTCTCCCTTCATCTTTCTCCCTCTATCATTCTCCCTCCATCATTCTCACTCTATCATTCCCCTCTATCATTTTCCCTCTATCATCCCCCTCCATCTTTCTCCCTCTATCATTCTCCCTCTATCATTCTCCTTCTATCATTCTCCCTCTATCATTCTCCCTCTATCATTCTCCCTCTATCATTCTCCCTCTATCATTCTCACTCCATCATTCTCCCTCCATCTCCCTCTATCATTCTCCCTCTATCATTCTCCCTCCATCATTCTCCCTCCATCATTCTCCCTCTATCATTCTCCTTCTATCATTCTCCCTCTATCATTCTCCCTCTATCATTCTCCCTCCATCATTCTCCCTCCATCATTCATCCTCTATCATCCCTTCTTCATCTTTCTCCCTCTATCATTCTCCATCCATTATTCTCCCTCTATCATTCTCCTTCTATCATTCTCCCTCTATCATCCCCCTCCATCTTTCTTCCTCTATCATTCTCCCTCCATATTTTCCCTCTATCATTTCCCTCCACCATTCTCCCTCCACCATTCTCCCTCCATCATTCCCCCTCTATCATTCTCCCTCTATCATTCTCTTTCTATCATTCTCCCTTCATCTTTCTCCCTTTATCATTCTCCCTCCATCATTCTCACTCTATCATTCCCCTCTATCATTTTCCCTCTATCATCCCCCTCCATCTTTCTCCCTCTATCATTCTCCCTCTGTCATTCTCCCTCTATCATTCTCCTTCTATCATTCTCCCTCTATCATTCTCCCTCTATCATTCTCTCTCTATCATTCTCCCTCTATCATTCTCCTTCCATCATTCTCCCTCCATCTTTCTCCCTCTATCATTCTCCTTCTATCATTCTCCCTCTATCATTCTCCCTCTATCATTCTCCCTCCATCTTTCTCCCTCTATCATTCTCCTTCTATCATTCTCACTCTATAATTCCCCTCTATCATTCTCCCTCGAACATTCTCCCTCCATCATTTTCCCTCTATCATCCCCCTCCATCTTTCTCCCTCTATCATTCTCCCTCTATCATTCTCCTTCTATCATTCTCCCTCCACCATTCTCCCTCTATCATTCTCCCTCTATCATTCTCCTTCTATCATTCTCCCTCCATCTTTCTCCTTCTATCATTCTCCCTCTATCATTCTCCCTCTTTCATGTTCCCTCTATCATCCCCCTCCATCTTTCTCACTCTATCATTCTCCGTCTATCTCTCTCCCTCTATCATTCTTCCTCTATCATTCTACCCATCTATTTCTTTCAGCCTATCCTTATCTCTCTATCATTAGCTTTCTCCCATTTTATCCCAATCACACTTTCTCTCTCTATCCTTTTTGTTTATTTGTATCATTATCTTTCTTTTCTCTCTTTATCCCCATATTTCTGTCTTTATCACATATCTTTCCCGTTTATCCCTATCATTGTTTTTATCTCTTTTTATTATAACCCACTCTCTTTTTGTCTCTCTATCACTCTCTTGTATCCCTTCATTTTCTCTATCTTTTTCTCTTTCTCCCTGTCATTCGTGTTTTATCCACATCATACTCTTTTTATCAATTTCTGTCTTTCTCTCTTAATCCCTAAGCTTTTCTTTCTATCTTCCTTTCTTCCTTTTCTTTCCTTTCATTCTCCTTGTCTCTGCGAAGTTTTATCTCTTTATCTCTAACGATCTCTTTCCCCCATATCATTGTACGTGTAACATTTTCTCTATAACTTTTTTCCTTTGTTCGCTCTTTCTCTCGATCACTCTCTTTTACTTATGATTAATACAATTGTGTACAATTATAATTAAAATGAATTCAAAGTTTTCCATTGTTAATGGTTCAATTGCAAAACAATGTGTCATTTGTATCAACGAGGGAAATTCATAATAGTCTGATACCATAGAAATCTGTCCATTAAGATTTCTTTTACATACTTCGAAGGGTTACGATTGCCGCCTAATTCAACAACTTTACTCACCAACGAACAAAAAGGTGGAATATAATGCTACACACTTTTACATATATACGGTAATAACTACGTAAATGGCCATATCTAACTTTTATTGATACGGTTATGTGGGGATATCTTGAACAATCTAACACCTCGATGCCGTCAATGCAACGCCGAGTCCATATCTACCTGTAAAATAACATCAAAGACTCGCCGTTTAGGTGTGTTAATGGAAAATATCACACCTGAGCGATAACTGATAATATACACCGGGTAGATATACCAAGTAAGCATGTTAGCACGAAAAACGATAAAAGAAGGTTTATGATGTCTCCAGTTCATAGCAAACCGCGGAAACAATGACTAGCAAACCTTTGCCTGAGCATATTTTGTCACAGTAGCCATGTGTTAATTGTTTTCTGAAACATGGACCCCTTGAAGGACAATGCCCTCCGCCAGTAATACAAAACACAAGAGTATTACGGTCCGGTGTTTAAACTTGTTATTGCCCGTCCGGTATTGTACTCGATGTTATCAGATAAAACACAAGGGTATCATGGTACCCGGGATGGGAAACTTACTTCAGCATCCGCACTGTACAAAGATACCGCCGCTTTAAAAAAAATCTTGTATTTCAATCTATGAAGATGATATTTTTTATCTTGGATTGATAACATGCGGGGCTGTGGTTTGATATAGATATGTTAAGAAATGCATAATTCATAGACTTATATAGCGGTTTCCTTCGAAGCTGGAGACAAAGAGTGGAATAAAAATATGGTTTTCGTTCCTTTCATCTTAAAGGCTTGGGAAATGTATACGATTTTCATAAGATTATTGTTTAGATGAAATTGATTAAAGTACGATCTTTTATATGATCATCAGTTGACCAACAAACTTGTAGGCGATTTATGCTCTACATAGAATAAAAGACTAACATAGTCACTGAAAAAGATTTAACCCTGTAGTTTATTTGTTAACATTTGATATGAAATAAAATCAAGAATCCGTTATTTGATGACAGACTTGATAACATTTTATAGACCTAAGAAAGCTCCTTTACTTCATTTTTCGATCTTAGACTAAGATTAAGTCTTCGTATTGTATGTATTAGTAAGGGTGAGTATGTATGTATGTATGTATGTATGTATGTATGTATGCATGTATGTATGTATGTATTTATGAATGTATGTATGTATGTATTTATGAATGTATTTATGAATGTATGTATGTATGTATTTATGAATGTATGTATGTATGTATGTATGTATGTATGTATGTATGTATGTGTGTATGTATGTATGTATTTATGAATGTATGTATGTATTTATGAATGTATTTATGAATGTATGTATGTATGTATGTATTTATGAATGTATGTATGTATGTATGTATGTATGTATGTGTGTATGTATGTGTGTGTGTATGTATGTATGTATGTATGTATGTATGTATCTTGGTCTTTTTGGATGCTATAAAATGTATATATGTATTGTATGATTGATGTTCGTTTATGTTTCATTGTATTTTATATTTGATGTACCTTATGAGGTCTGGTGTTGCCTTAAATGTTATGACCAAAGATTTTATGATGTGTATATGTAAAACATGACAAGGAAATAAACTATTATATTATTATTATGTTTATTATTACTATTACTTATTTGTGTACAGTAATTAAAGAACCGCTTGGAGAGGATTTTAGACTATCTAAAATATTCATTTATAATACCAAAACTTGATACAAGGAGAGATCGGTCATGGTAAGATTAACTTTTCTTCTCTTAAGCGATTTTTTAATATATGCCAAATTTGAAAAAATTAAGCAGAACTTCTGAAATCATTATCATACCATTATCAAAATCGTTTGACGTAGATAACCTGCTTGGTTGTGTAAATGCCAGGGTTTCAATGACACGCCAAAGTTCACCGGGAGTGACTTCAATATGCTTCAATACATCAATACATCAATCATTAATTCAGATATATTCTTATGTTTCTTTGCGTAGGATCGACATTAAAATCTTGATTGACGTAAAAATTGTTGATAAAGATTGTTGATAATGATTAGATATGAAAATACATGAAGGAATACGTTTTTTTACAGAATCATGTTGTCAAAATTTACAAAAGAAAATTAAAGGAAAGGTTGAATATAATCAACTTCTATCTTTATGTGAAAATAATATGTAATACAAATGCAAAAAGACTTGTGAGAAATATGTATTGATTAGTGTATTGATTTCTTTTTGTAATTATACCACATTCCATCGAAAATGTGTTTGGAGAACAAAGTCTAAAATTTCTTACAAAATCAATTACATGAGATTCTTTAACCCCATTTGATATTTTCTTTACAAAATGTCAATATGTCTGTATCAATGAGTTTTGAATGGATCTGTATCCGACATCCTACCAAAGTTCTTGACATCTTTTGAATAAACAATAAGTTTCAATATCAAAATTTAAAAAAAAATGAAATTTATCAAATAATCAATTTGTCAGAGTTATGAAATTATGTTAGAATATCCTAAAGTAGGATAATTTCATTCTTCAAATACTTAACATCTTTTATCACATAACGACAAACCGTGATTCTTCTAACACCGACAGACATTGTGACGTCATAGCCCAGCACGAGCTCATTTGCATACGGCGACAAGATCATTATTGACCAACTGGGACGCTACAACGAGTTGTAGATTATTACAGCTTATCCCACGATTATCTGGTCTCATCTCCACGCAACGCGGAGCTTAGCGGATTATCACAGTACTCGCCAGTTATGACACAATGTATAATAGTATTCTAACTCTACGTCCGAAAATTATCGGTATTTGGAAGAAAATTTCACGCAGAGGTCCTTTTTCTGCCGCCGACAAAAACTACTTGTTATTTAAAAGTGCATATAAGGTGGAGATATCCTTGTATGGGGTCGAGACATTGAACGATATACGGGTGTTAGCTATGTTAAATCCATTTGATGATGTACTTTAAACAACTAATTGATGTAAAATCTCAACTTATTAAATTGGTCAATGTCTTAGATATATTACAATTAATAATCTGCATATCAAACAAATTATAGAGAGAGCCCATTTTGTACTTTGTTCGATTTTAATTTGAATACTTTGATTATTATATCAATTTTTTTTGTACATAATAGAATTAAGCCATTTTCAGATGTGTTCGTCGCCCAATACATAAAATCTCAATATATGAATAACATGCAATGTATTGTGTAAATGGTTTCAATGTTATTTGATTATTTATACGGTTCCATTGTACGCTGGTGGAGAAAGCAATCCGAATCAGTACTAAAGCATCTTATTTGATGGGCATGAAGAAAATTGAAGTCCAATACTAATACTATTCAAGGGTTCGTCGTTCCATTTTATTTCACACGTTAGTGCCAAGACCAATAATTAAAGTTTCATCTTAAAATTTCAATGAATACATTGCAGTCACATCTGAGAACCGGAGATTTTTTTTACCAATTTTACGAAAACTTTGACGTCACAACTGATGATACAAAATTGTATTACCATTTTCATGATCTGTTTGTGAAACAACTTGAACTGTTCCTGAAGGATCCTTCATTTCAATGAAAGCATTGGCACCAATATGAGAATCCTTCAAAACATTGACGCCAATATGAGTATCCTTCAAATCATTGGCGCCAATATGAGTGTCCTTCATAACATTGGCGCCAATATGAGAATGCTTCAAAACTTGGCGCCAATATGAGAATCGGGGATTTTTCTCACCAAGATCGATGATTAAGATTCGTCTTATCTTTTAAAAAAACACGTTGGCATCACAACTGATATTCAAAGGTACATCTAACCATTTCGATGGACACGGTGGCATCACAACTTATATATTGAAGGGTACGTCATACAAGTTTAATGAATATACTGGCGTCATAACTGATAATCAAGGGTTCATCTGCCATTTCAATGAATACAAATGCGCATGATTGATAAGCAAGGCTTTTTCTTATCATTCCAATGAACACTTTGGCGTCATGGCTGATAAGCAAGAGTTCATCTTACCAATTTTATGAACACGTTGGCATCACAACTGATGTTCAAGGGTTCTCTTTGATATTTCAATGAACACTTTGGCGTCATGACTGATAAGCAAGGGTTCATCTTACCAATTTTATGAACACGTTGGCATCACAACTGATGTTCAAGGGTTCTCTTTGATATTTCAATGAACACTTTGGCGTCATGACTGATAAGCAATGGCTTATCTTACCAATTTTATGAACACATTGGCATCACAACTGATGATCAAGGGTTCTCCTTAATATTTCAATGAACACTTTGGCGTCATGACTGATAAGCAAGGGTTCATTGTACCATTCTATTAAGCACATTGGCGTCACAACTGATAACCAAAGGTTCCTTTTGCCATTTCAGTGACTACATTTGCGCATGACTGATAAAAAGGGTCTTTCTTACCATTTCAACCAACACTTTGGCGTCACACCTGATAATCTAGGGTTCCATTTCGATGAATACATATGCGTCATAACCGTTAACCAAGTTTTTTTTATATCATTTCAATGAATATTCGTCATAAATGGTAACGATAGGTTCTACTACCATCACAAATGATAATCAAATATCCATGTTACCAATGAAAAAATGGCGTTGCAACTGGTAATCAAGGGTTCGTCTTATCATTTCAATAAATACATATCTGAGAATCAGCAACGATAGGTTCTACTACCATCACAAATGATAATCAAATATCCATCTTACCAATAAAAAAAATGGCGTTACAACTGGTATTCAAAGGTTTGTCTTACCATTTCAGTAGCTATCAGGATTCATGTTACTATTTTCATAGAACACTGGCTTCGAACTGATAACCAGGGATTGGTCTTACCATTTTTACGAACATATTGGTGTTACCAGTGAATGATAATGTCAAAAAATTGATTTGGGATTTATCTTACCATTTTGAAAAAAATTAAGGGGTCAAAGTTAAGTTATGAAATAATCCATATGTAGATATGCAAAATATTAATAGCTCTCTATGAATAGCAAGAGCTTCCTATTAGCCATAAAGTTTACCTAGAATTTGACTGAACTTGAGTCTATGATTTTTTCAATAATTGCAACAGTATATTTATCCGTATTATTCTATTTCATTTGTTTAGTCATTTTATTATGTATATAGTAAAATTTAGACTTGATGAATGACATCCTAGACTGTATGGCTCTTATTTATTATTTATATGGAAGTCATGAAGCAGGACTACCTTAAATTCACAATTGGCCGAAACACAATCACTTCAAAAGAACTGAAATCTAGTTTTGGGATGACCAGGATAAAATTTCTAAGTGACTACTGTCCTATTTTTTATTTTTCAATTTCATTTTCAATGATTATTTTTTTCAGATGCTCAGTCATAGTTAATGTTTATATAAAATACAAAGGATGTCTTGAAATTATATTTTCACGGCTGAGACAATCTAGAACAAATATTCTAGCCTGAACATGTTTGCTTAACGTTCTGAGTGACAGAGAACACTCATCACTAAAAGGTGATTTACAGTACGTAGATATGAGTCATTTCCCCAATATCACATCAAGCCACTGTCGACATGGCATTTTTCACATCCCAAGATAAAATAATTCTCTGTTTCCAAACTGTCTCTCTGTGAAGTATTCAGAGTCTAAATTTAGCATGGTATGAATTATCTCCCCTGACACGGAACGCCTCGGTCCGATCTTCACGTGGAGGCGCGTTCTCAGATAAGATATATGTACAGAGCGCGACATGACCTCAGTCACGTGACCATCATGGACAGATTCACTCTGCGAGAATCGAACAGTGGTTGAAATACAGTCCGTGTCGCTTTTGTGATTGAGATGTTAGGCTGCCATTAGTCTTTGATAGAGAATATTTGAGAAAAAACGTCACAGTAAAGAAGTATTGCTTTACATTATTGGATTGTTTGCCTTGAATTTGGATGAATGTCATCCATTTACCATTTGATGAAATTCCTTCCACTTCTTTAAGAGTTCGAAGTTAAAAATATAGAAACCTTTAACATTTGGTTATTAAGATAAAGATTTCCTTTTGCATTTATCTTCATACATGGTCTTGATGATAAACTATAGAGGTATTTAGAAGGCGGTATAATCTTTCGTATCTCCCTTCCTTCGAACTTATATCTAACGAAATAACCTTATTGTCGATGCATAACAAACCAATGAGGATGAATTCCAGTCAGGCAAGGTTTTGTATAGACCCATGAACATCTTTGAGCCAGGTGACATTAAACTGGTCTCGCAAGTTCCATGGAAACCGCTTCTAGTGTAAAGTTTGATCATTGTAAAATGACAAAAACAAAGCTGAAAACAAAGTTGAAACGAGATCGTACTGGATGATTTAAGTTTTCTAAAATTGCTTAAGGTTTGGTATTAGATACGTATGCACTTAGATATATGCTTTTGTCAGTCTGTACATACAGGTTTGTGACATGTCTGAGACTGAATTTGAATTAATTATTACAAAATTACAGATGTTTAATATAAATATTACTTTAAGTGACATTCAAGCTTGTTTGCCATCGTTTTCTATGAAGTATTATTTCTCTTTTTCTATCAGGCAGCTCTTTTATTATCCCCCATGATTTTCTAAATTTAATATCTTTAAAGACTTTCCACATGATTAATCAACAGTCATGGGGCTTGACTACTTTTATATAGCCTTGCATTGTTTTTTTTCTTCATTTATCATATTTCAGTCTAAACGTAGTTTGAAATTGCAAGAAAGAAATGTACATGAGAAAATAGTATAGGACCAGCCCTATCTTCTTAAATGAAATGTTCCATTTATCGTGTAACGATCCATTAGATGCGTTATTTTGGATTCCAGGTGATATCGTTTTGACAGTAGATTTTGATATTGTGAAGAGATGAGATTTTCTATCTCTCTTTCCTTAAATATCACTTTACCTTTTCAACCATAACGGAATACATATTACTTATTTTACATAACGTGATATGTAACAGTAGTCAGCTACTGATGCCTCACTAAACATTTAAGGGCTTCGCGGTATATCTACCGCTCGAGCGAGGCGGGCTGTATATTGGTCAGTCGCGATCTCGTGTATGTGAATGAAGCCCAGTGACGGAATGTGATGCCGCGTTGATAAGTCCGACTCAGGGCACTTGCTGAGCTCGGTATCGGCGCGCTTATCAACAGATTGTGTGTACAAGGACCTGACCTAGCCCGGGGGTCTGAGAGGGGAGGAGTTTTCCCATAGGACTAGAGTCCTTCACCGGCCGCCCGGCACGCGCTTGTGTTTACATGTGTCACTTTCGAGCAGTGATTGACAGTCCCTCAGATTACGGTTACACTTTAAGCCAATCATATCACAGGATTTTTGTCGTCTCCCAAATGACGCGTTCTGATTGGATGAGTGCGACGGCATGCGAGCGTGGGAACGGGCTTCATCCAGACTTCACACAAGCAATGGCGGTTTCACTGTCCCCAACTATATAGCTATGTCATCGACGAGTAAAGCATTCTCACGGACTGACAGGCAATTGCTTGAGCAGAAACACAACCACCTGTAAACAGCAGACGACATTAGCTAGCTGCAGACGACCACTTGTTGAATATGACGGAGAGTGATTCCAGCGGGCCCGGTTCTCCTAGAAGAGGCGATGAATGTAAATCGTCATATAGAAAGGTAAATTATGGACTTTGATAATTAGCAAATGATAAATTTTTTTTTGTAAGATCAATTATTGATATCGTTTGACAGATATCAGCTGATGTTTAACAGGTTCAGAAAATGAGTTCTACTTTACTGACACCATTTAATATTTACTTTATGTGCTTACATTTACTTATATCCTTTTAATGTTTATGAATTAATTACTTTAATTAATATGACATCACTGATTGTATGAAATGTGTGATATTGGCAATTTGACAGATTTTCCTTTCTTCTTTTACGATTTAACAATTCCATAGTTACTTCATAATTGTTTATATTATTGATTAATAATACAGATTAATATAAAGGAAATGTTAAATAATGTTTATGTAGATAAGATGTTAATTATTTTCTATTTATAACGTTGGTGTTTGATAAACATGTTACCCTTATAGTATATTAATAAACAATCATTGTTTTGTAAACATAATTACCTACTCATTTAGATTTAATTATTCCAACTACACGTTTTTTAATTACAGAGTAATAAGCCACTTATGGAAAAGCGACGTCGAGCAAGAATCAACACGTGCTTGAGTCAACTGAAAACATTGGTTCTGCAGGCAATGAAAAAAGATGTAAGTTAAATTTAATCATTATTTATAATTTCAAGCTTTATCAAAACATTATTTGATATATTTTATAAACTATTGTGAAAACAATCTCTTACAATATACCATATCAATTACAATTTTTACATCAAATCTTTTTATACTTATGATTAATTACAAATATACGGTCTACATTCATTCATATGCTCTACCTATCTGATTATGACAGGTCAAGCTTTAAAAGTAAACAAAAATCAAATGAAAACATTTGCTTAATAGACTTACATCATAAAGCACTTAGTGTAACAAATTGGGTGACATTTATTGAGTATTCGAATATTTCATTTGTTACCTTAAAATTTGAGACTTTTATAATCATTAACGATTTGCTACTATATACTGAGAAATGTCACAATGGCCCCACTGTTTTTAGTATGACCATATCGATTTTAAAAGGTTAGTTTCAGTATGATGGGTAGTTTACGAGGTCTTCATTGGTATGATGTAAAGCAAATTAAGCATTGCATAGGATTATTTCTAACACGTCAACACTGTCTCGAATTATTGTTGGAGGAAAGTCCGCAGGAACCTTCTGACAAAATAGAACCTTTTAGTATATACTTTATTTTGAATTAATGAGGTATTTAAGAAATAAGTATTTTTGTAATGTGATTATAGATTACTGTACTGTATTTTGCACAATGTTTCCCTTTTGTTTAAAATCCCTTGACAAACTGTATTTTTAGTATATTTAACGATAACTTCTAGTCAAATGCGGTTTTGTTATATTCGTAACCGCCTAATGATTCATTACGTTAATTAACAGTGTTAAGTTCGCGCCACATATCGTTACAACCCACCGTGGAAACTGCGGGCTGAATCACAGGGCGTGTTATGCGTTACATAATCCCATTTTATCACTCGCACTCCACTCGGGTCATTGAGTGCAAACGTGCTGTGAAATAAAAATGAAATGGGTCCACATATTCGAAGTTCTCTTAGGCTTAAGAATGTCGTAGGCTTGTGATAATGAATGGCTATTAGGACATAGTGAAATAAAACTGCGAATTTTGATGAAAACATAACATTGTTGAAAATGTGTGGTCATAAATATTGTTTTGAAATGTAACACTGTTGGTAATGTTGATGATGAGAACAACATATTTGAGTATTTTATGAAGATTATCGCCGCTAATGGCTGAAATATTGCCCAAGCGGCTTTAAACAATAACTCACACACTTTATGAAGATTGGTAAGAAGGACAGAAAAAGCTGAATGGGGAATAAGCTTTTATCTTTCGTTTGATGACTTGCTTTGAAGATTATCGCCGCTAATGGCTGAAATATTGCCCATGCGGCTTTAAACAATAACTCACACACTGTATGAAGATTGGTAAGAAGGACAGAAAAAGCTGAATGGGGAATAAGCTTTTATCTTTCGTTTGATGACTTGCTTTGAAGTTTGATTGGATTGTAAAAAAATACTTCATCTCATTAAATTGATTAACTTAATTATGGTCACATTTAAAAGTGAATATTTATACTTTGCGTATGGAAAAAGATTGATATGTTAAAGCCAACGTTTATTTTAAACTCTTTCTTCGCATATCAACAATCTTGTTTGTTAGTTTTGACATGTTTCATCTTGTACTGGACACCATCAAACGAAGATATACTTTCATTTTTCTTTGCGTCCACCTTAGAATTAGTCCTGAAAAAGCTAAGAAAGTTATTTTAGCAAATGACAACTGTTGTGTACGATGTCTACCATATCATATTGATTCAATGGTTACCATACCAAAAGCTGAGCAACCTATGAACACGATGCGCATTTATATCTCGAATTCCAAACTTTTGAATCTTCCAATATCTAAAATTTATCCGACTACACTTCTATGTATTTTAGAGTCGTTTTAAGTAGGGTTTATTAAGTTCAATGCATCCATACATGTCAATTTTCTTAATCTAAAGTGCTCATGGTCATTGAGCAGAATGGGTTGCGTTTGTGATATCCTTTCACTACATAGGCAACATTAACTTATCATTTACTTATCTATTCCAGAATGCACAGTACTCTAAACTGGAAAAGGCGGACATTCTGGAGTTGACTGTTAAACATCTCCGGAATGTACAGAGACAGCAAATGGCCGGTAAGTTATGCTTATATATATACAACCTCTGTCTTATATATATATATATATATATATATAAAAGACAGAGGTTGTATATATATATATATCCTGGAAATCTGTTATGACGTCATAACTACACGTGGCATGGAGTTGATAATTGGAGTTATCTGATGTTTGTTTTTAATGAGTTATCATGTGTGTAATGATAGACAGATAAGAATTTTACAACGTAATAATGATTTGGAAGTTGATTATCAAGTATTTATTGTGTTCAACTTTCGATAAGCATATTTTGATTATCAGATAAGATTTATTTAATGACATTTTCGTAAAATGAACTTGCGTGAATAGACTAAAAATTTAAAAATCAATCCATTCATTTCAAAAGAACTAAATGTGTTTATTATATCTCTCAGTTGCCATGGCGACCAGTCCTGACGTCATCACCAAGTATCGTGCTGGGTTCAACGAGTGCGCTGGCGAGGTGATGCGCTATCTATCCAGTGTTCCGGGTATGAACGATGACATGCGCACTCGTATGTTGGGTCACCTCGCAAACTGTCTACAGACCCTCAACTCACAGCCCCTCGCTGACGTCACTATGCAACAGCAACTACATCACGTGCACAGTCAACATCCGGCCTATCACGGAAGTGCTTGTGTCGGCAACCCGTCTGCTTTCCAGACGATGCCGAAAGAGCAACACAGCCATCCGAAACAGGCGTACCCAATGAACTCACAGTGTTTGACCACGCCCGTCCATGTGATACCCGGGACAATACAAACTGGACAGGTCGCCTTTGTTCTTACGTCACCTTCCCCGGTACAGGCGGTCCCGCTTTACGCCGCGCCGTCGGGGGACAGGAAGGTAGAGACGGTTGTGAAACAGGAAGTCATTACTCCGGGTCTATGCGACAAAACAACACGTCGGTCTCCTTCGCTCTCTCCAGCCCCTTCAAAATCCCCGCTTCATCCCCGACAACCAGTTGCCCTGGCAACGCATCAAAACAGACCTGTGCCGGAAGAAGGTGTTTGGCGACCTTGGTGAACAGTGAACAAAAGATTCTTTTGCATTTCCCGTAACTTCAAAATTGTGTTGAATAAAGGTCATAACACTCGAATCATCAATTATGAGGTCACGTCTGTTTAAATTGATCTCTGATAACAGATTGACTCGGAAACGCATCAAAACATACCGCTACCGGAAGATGGGGTCTGGCGGCCATGACGAACTATGGACATTATGATTGGTTAGGGGAATTCACTTGTAAACCCCAAACGCTTACTCAATGGTTTTAAACGAAAGTTATTTAGATTATTATTTTTAATCGTGAATTGTGACGTGACTTCCATTTAGATAGTTGACGACACTGTGCCTTTAAGAGATCATTATGGGACCAAACTGTTGGACAATGATTTCATTCCTCTTGTCAAAGAAAATGTTTACAATTTTCAGTGCCATACGAAAATGCATGTTGCGTTTGATGAAAGATTCTATGCAAACTTTGTTATTGTTACAAGTGCTTTGTGATATTTATTAGCATTCATGTGCCTTATATTGATTCGATCAATCATTAAATACATTGAAATATATATTACTTGCTTTTCTGTTTTTTTGGGGGGTTGTGCTTTTGATCCTGAAACGATTTCGATTAGAAGGTCATTTTAGGTGTAGTTATACAAAAACAAAAATTCATTTTCAGTATATTACCTTTCCCTACAGAGGTATATCATCTCAATGGTTGAAATCGAACTAAATTGCGCAAAAGTAGTTAAAACTTAACATCCTGTCTGTACTGCGTAGAAAGCTGGACTTCATTCGCCTTCTAGATGAGCATTTCTTTAGCAGGGCCTCCTTTCACAAAGCCCTAAGGTGATCGTAAGTCCTTAAGGTAACCTTAGTGCAATGTTAAAGTATGGGAGTTAAGGTTAACCTTAGTTAAGGTTGCTTTCTGAAAGCAGGCCCAGAACGAAGACGTCAGTCATCGTAAAGGAAGAAAGAAGGTGAGGTGTTATGGGATTTAACGCCGCTTTCAAGATTATTTCACTTATATCGCGGCTGCTAGTATTATTGCAGGGAGAAAGCCCGCAACACCATTGTGGCTATGCATTGCGGTGAACCTTCGAGCATCGGCTGGAACTAGCGAACCATGGGTGGTATTGCGCTGAAATTCAGTGTAGCATTGCACCCAAACCTGACTGCGTGTAGAACAGTTCTCTACTGCAGACAAACCACGGACCTAAAGAAGAAGGTTAAGAATGTTGTAATTTTTTCTAAATTTGCAACTTGGATTACCACCTTTATGTCTAACCATTCGGAATTTACAGAAGTTTTAACTGACATTTGTCTTAAGTTATGTGGGCACTGCAAAAGTGAAGGAACTTTAGTCCTCCCATTGTTTTTTAAATACAAAACGAATGCTCAATTTGAATCAACGGCGCTGATTGCTCAACTTAAATGAGCAAGCTAACATTTCGTGTCTTTAATAATAACGGATTACCTCAGTGTAACATTTGTTATTATAGAAGAGCTACAAAGAGTACCCTTGGTGAATAAGTTATGATTCTGAGAATATAACAGACAATCTTATTTTAAGGGGCGGTAGCACGTTTTTTAAAGATTCATTTCTAAAACAATCTTATAACCCGATCATCCGTAGTGGAGACTGAAATTATCAAGTATCAAACAAAGGCCACTGGCGGCCATTTTTGTGTGAATACCTTTTAATCACTTGAGGTAGGGAAATAGATGCGCATAGCTAAACCGATGATAGTACTTATGTATAATAAATAGTTCTTGTCCTGCCATTGGAAACACGAACATTCGTCTTCGTAAGATGTCTTAATTTACCTAAAAACGTTCAACTGCCCCTTCAAAGAAGCATTGTTATTTACTTTTGGGGGAGGTTGCTCTTCCATTGGCGTTTAAAGTGCGGATTCAGAATTCAGAAACTACTTCCGGTTGATACTACGTTATGAAAAATAAACTGGAAAGGCAAAACGGGTTGATGTTAAGTGATTCAATAATGATTCAATGATATTCGACAAAATGTGACAAACTGTTTATCAAGGAATAAGCTAGCTGTGTTACATATTATGACATATTGTGCGGCGGAAATTCACAATTTGTGCCAAAGTTAGAAAAGAATAATGAACTTCATTGTTGCATTCATTTTCTCCAATTAGAGGTAGCTCCGTCATAAATTCCTATACAACCTCTGTCTTAATACGAAGATTTCTCATGCCTCCGACAGTTTCCCCTGCCGGCGCAATATTGCACCTTGAACTACGTGGCAATATTTCAGCCAATAAAAACAACGAATGCATGAATAACATATTTGTTGTCAAACAGGCCAGTCGCAAAATGAGGCGTTTGTGTTCTGTAAAGACGCCTCAGAGTGCAAGTTGCATATCCGAATAAAGTTTAGCTTTTGGAAAAGCTTACGGAAATAACTTAGGCGATTTGAATGATAAATTTTGAAACGGCTTCGCTGATTGCACAACTAACTTTGATTGCATCCAATCAGCGTTCTACATTTCTAGACCAAGAAACCTTGTATTAAGACAGAGGTTGTATAGGAATTTATGACGGAGCTAGCTCAGTTAATAGAGAATGTGTAACATTATGCTGATCACTTTAATATGAAAGAAATCACGATGATTCAGCCTGTATTACTTCGTAGTTTTAGAAATCTTAAATGATTTGTTTGCAGTTATTCTAGTACAATGGCTTTGTTCGGCTTTATACAAAAGGCATTTAATTTCCCTCTTCTCATATTTTGTTATATCTTGTTGACGACTTTATAATGCTTGGGCAAGCATGCAACATCTGTCCGACACTATCCAATTTAAAAAAAACCCTTTTTTACAACCCAACAACTGAATTTTTTTTGGAAATGGAACACAACTCAAATGCAATGATGTGAAAAAAAGTTTATCTTTTTTTTATATTTACCTTTTGGGTATGATGATTAATTTCGTCAGTTTATAAGGATTGTGAAAAAGCTCACGTTTCACTTATTTTAACAAAGAAGTTATTATACCCAGCTTATATATAATTAACTCTGTTCTGAAAACCAACTCATAACTTATTTGTTGTACGACGGGGAATACGTGCTAGTTTTCATATACTGTTATCTTGTCCCACGATGCGTCACTGTGTTTTAAACAACGAGAGACCAGAAGAAAGTTTTTGTGGGTGTTTTTATTTAGAATGACCTTTTCGACAAAATATACACAATAAAAGCTTCTGTAACATTAGAAAACAAAATATATCTAAATACGAATTCAAAGCCTACACAAGGGTATTACATTTCCTGTTGAAACTATAAATCATCTGTGTTATTTGTAAGGGCTATAAATAATATGAAAAAAATAATCTGAAGTTAAACAATTAATTAAAGCATGACTAACTGACAATGTTTATTTGTGATTTTTTTCGCAAAGGAATTTACAATTGAAGAATATATTCTGTTACGGATATAAAAAAAAGACCACAATGTTATGTTAGGCGATTACCAACACAGTCAGATACTAGTCTGATTAACATCGACCGTGTTCCGAGAAATAAACGGTTTGAAAAATGACTCTAAGGGGATTCGAACTCGTTCTGACGGGGGCTTTCTCACAACAACGGTCTGAAAGGTAACCTCGTTTCCCGCACGATGGATTTAAATCAGACAGAGTTAGATACGAATGTATGTCCCTTCACGTATTCGAAATTTTTAAAGTGAAATCAATTTTATGGAGCTTGAATAACTGTTTTCCAAATAGAATTTGTGTTGAAATAGAAATGATTTCTGGAGATAATAAATCATAGGGCGTATTCGAAACAGTTTTATTGAAGTCAGTTTCAATAACCGCACCAAGTCCATTCTGTTGGAGAGAAATTGATTAAAATACAAAGTTTTAGTTATGTTTATACTTATTATGTCTTACTAAGCACAGGTACTAAATATTAAGATTTAAGATTTATGAATCATAAGACAGGGGAAGAATGGTGCGAGACCGTTATTCATCTTGTAGAAATTTATCAGTTTGATATCCCGTCTTCGTTCTTTTCGTTGTTTAACTTTGTTTCGAAGAATAGCTTGTGGTGACTAGTACCACTAACAGCGCCACATATTTTACGGACTGCATCTACATGTCTGCAAAATAAGCGATTGGTACATGGTTTCAAGAGTTTTCTCGAGAGAGACTATTTCAGACTTTCTCCATAATATATGTTTGTTGTTAATTACTGAGTAGTAACGTATTGTAACAACATTCATTTGGTCAATGATGTTTGATTTTCAAGGGTTATTTTTAATGCAGAGATTCAATTATAAACCTTGTGCAATTTGAGCCATTCCATTAAAGTAGAGGGGTCAGGTGTGTGCAGCCAAACGTAAATGTTGATGTTTTAACCGTTCTGCGTTTCGCAGTTCTGTAACGTAAATGTTGTTGTTTAACCGTTCTGCGTTTCGGAGTTCTGCATTTGGGAGGACACCAAAATGTCTTAATTGTCACCCTTCTGCGTCCTCCAGACTTGCCATATCAAGAAATATAAAGAGCTTCTCATTATTTTTATGGTATAAATTCGAGTCTACAATTAACAGAACATTGCTATTGCCTTTGGAATTAAAGCTTTCAAGTTCTTTACAGAGAGACAGTCAGTCAGTCAGTCAGACAAAGAGAAAGAGAGACAGTCTCTCTTTCATGAAATTTAATTTGGTTTCAATTCATGCAATTCATCTGTACTTAACTAAGTTCTAATCACCTCATTTAACTTGCATATTCATCCAAAAATGTAAGTCCACTTAAATCTAAACGTTAAATGACTTATCAAAAACGACATACCCAATGTTATTAATTCCGCTTTAAAACAAGTTTCCAAAATTACGTTTGAAATACGATTTGAAATACTAATTGTCAGCAGTAGTCAGTACAGTAGTAGGTAAAGTAACGTGATGATCTCACTCTTTATGTTTTAAATTGTCAAATATGTATTAAAACATATATAATACATATGGACAATGGTAGATTATCCACAAGCCATGCTATGCCAATATGAGATGTGCACAGTAATGGCAAATAGGTGTCACAAAATTAGAAAAATGAAATGTAAAATACGTTTCAGACAATTCATATACAATAACTGATAAATTCACTATGATAAAGAGCTCTTACTTCCTAGATCATCATGACACATGTTCTTCTTGAGGTTTTTTCAGTCCTTTTTGTTGAAAGTAGTTATAAATATCTTCGCAGGTTTATCTTAATTATTCCTGAAATATGTTCTACGTCATCGAAATTTTCATTTCTGAATTACAATTTTTTGTTCAAATATTCATTAAAGCTGGCATTATAGAATTGTTTGAAATCTAAATCAGTGTTTAACTTGTAATTCAATTTCCCCCAATTTCATTAAAACCGTCTAAGGCAATCCAGGGTTACAATCGACATTCTCCTCTCATCTTGATAACAAAATAGTACTCGAAAGCATGAAAAATTCACTCAAGTCGGTCCTTTTGTCCCGCTATTAGGATTACTTTTGAAAAGCAAACAAATTGCATCTCTGTCAAATGGGTATAGAAACAAACACTAGGTGCGAAATCAAAGATGTGATTGTGGAGTGGAAATTACTTGACCCGGGGGCAGGAGTCGAGGGTACGACTCCCCGTACAGTACCTCACGTCTCGGCCCCACCCCCAGGCAATGGGCGCCCTACCGTAACACCCCCGGACATTTGTGTTTCATTACAGACATCTAAGAAGGGAGGCCCTGGTACGAGCCTTATCATAACGCCTCTTCTCCAGATCAGTCGGTGCCGATCATTCGATTAACTCGGAGATGATCGGAAAAGAAAACATGGCGGACAAGTCCCCGGATGGTGCCGTCGCCGCCATTTTGTAGTGCCCGCCCGTCGACTGTTTATGTAAATTGGACCCCACCTGTGAAATGATTAACTTGAAAGCGTTGATTATTTTCCTCGTGAATTTCATTATAGACTTAAACAGGTGCTTGAAGATCAAAGACGCCGACAAATGATGAGAAAGAGAAAGTATAGTGTTTTGTTGTGTTTAAGGAAAAAGGAAATGGAATGGATTTTTTCTAAAACAGTTCAACCTCCTCTAAACAACTTATTGAAATATGGATCTCGTATTTCTGAAAACATCGCCATCATCAAATGTGTTTAGTCTTTTAATCGTGTTTGAAAGTTTTTGCTCTCTGAAATTTCCTCATCCCATCGTATAACGGTAGCCCCTTAGCCAAAATTATTTGCGATCATCTTTGGCTTGGGAGACCGCTCAAGTAAACTGATAAATTTATTCAAATAACTATAGATGAAAAGCTTGTAATGTATGATTTTGAGCGTGGTAGAATAGGCTGTATGGGATCTAGATCACTAGTTTGGCAAGTCTTATTTCTAAATGATTTTATTTTTGAACGCCTTACGTTTATTGTAAATCTATGTGGAAGTTTTTGTAGATAGTGAATATATACTTATTGTTGTTCATCAGTTGTAATGATCAAAGTAAATGATGTTTTAAAGGTTGTAAAATGTAAATCACCACTTTATTCCGTGTCTAAAAGATACGTATGTTCATCGATTCATGTCAATTTATTATCCACCGTTTGTCATGTATGCACCATTTCATTGAAATATACATTCATCATTTACAATGAACACGTTGATTCGTAATAATAGCATCCATTTTTTGGGATAGTTACAATGAAATTCTAAATTTTAAAAAAAAGTAGTTTTCAATAATTCATGGCGATGAGTTGCGTGTTGTAGCTAGTTGTTTAAAGATCTGTAGCCATATTTATTATTTTAAAAGTTGACAGATCAAAACAGAGACTGTTACAGAGGTCACAACTTATTTTTATCAAGAATTTGAAAAAACAAGTTGATTGACATATTCTTTCCTTAAATACTTCCAGAAAAAGATCTTTAACGGTTTTGACATTTCTCTAAAACAATACTTTCAGAAAGATTTCAGAAAGAAGGCCACAGCTTAGATTGTAAAGCAATCTAAAAGGATAAAGTTCTATCACAAAACCTCAATAAAACAGATTCTATCATGGGATTAACAACCTTTTTATAGAAGAAAAGGATAAAGTTCTATCACAAAACCTCAATAAAACAGATTCTATCATGGGATTAACAACCTTTTTATAGAAGAACCTCAAGAAACAATTCTCTTGCGGCATTACCAACCAATTGTCAGACAACAAGAAACAAATTCTATCACGCGTGATAGACAACATCTTTGATGAATACTCAAAGACACGACTTCTATCACAGGGTCCAAAACCCTTTTCTGCAAGAAACCCCTAGAAATCTATGGATTGACAACCTCTGGATTACAAGACCCTTAGTAAAACATTCCATCACGGAATCATAACCCCCTTTTTGCAAGACCCCAAAATCAATTCTATCATAGCACCACCAACCTCTTTCACTGCGAGACACCAAAACAAAATTTCAATCACGCGTGATAGAATCCTCTTTCGTTATTGCAAGACCAAAAGACATAGATTCTATCACGGAATTCATAACCTTTTTTCGTGCAAGACCCCACAGAAACGTGTTCAGTCGCAGTGCTGACCGTCTCTTTATCTATCGTAGGATTCGTAATTATCGTAAGATTTTTTTTCTATACAGAATTTGTCAATCAATAGTTCTAGTTTCCCTTTAAAGGGGCATGCCGGCAGTAGCAAATGCAAAACAATGCTGTTTAATCAAATGAAACCTTTTTAAATAAAACGTACCATGGTCAGTTAAGCTTTGCTAATTCATTCAATTCATTTGGCATTGGTAAAAAATTATTTTAAAAATAAAACGTGCTACTGCCCCTTTTTGCTAATAATAATGAGTTTGAACTTATAGAATATAATTTTGCGTTATTTTTAAAGAAAACTTGTTGAAAAATTATAAAGGATACATAACCATAAAATAATCTTGAAAGTTCTTAGTTCATATACCTTTCATTACTCTTTTGTTTAAATGTAAGTAGGTATGCAAACTTTTGAAAATCCTTAAAGGAAATATTTGAACTTTTATTCAACTTTAAATGACCATGAATTGTCTTCAAGAAATAACACTTAAACTGTTTATTCCAGAATTCTATGGACCATTATTAAACACACAACGAGAATTCTTTAGATAAATTATCTCAAAACAAAAATGATTCCGACACAACATCCGTGGACATGGCAACGTCAGATATGATGTCAGACGGCTCTCTTTGATGTCCATTTCACTGAGTAAAGAAACACCACGGAATTCACGTGCAGCAAATGCATCACAATACACCACGTGCTCATTGCCGCGGGATATTTGTAAGGGGGCGTGGCAGATTACCGGGTCGCCTTGTAATCAGATAATCCTCTAACGGGGACCCATTACTCAAAGCCGTCAATAGTATAGAAAGTCAGATCAGAGAAGAATCGGGACATAATGTGGTCAGAAAGATAAACAATGACCCCGGGCCATTTGTTGTACACGAGGGTATCAGGTAATGAGGGATAAGTCCAAGATAAAACATTAGCGAGGTAAAGATCAACCGTGAAATTGATTTGTTCATTTCGTGACTGTAAATTCGTTTTTTTTAAAGGGCAATTTAGAAGTTACTCACAGAGAATTTCGTAGAGGCATGTTTTAGGTTTCTAAGATATTGAAGAAATAAATTAATTTTTGATATGGCAAACAGTAAGATTCATTTAGATAGATTTTAAAGTTCAATTTTGGGCACTTAACTTGAATTTCCACTTAAAAATGTTTTTCAAAAACAATTTTAGAATTAAATTGGAAAGTTTTCTACAGATAGATTTAGATTTATTGAACCCCCTTTGACAGGCTTTAATGGTGATGTGTTTGATTGTTTGTATACGTATTTTTTAATTTCATCCTAGAGGCAGTGTAAAAGTTACTTGTAGAGGCAATGAGTAAAAGTTACTTGTAGAGGTTATGAGTATAATGTGCATCAGTTATTCGTAGAGGCAGTGTAAAAGTTACTTGTAGAAGCAGTGTATAAGTTACTTGTAGAAGCAATGTGTAAAAGTTACTTGTAGAGGCAATGAGTATGAGTTACTTGTAGAGGCGGTGTATAAGTTACATGTAGAGGCAATGAGTATGAGTTACTTGTAGAGGCAATGAGTATGAGTTACTTGTAGAGGCAATGAGTATGAGTTACTTGTAGAGGCAATGAGTATGAGTTACTTGTAGAGGCAATGAGTATGAGTTACTTGTAGAAGCAATGTGTAAAAGTTACTTGTAGAGGCAATGAGTATAAGTTACTTGTAGAAGCAATGTGTATGAGTTACTTGTAGAGGCAATGAGTATGAGTTACTTGTAGAGGCAATGAGTATGAGTTACTTGTAGAGGCGGTGTATAAGTTACATGTAGAGGCAATGAGTATGAGTTACTTGTAGAGGCAATGAGTATGAGTTACTTGTAGAGGCAATGAGTATGAGTTACTTGTAGAGGCAATGAGTATGAGTTACTTGTAGAAGCAATGTGTAAAAGTTACTTGTAGAGGCAATGAGTATAAGTTACTTGTAGAAGCAATGTGTATGAGTTACTTGTAGAAGCAATGTGTAAAAGTTACTTGTAGAGGCAATGAGTATGAGTTACTTGTAGAGGCAGTGTATAAGTTACTTGTAGAGGCAATGTGTAAAAGTTACTTGTAGAGGCAATGAGTATGAGTTACTTGTAGAAGCAATGTGTAAAAGTTACTTGTAGAGGCAATGAGTATGAGTTACTTGTAGAGGCAATGAGTATGAGTTACTTGTAGAGGAAATGAGTATGAGTTACTTGTAAAGGCAATGAGTAAAAGTTACTTGTAGAGGCAATGAGTAAAAGTTACTTGTAGAGGCAATGAGTATAAGTTACTTGTAGAAGCAATGAGTAAAAGTTACTTGTAGAAGCAATGTGTATGAGTTACTTGTAGAGGCAGTGTATAAGTTACTTGTAGAAGCAATGTGTAAAAGTTACTTGTAGAGGCAATGAGTATGAGTTACATGTAGAGGCAATGAGTATGAGTTACTTGTAGAGGAAATGAGTATGAGTTACTTGTAAAGGCAATGAGTAAAAGTTACTTGTAGAGGCAATGAGTAAAAGTTACTTGTAGAGGCAATGAGTATAAGTTACTTGTAGAAGCAATGAGTAAAAGTTACTTGTAGAAGCAATGTGTATGAGTTACTTGTAGAGGCAGTGTATAAGTTACTTGTAGAAGCAATGTGTAAAAGTTACTTGTAGAGGCAATGAGTATGAGTTACTTGTAGAGGCAATGAGTATGGGTTACATGTAGAGGCAGTGTATAAGTTACTTGTAGAAGCAATGAGTATGAGTTACTTGTAGAGGCAATGAGTATGAGTTACTTGTAGAAGCAATGTGTAAAAGTTACTTGTAGAGGCAATGAGTATGAGTTACTTGTAGAGGCAATGAGTATGGGTTACATGTAGAGGCAGTGTATAAGTTACTTGTAGAAGCAATGAGTATGAGTTACTTGTAGAGGCAATGAGTATGAGTTACTTGTAGAGGCAATGAGTATGAGTTACTTGTAGAGGCAATGAGTAAAAGTTACTTGTAGAGGCAATGAGTATAAGTTACTTGTAGAGGAAATGAGTATGAGTTACTTGTAGAGGCAATGAGTATGAGTTACTTGTAGAGGCAATGAGTATGAGTTACTTGTAGAGGCAATGAGTATGAGTTACTTGTAGAGGCAATGAGTATGAGTTACTTGTAGAGGCAATGAGTAAAAGTTACTTGTAGAGGCAATGAGTATGAGTTACTTGCAGAGGAAATGAGTATGAGTTACTTGTAGAGGCAATGAGTATAAGTTACTTGTAGAGGCAATGAGTATAAGTTACTTGTAGAGGCAATGTGTAAAAGTTACTTGTATGGGCAATGAGTATAAGTTGCTTGTAGAGGCAGTGTATAAGTTACTTGTAGAAGCAATGTGTAAAAGTTAGTTGTAGAGGCAATGAGTATAAGTTGCTTGTAGAGGAAATGAGTATGAGTTACTTGTAGAATCAATTGGTAAAAGTTACTTGTAGAGGCAATGAGTATAAGTTACTTGTAGAAGCAATGTGTGAAAGGTATTTGTAGAAGCAATTGATAAAAGTTACTTGTAGACGGAATGAGTATATGTTACTTGCAGAAGCAATGTGTAAAAGGTACTTGTAGAAGCAATGTGTAAAAGTTACTTGTAGAGACAATGAGTATAAGATAATTGTAGAAGCAATGAGTATGAGTTACTTGTAGAGGCAATGTGATTACTGGAACGTTTTTGGTTTTACAACACTGCATTATGAATAAAATATATATATATGAATAACATAATCTTAACCATGACCCCCCCCCCCCCCCCCCCCCCCTCCACACACACACACACACGGCATTTTTATGCAATTAAGTGTTATACTGTAGTGAACTGTCACCATGTACCAAATAGAACAAAATATGTCAAAGCATAACGGCAACTCTCGGCGTCAAAAACATCGACAGCTTTAGTTGCACTTTCCATAGACCGGAATCGATCCCGGACGATTAACCGTTGGATAAGAAGACCACTTATCGAGGTGTTCGGTGCATTATCAACAGCGTACTGTGGGTGTCACTCCTGGGAGCTAGATAATTGCTACTGACAAATGTCCACTAATAGTGTTGACACGATAATAAAGGAAATTGACAATGTTTGTCTATTGCAGCTCGTCGACGTGATCACCTAACGGTTACCATTAGCAAAAGCTTGTTCATTTCTCTTCAAACCATCACGATCATTAGGCACAAATGACCGGCATTGGGGTCACGTGATTTATTGTCACGTGACACGAGCTTTGTTCAATTGCGTTTGCAGGTTATCGTTCCGAGATCTACACAATCTCGCACGAGAGTTTAATACGGAACACGTGCGCCGAACAATGATTTTTTTAAAAACTACAAATCTGTAACAAAACGCCTTCCCCCGGTATTTTTCAGTCACAAAACTGTATCCGGTGGAATTGCCATTCTGCACGTTAGAGTACGAAAATGAGGCTCATTCGACTTACATCTTCCTTCATGCGTGCTGAATCATTTCCGGTGTGATTTGCACGTTTTAGTGAGCTCCACTTCCGGCTTGATCTCATGCGTTAGTCATGTTCTAGTAGTATTTTCCTCAGAAATTTAAATTCTACGTTTTTTACAAATTGGAAGAGGAAATTTTTTCATAGCATTGTTATAGAAGCAAAAATGACACGACGTTCCGTCCCATTGCAAAATAAAATAGGCTCTTCAAAGGCTCTTTAGCACGTTTTCTGAGGGAAATATAATCCTACGATAGGAAATAATATAAGTTACAAATTGCAATATTATATTTTTGCATTAATAAAAATAGTCATTAAACTTATGCACCAAGTACAGCTAATCTATGCGAAGCCATTTCCGTAACTCGAGCAATTTAAAGGTGTTACTAATATTTAAGTGGAAAATGTGTATTTTATATATACGCGCTATGGTGCCTTTAAGCTCTAGTTTTAAAAATAACAAGAAAGCTAAATCTGTTTCTACTGCCATAGTTCCATTTGTTTTGGGCAAATACCATGTTTATCTCATGTCGCATGATAGTACGCCCCTTTTTTGTTTTTACCTCAATAGATATTTTTGTATTTTGCAATGGAAGACAGGTACCCTATATGAATCTGATTTCTAAGCAAATATACAAGGTGCGTCCTCTGCAGTCGAGAACTGTTGAACATGTGTAAACTGTTATAAATGAACAAGCTTGTCTAAATAGCGAACAATATATTTTGCCATTTTTATATATGTAATTTTTTGTGCAGTAAATAAAGTTCAAATCAATTTGATGAACATTTATGCAGAATAAATGCTAAACGCAACAACCTAGCCTTTTTGTTCAGGCCATTCCATTATAGTAGAGGGGTCAGGTATGTGCAGCCAATCGTAAAAGTTTTTGTTCTAACTGTTCTGCGTTTCGCAGTTCTGCAATTTTGGACGATACCGTTGTACACGCAGTAAGGTTTGGGTGCAATGCTACACAGAATTTCAGCGCAATACCTATCTCCAACCAATGCCCACCGCAATGCATAGCAGTGGTGATGGGTTTTCTCCCTGCAGTACCATAAGCATGCAAGATAGACGTGAAAAACCATTCGGCGTTTGACCTCAATTCACCTTACCTCACCTCCAAATATTTGTTTTTGAAATGGACGATTTTGAAGCTTCAAAACTAAGAGGTCACACCAAATGAGAACAATGATACTAAAATATATGAAACATAAAAGAATTAAGTTCCTGGAGGTTGGAAGATACATTTGTTTTCCAGCTTCTTATGGGACTCGCCTCATATATACAAGAAGATGATGTTGAATTGGTTTTGGTATCCTATAAAAATGATTCACATTACCCTTTTAGAATCCGAAGCTCAATGAACAAACAGGGCAGCAAAATGATAAAAAGAAGACACAAGTTAAGCTAGAAAAAAGTCAGTTTGACAAAACAAAACTGGGTGAAAAGATAAGTGATTTTAGACCTTGGCCTATGCATACAATTACAGGAACATGATGTGAGTCATATACGTAGACAAATATAGCAGACTGTGAATTACACTTTGAAGTATATTTACGTTCTAAACGGAAAATGATAAATATCAATTGCGTATATTACTCACAAAGAGAATTCGTAAAGCCAACTTGACGATTACAGAAAAAACGAAACAAAATTATGATACGAAGAATATTAGATCTTTGCGTGCCTTCTAGCTTTCAATATTGATTTACATACCAACCTACCCCTCCCCATTGCCGCACGACAAGGCACACTATATAGAAACTATAACTATAAAGAAAATAAAAAGGCGATCAACTCATTGAGAAATGCGTCTGTTATCAGTTTCAGTGATGCGTTTACTAGACTGTCATTGTAGCACACTCGCGGCACGACTCCAAGAGGGTGCATTTCATTTGTTTGCCGGACGAGCCGTAACGGCAGGCCCCGATAAGATACGTCGCCCAAACTGTGAAAACGAGCATAATTATATATAAAAAATTGCAAACGCGACCGGAAAGATTGGTGTTAGTGATCATCTACTTGCTTGGCAACATAATTTGTTCAATTTCGTTGCTATGCAAAAGTGAGAATATTACTGCAATGAACTGTGACCCGGTGTCTGCCTGTATGTAGATAATCGCTGAATCGGAATTACACCGTATTGACAAATGTGTTGATAAACTATATAGATATCCTTTATCTATTACTCATGAAGAGTACGTAACGGAAAGCTATAACATGATCTATGATGATATGTTTAGATACCCGGAAGTTGGCTCTTTGTGATTGTTTTCATATTATATATAGGCTATATGAAGGTGACTCATCATTTATATAACATTGAAGAGAACCTGAAATGAATTTATTTAAATGGTTGTGTCTAATATGTTTAAATGGGTGGGGTGCTAAGTATATCGGGCGTATAAACACTCATTGTTTAATTTGAGATAGGAGTGTTTATGAATGGCTTCTTGAATTAATGTTGAATCATCAATTTCATTTTAACTGACTTTGGTTTGACTTGAAAGCATGTTCAAAAAACGTTTCTATCATTTTACATCTAACTGTCGTGCTTTGTCGGCGCTACTTGACAAATTATGACGCTATATACGTTACCAATCGTTAGTATTGTATTACGCCTTATGGTGACAACGACGACGTCGACGATGGTGACAGCGAGGGTAATGACACTGATAACGACGACGGAGACGATAATGATGAGGAGATGTTGTTGGTCATAAGGATGATGATAATGATGATGACGTTATTAATGATGATATTGTTGATGATGATCATTATGGCGATGATGATGGTGATGATGATGATGATGATGATGGTGATGATGATGATGATGATGATGATGATTCTAATGACGATGCTGATGACGACGATGATGATGACGATGCTGCTGCTGATGATGATGATGAGAAGACGTATGATGAACTTGCTGAGAATGCTGATCATGCTATTGTTTATAGTGATCGCACTCTTTGATTGTTATGGTTCATTAATAGCTTCCTGAGTGTGAACGAAACATAATTTCTGAGAAACAAATTGTTTACTCTTTTTATATTGACGATTGATCAAATATCTTGCACACATCTCTGGCTATTTTTTTAATTAAACAATTCCGGCAACGGTTAATCTATTTGTAATTTTATGAAATTGAAAACAAGATGTGATACATATACTCTTGTTCAAATGTTTATCAGTGACTTTTTTTGGGGAACTATTTACTCGAAACGTATTCAAAAGGCGCTACTCAAAATTTCTATTGTGTTGAACATAAAATGTTAGTCCTGTTATCGCCTACTTATGACATTCATCCTTTATATGCGAAAATTACAACAGAAAGCGTTATCTAGTGAAATTTTAATTAGTTAAATCATTTCTGTTCGGATTGCACAATTTAACGTATATCTCAATGGGGAAAATCGGATATAAAATCAAAATTAATCATCAATAAAAACATAGAAAGTAAATTGATATGCAAATAACGAAGTTTAAACAAAATGATCCTAAAGAAAGAGATATTTGATTTTTAAAAGTATCTATCGTTTTTTCTTTATCCCCTTCATTGTTCCCTTTTTCTCCTTCTCCGTTGGATATTCATTCCTTCCTGTAAAAAAGGAATAAACTATTATTATCACACAATACAAATTGATATCGAATAACAGCATCATGTTATTTAGATTTAATACATTTTTGCAATCTCGCATTTCAAAAGCCGGGACGCATTGATACAGGCCAGAGCCAATTACAGGAACAAGTCACGCGAATTTCAGCACAGAAGTCAATTCGTAAAATACAAAAATATGAATTTCACGAAATAATCATTTCTCCTTCTGTTGGCGGTAACTATAAAGCCCTATCATGTTGCAAACCCCAACAAGTCAACGTTGACGCATTGTGTTATGAAATCAACTTTGAATCAAGGCGGAAGTAACCTGTATTCAATTTCGAGAAGAAAATAGTAAAATTTGCACCTTCTGTTTGCAGAGGTAAAGATGAAAGAAGGTAATGTTTGTCCCCCTCGCTTGGTGTTATGGGGTTAGGGGTACAGTTGGTCCCAGGGGGGAGGGGGGGGGGTCGTCTTAAGTGAAGTCATTAGGTTTAGTATCTTTTACGAGGGGTATAGCTGGGACCGTTGGTATTCATTTTGCGAAGAGATGGTAAAGGTAATTTTGTAGGAGGGGTTGAATTCTAGGTAGAGGGTTCAGGATCCGGTTATTATTTTTTTCTCGAGAGGCTCTTTTGTCAGGGTGGGGATTGCAATTTTCTTGCGGAGGATAATTCTATGCGAGGAGATGATACAGTTGATTTGGTTTTGGAGAGGATCTTTTGTCCAGTGATTGGGAATACAATTGTCTTCTGGGCAGCGTCTATGTTCAGGTGTGGGATACAATTGTTTTTTTGTGGGAGGATCTATTGTACCTGGAGATTTTATATGCATTTGTTTGTTTTTGAAGGGGGCGTATCTTGTCGTGAGGGAGTTGGGATGCTCGTGGGGTTTGGTCGGTGCTGGGGTAAGGGCTGAGAAGATCTTAGTTCAAAAGGTTGCTTTCTGGATTCTCAAGTTTCGGGTAGTTGTGTTTACAACTGTCTCAGTGCTTTTTTAAATGAGGTCGGAGAATAATTAAGGTATTTTTGGTTAAAATTATAATTTGCCTTGTGATTCTCTGGTGATGTATTTTTTTTATTAATACAGAAGTAATGTCATAAATAGTTTAGATGGCGTTATGCCATACGAAAATCGGGGTTTCTGGCTTGTTGTCAATGTTTTTAGTGGTCATTCCTCAATGCTTAAACTCAGTTCTTCATTTAATTTGACACATCTCTCATGTCATGTCGGAGAAATCGGAAAATCAGTCCTAATATGACTGCTTTTCAAGACATTATCATGTTTCAGTATTGAGAGCATAAATGTAATACAGTGTATTAATCATATTAAATAATGTAGAAGAAAAGTCAATTCGTTTTACGTGATTGTACAAGGTTGAAATAGTTGAGCATAGACGAGGATTATGATTATCAAGAAATTGCCAATTCATACACAAGAAGAAACTTGCAAAACAACCTCAAACTTAACGTCGCATTCTTTAGGGTACACGTAAAATTTAACAGTGTTATGTTTGTTTGAAACATTTCATTTGGATAATTTGGATCGTTGCGTACAATTGGTTTACTATTAGTATTATCTCAATCGCTGAACGTCAAAACCGTATCGTCCAACCGAACGCATTCAAACGATTGGAACAGTTTGTTTGAACTTCGTAACCTCGAATCAGCATTTTACGACCAGATGGGAGTGTAAAGGGGACGACGGGCGAGCGCCCTCTGTACTCGAGTTTCCAAGCCTCGTTACCGCATTTAATCAAGTGGAAGAGCAACAGTGCTCCTACAGTGGCTTTGAGATCGGCTTCCAGAATTATAGGATTACAATAATGAAATTCACTGTATCGGGTTGTAGCAGAATGGTTCGGATTAAGGGGAACTAAAGCATTAGCGTAACAAGATCATACCTGGCCAAGTCGTAAAGGTGTGCACAGGTGTGCGTTAAAAACTTAGGTGAAACCTAAGACATGCTTGTCCTTACTTTGAATCTTCTAAATATTATACTTAAAATATTTTGATGAAAAGTTTTGATAGGTCAATGGAGAGACATTGCCGTCATATGAACAAGTGTGGATATTGTTTACATAAGTTTTTGATAGATTTATAGCCCATTCTAATTGAGTTATTAAAAAAATATCACGTGTACCTCATAGAAACGAAGGTAGCGATCTTATAGCTGATTTTAATGAGATTGATTTAAAGCGTAGATTAACAAACTCTGAATATGCATCTCGTTCAGGTCAAGCATTGATTACCTGGCGAAGGTGATCATGCGCCTAGTTGGAGTATAAGCTGTAGGTTACAAAGGGGTGCACTTTTAGAGCGAACGCACCAGCTGTTTATAGTTAATATTTTGAGATTTGTTACGATATGCCGAAATTGTCAGATTTTGACAATTAACATCTTTCCTGAATGTTAGTGATGATGATGATGATAAATATGGGGGTAAGGGGGGGGGGGGGGGGTCCCTCTCCTCCTCCTTGTTCCGTTTCAGGGTTCCAGCTCTTTTCTGGCTCTCTGTTGTTTTTAACATTAAACAAGTTACAGTAAAGCGGCTTGGCTCTATCAGAAAACATATTTTACCCAGTAGAGATGGTATAAAACTATATGATTGTTATCAAATTCGCCCATGCAAAATTGGCTGCGCTGGACCTGTATCTTCGAAGTTGTCTTACGGCTAAGATATTACGAAGTACGTACATTAACATCGGCTCTCGACTATCTTAGCAATGAGAGAGTTTTCTGAACAACGATTTTACTGGCTTATAATAACGTGTGTAGTAAACGACATAGGATGCGATTTACTGAGGGGTAAAGGTGCAATGAATACAACATTTGTGACCGTGTTACATGAATAGCATGTGAAAAACAGTGGGAAATACTTTTTTATTCTTCATATCGGTGTATGGCATGCGCATTTCCATAGTGATCTAATCTGGAAAATATAATTAAAAGTTAATCATCAGTAATTCAAGCACGAAAAAATAAATTACTACAATTCATAACCGATTGACTTTAACCCAACGTGTGCCCCAACCTTCCTTGAAAGCCCTATTTCATCGTAAGTCCCTTTTATCTTCATTTCTTAAAACTAATGCAGATTGTTTTGTTCACAACATACGCCCTGTAGAAACAAATTGAGTTCATATGATAACATTTAAAATTCACTTTCCTTCATTGTTGATAACAGGGCTGCTTATTTTATTGGATATTACGTAAAAACTTAGGGATCCTGTACAATTCGCAATATTGAAGGATGCATTTATGACATTTTATGAATATAAGTCAACATAATCATGAGCCGGTACCGGAATATCTAGAATTGACAAATGGGTAGTGTAGACTTTATACAAGGCTTCTTAATGTTATCAAGTTGACAGTGTTATCGGAAACTGATATATATCCAATAGGACTTTTCTACAGAATATAAAAAATGTATAAACTGTTGTCACGGTCAATTTTCACGTTCCTATGCGATACGGTTAAGACTACGAAGAACTAACAAATGTAAGCGCTTATTGGGTTAACTGAATGCACGAAATTAATGCGTACATCATGCGAAAATATCACGGTTTGACGTTCCTATGTTTCCATGGTGATAAATGCAATTGGAGCGCAATGATAGTAATGTCACTGTAATTTACAACAGGCCATCTAAAAAGCCCACAAGTTCACCGTAGGTCCTGTTCTGTTGAAATGGATTATCAAATATTGAATCAAAGCGCATCGATGGATTTATTCATTCTTGATATCTGCTTCACCTATACAGAAATGAGATTTTCTGAGGTCACGTTCGACTGAAAACATTGCCGCTTGACTCGACACTGTGACAAATGGGAATTTGATGGGGAATTGAAAGTTAGGGATTTGAATAAGAGGAAAATGAAATCTTAAAAGACAGAGAAACGATATGGCTGATTTTTTGGTTCACTGAGGATAAGCAATTGTCGTCATTGGATGACCCTCTTGTGATTGTGAAATCAATGTTTGTAAGCAATTTATTCAAAAGCAGCTTTACCAAATTTTCTTGCACTGCATAGCGTCGTACCTAATGTGAAAGAGACAGACCGTTCTTTCCTTATATTTCATATCTTTGTTGTATATATCCAAGTTGTATTGACCAGAGACCTTAAACACTAAATAAAATCTGTGTTTCTATCTGTCTATGATACCTTTTTATTTGGCTTTGGTGCGTTCTAAAAAACCATGCTTGTTGATCTAAATCAAAAATCACCATACGCCAACAATATTGAATAAATGGTCTTTAGTTGAAAAGCAAACGACCGTTTAAGATTTCTTATTCTATTTTGCTTTTTGAAACGTTTCGAGTGAACAATATGTTGCGTAACAGACAGCGTCAATAACCACATGGCTCAAATATATATATCTGCAAAAATGGTGCGAAAAATGTCTCTGTCCAGTAAAGTTCAGAACTGTATCATGTGTTAACATAACGAAATTTAAACGATCATTTGTAAGATCACGATGTTCATCTCACGATCTAATGATTGAAAGCGGCCAATATAAAGATGTTAAAAAAAGACAGAATATGTACAGCTGCATATCAAAAGTTTGTTCACTTTCTACTGTATCTTAGTGCAAATATCATGTAATTTGGGTTTGGTTTGAATGTCAAGAAAACAGTTTCAGCAGAATAACACAGGATCTCGAATTGTCTATATCTAAAGTAGACATTTATTAATTTATTGTGGAATTGTCTCGTCCCTAGAACGAAAATTCGAATTTTGGCATGATTAAATGGACAAAAGGGGTCGCATTTTCGAAATTACGATTTCCCAAAATTTCGATTAAAATGTTCCATTTTGACTCTTGGAGAACAAAATCAGCAAACTCCTATTGACTTAATGCGAACGAACAAATATGACTTGTATTCAAAGGTGTTAAACACCAAATAAAAAGTTTGTAGAGAAAAATAAAAATTAGTGTTTTCGAAAGTTTGACCCTTGGTCACTTCAGTGACCTGCCAAAAACTAATACGGTTAACTTTTTGGTATGACATACGATTGCGTAAGGGTGCAATGGATCTTCTCTTCTGTATTGAAAATTCAAAATAATCCATTTCTTTTTCGAAGTGCTACGATGCTTCAAAGACATGCCAAATATATGATGTTTGCACTACGATTCGCAGGTATGTGAACAAACGTTTGGTCTGCAGCTGTAAGCTCTGCGATTTAAATGAAATGAATATCATTTCCTTCTCATGTCATTTTTATCATTCACTATATATTCTGTTCTTATGTCTTCTTTGGATATGTTTCGAACATATGTTTGAGTAATTAACGCGCATTAATAGCGGGATAGTGTCCGGTTTTCGATCAAAATGGAGACATAAAACGTTATTTTGAACCGGTAAGCGTTAGAATTATACTGTCACCATTTAGTTTTATGTCCATGACATGATAATAGTTGTATATAATTGACATATCAGAATCCCAGAACTAACGGATTACCTTTTGAAGTTTACGGAGTATATTTACCATACGAACATTCCTGGTTGACCTCTTTGAACGGGCAACATTGTAAAAGACATAAAAAAAACTTATTAACTTTTCACAGGTAATAAATTAAACCTTACTTTATTTCATAAAATTTAAAAGAAATTGAAATATTTTCAAAGGTCATTCTTAGGTCGCATTGTAAATTCTAATTGGACCTTTTCCCACAGATTGAAGAAAACGTTTGGACTTTTCCAAGCCCAACGCCATGAGTATTTAAACACGGGGAGGGCAAATCAAATACTAGCCTGCACGTGCGCTCAATTCTTTAACGCTGTGTCCAAACGCATCAGATAATGTTCAAGTATAAATATTTGGTGGTATGTCAGCATTTGACATACAGGTCACTTCATCAGCGCGGACTGCATACCTCTAAATAAAAGCTCATTGTCAAATCCCGTGTTTTCCCGCACACGTGGCGTCTCCGCGTTGAATGGTGAGAATTCAGTGTCCACTTAAAACTACGGAACAAACACCCTCTCAGCGCCTGTGTAAGATAAATATAGACTACAAAAAGAGATACTTGAAGTATAATCTTCTTTTTGTAGTAAACGCTCTTCTTTTGCTAATTGGCCCGCGAGAAAACGTGAGATGTGTTTCGAATCAACAGCCCGGAGTAAACTACACGCTCTGGTATATGTACCTGTCACTTCAATCAATAAGGGGGCAACCTATCAATCATTTAGAGGGCATGTACATCTCACAATGCAGCGATACACAGAACGGTATTTTCACCTCGAGAATCAGTTTGATTTATATCTTCACACCTTTCTCGTAATTTAGTTGAGTGCCAGAAAAACTGCTTATGGTGCGCATGTTTATAAGCCTTTGTCAATTACAGGCCTATTAACAGTTCATGCTAACACTTGAAGCCGTTCTGTACCTTCGTAGGTTGTCAAAGATTTTGGATGTGTTTTTCAATGAATGTTTCAAACACTTGTTGCACGTTGTCCTCCGGTTAACGGTTAATGTTTGAAATCCAGACTTCCACCAGATAAAGCAAGCTAGTTTAACATTCAGACCCAAGAAAAAACTTAAACGAGTCTTCTTAAGTCAATTATATATTTTCATGTCTGTTGTTTGTATGGAAGCAAACGTTCAACTCTGGAAAAATAAGAAACCCTTTAGTGCTTAAAGTTAGATATCCTCACTTGTTACTTTCAGAAATCTATTTGCTTTTGGTGCTCTTTGTGTACAATGGTCCTGGTCCGATAGCACAAAACGCTCTTAGCGCTAAGGGTCCTGTTAGTAAATAGTTAAACATTGAGTTACGATCACCTTTGGCGCTTGACGGTCCGAGATCAGGAGGCCTTATGCTTCTCTAAGTTAGCTCATATCATATATAGTTCGCGAGCAATGGACGACTATGAAATATGATGATTATATATTTGAAAAAATGTTATTTTTGAGCAGCCATTCGTGAAAGCAGAAATGAGAAGGGCCAATGATCCTGCACCTCTTTTGGATGAAAATAAAATGTTTAGTCTCTGAAAAGAATGGTTGACAATGAATTTAGAATTTATCTTATTGATAAAGTATGGAATAGATTTCTTTCTCTCTTTGCTTTAGAATCTATTTCAGACCTCCATCTTATCTCAGGGTGACAGGATGCCGCATGCATTGTTAAAAGGGAATTTAACGAAAAGCACCGCGTATTAGCTTTACTTTTCAGCATCATAATAAGGGAGAGACCTTTTTATTATCGAGATCTTCATGAAATTATTCGCTTTGATATTTTAAGGGGCTAAACCGTTAGGCGTCCGAGCATATGAAACAACGGATTTATTATACGAATAAACTCTCCACTGTATCCGTAACCATGACATCACTCGGCCACAATCCTCCTGTTTACAAAAGCGGGGGTTCTTTTATCTGTAAACATTAAACATACTCATGGCCGTTTATCGGTACTTAAAATTCCGAAAGGAGGCCGAAAGTCACAAAGTTTCCACGTCAGTTGGTAAACGAACAATCCCCGCCAAATTTCGCCCCTTATCTACATGGGCAGAATGCGTACGAGCTTCGTAATACCCCATAATTCCACATCAAAGATGGCGACAGGACTACCCGCATCGCGTACTGCGCAATCGCCGCACATCACCAGTTACAGCACTTGAAGCGATTAGACGCTCTCATTCGGGTATTTCCAACCATTCCCTGCTGCGCCTGCGTACCGGTTCCTTTGAAGTGACGTCATTACACGGCTAGTGGTCACTGTTTGGCTATCGATACGCTGGAACCAGCAGGGAGCGTCCAGAAACAGCAGGGATCAGTTAGTGTGTAGGATTGCAGTCCAAGTGATTATCTGGGTTGGTTTCATATCGGGATAAGTAGATAAGCGAGGGATAAGCAATGTAGATCAAAGACGGGGTGTGGGTGATGGGGATTAGCACTCGCAGGTAAAATAGTTACACGCTGTGACGTAAGTAGTTGCTTTACGTACCTGAGGCCTTGATAACAGGTGTAAATGTTCAATCGGCGTTAGGAAAACATCATCACTGCATGTAGACTGCGCGTTAATAGAGTAACGAGCTAACGGATTAGGAAGCTATTGTTTCTCAACATTACCTGGCGGCGAATGGTCTTTGATGCAGTCTTACAACCCCTTTTGTCTTCAGATGGCGATAAAATATATCCGATATTTTTAGCGGGTTCATTCAGTGGTGATAATTTTTGGATATGCATACGGATGTTTGCACAAGTTCCATTGTAGCAAGCGCAGCGATGTACATAAGTGTGAGAGAATTCTCCCCATTCCTCCGCCATTAACGGGATACCTGACGAAATTGCCGTGATTTGGTGCAATTAGCGCCATTCAGTGTGAAATCATTGTTTCTTGAATATACCGTTAGAAATTCGTCCTCCTCGAAAGGGGCTGAGTTGATAAGTATGTGAAACCAAAAAGGAATTTATTTCTCAAATTTGGTCAGCCAATTGTTTTCAGTGTCATATGCAAGGTATATACTGATTACTTTAAAAACAACTGTAGAAAATACGAAATTGGTAAAATCGAGACAACAAAAAGACAGACACCAAGCTTAACTCACTGATATATTAGTTATACAAATACTTTTGGACGCGTGACGATTTGTAGATTTCAATAAATTGATCTTTATACCATATGATATAAACAGGTTAGCACATCCAAAATACGGATGTTACTAAAATTATTTTTTGTTTATCGTTTCTGTCGAAATACAATATTGAAAATAGTTAGCGATGGTCTTCCTTCTCAGTAATGTAAGAAAGCTTTATTAATGAATTTTGTAAAAATAGCATTTAACAGTACTTTTGTAAAGAAACAAGTGAATCGTCCAAAAGGTAACACCATAACCAATAATGTAACTGATATTCAGTGATTCATTCGTATGAACTTTCATATCCTTTAAGATTTATCATAGGGGACAAAATCTGTTTTTGCAGATATCTGTAACATTGATAACATTTGCAGCCTTGTTGTTTGCTTGTTCAAAAACCATTCAAATCTTGATAGAAACAAATATCGGCCCATTAGGACAACACCCTCAGCCCATCAGTGCCTATCTTGATCACACCAAAAAACAATCATAACGGTTTTGTTCACGTGGTCCCATTGCTCACAAAATACTAAAATGATTTCATTTGCCAACTATTAACATGAAACTGTCATTTAAAGAAACGGGCATATGCATGTATTTATAGCAAGAACACCCTAAACGTATGAGCTTGAGTAGCCTTAGTCTGGTCCTGCTCCATGACTGTGTATAAAAAAGGAGCCTTCAATACAGTCCAGGTCCTCATTCAGCAAGTCTCGAGTTGACTGCATACACATGAAATAAGGAGCCAAAGGAAAATAATATTATGGATAAAGGAACATTAAATTATTTAAATAATAATATACTAAATTTTAATCTAGCTTTAGTCCTGCTCCATGAATGACTGGAACAAAATCCTCGCTCTGTAGTCTAGCTTTTGATTATACCTTGAAACAACACGATCAAGAAGTTAAAGGTTCTATAGAAGGCCTTTTCGGTTCAAAGGGGCTATTCTTAGGCATTTAAGGAGATAAGCACTCATTTTAGCTTTCAGTCGATGCAATGACTTACTTAAAATTCTCTACAAGTGACCTATAATCAACAATGAAAAAGTTTAAACAGGTATAGTCGGTTTAAAGATATAAAACTCTTCGGTTAGCTGTGCGCAAAATGGATTAAATGAACTTTGCACACCAATATTTCGTATGTTGATTGCTGCGATATTGGAAAATGGAAATATTTAAATTTCACTTACAACCAGAAAAGCGAACCATCTTTGGTTAACCCAATAACAATCCTAATACTTTGTTATCAAATCTGATAATTTACAAAATTGCTTTAAAAAACTATATTTATTCCTTCGTTCTCAGTTCAGACTTTAGGTAAATTCAAAAGCTAACCCTCATTATTAGTTCAGTCGTTTCAACTGTATAGTTTTCCCGTTTTGTGCACAGATGACCACAATTTTAAATAGATCTAAGCCAACAGCAGCCGTCTCAGCATTTTCATTGTTGACTGAAGGTCAATTGTAAAAAAATAACAAGTATTGCAATGCATGGACATAAAGCTAAAAAAATGCCCATGTCATCATAGGCCTACAAATAGCAAAATGTAACTGAAAAAAGCGTGCTATAGTGCCTTTAAGGACTTACTTTTACCTCATTGCTGTATGAAAGCAGGGCAAAGACTATATCTGGTGAGGAGATCTGTAATAAAGAGACAGCGGTGTTAATCAAAAGCACTTGATGAAGTTTACACATGCAGCGAGAGTCGACTATCTTGCTCGTGTAGTGTTGACGATGACGTCACAGCAAGACTATCAACACACAGTCAACATGTGCATAAAATTATATACTGCATGTTAATTGAAAACATAGCGGTAAAAGAGACTCACCTTGCATAACACCACAAAGGGAGATAACTCGATGGTTTTATTGGCGTATCAGTTACACACTTCAGGGGCCATATACCACTGGGTTTTTTAATTGGTTCCAAATGTTCAAGCGCGACGCATGTGATGCCATATTTCACGCAGCTAAACGTTTTAAAATTACTGTCAATTCCATAAGCTTGTCGCAGAAGAGACTGAAGTGCCGTGAGAAAAGGTTCCATCCTCATCCTCAACACAAGATAATTAAATATGAATTGATATTATGCATTCGCATTTTCAAAGCTCAGAAGGATTTAAAGAGCCACTCCGTGAGTTGTTGGAGTCATATATGCCAAACTTAATCAATGGTGTCATTTGATCGCGAAGTATCGACTGTTACCAAAAAGACACATTGGTTTTTTACAGTGACAATATGAAGGTAGAACGTCGCAATTATGAAAGAAAACCGGGCAGTGGCGCGTGTCAAATAGTCAAACGTAATTTTTGAGACTTATCTTAAACAGTCAGGAGGGCAGTTAGGAGTTGATAGCGTTTATATAACGAGTATCCATGGTTATATAACGAGTATCCATGTATATTGGACGTGATATCTACACCTCTGTCCATTTATAAGGCTGTTTTAGATTCACATGTAAAAAAAAGTTTATGCTATCAAAATCACGGAGTGGCTCTTTAAGAGTTTTCGGGTAAACACCTTAAATTCACTACCTGAACGATGTCTTCGTACTCAAATCACAATTTACAATAATAAACAAGTATCATTAAACATTCGAATGTACATTCATGAATGGAAATGCAGTAGTTGCGTATAATGTATAATATTCTCTTGCTACTTTCTCTAATGTACTCTGATATTCATCAGAATCTTTTTAATTATAAATTACATGAAATCAGTTTAAAATAAAAGATTTTCCTTCATATGTACACTTACTAATTGTGTTTAAATTAATGAACATCTTGGTTAACTAAATGAAGTTTTGTTTATAGATAACACATGATGGATTATTTACCATACATTTCATATAACGTACAACAAACAAGGGATAATGATTAGAAAGTGTTTATCTGAGGATTGCCATAGTTATTTAAACATGCATCTGACCATATTTGATAATTGTAAAATATATGATGCGCTCTGCTTTTCCTCTCACAATAGTGTGAAAATCTAAAAAAATCCTTGTCTCCATATACCATGAAATTGATCTGCGTGCATTTAACAATTTTAGCTTAGCTTTACCTCTCAACCGAGAGCACAAAATCATAAACTCGGCACAACGCTCGTATCAGATATTCATGATGATTGCAAGAGGAGCGACCCCTAAAATACAGTGTTAGGAATCATAAACTCGGTACAACGCTTTAACCCGATATTGATGATTATTGCAAGGGGGCGACTCCGAAAAAACGATGTTTTGGGTACTGCGTTGTCCTTAGTGAGAAGTCGCGTGGGAAATCCCCAGCACTATTTTCTACAGGCGGAGAGGGAACAAAAATCACATATCTTGTTACGCCTGGTGCCGACTGGTCTGTGACTATCATTAGCACGCTGATAATGACGATGGGTTCATTTTCTAGACTTGCGATGAGTCTCTTAAATATTTATCCTTACATATGAGCACTAGCTGACTATTATCTCAAAAACGTATTCATGTATATGAATATCACTTATTTCGCTTACCATTCTCTGATTTTCCCCCCATTTCTATCAACACTGACTTTTATAAGTGTGTCTCCATTTTTTTATTTATATGAATATGAACTTTTTCTTTTAATACTCTCTGAAAACATTTTTCCTTTGTATGAAAATTTGCTTTTTCATTATTGAGTCTCTCAAAAACTTATTAATCTAAATGAACATTGACAATTCTTCATTTATATAAACATCGACTAATATTTATATCATTTGCAAAGGGTATCCATTATATGGACATTTACTATTTCATTAATGGGTCTCTCAGAATGTTTTCATCTTTATGAACACTGACCATGTTTTTACTCAAGTTGGATCCGGAAAACGTTGACATAGACTTGCTTGGCAGACGGGATCACTTTTATTGGTTTGATGTAAATGTAAATGAAAATACCAGGAAAAGCGATCGCAGGCTTTCCTGAAACTTTATGAAAAAATATGAATAGAGATGAAATCAGATTAAATGATTGCGAACAATGATAAATTGATAATAAGTGCATTACTGATTTATTCAACGTTTTGATGATCGCGATGATAAGAAATGCTTTTAGCTCAAAACAAGCTAAATAATTGTTTTTGATTTGACTATAATCACAATTCGTGTGACAAACATTTAACATAGATATATCCTTTCATAGAAATATATCATTCTGTCAGCCAGACACTAAGATATGATAAAAGCCCAAGCAAGTCTATTTAAAGAATAAAGAACTTTATTTTAGGAAATGAGGAAATTTCATTTTTATGCTCTGTAATTGTATCACATTTCGTGAGAATCTAGAAAAATAGGTTCGATTCTTGGATATCTTGCAATACGATACGAACTGATGACGAAAAGATTGAAGTAGTTTCATCATCAATTAAATAAAATGACCTTATTTTTATGACTATATCGTGGGTGTCTTAAATTGTGAAAGCATGCGAATCTAATGTCAAACCACTCCGCATGGGTCGACTTTGTAAGATTAAATTTGGACTGAAACAACATAAAGTGGAAATTCAATATATCTTAGTACTTAAAACGCCAGAACACCTGGAGACAAAACTTGTACCGTTAGCAGCAAAAAGTGGTGTTAGAATTAGGACGTTATTAAAGTAATGATATATTGAGCGGCAAGTGACGAAACGTTGAAGAATGTTTAATTAGTAGCCGCTTCTTAATCTAACGATAATCCTGGAAACCGTTAATCCCCTCCCCATCTCACAGCCCACCTGTGCGTTCCGCTCTCGGAACAATGCTCTCCAGGTATGCTAAAACGTCCTAATCATCAGAGAACTAAGTCTTATACCTAACTGCATGTACCTGTACGTCTCCTAACGAATAGTTATGTACAATGACTTTTATAAACCTTATCAATTTTAGGAATTTCTTTTGGTAACTGATAAAGACATAGTATCAAGGCACGTTTGACTCCCTTATCATCATAGAGTATACTCTATATACCTACCTACCTTTGTGTGTCTGTTACTATTATTTTTATCATATCATATGTATCATATGACAAGTCTATAAAACCAAGTTAATGAAGTAACAATCGATGAAAAGTAAGACTAGGAAAATAGTTGATTTTTGAAGAACCATTCCATAAGGGTTTTTTGAGCCTAGTTGTGAACTTAGATTTCAGGCGCTTGAAAAGTTTTTATTGTTGTTTTACTCGTAATAAAAGGAATCTTTCATTAAGAATTGAACATGAGCAGTGACATAATAGATAAATATATAGTGTTTTCTCAAATTCTTTATATCCAATCTCAAAGCTTGGAACCCTCTCTTCCCCTCTAGCGTCGTTGCCCTTATTCCATGTATTACAGGTATGGCAGTTGCCCATGAAACAGTGTCTAACAATTATTTCTTTTCCGGATAATGATGTACATGTACCTCTATTCTAGTAAAAAAATACCACTTCTTAATGCCCTACAAAGACGTTGCTATACTTAAACTCCGTTACATCTTCAACTGCATTATCTTTACCTATACCTTCTCCCTATAGGTTGTAGCTACCCCTATAAAACTACCCTTGCCTTGTTTAATAACTCGTAGTAACTTACTTCACTTTATCAAACAACAAGTGTCACATTTGAATCTTCTCCAAACGTTCGTATGCAAATATAATAATGTTTCGTAACACCGCCTGTCTAAATCTTTTCCCTACTGTACTTCGCTACCCTTGTAACTTACCATCCCTGAATCGGCTTCGTTAGCTGTATATAAAGCAACAAGTGCCCCATGATATTTTCGCAAAATGTCCATTTAACATTCTGTGTGCCTCCACTTCCTCTTACAACTATAACACAGGCTTATACGTTTATTTTAACATACCGTCTCACTCACCCCTTTCTTTATTTCCCATTATCGCCCTACCCCTTTCAACTTCCCCTCCCTATCTCTTCCTTATATCCCCATAACAGTTACCCAACTCTCCAGTGCTAGATCTAAACCTCGATAAGTGCCCCCAGTCTTCCGACTACCTGTACTGATATGGCTATCACAGGTAACCACCGGTGGAATGTTTAATTACCTGGGCTCAAATGGGGGTCACCGAGGCATGAATGCTTGAGGGGGACGGGGGACACCGGTTTCCCACACTCCCCGCGCCATCCGCACACGTGTGTGTGTTTACTAGGCGTCTGTCCGCGCTTGATTGGCATACCACTACACGACGGCTAAAACCACTATCCATACCAACTGTGTTTATCTCCCTTTGAGGGTGTAGGGTGCATTTTGACAGTGTCGTATATTTGGTATATCTAGTTACCTGGAAACTATGTAGGTGGTTTTAGGGAAAATTCTATATGAGGCACCATCCATTTTAGAATTTTAATTACTTTAAAAAAAATGATAACGTTTTTGAATATAAGAACGGAGTCATAAATGAAATTTTATTGTGTTACGGAGCATTATGATTTTGGTCAAGGTTAGTTTAAGGTTGAAATATTATGAACTACAGACTGAGAATTGTTACCTTTAACTATACTATATATAACTATACCCACATTTTGAGGTGACGAGGACACTGTCGTTTGTATGATAATGTTATAAATTATCTTCAAAATAGCACATATGATAAGCAATATGTTAAAAATTATGTGTTTTTAGTAAGACATTTGTACAATGACAAATGGATATGGTCTTTGACAATACTGTGGTTGGACAATCCCTTTTACATTAAAATGGTCTTAAGCTTGTTTGTATATAAAGGGCAAGCAAAAGCAAAAAGGCATAAATTAAGTTGGAAAGATTTAATTTGAACGGGGAGAGTTCGTATATATTTAAGTTTGGGTTCATTTTACAGTGATTCAACGACAAATTCCAAATGAACCTGTTATCACCAAAAACTTCTGCTTTTGAACGTATTTTTGATTTTACGAAAGAGTATAGTAGGGTAGTCAAGGTTGTTTGAATATGACATATGAAATATGAAAAGAAACCATTTTTGAAAATGCTCGACGCATTTGCTAACTTTTTTATTAGTAAAGAGTAGGTTCATACATTAGAAATGCTTTGTATACAGAATAAAGAAGTTGTTATCCCGACATTTTCTTTTCTTAGTGATATACGGGTTTAACTGTAATAGATAAGATGCACTGACCGTTTATAACTATTGACATATACTTTTTCGATTGATTTATACTCTTTTTACGTTTTGAATCTCAAAAGTCAAAATTTACATCATTTATCCACTGAAATGAGAATCAAATTTCAGAAAATGTCTTATCAGGAAACCTGAAAATAAGATATATTAAAGGGCCTTTAAAATCTTTTTATTGTCATCAAATTTTTTTTGTCAAGAAATATGGAAGACTTTTAATTGTTTTGATTTGATTAATTATCACACATTCAGAATTATTGTAATGCCATTATACAATTAAAGGTAAAGGTTTTGAAAAAAAACCGTGCACGTGTGTCAGTTAAGTTTTTTTTACCATACGAATTGTCATCTATGACATTATGGCATATCATGAAATCAGAAATACCGAAGCATACTTTCAAGATCCTAAATTTATAATGCCTTGTTAAGTTAAATCGATACTCTTAAAAACTTTTCACTTTGCAAGATAAACATTACAAAAAGCGAAATAATATTACTAAAAACGATACTAATCTCCCATTTATTAAGAAATGAACGACATTTGCAACTTTGATAAGAGTACACAATATATTCCTATATCAAAATTCAATAAAATGAAATTACTATGACATCATCTACCAGAATTACACCATTTGACATTAATCACTTTTTGATCGAGCGGCTAAACCGAGCCACGAGTGTGCCTTTATCTAAGACAGGATGTCTCGATGTATCTTACATCCTCCAAACAAAACCACATTGTCCGTGCCAATATCAACAGTTGGTAGAAGGTCACGTGCTCAGCTTATTCAGGTTTACACCGATCGTACTTGTCGCAAGCACATCTGGCGCTTGACCAATCAGAAGCTTCGAGTCGCATGCCGATACACCCGTAGCTTTACGCTGATTGGCTGGCTAGATCCAAGGCGAGCGTGGGAAAGAGACTTGACATACCTTCGCAGACTCTTAGCTCGTGTTGGGCTGTATAAAAAGACGACTGACCGTGGGAGAATCAAACACAAGCGTGCGCTCACACCTAAACGGATCAACCCAGCTACTAAAATTGGCTGCATTCCAGAATTTGCAATGGAGACCCTTACTGAAACCAGAATGCCCGAGCGTGTATCGTCCCACCGAAGGGTGAGTTTTTTAAAACGTTGTTTATTTTCCTCGTCACCTGTAAACAAAGTTGGATCATTACCACTTCCGTATTTTCAGCGAAGTCGGTTTTAGGCGAATTGTCAATGTTGAGAAATGCGATACACGCCTGTTGATCATTTTCTTAACTTTTTAAAACTTGTCTTAAAAATTGTTTGATTTCAAAATTTAATCGGCGCTTTCGTCATGAAATATTTCTCACTTGATATTTTTATGAATTACATCCTTTATGACCAGCTCACAACGTAAATACACGTTTTTCTTTAGATTTCACGTTCGATATCGAAGTATTCCGTTATGGGTCAATATCAACTGCTGAATATATTCTTCGACGAATTATTATTTCACTAGTTTAATTTCTTTCATACGCCTCTTATAGAAAACGAATTTAAGAAGTTAATATAATATGAAGGACATTTGTTTATTTTCATTTTTATTTTTCAGGCTAACAAACCTCTTGTTGAAAAACGCAGGAGAGCTCGCATTAATGACAGTCTCTCTCAACTGAAGTCTATTCTGCTTCAGGCTATGAAACAAGATGTAAGTATTCATATACTCGTTGCATTTGATATACATATATATACATTTATTCATTTAAATGTCGTGTAAGGACTCTAGATTAATGATGTTGATTCCACTTTTTGAAATATCGAAATTTTCATCATTTGTTGTGTAGGTGTCCAAAGAAAAGAGAAAACAAATATGACCATGCACGGTCCATGCATGAGTCAGTGGTTGAAAACATGTTAATGAAACATTCTGTCTTGACAGTATTGGCTTTAAATATGTAAAGGGCATAATTTGCTCGGTCATTGGGTATGGCTAGTTTGGTGTTATATTTCAATTTGAATCACATTAAGCTTATGCATTCTTAATGAATACACGATTTGAGATATTATATACCTATGTTTACCAATTATGAAATATAATATTTCTCCGTTTACTTATATCTATCTTCTTCCTTCCCCAGAGCGCCCAATTCTCTCGTCTGGAGAAGGCAGACATTTTGGAGATGACCGTGAAGTACCTCCGGCACATGCAAAGACAGCACGTGTCCAGCTCGGCGACCTCTGACCCCACTGTTGTGGCTAAGTACAGGGCGGGATTCAATGAGTGTGCAGGCGAGGTGTTGAAGTACTTCCATTCCTCCTCGGGCGTTAAAGATGAAGTAAAATCTTGCCTCAACGATCACCTTGCCAAGTGTCTCTCCGTTGTCAACACCCCTGCACCAACCCACACCGAGCAGACGACATTCCACGAGAAGCACACATTTCAAGCACGTGCCAGCAGCGTTTCTCCGGTCGAGGTTCACCAGACCACATGTCTTCAACCTCTCCAGATCCAGATTCCAGACCACGCTGACGTGACGTCATCGCCTGTCAAGCAGACGACAACACCACATGGCCTTCTGCTAATGCCAATTGCTCACTCCACGCCCGCATTGCCTGTGATGCACGTGCACGACCATTCCTTCTCATCGCGTGACAGCAGTCCTGACAGTACCGGTGTCTCATCAAGCTTCAACGACTTCAAGAACATCACAAACATCCGGGTACATCCTTACTACCATGATGTGTCCAGCGACTACTCACACCAGACGACACGTACTTCGCCGTCTTACCCTGTCCAACCAGTTGCCCGGATGTCAACAGGTTCTCGTTCTCACGAGACCATCAGCCCAGTCTCCCGTTACTCTCCCCCACAGTGCGCCTTCCAGGAGGAGAAAGTATGGCGTCCCTGGTAACCATGGTGACCGGACACTTATCACCCCGTTGACATTCTCAAATTGCCAAATATGACTATTTTTATAAAAGTGCCTTCCGCGGTTGCCTTTTGCCGCCATGTTATATTTTTGATACATATATCTATATATTTTGTGTTGTACGTACTTATTTGTCCGAAAGTTGACAAAACTGCCGTTTAGTTGCCTTGTAAATCATGCCTTTATTTGACCATTCCTTTTTGCGGACCAAACAGATCATGTGAGAAATGTAATGATGTCATTTCATATAAACTTTTATTGACTATCCTTGATGACGTAGTGTTATGTCACGTGAACGACCATGATCTGCCTTGTTGATGTTTGTCGTATATGTGTTGTCTCCCGTTCGAAACGGAACTATTGTCTATATTATTTTTCTATTTCCCGCTGAATAAAAATAGAAATGAAAACTTTTGATTGTCATTGTTTGTAATTAATTGTCAGTTACCTTCACCAGACTGTAACCAATTTCCAGCAATTATCTATACAAGCATGCATTTTCTGTACTACATAGCATTTCAAAGAACATTTGCAATAGAACTGACATTCAACGATGTTAAACTATACAAAAAGTTAATGGGATGTTTTTATTCAATTGACATCCTAGTTTAATTTAAGATTAAACAATGCACATAATGCTGCATACCGAAAGTTTGTTCACTTACCACTGAATCGTAGTGCAAATATCATGTAATTTGGGTTTCGTTTCAACGTCAATGGATTAACTTCAGCAAGACTGGCAATGGATCCCCCACTGTGAATGTGTGAAATAGCCATTCTTGAACTCATGTTGGCATTGTCTGGTCACTCATGCGAAAATTCTAATTTTGGCATATTGTTTTAGACAGAAGGGGTCACATTTTCGAAATTTCGATTTTGTTACATGTCGAATAAAAAGTTCCATATCAACTCTCTGGGATTAAAACCAACATAATCACATTCATTGACTTTGTGCTAAGAAACAAACGTGACTAATTTTTAAAGAAGTTGATAACTTATAAAGGATTTTATGGAGTAAAATAAAAATTAGTGTTTTCGGAATTTTGACCCCTTGTCACTTCAATGACCTGCCAAAACTGTTATGGGTAATTGTGGGGTACGATAAACATTTGCACATAAACATAAACACAAGAATGGATCTGAATATGTTTATTGAAAATTCAATAGTATACGTTTCTTTTTCGCAACGCTACGATACCTCAAAGGCATCTCAAATTACATGATATTTGCACTAGTATATTCAGGTATGTGAACAAGCTTTTGGTATGCAGCTGTAATGTAAAAGGAAAACATCCATTTATATTCTAAGTGTGTTTATATGATATCACCCATATATGATTTTTCTTATTTCACAATTAAATCTAAAGCAATTATTCTATCTCGAAGCTTTCAAGTATCGTCTTTGGAATTACGGCAACCTAGTGAGTCTTTAATCAATATACGAGGTCAGTTTCATGCTTTAGCTGTAGTTACAGCCAATGCACCCAGATTTCAAACAATAGAAGCCAAAACATTTTTAGTTTTCGCCAGTGAAAATATCTTGTACAAGACACAGTTTACTTCAGTTCATTTGTAGATCAGTATTCATAATTTCAAATCTACATACATGTATGTTCCTAACTTTTAAAGTTCAGTATTTTAACATTTTAAATTCTTTCACTTGGAGATATAACATTGCGTGAATGTAATTTTAAAATACGTAAAAACATTCTCGGAATAAGACTAGTATGTGGTGACAGAAAACATATTATTGACGTTTTTAAAGTATTTCTAATGCTTAGTTAATAGGAAGTAGCTCTCCAACTTGAAACACCCTCTCATTATTAATGTTGAGCCAACTAGACTTACTATAATTTTTTAAACTTAAATAGGCTCCTTTAATTCAATTGCCCAGTGTTTTTTCAACAGCAAGTCTTTAAAGATATTATAGCTTAAAACTACGTATAATTTAGCAATCAAATATTCAGAGATAACTGATATGACAAAATATAAAGTCGTTATAACATACCCTCCGAGTTCATTTCACAGTGATGTAAAAACTCATAAAATGAGAGCCCTATTGTTGCTCTCACACAGACTGTATTTTATACTACTTTCACCCAACACAGCTTCTTGAAAAGCAAGTCTAGATTTTAACTCAACTACTGGAACGCCCATTTCTGAGAAATTCCTTTCATATATTATAGTATATAAAACGATTTTTGTGAATCCTTTTTTCAAAGTTTGAGTGTTAGTCTAGATAGTTGTTTGATTATGAATATGTTATGATACATAGACGAAACATCAACGATGTTATGAATATCATTTGCGATTATTATTTATGCCTAGCAACAACCGTCGTTGCTTATTTCATTGTATGTAAAAAGTCCCGAAACTTGAATGGCGACCTGGGCCAAGATTTTCGAAACTCTCTTAGCACTAAGATCGTCGTAAGTACCATACATTAACATTGGCTTACGACTATCTTAGCACTAAGATAGCTTCGAAAATCTAGGACCAGGTTATTATTCATGAGATTCAAAAGAGATAAATGTGTGACTGAACAATTAGTTCAGTCCAAATAGGTTAATAACACACAACTCATCAAACCACTCTCGGATAAAACACACATTTGCACTCATTCATATTTTTATTCTGGCGCACAAGCTCATGTTATGATTTTTCATAGTTGAAGGTACGACAGGTATACTTAATAGTGAATCCCTGATTGTTTATTAATCTAATTGCTTAAAAGGACAGTCCTTTAGGGGTGTTTTTGTGGAAACGAAATTCAAGGGGACATTACTGTTTATTGACATATACTATTAGTTCATATTCATAACACAACACAGTTGTAACATGTTATTGGTGGTAACAGTTTGGTTGATTTAGATTTTACAACTTGATAAATACAATCCCTTAAAAAAATCCAGGAACAATAAAATTGTAACCATTCATCGACGCTACGAGTGTGAAAATCTTTGCTACGGCAGTACAAAGCATTGATGATTGTCTTATCATAAATCATTTATGTGGATATTCTATCCATTCATATTGTTTGTTGTTATAATGCTTTTAAATAAGTTACAGGGCAATTTGTAATGTCATTCCCCGAAAAAACCCATAGAGGACCGATTGCCGATAGGGCAGGTTTTTCAATCCATTTTTGATAAATTGAGATGCTCGCCAATAAATCATTATATATATTTCATAATAACATAAGGACATTGCCCATTATTTCGAGTAAGTGTGTGAAATAGCGCGAAAAGGGATTGTCAAACGACCGTTAATAAAACTTTCCCGTTTCTGTTCCCACGCGAAAGTTGTTCCGGTTGGGTCGTGACGTAATGTCTCGGGTTATCTCGTAGTCACGTGACTTCCTTAAACCCTCACGAGATCTTGATGGAGTTTAAACGACAGATAAGCTGTTATCGGAAGATTACGTCATTATCTTCACAGGGTGAATGTCACGAGAGTAATTAATTGTATCATGGAAGTTATCTTTGAGCTTTCACACATATCGTTCCATTTATTGGACCAATTAAAACAAGTTGGTTCCGTATCAGGAAAAATATCCTTTTCAGTTTTGTATTCAAATAAGGCAAGGAGTGGCATTGCGTATTTTATGACAATTTACCTGGGGATCTTTCTAATGAGAGAGAGATTTTATTCAGTAAAGGGGCCACAGGCCCATTATACATGAGGTCATACAGTATATACATGAGAGCACCGTGGAGCATTATCAACACATCGAAGTCAACTACTTAGTTAGTTTTGGTTGTAACAATTGACAGAAATCTATTCCTTTTTTTCATAGCAAGAAATAAGTATTTTGCGAAGCAGTTGATGACAAGAGTATTCTTTGATGTAAATAATTGAGCTAGCTTTAATTCTGAAGGATATGTATTGAAATATTCTGGAAGAATATCATTTCTTGATTTCTTATAAAAAGGGAATTCTAAACAAAAATTGTATTCGTTTTCAATATAAGGTATAATACAGAGCGGGCAAAGGCGATCGTCTCTTTTAAGACCTATATATCTACCGTAATTTATCATCAAATTGTGATTAGAGCAGCGAAACCTACTAAGAAAAATACGAAACTGTCTCACACTGACATTACTAATATAAAACTCAAACTCTATAAATGTTTTTACCCTACGATATAAATCCAGTTTTGAGACCAAATTAATGTCCGAGGAGAATAACTGATTGTCTATGTCTATACATCGTTGCTGGATGTTTTTAATGTAAAACATCGGGGTAGTTTTATCACATAGGGAGATAGGCCTGTTTGGATTTTTTCTAAGGTATTTCAGGAAACACAAAAGCACTTTAGCGTCTCTAACTGTCTCTTTTATTTAATATTTAGTCTCCTTTTCAGGAATGTTAACCTTTATCTTCTTTAAAAAGTTCATATTTTACCTTCCTGTAATAATTAGATATTAATAATTAATAATTTATTGATTGAAACGTCCCTCGTTGTAACTCGGGTTAGACTATGATAAGTTTTCATGCACATGATTGTCAGGACGGTTTATGCAAATCAGTACACCCTGTAAAGAATATAATTCTGGTTTCCATGAAAAGACATGCTTTTTCTGCAACACACATTAACACACCAGTGTTCATGCAGTTAGGACACATGCTCCATCATTTATGGACAACATCAATGTTATCTGGTCATTGTGACCTTGTGTGACAATCTTTGATTTTATTGGAGTAGACACCAAACACTGACCATACCCGAACCATTCAAATGTATAAATACAAAACGAATGTATATTTGCATGTAATTATGTATGAAATAAGTAGCTAGCTTGATTGATAAGATTTTATCATTTACTAAAATTATTTTTATTAAATGTCACAGATAAATTTGAATCTCTTGCCCAAATCTAGACTTTCCAAGGCGATACATGTTTCAGCGTGCATTTAAATGGAACTTTTGAAAAACATGTCACGAGGCAGTCAAGTGTTTATAAATGCAAGAGTAGTATAGTAGCATATTCAATCGACATTATGTCGGAATGTTGACGATAGCAGATCTACATGAAAAATGCCACTGTGATGATTAAAACTGATTTTTCAATGTGTATAGCATAGCTTCATAACCATTAGGGAAATTTCCAGTTTCAATAAATGTACGAAACTCATTAACAAGTAAATTATTTACAATAAAACGTACCTTTTGTGTTTTTCACTATCTGAGGAAGAGGAAATATGAATTCAAAATTGAAATGAACAAGCGTATAGAAAAGAACAGTTGATTTTCCTTACAGGGTACGCAAAATTGTTTAGAATTGTTTGAAACCACTTCTTGATTTTCTTGATTAAGATTTAGACGATACATAGTCAAATGTAAATGATCTATAAATTTGTTTACAATTTCTTCTTTTGATATTCTTTAGATATTTTCTTCATACTAAATGTATATCACGACTCAATGACATCTGGACATATTTACTTCGATATGGCAAACCATGTAGATCACAGTTCTATAAACTGACTTGTTCTTTAAAGGTTATTTTGCTTGGAAAATAGCTTAACTGTGATTAAATGAACTTTCCTAAGTTGTATAAGGGTTTAATGACAGTGTACAACCAGATTATCTATTATTCTCCACTTCAAAAAATGATGCGGTGTGAGTTAAATGGATCAAAACGTTTTTAAGACAAACATATAGGTCCTGTAAACATTGACACTACAATTATTATGTAGATTGTTATTGATAAACCACAAACAACCCGAAAATCGCCAATATGAGAGTTAGAATTAACGTTTTAACAATAATTTTATTTCACTCATATATGTCGGTTCATAAATATAGAAACCTCTTTTAATATTTTCAGAAGAGGAGACAGGCAGGCTCGACACGGTTGAGATAGAGGTGAGTCCAAATCGCACGAGATAAAACCGTTCCGTTCGAGTTAGGACAGACTGAGTTGGAAAGATACGCGCGACAGATACCCTGCGATTTGTTCAGCCGGGTCCGATGAAGAGCGCCTCCACTTAGCACCATGCACGAGTGAACACGCTCCAGGGATCACTGCTTCTATTTAGCAGGGTGCCGAATACCATGGGAAAGTGCTTGGGGGAGGAGTTTTCCCACAGAAGGGATCCCCTCACCTCAACGGCACGTGCTCGCGTACCATCACATAGCCTGACTGACGGCAAGGGAGCGACTATCCCGAAACACGACCTGTTGCTGACTTTTGACCAATGAGATCGCTCCATTGTCGTGGTTGCGGAATGTACTGTCTCGTGCTCACGAGCCCCACGCTTTTTGCATGCTGTTTCGTAGCTCCGACCGTGGGAACACTTCTTCACTAGGATTCAATCCTACAGCGGTTCTTTCCCTTTAAATGACAATTCTTAAGAAATGAAGAGTCTTACTGCTTCGAGTTTAAATCACTTGTTGAAATTGTTGTACACATAATGCACTAGGGCATGCCTCCATTTTTCCCAACCACGAGCTAACATATGTCGTCTGATGGTCACATTCCGTGACGACCGGGTGAGTCACATGACAAGACATTGGCAGAGATCTCGGGTAATTGTCAGGGTGGCAAACACCCGACCCTATCTCCCAGTGCATATCAAAATGTGTCCACTGTGGTTACAATACAAGATTTCCACGACATGTACATAGTTAAGCCCCGCCACACCCTCGCTTATTATCGCCCAATGCAAGAAGTTATAGTTATTATTATTCACACTTCAGTTATGAAATTTAATGATGGACCCTTTTGAGTACGTTTTCTAAGAGGGCTATCAGGTTTTATTGAGTATATCTTGTTCAATGTTGCGATTGAAATAGTCGGTCGTGAGAAAAATTTGTATGGATACGTTTGGTGTGTGATATTTCATCGTTAGTGTAGTTTCCATGTGATTGATACCTTAAAACAACTAAAGACTAAATAATTCATAAACTCTCTAATATATTTTTAAAATCTTAAAAGTGCTAACCAAAGTCACCTAAGGAATTAAATGGTGTATAAATAATTATTCATAAGTTTGAACTGCTGTTGAGAGTTTAGAGATATATGAAATGAAGTGTACCACTGAAAACATTGGAATTGCATGTAGCTTGTACTTATAATAACAAAACACTATATTACTGTGTAAATTCCATTTTGCATTCAAATTCATGGTGTTGAATAATTTCCCATACTTTATATCATTTCTTCGCTACGCTCTATTTTTTCAACTTGATAACTTTTTATCGCGGAATTCTGACATACAAATCCACCAAATTAACAGATTAACTCACCGCATTGACAGTATTGATATTTTCATTCGTTTTCAAAGTTTTATAAAACTCGAAAATTTAATGGTAAATTTAATGTTTTATATTTGAATTTAATTTTGAATTTCAGAACTTCTCACCCGGATTACAGGGAACTTGAGTCTATCTACCTAATGCCTTTTTATATCCTATATAAAAGTCAAATTTCGAAACTATTCTTCCTCATTTTAGAACTGGAAGAAATCTTGATGTACTGAACACAGAATGTAGATTTCTTCTTTAAATTATTTGTGATCTTTTCTGTAAACTTTAAAAACCTTTTCGGGGAAAAGACTTCGTCCTCCAGGTAAATGGAGTCGAGAAGTAAGTCTGTATACACCTGCGAGGTAAGTTCTGAGATCATGCGCGTTGTAAGACCGTGGGAATCGCATGACTCACGTGTAATAAAATAGAGCCTTTCTTTCTTGGAGCTGGTGATATGTGACAGACATCCGTAACGATAGGTCTCCAATCACCCGTATTCATATAGACTGTCCATAGCCTCCTTTTCATTTTTATCCAGCTCAAAATTTGATTTTGAACGGGGTCCAAATGCCTTTCCCTTGAAATGAAATTGTCGACTGATTCACTAGATTTCATAAGAGAAAGGGGTATATACATTATATAGACTGTTGATAGTCTCCTTTTGATTTTAATGAGACTCCAAGTTTAAATAAAACTCTCTATGACTAACCGGTGCATATATTTATATAATGTATAGTTTTCACATTCTGTCGTTTTCTAAGAGAAAATAATTTATACATTTTTACAATCATATTTATTCATAATGTTTTATTTAACCCCTTTTGATTAATAAGGGTCAAATTTTAAGAAACTCCGTGATTACCATTATTCTTATAAAGTGTCCACAGTCTGACGTTTCAGAGAAAATATTATATACATGTTTACAACCATCTGTATTCATAATGAATGAGTATTAACTCCTTTTTATTTTATAAGCACAAAGGTTAGAGGATCTCTATGATTATCAATATTTATATAAAGTCTTCACAGTCTGATGTTTCGTAAGAGAACGTAAGGACTGTTGATAGTCTCCTTTAGTTTAAAACAATACACGGCATGACTAACCTTTGCATATATTGATATCATGTATAGTTTTCAGATTCTGTCGTTTCCTAAGAGAAAATGATATATTCATATTACAATCATCTGTTTTCATAATGACTTTATTAAACTCCTTTTGATGTAAGTTTGAGCAACTTTATGATTCCTAGTATTCCTATAAAGCGTTCAGTCTGACGTTTCGTAAGAGAAAAGGATATATACATGTTTACAATCATCTGTATTTGTATAAACTGTTGATTGTTTCCTTTTGATTTTAATAGGTTCAGAGTTTAAGGAACTCTATGACTACCAGCATTTATTTAAAGTGTTCACAGTATAAAGTTTCATAAGAGAACTATTTAGTTGTCTGTACACAGTTTAATTTGTATTTCTATAGACTGTTGATAGTCTCCTGTTGAATTTTAGGCGAATGAAAGTTTGGGCAACTCGGTGTGATTACATGTATTCATATAATTTAGTGGGTTCACAGTCTGACGTAAGGAATATTTCCGGACCCTAACATGTTTACAATCACCTGTTTTTGTATAGGCTGTTGTTAGTCTCCTTTTCATTTTTAAATAAAAAATTTGTAATGGATCTCTTTATTTACCGGTATTCACATAGACGGTGGTTAGTTTACTTGTTAACTTTTATTAAATTATCTATATTCCCGTTGAATGCAGATATAGTCTCGTTTTGTGTAATATTCGTCTCATAACACAAGTATCTACTTTTATGTAGACTTTTGTGGACGATTAAAACTAAAGCATTTTTTAAGCATGGCAAAATGGACAAAGAGCAGTTGTATAGGGTGAGAAATTATTATAGACCACAATTGGACCAATATGGTATTAACTGGACTAATAAGGTATAAACTGGACTAATATGGTATTAACTGAACAGTCACTCAAGATGATCATATTAATTGTAATTTTAAGATGATTTAGTTTTATCTTTTCATGGATATCTCCTATGAAAAAATCTTCCGATTTTGGTCATCCAGAGTTGAATATTCTGTTGATACGGTACAGATGATCGGCCTGGCTTACCAATGGTAAATTCTCTCTTAAAAACGAATAAATGAGGCAGACATGAAGTAAATGTCCAGGTACACTTACGTTTCCAAGTGATATCTGAAGGCTTCCTGATATGAGCCTTACTCGCTTTTATAAGCTTTTAAAAAGCCCATTTAGTCGTTTTATTTACCATTTCCATATGCATGGTTGATCTTTAGTGGTGATCATTTGATATAAGAAATCGGAGTTACTTCCCTTGTTTGATCTAAGGCAGAGGTTTGTCTGCACTCTGTTTGTTACCATGGAAAGTAATATTTATATAGCATAACCGATCAAAATAATGAGTTTAATATTTCTTTCTTTGGATGCAAGGTGTGATGATTTTTACATCCATGACAACGTCATTGATTGATAATGAGATTTGAAAATTCAACAAGAATGACTGTTAGTTTTTTTGTAGCATGTCAAACACCTGGATGTTAACGATAACTGGATGGTACATGACATTGCATTCTAGGACAAAATAAGATATATCATATCATTCGAGAACAAAATGATAAATGACATACTATTTTAGAAAAGTTTTCAATATGCCATATGATTCAAGAACAGTATGATATATATCATATCATTCGAGAACATTATGCCATTTGACAGTGTATTCGGGAACAGTTTTAGATATGAAAATGCATGTAAGAAGAGGAACTATATATGGCATAATACTGAACAGAGATTAGTGTGGCATATGGCATAATACTGAACAGAGATTAGTGTGGCATATGGCATAATACTTAACAGTGAAAAGGGAAAATAGAATAGTGTGACACATCATGATATATGATATATAGGTATATATTCAAGAACAGTATGTCATATGACGTAGCGTTCAAGAACAGTATGTCGTATGAAATTGTATTCAAGACCAGTATGGCATAACCATAAAGAACTGTATGATATATGACATAGCATTCAGGAACTGTATGATATATGACATGTAATATAAAACAGGATGAAATTTGACATAACATTCAAGAACACTACGGCAAATGACCTGGCATTCAAGAATAGTATTACATACGTCAAATATAAATCTTACTTAGTATGAGATAAAAAGTGACACATTGAATCCACGAACAGTTTGAACTATGAAATAGCATCCTTTATGTTTTACTCTTTCTGATCTAACCTGATTTCTTGTCACTACAATCACCATGTACTTATCTATATCTAGAGAAGCCAATTAGAAATGACACAAACGTCCTTTATACTTAATTGTAGACTATCTTTTCAGTAGGTTTTATATCGTCTTTGGGTGAAGCTGAAGAGAAAATAATATCAAGGACGAGCCGTGAGTCATACTATCAAAAGGATAAAGAAACTCCTTTATGGGTATCATTTCAACAGGACCATGCCTACCTTCTTAAGGGGGCGGGATAACGCAGTGGTTGACCCGTTCGACTTCGGATCAAGAGGTTCGTGGTTCGAAACCCGCCAGGGGCTCGGCAACTTGGTCTGCAGTAGAGAACTGTTCTACACGCAGTAAGGTTTGGGTGCAATGCTAAACTGAATTTCAGTGTAGTACCACCCAAGGTTCGCTAGTTCCAGCCGATGCTCGCAGGTTTCACCGCAATGCATAGCCACAATGGTGTTGCGGGCATTCTCCCTGCGAGACAATGCCTATGTGGCATTCTTGAAAGAAATACATTTCGGCGTCTGTTGTATAAGTCTAACAATTGAAATCTGAAACAGTCTTTTGATATGTGCAAACGATGATATGAATACAGGCAAAAGACATACATATGCATATCCAAGTGAAGTTGTATATTATACATATAAACTGTACCTCATTTAAAAACCTATTCCCCAATATAAAACGTCACTGGTAAAAAATTCATCTCAAATCTCTATCATATATGTATTAACCATATTTCAAATTTGTGACCGAGTCACTTTCTATTGCTTACGAAATATGATTTTGATTCATCTGATGGAAAAAAGATAAACCTTTATTATTAACATATTAAACATAAATCATACATAAACCAACATTATAACGATCCCATATTCATTGATATTTTTCCAGGGATGACCCATTTTGCGTTTGTACCAATTATATTATCAAAGAATTATAAGAATATTATTTCGTTTTTATATTGTATGATATAGTATATGTTATAAGTTGATGACATCAGTGATTATACAAGTAAAATAGGCAAGAATTCTTCTACGTTGACCAAAGGGAATATGTAAAAAAATCTATTTATGCTGTGGAAGAGATTTTTTGAAGCATATTTCCTCAATTTCATTCAATTTTTTTTTATCAGAGGTCAATGTAAATGTCGCACAAAAGTCAAGTAATTTGGGAATTGATCGTTTCAAGTGATTATTGAATTAATCAATCATTACCCAAACTAAAAAAATATTATTGACGTTGTTGGTCGTTTCTGTATATTTTACGGCCGATTCAAAAGGTTTTAAAACGCATTATATTTGAAAATTTAACGATTCTTTTGTCTTTTAGATACAGGTCCTGATCAGTTTTGCGATTGCGATTTTCTTACCAGACTTTTCCCGATGAATTGCTGATCATTTAGTAAAAATATCATCTATTTAGTCTGTCTATCGTTGAATTTGTAAACCGATAACATAGATTGCCATCTATATATTCGATTTAAAAAACAATAAACTTAGATTTTAAAGTTTTAGTTTAAGTTTGTGATTCAAAAATAAGTTATGTGTAACATATCCCCAAACACATATTAACAAGTGACAAGTAACAAGTTTATTTTCATTCGGGGCCACGTGACCCATATTGCTAATACAGGAAAAACTGCACACAGTGCGCATATATATCATTTTTAAGCAGACAGATTTCTTTTTAAATTCAAAGATCAGTCTTTGAATACATATTACCAATGTATATCGAAATATAATCGAGCGTGACTAGCCGTTAGACAACTTGAAGCGCTAGTAAAATCCTTCAAATTTGGTCTGAATTCAAATCCCAAGCATTACTGTCTATATAGGATAGATTTTTTCTCGAGATTGAGTTTCTCCTCTCCCATAGCTTCAATTAATATTTCAGGTATCTTGAACAATATTTACGATCGACAAAACCGTAGGTTGTGTTAAAGATAGTTAAGTGCATTTCGGCAGTTTTTATAGACTTTGGCTTTGCACTTCATTGGACTTTGAGAGAAGGACCCGGACTTTTCGTCTGGATCCATCAATGTGGATTATCAAATTTAGGAAAATGTTCCCGGGGATGCCAGTTACTTGAGTAACTAGATACGACAGTGCTTTCGTACTTCTTAACGCCAAAAGCTTAGTCGTACCCAAAATGTAACCTCGAGTCTTAAAACAAACACGTGAATATAACTAAATTAAATGAAACCCAAGACGAATTTCAAGGGTGAATGTTTTTTTTATGAAATATCAATGATCATATTCACTAGAGGGTTAATTAATGCATTTCATAATAATGACAATAATACATAAAACGTTTGGAATGTGCATTTATAAGCTTTATCCGAACTCTTAATTAGGTATCGTCACATAAGACAGAATTCCTTAATTATGATCATGTGAGTCTCGTATCCACGTCGAGATTATCACTTATCCTTAAAACATTGAAAATAAGCAGACTTTATAGTACTTACCTGCCCTCACTTCTCACAATCATCGGAGCAACTGAGTTTTAAGTCAAAAGACGTTTACAGTGGTAACAATGTTGTCTTAACCGAGGAGGAATTCAACGTAACACTCATTGACTTAGCATAAATTATGAGGAATTAAACTGAAAAAAGAAAGTAATATTTTGGCGTAAAAGAAACGGTTGTTGCATAACGCTAAGTCTTGGACGGAGCAAGAGTCTGAGACGTTTTGTTCCATTCCATTCTCTCTTGGAAAACTATTTGTCAGAAGTGACCATAACATTCTTGAAAGACTCTTATCTGTATATAAGTGTTGTAGACCATTTACATATGTTTGGATGCTTCAAAACGTTGTTCAAATCGGTATTCGAAGGTTGTGAAAAATTGTGCTTTACAATTATCATATTTTGTATGGAAATGCGGACGCATTTACTTAAAACATTTCATATTTTTCTGTTAGAGAGAAGAAAAGCCTTCTAAATTTCATTTCCAACCCACCTATTTTATTGCTTGAAAAATGATTTTGTATGTCAACTGACATGTTTCATGTTATAAACCTGTACCTTTCACATTTACTGAAAATCTTGTTGACTTCAAAGGCAGCTGTTACCCTTTGCAACAGTTGGAACAAGCTTAACATATGTGCATATCACAGATGGAAATGATTACAAAATTTAAGAATATAAAGCAAAATACCTTGATGTTTAACACATTAATTCATCTACCGAACGAAGATGAGTCGAACCCTGTTCTTGCTGACAACTGTATTGATTTTGTTTTCTCTTTGCCAAATGGGAGGTAAGGTTATTTAACTCTCCGAAACTTTGCAGCTTAAATCGTTGTGCTATCTTGAACGGCTTATCGAAACTTCTCATTTCTGTAAAGAATGCCCTTTCACCAAAAATAACAGTGCTTGTCTAGTGCACTATGATTTCTTACAAAGCTACGTTGTAACATTCATGGTTTTCAGAATTAATTCTTGTATTATTATTTTTATACTTCTTGTTTTTTTTGTTGATTGCGGCTTGGAAATGAAATTCATGTGATACTGTGAACTGACGTGTAAATATCTTCAACGTTTTATCATAACCGGCCAGATATATGCAAGTTGATTTATCTTTCATCAAGTGTTTATAATGATAACATATTCAAACTTATACAGAATGTTTAAACATTGAAACAATAGAAATCTTTTGTGTTTAACCAATAGAAGACATTTTATCAATGTCGCAGATATCATTTAATTGTGTGTCTATTTTATAGACGTTTTACTATTGGCCACACGGCCATTTATACGAATTAAATTGATTGAACTGAGCGTTATATGTTCAGAAAGACTGTGTAGTCCTCGATGATTGATGGTCAATATATCACTTGTCATCATACAACGTTATATGCCTCTAGGCGCAAGTTCACGTTGCTAGGTCGTTCGCAAGAAATACTGATTTAAGCTTGGTAGACTTTACTCAAATCCCAGTATATTTCTGTGTCTAAAACCTGAGAACAAACAATATAATCGCAATTTTCTTTTGAATTTTTTTATATCACGTGACTTTGCTTTGGCAACTCACTAAAAATGACGATAAAGCAATAGAAATGTCAGAAACATTATGAATCGATTTGAGTAACTAGATTGAACACTTTGAAAAATCTGCATTTCAATCCTCTCGTGAATTTTGATAGAACAATAATTAAATTGATTCAATATTATATGAACAATATGACTGAAATGGGTTAAGTTTTTAAAATTCGTGTTTCCGTGATTTTGAATTAAAACTAGTCAAATTTAATCACACGTTCATTAATTCGGAATGAAAAAAATACATGACGATGGTTTGAAGCTGTTTGACGTTTAGTAAGGAGTTTGTAGAGAAATAAAAGGCGCTTTCGCGATTTTTAACTCTACACTTTAACCGACTTTCAAAATTATTATTGAGTGTGAAAACGATCTAATTAACATAATCTTATAACTGTTCTACACTAAGTTACGCAGATCATAACCAGCGTGACAGCTTGCAGCAAAAGTAGGAGCTTATTTTAATGAGATTGAAAAAGGCATCAAATAAGAAATGTTATATGCATTATATCATTACACGTAATAAACGCTTCCGTATTTACTATGTCAGGATGCCTCAATGACATAGCAAATTACGTGATTGCATTTGAATTAAGAAACGCAAGTATTTGAAGAAAGCTCCGAGGCGTTGGTCGCTTCATGATTAATGGCCACCCGTCACTGACTTCCGTATGTTTGTCTTTCAGATACTTTCCCACCCCTGACCGGGCCCCCAGATGACGGGAATCCAGGGGCGGGACCTTGCGGGCCTCCCTTACAGTGTGTCTCCAGCTACCCTCAGAACACGCTATGTCTCAGTACTGCCTGTCCGTCAGGTCAGAGGTGCTGCTACCTACCTTGATTGAATAAACTTGTCAATCGCTTTGACTGCAGTTGGGATCTAGATTGAATTTTATGATTTTGTAATTTTTCATAGCTTGAACAGCAGTTTCCACAATCTCATTGAATGAAGATTATTGAAAAATATCACGCATATCATCCAAAGCATGTCGACCTTATTTTGCGAAGGAAGCAAGGCGTAGCTAAGAGTTGATGAAGGTTTTTGCGGGTTATGTCTACATCTTTTTCTATGAGGCATTTAGGATTTAAATGAAATTTCTTTAGCTATTACTTTACGATAAAACGTTTGAGAATAAATCGACGGTTTACAAACCTTGCACTAAATCTGAACCTCAAAATTGAGGCCACACTTCACAAAGTTCCGTTAGTGCTTTGGCTGTCCTTAATCGAATACTGTGTGACCTTCACCTTAGTGTAAGCAACTTTTGTGTCAGTTACTTTTAAAGTTTCATGACTTTAGGTTTTATGATTTTTCATTTGGCTTTAGACAACGCCAAAATAACTTATGCCTACGTTAAGTTCAAATCGCCTCCCAAAACTTGCATATTTTTGTCTAAGATGCCAAAATTATAATATATCCTTGTTTCCTATCAACCTATGTTTGTCTTTGTGTCTGCTATAATACGTTTCCAAGTAATTTAGGTTTGGGTCATTGGCGAGCGCTACTGGCCGGTTTTCGATCACAATTTCGTTTTATGTCACTATACTGAATTGAAAAGCATTATAATTCTGATTTTCTGAAACAACCAATAATTCACGATAAAATGTGCCTCTTTAATAAACATTTTTGAATATCTGTTTTATTAATTTCCCTATTAAGACAATAGTTATGCCCACAAATTAGAAAAAGTTTCGTAACGGACATCAACACTTTTAAGCATATGTTTTTGTTGTTGTCAGATTAATATCGTTTGTTTGAAGCGTGACATGATCAAAATCTGGATTCAAAATCGATTAAAATTTAGTTAATTGAACACATAGTTTTAGTATCCAGCAATTGCATGGTTGAACAGATGGTGAAATGAAGGAAACTCAAACAATATTGATAAGCGATTTATGGATTCAGTTTTGCACATGGATACATTTTGAAATTATGACACGTTTTATGCTTTAACAAGAAAACATAGCTAGCGTGACATTTGAACTGTGCTGGATTTAAAGAGCAACTCCGTGATTTTCATAACATAATATTTACCTTTGATACGAACCTAAATGTAATATATGTGGTGATATAAAATCAAAACATATTAACTTTTCATGTCCAAAATACATATATTTGACAAATACTGGTTTTCCGTGAAAATCTAAAAACAGCCTTATAAATGCATAGGGGTGTAGATATCACGTCCAATATACATGGATACTAGTTATATGACCCTTACAAACACTATCGACTCCTAACTGCCCTCATGGCTGTTTTAGATAATCTCCAAAATTACGTTTGACTATGTTACGCGCGCCACTGTCCGGTTTTCGATCATAATTGCGACGTTCTACCTTCATAGTGTCACTGTAAAAAACTAACAAGCTTTAAAATGTGTCTTTTTGGTAACAGTCGATTCTTCGCGATCAAATGACACCACTGATTAAATTTGGCATATATGATTCCATCAACTCACGGAGTGGCTCTTTAACCTTGCGTGGGCTGTATGGTGTCCAAAACGTTTTATATGTGTTGGCAGAGAGGCTGGCCCGCGGAAAGATGCAGCTGTCGCCAAAAACTTGATTTTTATCAAACAAGTCGTAACATACATCTGTAGCCTCTATCTCCGAACATTGTAAATTGATAGTTATCAATTTCCAGATCAGTGGATGTCCACATATTGTGAGACATTCGCTTCTTGTGTTGTTTTAGTCAATTCAGTAAAGCAACATACGTCTAATACAACGTCTAAGTCTAATTCTTTTAGTAATAGCGTCCTTAGTAGGAGATTATGTGAGTATAGCCCAGCAGTTTTTGCACATCGTGATGCAAGTATAAAATTTGGCTTGCTTGAACTTACTGCATTTCAGAAATTCCTGGCAACTCTGTCATGCTCTTGTAAGAGTTGTCCAAGCTGTCCTGCAGAGTGAGGTTGCTATGGCCCGCTGGTTCCTGGCAACTCATACGGGACTGACCTCATATAAACATTTACCTGCCCTGTTGTTCTGCTTAAACTTTAAAACATCAAATTTAAGTACAATTTGTCTCATTGTTATATTTACACGTATTCTTGAAAGTGTAGCTTAGTAACTGGAAGGGATTTTATGATCAAACATCGGTTTTTATGCTTAGCGGAAACCTTTAAGACCTACATACTATTATTGCCGTCCTAGTTTTAAAAGTTATGACTTCTGTAGCTCGGTAAAGATGTAATACTGAAATATATTATTTGTCAGGTTTTGAGGTAAAACAAAGTTATGGCGAAATAGTGAAAATATCTCCACCCCCTTTTTCTCTCCAATATTAAGATTTACAAAAAATGAAACTTCAACGAGGTCTCATAAAGTAAGTGAACCGACGATTAAATAACAATCACGCCAAACTTTATGTTTACATTATAATATGCATTATGATTTTATATGCCCGTTGTACTAGAAGGAATTAAATCAATCCTTAGTATTTGCTTCATCCACTGCATCAAGGTATTCAAAATCTTCCATTGTCTTGTCTCACGTATCATGTTGCCGTTTGCAACGTATGTGCTATATAATAATCAGCTGTTCACCGATACGAGGCGAACGCTGACAAGGCAATCATGGAATTTAAGGTGTCTAGAGCGGATTAAGGTACCCTGATGAAGCTGGATATAGAAAAGTACCAACGTGTATGTTTCTTTCATATTTCAATGCAGTTGGTCCTTAACTTGACTTGATCAGCTTACTATTTGAGGTGTACTTTTCACCGCAGATCGTCCGTTATCAAAATTATCCCAAACCATTTGTTCAAGTGAAGTTTCCAACTGAGAAAGGATTGTATGTGAAAATTTTGCCTAATTCGCCGTAGATGAAGATGCAAATTTGAAGAAGGAGCTGTAAGAAGTATCAATAGCACAAAAGCAAAAAATACCAAAAGCGGTCTACGCTTACAGTTACCCCATTAAGTAACAATATACAATTTGCCAATTGAATCCTTCCACGAATAAGCCTTCATTGATATTCATATTCGGGGTTATTTAAAATGGCAAAGACCATGATGTTCTTCATCTAAATTTTGACACTGAGAAGCAGATTATACAATGCGTTGCATGTTCATGATACGAATAAAAATCATATATCAAATATTTTCAAAACGACACTTTATTAGTACAATTCAAATTAAGGACATTTGCACATGATGGTAGGACAGTTTCCCTTTGAGCAATTCTCCACACACCAGTTGTCCAATCCGATGTCTCCAATACCCCAGAGTCCAGTTCCCCTACATCCGTCAAACTCGTTGAACCCAGTCAGACGCTGGGGACCCTTTGAAGACGAGGGCGTTCCGGTAATTGGTTGCTGAGTAACAGGTGCTGGGGTGTATGGTCGCTTAGTAACAGGGGCTGGGGTTTCTGGTTGCCTAGTAACTGGAGGCGGTGTGTAAGGTTGCTTCGTCGTCGGTTTGGAAGTAGCAGGAGGTGGTGTTCCGAAGGCATCCGGGCATTCACAGAGAAAATCCGGGCAGTTTCCCTTCTGACACTCGTCAACACACCATTGGTCAAGCTTCTCCAGACCTGATTCGTGATGGGTGCCGTGGCAAGTAGAGAACGGACCGTTGCCACTGACAACAGATGGGTTCGGCCATTGGATAATACCGGAAGTTGGAGGCATGGTTGGTACAGGGGCCTTTGTAACTGGGTTAGGTGGATTTGTGAGGCCAAAGGATCCATGAGGAGGGTTTGTCATTGTTTTACCTGTGCCTGACCCCCCTTGACCGATAGCGATGTCCGAACAGCCGTAGAACTCTACTTGCGGACCACAGCCAGCACATTCCTTGTGGTCAGGGCCGAACCCGACGTAATTTCCTAATAACACGTCATAGGCATATTATAGACAAAACGGATTCAATTACGCTGATGTAACAGGATGGTATACAAAACGTGTTTAAGTCCACTTTCAACGTGGAAAGAGCAACCTAGATATATTCCCTGGACACCGAAACTTCAAAGAATGACAACATGAATATTTGAATTTTAACCACAATCCGTCCGCGAGGCGAATCAAGATCTCCGAATTAAATTTCCCTGGTCAGATTAAAGACATGTGCGCGGTATAGGTCTGAGTTCGTTAAGAATTAAAAATGGTAGTCTCGAGGTTTGAATTCTTCGATTTTTTAATGAATATTTAAATTTTTTGGTGTCCAGGAAATATATGTATATTGCTATTTTATGTTTCTAGCCCCTAGTCCTGATACCGAAAGCTGTAGCCGGAGGCTTACACATAGGCTTCTTAGACGTCAGTAGAACTTGTCGTAAGAAAGTCATACCGTATAAAGAGACCCCTTCCCCGTTAATTCATGCTACCATTAGAGACAATATTTCGATTTTTTGTTTCATTCTCCTGAAAACGGCTGACTTTAATCCAGTCTGATTAAAATCGACCGTGTTCCAAAGAATAAAAGTTTTGAAAAATTTACTCTCGCGGGATTTGAACTCATTCTATGGAAGGGGTTTCCTGTCATCAACGATTTGAAAGCAGCCTCGCTTTCTTGTAACCATTTTGAATAAAAAGTTTTTATTTATAAAATCAACGTTAAAATATAACAAAATTTGTTGACATACCTTCCCGCCACCGCCACTGCAGAACGCACTGGGTACAAGTCAAGCTCGCAGGCAAGATGGCGGACACCTCTACCAGACCGAGCGTCTGAGGCGGAAGGAAGAAGCGTGTCGAAGTTCCGCTTCCGTTCTTCAGCTGTAGCAGGTTCTGATCCAAGCAGCTCTGTTCGACAATTTTAGTGACGTCATCATTCTTGCACAGCCGAAATTCGAAGAAACCTGGTGGAGGAAGTTTGAATGTTACATTCTTTTTGCATTAAAAGAATTTTTTAAAAAATATTTGACAAATATTAAAGCTCTGAATTTGTTCTAACTTAAGTTATAAACAGTCAGATTGAATCAATTCTATTCGATGATATTTGTAGCGTCATCATTCAAGCACAGCAGAAACTCGGGGAAACCTGCCCTAGGAATTTTTTAAATGTTACTTTTTGATAAGAGAACTAAAAAGCCCTCAAAAGCCTTAAGCTTAATATTACATACATTTGAAATAGAATTAAATCAATGCGAGGGTTAAGAGCTATGATATATTCTTCTAACGGGATACAACTATACACTCTATCCTCGGACTGTGTGAAGAAAAACGCCAACCGAGTTCGTATCCCGGTAGATGCAATTTTATGAAACTTTTATTCACTTTGAATATTTGATTTCACAAACAGTGTAATTATTCACAAGCCAATCTGTAAATACCAGTGACAATACAGTGTTTACACTGAGCACATGTATATAAGGAAAGTCTTGAAATATGAGTTATTCCCTTTAATACTTTTGACTGGTGATATATTGTTACAAACAACCAATATGTAATAGATCACGATCGTCTTATAATAGATGTTAAGATAATTCAAAGGCCAACTCCCTTGGCCAATCAAGCTTCCCCAGCAAGGCAAAACTTGAAGCCTTGCTGAAACCTGCCAAAATTCGTGTTCTACGGGTTGTTTGAGGTTATCGACGTTATGTTGCAACAAACAGGAGATTTATTACTTTACTAACATTGTCATTGTAATTATTACTATCGTTGTCTTTAAAGCTAGCACAAAAAGTTCACGAAACGAAGTTAGGCTTAAAATAGCCTGTGTTTGAGACTTGTGCAATATGTACCCTGCGGGGGAACCATGGTAAATGGTTTAAAAGAAGTGACTCAATGGCTTTGCAGGCAAGTGTTAAACCAACCAACCTTTATGGTTTGCGGTGACATGTATACCGATAGTGATTTCCTCGCCTGGCTTGTAGTGTTTGCTGATGATGCCACGCCCATATTTCCCGCCAGCCTCGTTGTCACGTGGTTGTGGCATGTGAAATGGATCTCCACAAACTCCGCACTTTCCATGGTCCATACGGTACTCTGTCTGTATAAAGAGAAGATGAAACAAGTCAAGGCGAGATAGGCGAGTTGGTTATCTGCTGGTACGGTAAATGCTGGCGGTTTTGCCTGACTCTTAAAGGTGTAAGTTCGAATCCCGCAAGAGACTCTACCCGACAAAAGTACAGGAGTTTGCACAAAAATTGCGGATAGGGTAATCCTAAATATTACAAAGTTACAAGATGAAACCATCTAATGCACTATAAACGCCTTCACTTCTATTTGGTTCAAGTTTCTGATGTTCCTAATCGATGATGTTGAGATACATGATATTGAAGAAATCCTGAGGGACTTTTATGAATTTAGTCGTCGCGTCTTGTCTTAATTTAGAACTATAATAAGGTTTTAAAAATATCAACAAAATTACAATAATAGTCATCGTATGTCATCCCTCCCCCACTAATAAAGGTAATTGTGATATTGGAAACCTAGCATGGGAAATTGAATTGCTTTTGCAAACGACACCGAAATGCTTTTTCGTCCCTACATCTTTATGGTATTGTTTCACAACTTAATTGGTTTGAAATTTTATAATGCATTTACACACATGTAGTACCTTTTGCTTGAATATGCCACTAAGAATTAGAACGCTCACATGAATTTGATTTTAAAAGTTTTATTCAAACCATGTCACATCAAAAATTAAAATTATTCTTAAAATTTGAATTCCCTAAAACAGATTCTAATGTTTTGTGTTAAAGCGACACTTTTCTTCTATCCTGATTAATTAATCTTTTTAAAAGTTGTCATAATCCCTAACACCTCGTAAATCATTATATTTGATATTAGATAATCCCATGTCATTATTCCTTGTATTGCTATCCAAAAGCATAACGTTTTTGAAAAAATGATAAAGATATAGTCGAGCATACACGGGTGATTCAAGCAAGCGTTCCTTCATCTCTTATCTGAGAAAAATATTTGCCTTGTATTTATCCGCCCATGTCGTGTGCGAGCACAGGTAATAGGTCAATTAATTTGTTATTAATATAAATATGATTTACAGTACATACCAGAATCTTATCTATAGCAGTGTTATAATATTTTCTTGCATCACCATGGATTTGGTTACTTATTAGTTTCAACAAAATTCATTCATATGAAAAAATTCGAAACTTGTAATAATATTCACGAAAAAATTCGAAACTTGTAATATATTATTCAAGAAAAAATTCGAACCTTGTAATAATTTTCAAGAAAAAATTCGAAACTTGTAATAATATTCAAGAAAAAATTCGAAACTTGTAATAATATTCAAGAAATCTTTTTTTACTCTATAACTTATGACCTTATAAGTAAAAACATTTTAGTGAAAGAAGAATGTATTCCAAATGATTTTTAGGTGTCAAAATCAATATTTTTGTGACAGTTGATTTCAAACACCAGAAATTTTTTAAACTTTTCATTCAACTAAAACTACTTTACAATAATGCATTTTCGGAATGGCCGCTGGAATGATTTGAGTTAAGTCTGTTAGGTTTATTTATTTATTCCTGTTTATTCCTTGTTTAACGAACAGCTTATAGTAACAGATTTGTTATCTAGAGGACTCAAATGAATTTGACTGCTACCTTTGAATATTACGATTGTTCAAACCAGTTTGTCAAGTATATCTGCTGTAAATCAGACATTCAAAATATATTTTCAAGAACAAAAGTGCAATGACAAACATATCATCATTCTCACCCAACAAAGTTAACTTAGTCATGGAATTCCTACACATGTACCAACCTCTGTTCTAATACGAGCGTTTCTCGGTGCATTCTCTCCCAACAGTGTTAGCTCCGTCATAAATTCCTATACAACCTCTGTCTTAATACTAAGATTTCTCGGGCTTCCGGCAGTTTCCCATACTGGCGCAATATTGAAACTTAGACCACCTGGCAATAGTTCAGCCAATGAAAACACCTATTGCAGGCCTATGCAATGATGCAGTCGCAACATGAGGCGTATGTGTTCTGTAAAGAAGACTCAAAGTGCAAGGTGCATATCCGAACAAAGTTTAGCTTTTCGAAAGCTTATGGAAATACCTTTGAATGATAACTTTTGAAACTGCGTCGCTGATTTCGCAACTAACTTTGATTGAATCCAATCAGCGTTCTTCATTTCTAGATTAAGAAATCTTCGTATTAAGACAGAGGTTGTATAGGAATTAATGAGAGAGCTACCTCTGAGGGGAGAGATTGTTCTCGGTGTTGAAACACATCCTCCCGATTGGATAAAACCAAAGCTGGTTGTGCCATTAGCGACGCTTTTTCATAAGAGATCTTTGGAGAAGCCTCAGTTATATCTGTATGTTTCGGGGAAAACTTAGCTTCATTCGAATGTACAGTGTTCCTTTGGATCTGTTATCACAGTCGCCTTCTTAGGGGCTGCATCATTGCAGAAGCCTTGTGACAACAAAGGCTATATAAGCATGCGTAGTTTCATTGGCTAAACCAATGTAAGGTGGTTAATGTTGCAATATTTTGTCGTTAGGGGAACCTGCCAGGGACCCAAGAATACATCGTATTACAACAGAGGTTTGTATACGAATTTGTGACGGAGCTACCTCTGTGGGGAGAGAATGACATAGCATACATTTCTGATTTTTTTGGGATTTTTAAGAATCACAGTAGCAAGGATATTTAAAGAAATATATTCGAAAGAATTATTGCAATGGTTTATCAACCTTTTTCAGAAGTCTTTTAAGATATCATACTTTTTAACTTTTTTATTTTCATTCAAAGGAAATTACGCTTCCATAAAAAAGTGTTACGATACTTTTTTCAATGCTAATGGCCAATGTTTACAACACAATTTACATTATTCCTTTAAGATATTTCGGCGTAATTAAAACTTCAAGTTTAATATAAACAGTTGGATTATAGGATTAGCGAGATTTTGGGGTATCTAAATACACAAGCATACTTACTTAAAAAGTAAGCACACGATCAGACGCTTTATCTTTAGTTGGCTTCATAAAAATCAGTAACAAAAATGTTCGGGAGAAAATTGGTTTCGGTTTCAAATCCATTACAGTTGAATATTGTATCATTTTAGCGGCGTTATCCCATTTCCATCCTTGGACCATGCGGTCGAGGGTTCGAATCCCGCCAGCTGCTCGGCAGCTTTTTCTGCAGTAGAGAACTGTCCTATATGCAGTAAGCTTGGGGTGCAATGCTATACTGAATTTCAGCTCCATACCGCCCAAAGTTCACTAGTTCCAGCCAATGCTCGTAGGTTTCACCGCAATGCATAGCAACAGTTGTTGTGCTGACTTTCTCTCTGCAATAATACTAGCAGCCGTGATATAAGAAAAATACTCTTGAAAGCGGCGTTAAACCACAAATCACCTCACCTCACCATTTCGAACCTCTGTTAATGAACGTTTGATATTTCGAAACGCTACACAAATCGGTATCGATTTCTCAGTACTCAAGAAATTCTTTTTATGGAGCAAACTGACTAGAGGAACCATCGCAGGATATTAAGTGGTACGTATCTCAGTATTTCGATGTTTTTCGTTTTACTTATGAAATATATGTAAAAAATATTAGCTTTTGGCTGAGAAAACGTAGGAACTTCGATTGAGAATCGAAAAGAAATGTTGATTATGAAAGAATACATTGCTGACACTTAGATCAGTGAGTAAGATGCCATATTACACTCTCATTCTTATTTTTTACACACGGAAAGAACTTCTTACATTCGACCTTTTCGACGTATACAGTTTAAGAAGACTTTCATTTTTTTAATTGTCTCACAATGATAGATACGAAGTATAGGCATATCAAGACATAGTAAAAAAAGAATATAACAAATATCATCTTATCATTTTGGGGAAGAAATTCCTGAGATTTGTCCTGAACTGTCGTTAGGTTGACAGTCAACGAAACGTTTTATAGAGTAAATTTTGACGAAATATATTTCTTTTTACTTTGTTCGTTTGAAAAACATTTTCCACAAAAAACGTTCCACTTACTTCGAATCCGCCGCAGTTGACAGACATGTCATTGTAGTTTCGAGGGGCGTCTTTATTCACCCTCCACAAACTGGATCGAGCAGGGGGGTCGATCATGTACCCTTGCCCCCTGACCTCACCCAGCAGACAGACCAGGAACACAGCAACCCGGGGTAGCATGGTGAAGAAGAGGTGTCACGGGGTGAAGGCTGAAGCTTGGGGTTTTCAAAATATATATTCATAATTTTTTGAACTTCTGTGGTTAAATGTTAACTACGTACGAAGTCTATGTTAAGAATATGTAGCATAACGAAAATTGGTCCTCAAAACTAATTCATATTGAGATTCATTTTTGATATCCACAGGTAGACACAATCTATAAAATAACAATGGAAACTCTTAAACCAGTAAAGCACGGCTTTTTAAAGAAAGAGAAACGTAAGTCTTGAGGCTGGCTCAATTGAGTGATGATCAATTAACAGTGATTCGCCTTTGAGAGAATCCACTGTCATTCAACATGGGACAATTTTTAATAAACTATTCAGAATGGTGAATACAACGAAATAATGTCACAATAAATTTTATAGAATGATCACCCAAGAAATGAAGACACCTTCCGTGAAGTGAGTATTTCAAAACTCGTCATTTTCAAATGTATCTTTCTACAATTCTTTATATCTTCGTTTAGAATATTTCACACTGAAGCAACGAAGCTGTTCAATCTGATTCAAATCAGATGGAATTTCAGCTTGTATAAATTCGGTCCGTTCCGTTCCGTTTTTTTTTAGTTTTACAAGCTATACTTGATAATTGACAAATGTTATAAGCGCGTTACACGTTTATCTCATAAGAAATATCATTTCTACTTCATTTGATACTGAAATGATGGACTGCCGCAGTCAAAATCATATACACATTTACGTACATATGTAAAATGTATATAACTGTCATTTTGTACCTCATATGCCGAGGATCTCGGCCTGAGTGTAATACAGTTCTGTTCTGTCCTGTTCTGATCCAGTACGTAATGAGATTAGTTGAAAGACATTTTGATGGGCACTTTAGAGGTTGATGTGATGTAAGATGGTGAAGGCAATCTTGTGGATACACATAAACGGTTCATAATAAAGATACAAGTGACACAACAATTTCCTTTGAAACAAATGACAATGTTATCTATGTCGAAACAAGAGTTCGAAAGAAGAAGTAAATTCATTAAATTACCGACAACCTCATTTAAACACGTCGAATCTAAATAGATAGGATACAATGCAATATGAACATTTTAGCATTCGACATGTACCTTGTCTAAGGGATTGAATTACATTAATTCTACTCATTTTACTAATTGTTATGCCCTTCACAGGGTCGGTACAGTTCCGTGTTTCTCTTTGCGCCTCCTTCTAACGTCAAGAGGCAGTTCCGGATATCTTCTGAACGAGCCAAAGAGGCAGAAATTTAGCCGATTAGTCATCTATTCATCAAAAACTTAAGACGTCATATTTGCATCGTTTTGGAGATTATTCTCTTCTCGAGCAAACCTCTTGTCAGGGACATGACATGACAATAATGACCTCTCCCTCAGACTTTCCGTCGAAAGAAAGCCCTTGGCCGGTTCCTCGCCAAGCAATTATCCCCGCAAGACATATCTCGAAACAGTATCAAAAACCGGTTAATCTAAGCCTCCTGTATTTTTTCATCTTCTGTGTGCCAGCCCTTCAGCGTACTGCAACTTGACTTAAAGGAGGTTAAAAATTTTAAATAAAAATTTCCATGAGGTAAATTCTCATCATAATCTCATTGCAGTAATAAATGATTTAGCCATTAATGGATGCTGGCTAGTGTTACGCCATGCGGGGGAAGATGCAACGTAAGTCGAACGTTTTAAGTTGTTACAGAAAATCGTACCGTGAAAACTCGCCTCAAGGATGCAGAGAACTTGGTGAGGACACAAGGACTGATGGACTTATGGACTGAAGGTTCCTCAGAGCTTGGACTTCGTCTCAGGCGCTGCCAGCTCCAGAGTGTCTCCTAGAACCTCAAATCAAAGTATACCTCTCCGACAACCACGTGTCACTTCAGGGTATATCCTTGCCTTTGTTTGTAGAGCGGGTGTAGTGTTGAAATTATTGACCCTTTTCCTCTTGTGTCAACTTTCATGATTTCTTAATTCTTAAAGAGGCTGCGTTCTTCACGGGTTAAGATACCCTGCGATGTATGTTGAGCTACCCACGCTGTTGTTTCCAGATATACAAATTTATTCATATCTCTCGCACGGACTTTCACATTCCGTAACTGGATTGATGGTATTCTAAATGTTCTCAACTTCCGTCTGAAAGTTTGAGATTCTTGTCATATGTCATGGCTGAAAATACTTAACTGATTTAAAGATACGTTTTACACTTTTGAATATTAGTCGGTTGTGATAATTGTTATTAGGATGATGTCAATTATTTTTTTAATTAATTATTTTTTATCTTATGTAAGATATATTGTCAAGGAGATCAAAGGTAAATGAGGAGTGACGTCATGATGGACGAGACTAAGCTCCATTTAGCTATGGCTTAAGATTGCATCTACTCAGTTTCGTAGACTGGGCCAATCTTAGAAAAGGGTCGTTTCATTTCTATTTCAAATAGAACTTTATGCTTTAATCTTTCACATTCACCAGTATCATTTTGTTGCCTAGATGCACCTCTTTATCATTGTGATATAAAGAGGCTTTAAACTGAGTTACTCACATTTACATATGGAAACTTTCTTTAGCATACCGGGTCGTCAAGAGACCTATATCGGGCAATGTTTTATCCATTCTCTGTAGTTTATTTTTATAAAACACGACAAACCCAAATATTGAGATTAAATGTACATGAATAAATTTTCAAAAACCGTTTTTGAAAATAAAAGAAAATATTTCGATTTCCTTAGAATGTACACATTGATAACAGGTCCCTATTATACGACCGTACTTTTCTTTTATAGCAATCTTTCCATAAAAACTAGTAAACAATCGAAACAGTCTTTTTGATGTAATTTCCACCTCTTATCAAAGGAAAACATGTCAAAATGATAAATAGTTATTTTCACATGTGGTTCGGGCTGCACATTAAGTCATTATCCTACATCAATATGACACTGAAGAGTTTTCAATGGAAAGCGAAAAAGGTCATACATTTGTCAAAAAACTAAGGAGTGATTATAGTATGATATATTTTTTTTATTTCAAAGCAATAAACAAACTCTATAGTGCAACATGATATCGACTGATGGTAAATGATTACAATTGGTAGATTGTTTTCAAATCATCCAACATAAGTGCTAGACATACAATGTTTCTTTAATTCAAAATCAATAAATCAATAAATTGATCTCTTTATGTTATAAGTTGTAAATACAACAAAGAGTGAAGCGTTTGTAAAAAGGGCCATACATTCTTCTACACATCATTAGTATGGTACACTGTTAATATCAGTTTGAAAATTGAAAATCATAGATCTTATATATTTGAAATATTGTCATTTTATTTTCAGAAAAAATAAGAAAATTGTGAGAATCAAAATATTCTTCGGAAATCTTGCATACGACTCGAATACAATAAATAAAGGTAAATTAAAGATTAATAAGTCACGACTTTTACATAGAAGCTCTGAAAATTGTTTGAATGTAGCCTCTTTATCAAAATGTCAAAATCTGGACACAGAAAAAAAACGATAAGAATGAAGCTTATTACTTCTATCAGAGCAAGGATTGTATAAAGAGAAATATCTTGAAATTTTTTCGCTATGCCTAGTAATAAAGTGGACTGAAGATCAAAATCTAATCATATCAAATTATTGAAAGTTTGAAATAATTGTAAATTATTCTAGTATACCACTATAAACAACATATGTAAAAACAACTGTCGTTTCATCCCTATCCATCACGGTATATTTATCTGCGAGTCTCCTACAATTTCCCGATAGCCTTCGCTGGACTTACCTCGCCTATAAATAACCAGCCGGTTTCGATACAGGGGTAAAGCAGAATCAAATGAAAGTTATAAGCCTCGCACATAAGACTAAAAGAATGGATAAAGGTGGTTCGCTGTTTAAATCTGATTTCCTATCCATAGGGACAGTCGCACATTTCGGAAGGACAGTAGTTCACTGCGCAGCTTTTGCGACACCATTCGTCCAGCTGAGGGACACCCTGCCAGTTGTTGACACCATGACACCTCGCAAACTTGGAGGGGACCTGGTTTGGGAGGTGGTGGGATGGGGACACCTGAGGGGGGAGGGAGGGAGGGGCTGTGAGGATCGGTTTTGGACCCGGGGTTAGTCCTGGGACGAGGATAGGAGCTGCAGTGGGACCTTTTGTTGTCCCGGAAGTGCGGGTTGATGTTGGTCTCTGTCCTGAGATCCCAGGACAGTAGCATTGTAGAGTTGGGCAGTTCCCGTGCTCGCAGTTCTCGATACACCAGTTGTCCAGTGATGCTAGGCCAAGTCCCCAGAGTCCCACTCCGTGACATGAATCGTACTTACCGTGACCCGTGATCCGAGATGGGGTTGATTGAACTTCCTGCGCAGTGTTGCTACTTCCGGTTTGCACAGTACGCTGCTTAGTTGGTACGTATGGGATTGCATGAAGCGTAGTTTTTAGTGCAACTACTTGGGGTTTTGTCGTTTGGACGTATGGTGTGGTCTGTGGGACAGGGCTTTTAGTTGTGGGCGAGTTCTGACCGTATATCGGACAGGAGCATTGAATGGAGGGGCAGTTACCTTTGGCGCAATTCTCCACACACCAGTTATCAAGAGGGATGGAACCGATCCCCCATAAGCCAGTCCCCCTACACGCGTCAAACTCATTATAGCCCATCAGACGCTTGGGACCGAGGAGTACATTTGGGTTATGGGTTGTCTGTTTTGACGTGATTGGAGGTCGGAGGGTTGGGGCGACTATTTTTGGGATTACAGGAGGTGGGGTATAGGTTGGGAAGGTAATGGGCGGGGTAGAATGACGAGGAGTGACGGGTGCCGGGGTGACGGGTGGGTGAGAAACAGGTAAGGCGTCTGGACAATAACAAAGAAAGGACGGACATGTTCCATTTAGACAGGTCAGCACACACCATCTATTGAGTTCCTCAAGACCTTCCCAGTTGTTGACGCCGTGACATGTGCTGTATGGACCGTAGTCCTGGTGTTTCGGGGTCCGTTGGGGGATGGTGGGTGGATGGCTTGGTGGGTTTGTAGGGTAGGGGGTTTGGTTTACAGGTCTCGTAACCGGTGCCTGGGTCTGTGGTTCCGTCTGCGGTTGGACACCACTGGATCCAATTGAGATGTCGGCACATCCGTAAAATTCTTCCTGGGGTCCGCACCCTCGACAGCTGTGATGGTTTGCGTCTAGTCCGTAGTTGTTTCCTAAGCGTTCGTAAAATACACATGTATTAAGTGAATTTTGTCAAATGTATTCGAGCATCATTATTGACTTATGTGGGTTCTTAAAAAATAATCAACGGGCACCGAAGGGTCGGGTTCGAATCCACTTTTTCTTGGTATTCTCAATCTTAATCCATGCATGACTCCATTATTTTCATGTCATTATTTTAAATCTTATATTTCCCACATTTTAATCGAAAAGTGTACACAACCTTCAGACATGTGGAATTTTGGTACAAATGAAAATGGCAAGGGAAGCTGGCCCTCTTCTGGGATACTTTTGATTCACATTGGGGAAAATAGGTATTTCAGAAAAATTTATTGAAATTGTGTCTTATGTGATCTCTCGCTCGGTATAACAATCCGCATAGCTTCTACAATACACGGCTATCCTTAATAAAGCAGGTGCATTGTATCGCCCTTTATATAACTAGCCAATGAAATTACTCCCATCGTGCATCGATATATTTTACTTCAAGCTCCTTAAAAAACGACATTTCACTGGCTGAAGAAATACGTACGAATTGCCTCAGTGACTACCAGTGTATGGTAGAAGCAACGTAGAGACAAATACGCTGATGTAGTAGAATATTGGCAACCTTCACTTTATAATATTTTCCATAGTTTATATATTCATAATATGTTAACATTCCGTCAAGGGCTACACAGGAAATATGAGTTCCACGTTAAGTTTTATGCATCCAAGTCGGATCCTTCAGGGGAATGTTATAACGAGTCTATCTTACCGATTATTTTAATCAAACTCATTAGATATAGAACATCTACATGCTACAAAATCTTTTGGTGGGTAAGAGGTCATGTCAAAAGTCAGAGATCATTTGATCAAAGGTAACCTTGATGTGTTAAGTGCGACATGCATTTCAAGATATTCTCTTTGTACGCTTTTTAAATAGCATGCTTTTGTCATGTAGGGGTACAAACATTTATCACTCCGCTCATGAGGGTGTTATAGGTTGTTATCCAGGGTCGCGTTGACCAATCAGTGATCGTAATAAGGTAAGGTAGGATTATGTATCTACAGACCTGCTCGCCATTTCCACTGCAGGACGCACTGTGAGCACGTGACCCCAGAGGGCAAGGTCGCAGTAAGGCGAACCCGTCCAACTATTCCCCCTCGAAGGTGGTACCGACTCGCGCTTCCGGTTCCGGTTCCGTTCTTAAGCTGCAGAAGGTGTTGGTCGAGGCAGCTCTGAGAAACAACTTTGGTGACGTCATCATTTTTGCACAGTCGGAACTCAAAATATCCCTCATGATTTGCAGTTATCTCAATCCCAATATGGATGTCCTGGTTAGCCTGATAGTGTTTTCCTATCACACCGCGGCCATATTTGCCGCCAGCCTCGTTGTCGCGTGGCTGCGGCTGGCTGAAGGGATCGCCACATACACCACATCGTCCGTGCTCGGAGAAATGCTCATTCTGAAACAGAAATAGCAAAAATAAAATCAGATTTCTATATCAGCGAACTTTTTTTCACGGAACTTCCATAAACACCTGATTGCCTTGTCGGGACATACCTTCTCGTACTAAAGTCAATGAAGGAAATGTAGGAGCTTCGCGAAAAAACAACAACTCTGACGTTGCAGGATTTATAATGATGAGGTTGTTTTTAACGCGCTTTTTACATAAATGTTTTGGAATTGGAAATTACCTCTTGAGTATCCTTCTCTTCAACTTATTATTTCAATCTATCAAAATAAGGTAAACCTGGTTCGGTCAAGTCAGGCATTATTCAGAGCATTATTCTCATGTGAATAGTAAATTTGTATCCGGCCATCTCACAAACGGATAGCTTAAAATTTTACAAGTAATTATATCTACCTACAAATTTGAATATCTAAAAATAACAAGTCGCAAGGGTATATGACAAAGTTGAGGTCGTCTACGTTATTTAACTTTTGAAAAAAAATAAATGAGAGAATAATAGATTTTTGTCACACTGTAAGTTATCATTAAATTGATATTTGCTAATATATCGTTAAAGATATGTGTACAAATGAATGCACACGCATAAATATTGGAAAGCGCTAAATTCAAACCTACTTGTTTTAATTCCAAGTGTTCATGTAAGAAACCTAAACGTAGAGATTACATTGCTTTACCGATGGTATGTTTAAGATTACCATTTCTGCACAGAACCATATACAGTTTGATTTAATGAGTATATATTGATTACAAAAGGCAAAATATTTAGTGATAAATTATTTATATCTGAACCTGACTTTTACAAAAACGAGATGATGAAGTTCCCGTACACCATTTATCTGAAAATTGTCAAACTCTGGCAATAAATCAGTAACGTCCTTTTCAGTTTTGATTACTCGCGTGGTCACGGACGATTATAGCAATTATAGTACTAGAAATGTAACTGAAGGAACTAATAGAGAATTGGGATGTTACACACACAAAACGGTTTAGTTAGCAATCAAGAAAAGCTTATTGTTCTGGAAAATACGCGATGGTTCGGAGTATATGCTTACTCGGGTAGAGGTAGAAACAGATATATGCAATTTAAAGATAAGAATCATTTGAAGTTATCATGTGTTTTCGGTTTGGGAAGTAAAATATCGTGGATGAGGAAAACTAGAAATATTTGTTACAACCATTAGCAAGCTTAATCAAATCAATTTATTTACAATCCGAAAAATACGATATGATAACCGCTTTATCATACAGTGTTATCCTTTCGGAAGTTCGGACTTGGTATCCAGAAATTCTTGTTTTTTTAAAAAGAAATACTGGTTTTCCATGAAAATCTATAAACAGCCATATAAATGCACAGAGGTGTAGATATCACGTCCAATATACATGGATACTAGTTACATAAAATAACAGACACTATCAACTCCTAACTGCCCTCCTGGCTGTTTTAGATAACTCCAAAATTACGCGCGCCACTGTCCGGTTTTCGATCATTATTGCAACGTTCTACTTTCATATTGTCACTGTAAACAACCAATATGCTTTAAAATGTGTCTTTTTGGTAAGAGTCGATACTTCGCGATCAAATGACACCATTGACTAAGTTTGGCATATATGACTCCAACAACTCACGGAGTGGCTCTTAAAAGACTCGCTCAGCCTGCGAGTAATGGATTGGAGATATCTACTTACCTGATACCCTCCGCAATTTAAGGCGTTGTCGTTGTAGTTGATGGGAGTGTTGAATCCCACCCTCCACAGGCTGGATCGAGCAGGGGGGTCGATCATGTACCCGTGTCCCATGACCTCACCCAATAGACAGAGCAGGAACACAGCCACCCGGGGTAGCATGATGGAGAAGAGGTGTCACGGGGTGGAGGCTGAAACCTGAACTAGGTCTGATGTTTTTCAAGAACTCAGATTTGGTTTATTGATGCTCGTTTGGACTGAATTCGAGGGACTGATCTGAAGCTTGGTCAAAAGCTACTTCTGATGTTCTCCAGGTTCGATGACGTCTTGCTGTCTATATCTCGAGATACACAACCTCGAGTGTGTCTACGAGAGCTTCTGATTTCTCATGTCTTGGTCCACCCTGATATGTGGATTTGGTATTTGAACCGATAACGAAATATAAACTGTCCTCTCGAAGTCATTGACAAGTTTGAAAGTCAAGTTCAATAGAGATAGCCTCACCCATTTGTTATCTTGTTAAATGAAATTCCACGTGTTTGAGATATATAAAGGTACAGGGGGTTGTTTAGGGTCATTTTAAGGTGAGATGATGTGATATGGAAATAGAGATGTTTTCCTTTGTTTCAATGGATAATTGCTTCTTTTATCCTTTTCAGTATAAAATCTTCAAGGTACTTTTGGCAATGTCTTTCGGGGAAACCTTAGATCCAATGTAGCACGTTTTGGTTATGTTTCATTTGTTCAAATCGCTATAAGACATTAGTTTAGGGAAATATATCTTCTGCAGAGGGCTGAACTTAACCTGATCATCCGTACTTGTAGGATAAGGTTTCGCATGAGCAAAAGCGACCATTGAATCAGGCCTAGGATGCCTATAACATGCCGTGAATTGTTGGAATCCGAAATTCAAACGTTTAACATGCTTTAATTTGATAATAAGCTCGTATTAGAACAGAGGTTGTATAAGAATTTATGACGGGGTTACCTCCGTACAGATTATTGTTAAACAATATTATTTCAAGGCTATTTGATTTGGTTAAACGACAAAATAAAAGTTCTTCATTGTTTTTTGGAGTCGATGTTATATATGTCAATCATTGAAAGTGTTGTGTATACGAATAAAGAGGTAAACGTCCATAACTATAATTTGCCAAACTATAACCGAAAACCAGAAGAAGCAACTTCAAATTGACGAAAAAGCTCATTCATTTTCAGACAATCATCCATCGTCGTGTGTTTTGTTCGTATAGAGAAGAACAAAAATAATATTGACCTTTTAATTTAATTGTTTTCTATTTTCGTTTCGTCTTTACGCAATTGAAAGTTTGTACATTTGCAAGATGACGACTCGCTTTTTTGAATATTCATCTAAAGAATCCACATCTACATATCAAGAGTATAGTATAAATCGGATATCAGCACAACACTCTCCTTAAACTTCATTTAAGCGACTATATTCACATAAATGTTTGTAACTTTATCTTTAATATGGAGAGGTTTGTTTATATTCACGTAGTGCACGTGGTGTCATCTCGTCTCTAAACGTAGAGAGGCTTCGGGTCACCAAGATTATCTTTATAGATGTGTAAACAAACGCATTAATAGGGCACGGAGTATGTTGTTGGAGTCAAATATATAAAACTTTATAAATATTTTATCGAGAGGTACAATGTCCAATGGTGACTATAAACAGGTTAAAGTCGTAATTTGTGATCGAAAATCGGACATTGACACACCCAATGACTTTAACGTAATTTTTGAAACTCATTTACAGCACACTAAAAGCCCAATATGGGTTGTTAGTGTTTAGTAGGTAATTTACGTAATAAACATGTACATGTAATGCATATTTCTACATTTGAACACCTATATGACAGTTTTTTGATAACCATTGTAAACATGAAAATATAATAATTTGGGCATTTTAGAAATAAAGATAAGTTTCGGCAGTGAATTTGAACTCAGGACATCAAGTTTATTAAACGTTCTTGTAAGAATTATACATTATAAAGGGTTTTTCGAAGTTAGTAAACAATTCCCTTAATCAAGTTTTAATTCGTGAAAAACACTTAAAAAATCATATTAGCTATTAGAAAACTTCCCGCAGTTCAACGTTAAGCATCTGTCAAAAATCCATAAGAGACATATGTTTAACACATGCAGCAGTTAATACAATAATAAAGTCACGAACAATACTAGGTGCATATAGACAAAGACTTTGCAGTACTTTTATCGACACATTATACAAATAATGTACGTTTGTTTACTCCTACAGGCCCTATGCAAACATTTTTAAAAAGATAAATCATAAGTATAACAAAATATCTACTGAAGCACATCATATTATTGCAGGGGAAAGTTTTGTACCATGTAGACCCTGAAATACACTGACACAAGCTATCGTCGCCTGATTATAATCATTATGATTATATTTATATGTATTTCTTCATTTGTAAGTAAATATTTAAAAAAAAGAGAACTGTTGACCTTAAACCAGGATTCAAACCCGCTTCACTCGATTCAAATGTCTCAAACCGTAACTCACTTGGGAATGTTAACAGTTATACTGTAATAAACAAGTTCTTTACTCATTAGTCAAATTTTGAATCGGGTAAGTAAGTACAATATTACTGGTACATAGGCTGCTGTAAAAATGCGTTGACTTTAAGCAAGTGAAAGATCTTGGAAGTGTTTTGTTTTTTAGATTTATAAGGTCGGACGGTATAGCGACCCTGATAAAACCAAGGAGACGAAGTTCTTTTTTCTTTTAAAATGAAGAGTTCGAAAGCCTATAATGAAATGACTATAAAGGCAAGCATGTTTGTAAAGTATATAAATGCTGACACAAACATGGAGGTAATATTTGGTTCCAACAAAAGTTCGAAAGGAAATCTCTAAATTAGTTAAATGCCAAACATGTTTTTAAAGTATATAACATAACACAAGAGGTATACTGGTTAGGCTCATGATGTAACTGAATATTACTTCGCCTAGGAGGGTCTGAATTTGCATGAGATAACTTATAGATCCAAAGAAATGCTCATTCAACCACAGAGGTTCCAATCGCTGTTTTGACCTTATATAAAATAAGAAACATGAATTTTCAACTCATACATCGTTTTCATATGTTGAGATAAAGATATGTAGTACAAATTTGAGGTGAGGTGAGTTGGTGTTTAACGCCGCTTTCAAGATTATTTCACTTATATCGCGGCAGCTAGTATTATTGCAGGGAGAAAGCCCGCAACACCATTGTGGCTATGCATTGCGGTGAAACCTGCGAGCATCGGCTGGAACTAGCGAACCATGGGTGGCACTGCGCTGAATTTCAGTGCAGCATTGCACCCAAACCTGACTGCCTGTTACAAATTTGAGCTAAATCGGTTTAGAAATAAAGATTTTATAAAACTTCTCGAGCTATTACATAGAAAACAATATATATATGAACGTGAATGCATGAACATATATATTAAAAAAAAGGTTGGTTTGAGACATGCGCAGTAGTATTATCAATACAACAATAACGTCATAATCATCAACATGATGTCATTGCATTTTCAGATCTGTAATCTCAAAACAAATTAGTAATCTCAAAACATCAAATTGATTATGAACTTTTGTATCATAACATTTTTGGAGTGCTACAAACAAGTTGTACTCACTTATAGGTACTTTTGATAAACTAAACGTCACAAAAACAATATTATAAATATTAATATGAAGTAATGAAGTTTTTCGTTTGAGGCATGCGCAGTCATATTCTCGCACAACGTCAAAACATATATCGCGTATATGTTGATGCACGTGTTCAAATAAACGTAGGGACACTAGCTTTATATGTAAAGACGTTTTGTGGATTGCTATTGATAATGGGGGATACATGTATATTCGCATCTGGCGCTTTCTCATAATGATGTCATCACAATACTATAAATTGACCATCTTTCCTGCGCAAATGAAGAGATTTCACCTAAAAGCTTAGTCAAGATGATGGGTAAAACTTTTCTCCTTCTGACGTTTGCTGTCTTGATACGTAAGTGAACATAAAACCTTTTAGTTTGTTTTTGCTATGTGTGATTACCAACTCAGACTCATTAAATTAAATCAAAAATCTGAAAGAGTGTGCATTGTCAATAAAATATTTTTTTGTGAAAAATCAAAATTCCTGGTTTTAGATTATTCCATATCAATTGCTATTATAAAGCTGTAATTGGAATTTTAATAACAAAGGATGCAGTGAGATTGTTGTATACAGCTGCATACCGAAAGTTTGTTCACTTACCACTGATTCGGAGTGCAAATATCATGTAATTTGGGGTTTTTTTGGGCATCAATACAATAACTTAAGAAAAACGGACAAAGGATCATCCATTGAAATAGCCATTCTTGAAGATATTGAGGGTACGTCTAATCTCTGGCGTGTTGAAATAGAGAGAAGTCATATTTTCGAAATTTCGATCTCTTTAAATTTCGAATAAAATGTTCCATACAGACTCCCTGAGAATAAAGTTAGCAAAAGCTCAATGACTTCGTGCAAAGGAACTAGCATGACTAATTTTTGAAGCCTTTGATTATATAAAAGGGATGTTGTAGAAAAAAATATAAATTGGTGTTTTCGAAATTTTGACCCCTGGTCATTTCAATGACCTGCCAAAACTGTTACGGTTAATTGTGGGGTATGATAAATACTTGACTGTTGGCATACAGCTGTAGTAATATATGTATATATATATAAGTTTAGTGATTACCAAACATTAAATGACGTAGAGAAGGACACACATGAATACGTTATTAAAAATCCTCCAATTCACATTCCGGGATCTTTGCTTGAAAAGGAATTTAGGGCTTTTTAATGCATCTTGAAAAGTCTATTTACTTCAAAACGTCGCCTTGATAAACTGTGGCTGAACAAAGGGGGGGGGGGGGGTCAAATTAAGGGAGGGGGAACGACAGAGCAGTTTATCAAAACGAATTTTGGTGGGTTGTTGGGTGTGTGTGTCCTTGTCACATGTTTATTTGTTACTGATTGCTTTTCAGAAAATGCAGCCTCTTTGTCCGGGTTATGTTACATTGGAACGGGTGAGTTATATTCTAATGTTTTATTAGGTTTTAGCATGTATCTGTTTCACTTTAGATCTATACACATATAACTAATGGTATTGCACTAAAATGTCTTTCATTACCATCTTACAAATCCTTAGTGATGGGGGCAATTGAAAAAAGATTGACGGAATTATGGTCAAATTTGACAACATTTCTAGCTTTATAAACATAGAGAAAACAGGACTGTCATTGGCATTGCAGCAAATTTTTTAATGTTTACTTCTGAAATATTCCCCGTTTCATATTAGTTAAAGCAAATCTCATTAATCAACCACATGAAAGAACATGGTACCACGGTTTAAGTGATAACTGCATGCGAGCTGGATGTGCAGGTCAATGTCCCACTGCGAAATCCAGAGTGCTAAAAGTGTCGTTGAGAGTTTTGCAGAAAAATACATTTGACGTTGCAATTCGATGAGTAATGTCATATATTCTAAGTGGTATTTAAAAGGCGATCTTAAACTACTGCAATGCCGCAGCACATATAACGTCTAAACAATGTGTAGTTGTGATATCACAATGTTAGCACCAGTGTAACAAGGGGAGTCAGTTCGCGCAAAAGAAAAGTTCTAACTTATCTAATTTATGTGGGCGAATAATTAACAAAATACTGATCTCCCTTCCTACTAATACAAAGTATGCAAAACGCTTGAATTAGTTTCATACGTTTTATACTAATTCATGAACTCGTCTTATAAATGCAGCATTAAATTGACGGTCCTAACACATATGTTCCTAAAAGACTGTGTTTCAAATTTAAAAAACGTTGTTTGAAAAGTGACCTGTTACATGAAATCTGTTATTTTTTCCTATTTCCAGTGTACTGCTCTTTATCTATTTGCTGTGAAGCAGACAACTGCAGAAATACCGCATTTTACTGTCCTGGTAGGTATATGATCAACACCTGCATTAGAACAGTTGAATATAATGTTATGATAATTTTGTTAACAATACTCATCCTAAGGAAGACAAGGAATTCTTTTGGATTATCAACTTCTTTATTGTACTGTTAGCGACGTTTCAGTATAACTTCTTATACCGTTTTCAAGCAATTGGGGAATTTTTTGATATTTTTTTCAACCAAATATAAAGCATAACAATTCCTAGTCTTCCTTATACTTCCTTCTAGAATACCACTCAAACAACTTAACCATCATCCTCATAATGATCATCATGATCATCATCATCATCAGCATCGTAATTGTGATCCATTGATAATGTTCAATGATTCCAAATTGAATCGTTAAGTGTTAATATTGAATCTTGTCAAACAAATGAATATCGAGTTCCGAATTAAATTTGAGAAAGTCACTCTCAAGAAATGATATTGCACTACTCAATGTTCATTTTGAATTATTCATTGGTGACATTAAGGATCCATTCATAATATTCTATGATTCAAAATTGAATCATTCATTGGAAATGTAAAAATATTAAGTGGTAACACTAAATCAGTCAATGGTAATGTTAAATCATTGAGTGGTAATATTCAATCATTAAGTAGATATATTGAATCATCTAATCGTACCGTTGAATAATTAATTAGTCATATTGAATCATTAAGTGGTAATATTTAATCTTATAAATAAATTAATTTAAATCATGTTTTACATGAATTAAAAAAATAATATTTATGATTAATTAATATAAATTGATAATTCAATATAAAATCATTTGGTGGTAATATCGATTAATTCAGTGTTGATTTTGAATTATTCAGTGGGAGAATTTATAAGCTATTCATAATATTCAATAATTCAGAATTGAACGATTCATTAGTAATATGAAACATTAATTGTAATATTGAATTATTCATTGGAAATATAAAAAATTAAGCAGTAACACTGGTGGTCATTTGTAATGTTGAATCATTAAGTGGTAATGTTGACTCATTAAGTTGGAACATTGAATCATTCATTGTGAATATGATCTATTGCTGGTAACATCAAATCATTACGTGATAATGGTAGAATTCTTGTCATGTGAGGTGACAATCTAATTGAAATCAAGTTCGATCTGATTTCAATGAGATTGGTAAGTTTAGAGCTTCTGTTCCAATGTCAAATAACATAAATTATTCATTCATTGAAAATGATGTTTTAAATGATTATGTTGAATCCTTTTTTCAAATGAAAATACCGATGTAACGATGTAAAAACGTCAATTTGTAACGCGAATCATTCAGTGATAATTCCCTAGTATCCGTGTTGAATCATCGACTAGTAATGATACTCGATTAAATGTTTATGAAACAGCACCATCAGAAACAACATCAGCAACAACATCAGCGACAACATCGCTGACAACATCGCTAACAACATCGATGACAACATCTATGACAACATCGATGACAACATCGCTAACGACCTCACCAACCACTACAACTAATCCGGATGATGCAACAACCACTGTACCACTTATCTGTAACATGCCTGGTACTCGTAAGTACCATACAGTATTCTGGAAGTTCATAGTACTGGGAGTATCTAAAACTAGTATCATTTCTAATATTAATGAAACGTTACACTATTATCATCAATACTAGTACTTTGTTTGAAAATACCTCGTATCAATACTAGTACTATATGATACGAGTTATATCTTATACTTGTAGTACCTAATTCTAGTATGATACAATATATTTTGAAACGTTATACTTTTATAATCAATACTAGTACTTTGCTTGAAAATACCTAGTATCAATCTTTTAAAATACTAGTACTATATGATACTAGTCATATCTTATACTTGTAGTACCTAATACTAGTACGATATAATATATTTTGATACTAGCATGTTCTCATACTAGTCCTTTTTCTTATATTAGCACTACCTTTACAAATTGTTTAGTGCTAGTACTATTTCCAATAGAAGTACGTTAAAGCTTTTAAGTTAGTTTAAATGTTCTCATATGCCCTAAAATAGCTAATTTTGGCGCGAAATTACGTGCATTTAAATAAGAACAATGGATGCTATGGCTTGAGGAGCGGCGCCCATTGGACCAATAATGTCGCAAAGACAGTCATGACTATAATTAGATTATTTAAACTTTCTGTTGCTTTAGTCGTGTTTACTATAAGTACACTTGACATAATGATCGTAAACACTTCTTTGTCAGGGGCGGATGCAAATGTTTTCTTTTTTAGTGGTCCGCTCCATGGAAGGTGACATTTAGTTGACTACAATGCAGATTTTAAATTTTTTTGAGTGATTTTAATGGGTAATTTCCTACCTTAAACTTTCCTTGTATACCATTATCATGTATGAAAAATACGACTCTCATCCTCTATTCAACTTGAAACTCTCTTGACTCTTGTGTGGGGTACGTACCTCCGCATCTCCCCTCCCCTCGGATCCGCAAATGTATGTCAAAACCAGTACAATATATAAATATAGAAACTATTTTGCAGATTATTGTCGTGCTGACGTATGCTGTCCTCTCGAGAAGTGTTATGGGCTTTACAGCTGTACAGGTGAGCTTCCAAACATCACACGATACCACTTTTGTTAAACGAGTAGTTGCTTTCGTGTTAGATTTGATTAAAAAGTTTTGATCACGGTACCTTTCTATGACCATCAACAGTTTAAAGATACTTGGACTTTCAGGAATAAGTCAAGATCATTAAGCTGCAAACAATTGCCTTAACTTTGTAACGTCACAACTTTCAAATCATTACGTCATAGATTATAGCATAATTGACATTTCTAAAATTACTGTAGAAACGATTAATATGATAGTCATAATGTAACCGCTGACTACCCGTTGATGAATATGTCATTGTTACCTAAAAAACAATAGTGACATTTCGTCTCACGATTTATATATTTAGATAAATTTATTATAAAACATCAGTTCCAACAACGACAACTGCAACTTCTCCGACAACGTCAGTTACAACTTCAATGACAACCTCTCCGACAATGTCAGTTACAACTTCAATGACAACATCTATGACCACGTCAATTACAACGTCAGTGACGACTTCAATGACAACCTCAATTACCACGTCAATTACAACGTCAGTTACAACTTCAATGACGACCTCAATTACCACGTCAATTACAACGTCAGTTACAACTTCAATGACAACCTCAATTACCACGTCAATTACAACGTCAGCTACAACTTCAATGACGACCTCAATTACCACATCAATTACAACGTCAGTTACAACCTCAATGACAACATCTATGACCACGTCAATTACAACGTCGATAACCACTTCAGTTACAACATCTGCAACCACACCAGCCCCAAGTAAGTGTAGTAGTGTTAAATAATTCATACTTTCCTTAAAAGTTGATTGAAGTTCAGAATACAAAATTCCAAAATCCTTGGCGATCTTGGCTTGAATGTCACTCAAGTTCCTCTGCATAACATAACAGATGACTTGTATCAGGAAAACGTCTCATCAACTTCCGGTTCTGGGCTCTCGAACCAATAGATGCTGTACTTTAGCCTCTATAGAGGCAAATAGTACATCAATCTTCTGTCAAGGCAACTTTCAGCTTTTTTCCAAACCATTGGCTTGTTGATCTCTTCACTAAATATGTTGATATGTTGACCATATTATAAATGTATGAAAAGGTTTAAAATCTGATCTACCAAGTCACATACTTCCATCGTCTCGTTTAAGTAGCAACATCTTTCATAAATTAATTCTCAAAACCACAATGATATCGTAAGTGAATATCGGATCAACTGACACTTCTCCCAGTTCTATTTCCCCTATACGTTGTACCACTAAACTAAAAAAAATAATAAAAAATAAAAAATTAAAAAAACACTTTGAAGGAGGACATGCAATCCTCCTCCAATGTCCAAGCAACTAATGCTATGAAGAAAGAAAAATTGGTTTCTTCGAGGAATCCAGTCCTACTTTCCCTCAATCGCTTCTGTCTAATATGACGCCATTATTTCCGCCCCAGGCTGTGCTTACCAGTCCTACTTGTCGCGGTTTGCCAGAGCAGCAAACGCTCAGGACGCAACGGACTGTCTCCAGGCTCCAGGCTTTGTAAGCATCCAACTCGTCATCCTTGAAGGAGAACCTGCCTTCCCCCTTTGCGGAGCTGTTCTTATTTCAGAGACTGAGATACAGACATCAGAGCAATGTGTAGACCAGATCACCACAGGAGGACTGCCGCCGTGAGTTGAAAGTCAATACGTTAAAATCATTGTAAATATCACAGACATTTCACGATAAGAGACATATAACGATAAGTAATATATAACGATAAGTCGTTAAAATCATTGTAAATTTCTAGAGGTGTGACGACACAGACATTTAACGATACGTAACATATAACGATAAGTCGTTAAAATCATTGTACATTTCTAGAGGTGTGACGACACAGACATTTAACGATACGTAACATATAACGATAAGTAATATAAAACGATAACTCATAACGATACGATTTTGTACGATGCCTATCACGATACATAATGTTCTTTTACTTTCGACAAACACATTGATAGTATGCAAAATAAACAATTTCAATGTCAACGATACGTATCAAGGTGCAGAGATCGTACGTATATCGTCTGATTAGATATCACAGCTCTTGTGAATTCTAACTTCTCTTTGGAATTAACTCGGACAAGTCCAAATTACTGGCTATTTCACGTCTTTCTGTCCATTGCAAAAACTTTTTGAATCAGCTTTTAAACCTCCCGCAGCAAAATTTGATACTTCTAATGGAAATGTACTTGAATTTGCCACGTATCGCCGAAGAGGGCACTGCTCTCAACCTTTATTTTTTAGCGGTATGCAACAAGACTAAATAATATGCGGTATTTGAGACATGGTCCTGGTGGGCCGTAAAGGGAAAGTTGGGCGAGTGGCTTAGCGCAATTTCACCACCACAATTTGTTATAAGTTGCGTCCCCGTCGTTTCAGGATCATATCTAAATAAACAATCGACCATCTGTCATCAAACTTGCTATCTGGCTAACGAAATCATGCCCTTTTGGGTGACCTTTTGGCAAGTTTAATTTCTGTTTCCATGGAAACAATTTGGACTTTGCCTTTTTAAGGGTAGTGTTAGTTTCCGGAGTATGATTATAAAACTTCATGTACATCCATGTGCCTTTTTGGGCTGTTCCCTTTTTTTTATTTCATCTTCTTGCCAGTGTTAAAAAGACATTTTGAGTTTTTTCGGAAGAATAGGATATCTGTTTTACAAGAAAAAAACCACTCTAAAATTATCAATTGTAAATAAATGAAACTCTGTCAAAATTAGTTCGTCTGACAATCACAAGTGTTTAGTTTCAGTATTATTAACGACATCTTTTGTTTTGTTTCAGTGGTACGTCTCTGTCTGTGCTCGACTTTAACGACAACGTCGTTGGAAGTATAACCGACTTGACTTCTACAGGTGGGTAATTATAAATCTTTCAATTTGTGAAAATAACATATTCTGTTCTACTCTATAGGGTAAACGAAAAAAGTACAGTTGCATGAAAAAGTACCTCAGGGACCCACGCGTTCGTCACGCGTGGTGACACAAGGCAACAATACTTATTCAGTTACCGTTCAAACTCTGCGCACACGTTCTTGCCGTTGCAAACAAAATACTTTTCTACAATACAACTGGCTTGACCTATTCTTAGATATCTAATTTTGTTACTTTCAGATATATGAATGAATAAAAGTTATTAAGTATATAAAATATATGGCTCCATATTCTGAAAGTTTATCTATCTTTCTCTCTTGAAAATCCATCAATATTACCAATAATAAGGTCATACTAAAATCAAAACTGTCTTGTTCTTGTCTACTCACACATACGACCAATCAGAACTTTGTTTACAGTAAAGGTGAAAGTGTGTTTGCACCATTAGATTATTCATGAATATCATAAAGACCTATAAACAGTCAGAAGTGCAGAAGTATGTCGGGAATTTTATTTGACTATTGACTTATATTACATAACGAGCATTTCGTATGAAGAGAAGGCGAGACTCCAGGGTCAAGTTGGAGAGAAGCTTCTAAATGAAGGCATATAGGTCATGGTTAGGTAAGGCAAGTTTTCAATATAACTTTCATTATTGACAGTGATGTAGGAAGCTTGACACTTCAGGTTATATGCATGTACAATATGTGTATTATATGTGTGTCCTTACTGAATTCTATATCTAAAGGATGTCCTTTACTTTCTGTATTATGTTTCATCGTTTCAGAAATTTTCAGATAGGTTTCTATAAGAAAAACATGTTTTTTACTTGTTGTCTGAAGTAGGTGTCTCAAATAATGCATTTTATTTGCTGTAGGATGTAGGTTTCATTAAAATAGACGCGTTTTACTTGCTGTCTGAAGTCGGTTTATATAAAAAGGATGCCATTTACTTGTTATCTGAAGTAGGTTTCTGTTAAAAGGATGCCATTTACTTGCTGTCTGAAGTAGGTTTCTTTAAAATAGACGCGTTTTACTTGCTGTCTGAAGTCGGTTTATATAAAAAGGATGCCATTTACTTGTTGTCTGAAGTAGGTTTCTGTTAAAAGGATGCCATTTACTTGCTGTCTGAAGTAGGTTTCTTTAAAATAGACGCGTTTTACTTGCTGTCTGAAGTAGGTTTCTATTAAAAAGATGCCATTGCTGTCTGGAGTAGGTTTTCAAAAAGGGTTGTCATTTACTTGCTGTTTGAAGTATAGGTTTCTTTGAAAAGCACGCGTTTTACTTGCAGTTTGAAGAAGGTATCTTTAAAATAGACGCGTTTTACTTGTGTATGTTTCTATAAAAAGGATGCCAATTACTTGCTATCTGAAGCAGGTTTCTATTCAAAGTACGCCTTTCCTTGGTGCCTCGGGTAGGTTTCTAAAAATGTCGATGTCTTATACTGGCTGTCTGAAGAAGGTATCTTTAAAAAGGACACGTTTTACTTGCTGTCTAAAGTGGGTTGTAAAAAAGGATGCCATTAACGTCCTGTCTGAGGTAGGTTTCTTAAACTACGGATGCCATTTATTTGCTGTCCGAAGTAGATTTCTATAAAAAGAATGCACTTTATTTGGTGACTGAAGTAGCTTTCTATAAAAAGAACGCCTTTTACTTGCTGACTGAAGTCAGTTTCTTTATAAAGAACGCCTTTTACTCGCTGACTGAAGTAGGTTTCTATAAAAAGAACGCATTTTACTTGCTGACTGAAGTCAGTTTCTTTATAAAGAACGCCTTTTACTCGCTGACTGAAGTAGGTTTCTATATAAAAAGAATGCCTTTTATTTGCTGCCCGAAGAGGATTTCTATAAAAGTATGCATTTTATTTGCTGACTGAAAAAAACGGATGCCTTTGGCTTTCTATCTGAGTTTCATTAATCGTTGCTTTTCACTTGCAGGCGGTGGTGTGATGACTTTGGATTCCCCCATAACGTTTAGTGCAGCTGACTGCCTCCTCCCTGCTTGTTTCCCCGATTCCTCCATGCAACTCGATATGTCCAACTGCAACCTGTATGCACCTGGTGTCATCAACGAAAGTGAGTAAATTTCTTTCTGAGATATTGGATTTGATCAATTATTTGATATATAATTATATATTTGTTGAAGAGCCATGTGTGTGCAAGTTTGTGGAAGAATATGACGGTGACATGTATGGCGCCTATGCTGATCGGTGGCATATTATACAGCTGCATGCCAAAAGTTTGTTCACATACCTGTATATACTAGTGCAAATATCATGTAATTTGAGATGCCTTTGAGGTATCTTAGCGTTGCGAAAAACAAACGTGTAATATTGAATTTTCAATATACATATGCAGATTCATTCTTCTTTAAGGCAAATTTTTATCGTACCCAACAAATACCCGTTACAGTTTGGGCAGGTCATTGAAGTGACCAGGCGTCAAAATTCCGAAAACACTCATTTCTATTTTCTCCATAAAATCCTTTATAAGTTATCATCTTCTTAAAAAAATACGTCACGTTTGTTCCTTAGCACAAAGTCAATGGGATTATGTTGATTTTAATCTCAGAGAGTTAACGAAATCAAAATTTCGAAAAAGTGACCCCCTCTATCTATATCAGTGTGCCAAAATTCGAAATTTTGCACGAGAAACCAGACGATCCCAAAAAGAGTTCAAGAATGGCTACTTCACACATGGACAGTGGGTTATCCATTGTCACTTTTGCAGAAGTTATTCTATTGACGTTGAAACGAAACCCAAATTACATGATATTTGCACTACGATTCAGTGGTAAGTGAACAAACTTTCGGTACGCAGCTGTAGTAATGAGTAACCTCCTTGTTACTTGATATAACTCATGTGGCTACGAGGCGCAACGCCACTTAACATATATTTCATATATGCATGTTTATCACCTTTTGGGTAATATCCCGGATATAGAGACATAAAATCAACAGTACTAGAAAACAAAACAACACACATATATACTTAACAATACATGTTATATATGTACTGTTTCAGTGGCGGAGATCAACGGTGTTCAAACAGCTCCAATAAGCATATCCGGGCCGTGTGCAAACAACACTGCTAATCTGTGTAGTGATAGCACGACAGCTCAAGCCTGTTTGGTGAGTCCATCTATGCTAAAGGCAACTCATCCTGCTAAATCAGCGTAGGTCTATATGAATTCGCTCTCGCTCCTTCCTAATACTGATACCTTCGAGCAGTCAGAGTCAGTCTTGCTGGCCTTCTACGAGATTGCAAGTCAACTCGCCAGTTGAAGTTAAAACTCTTATAATTCTTCCATTTTACTTAAATTAAGTTGAAGTTATTTGCATATGTCCTTTAATTGAACAGTAACCCGTCATAATCTGTTATAACATCTCAGCGTAACGTTGTCTAGCAATATCAGATTTTATTTTAATGAGATTGATAGTTTGTTCTTATCATAACTGAGGTTGTTGAGGAGGTATGGTTACGGTAAGCGCTGTCGGAGTGAATTTACCTAAGAGGAGGTCGTCATTTTGAAATTGATACATGACTTTTAATGGCGCTCAAAGATGTCAGAGATAAAAAAAAATCAAGCCTAAAATCAAATGATTATTAAAGGCAAATATAGTCAAACCCGCTCCATCAGCGTATTTGAATCCATGGAGCCCCTTCCAATACCCTGCTCTCCTTCATGCCTTGTGTCGCTGAAAGCTTTTTTAAAATCGCTTTGGTCAGCTTGTATTTTTTTCAGCCAATAAAATGAGGTTGTGCAAGGAGTTTGCAATCTAGTTAAAACTAACTGATCCTAGGGAGGTATAACATTAGATCTAGTTTTATCAAGATTGAGGAGTTCGAAGCTGATATCACAATCTCAAAGGATTTGTCTTCCGGGTTGTACCTTTATCCACAACCTGCTACATCAACGTAATTGAATCCGCTGATCGAGCTCCTTCCCTATACCCTAACCTTCTTTAGGTCAAAATCTCCGTATCGCTAGCTATCTAACCAGCAACAGCGGCACAACCAAGATGGAAAATTCAAGATGGTAGCTTCAGGCTCCTTGGATAACGACATTTCATTGGCTGAAATAATAACAGGTAAGCATAGCCACGACCATCAAGCAGCGCTAGTCGTACGAGGGATTTGACATGAAAGAGATCAGGGTATATCGAAGGAGCTAGATCATCTGATTTAATTACGCTGATGTAGCTGGATGATTTATACATGGATACGCGTCATATGCCTGACGATACATGGTTTATGTGCTGTTGGAGAAGAGGGTAATGGAAAGAGCTCTACGGATTTAAATACGCGGGTGAAGCGAAACAGAATTTAAAATATGTTTAAAAGACCATTAATTAAATATATTTTGAATTTCATTTCATATTTAAATTCCAGGGAGACCTTGGCAGTCCATTAGTTTGCCCAGACCAGGCAGGCAACCTTGTAACGACAGGTTTCACCGAGCTCGATCTGGCGTCGGATGTCTGCACGAGCAGCCCGGAGTTTGTCAGTCTCATACCGTAATAAAAGGATATTCACTTGATGAGCTTTACTCAATGTCGTGTTTTATTGTCTATCCAATCTCATTAAAATAAGATCTTCATTTTGCCGCAGTACCTTATGTAGTACAGAATAGTTATGATCTGATTTTAATGATATATATTTTACAATTAGATGTTATAAGCATACAGTCTTTTGAGTTCATGGATAGTCGACTTCTTTGTATATTTGAGAGCGACGTTTCGGTATAGGTTCTGATACCATTGTCAAACGAAGATATAGTAATACAGATTTTATTGATTCAATGCTAGATTGTTCTTGGTGACCTAGGGTGAATTGGGTTTACAGAGTAATATCTTAAACTCATATCGAGATAGCTAGTTATGTATCTGGAAGAAATCCCGCAAAGACATTTGTGTTTAGCATAGACCATAAAACTTGCATGCCATCCTCGGCGGGGGTTACTATTCGCTATTGACTTGGACAAAAACCTTGTAAACGATGTATTTTCTGCAAGTTTTAACATCTTCCCACGCATGGCTTATTCTTACGCCAACCCCAATGACTTGCTGAGATAGGCCTTGCCGCATTCACCCTACTTTTCAGTGCTTGTCGTTCAGGCTGCAGCGTCGGATTAAGAAAGTCCAATCAGAAATCAATTGAGAATTGCAACTTTTCGTCTAAGAGGGCGCTGCACTCAAAACTTGGATTTCGACTGGTTGGCAGCAGTGATAGAGACTGATGACGCGATGCGAGGAAAGGTGCAGTCAATCGAACCTCCCCTGCAATGCATTATCTCGCACTAGTCTTCATCAATGGCTAATCTAAAACTTGCTGATAGTGTTGCGGCCGTGAATTATCGTCTAGCGATATGAGAACAAAGGCTGTTGGTGTGAGACTAACTCGTTTATTCCATAGAAGTAATACATAGATATGTGACACTATGTAACCCAATCGTAATATAATAAGAACAATGTAATTTTTCATGAAATATAAACCTATCACAAGAGGTTTTATCACTAAAATGCATTACAACAATCATTATTTGAATACAAGAGCTGTAATAATGCATACATCAGCATTACAACAATCATTATTTGAATACAAGAGCTGTAATAATGCATACATGATAGCCATACTTCTTAGAAATATACACGTTTGTCAAATATTACATACAGAAATAATCAGTTGGTTATTTATATCACGTAATCAGTTACATGATACCACACAAACAGTTATATACACCTCTATCAGTTACTACATCGCTTATGCATATAGATACGAAAAAATACTATAAAGCAATGCTTACCCTACGCCGCTTTCAGGATTATTTCACTTATATCGCGGCTGCTAGTATTATTGCAGGGAGAAAGCCCGCAACACTATTGTGGCTATGCATTGGGGTGAAACCTGCGAGCGTCGGCTGGAACTAGCGAACCATTGGTGGTACTGCGCTGGATTTCAGTGTAGCATTGCACCCAAACCTGACTGCGTGTAGAATAGTTCTCTATTGCAGACAAAGTTGCCGAGCCCCTGGCGGGATTCGAACCACGGACCTCCTGATCCGAAGCCGAACGCGCTAACCACTGCGCTATCCCGCCCCCAGGATAGTAATACTTATGCCAAGCAAATATAAACATGAAAATATAAACAATGTGTAAGATGACTCGAAATAAATTTAGTTCAGTCATGTTATTTGACTCATACTTGATACAATATTAGTAAATATTTTTTTCACTATGTGATCCAATCAAACTTATGAAATAAACTCAATGATAAAATCAACATTTACACACATTCTGGCAAAAATGATTCAAGTAACTACTATCATTATAGGCTTTACTTGAAAATTTGTAATTTGAGTGCTCTTTGGCAAAACGTTTCAATCGTCATAAGATTCATCATGGACTGTCGCGGTACGCCACAGCAAGCATTGAAAAATTGGGGTAATGCTGTAAGACTTTGATTAGTCACTCATTTAAGCTAGCGCAATTTCTACCATGAGGGAGATGTTGCAGGATGTCGGAATTTCAACGACTTTTATGTGAAGTGACAAAGTTTTCGACCTGCCAAAGGCATCTAGAAAGCCTTACAACCTTTGACCTAAGAATATCATTACCTCACAGTAAATCTAAATCAATCAATATATTATAAAGTGAAAAGAATGTTCATAATATTACCCCCTGTCAACAATAGTTTGCAGTCCTATTGCTATATAATGCGTCAGCTTAGTGAATCAACTACAAAAAAAAATAAATATATATATATATACAAAACATATAATTTGGTTATGAAATAACATATTTAACTCTCTGAAGATGATGCATTTGACATTAACAGATATCTTTTTAGAAGGAAATAACATTTAAAAAAACGTGCTTTAAAAGGATATGAATGCATCTTTAAATGTAGTTGAAAAAGTCCGTCATCACAGAATATAGGGATATATTAACTTTTAAAAAACCATTGATGGGTATACTTGTTTCTTCATCTCCATAGAAATTCCTGTACAAACAATATTATATTATTTAGTTATCAATGAACATTATGATTAAATCGAGATATGCTAAGTGCAGAGAGGTTTATTTTTCTTTGAGGTTGAATGTATCGAGGAAAATATAAATAAAAACTTAGGGATTAAATTAAGTTAGGTGCGTCTTTAAAAGTAAGAGTAGAATCTTTAAAAGTAAAAGTAGAGACGGGGAAAGATATATACTCCTTAATTCTATGTCAACTGTTTCGATATAAATTTCATGTTCAGATAAGATAAATCTGTTTTCAAAATTGTATCAAGTATTCCTCAAAATTATGCGTCATAATAAGACATGTAAACTCTTCCCCTAGCTATCTTAGATATTTATTCGCTAAATAAAGTTTTTAAACATATCTTTAACTTACGTAAAAATGTTTTTGAAAGTCGCCCTAGAAGGACATTTCTTATGTGATATATATCATATATCATATCCACGCCCTTCTGAAAGAAAGAACGAACGAAAGCAATGGAGCTTTGAGTTGCGAGTCATCGATCCATTTATGGGGAACTACTGCTTTGACCTATATTCTGATTGTGACGTCATAACTTCCATCACGTGACGAGGAAATCCCCCTCGTCGAAACGGAAGCCATTCGCTTGTGAGGGTCTAACTTGTGGAAGGGAAAGGCAGGAAAAGCACTATCTTTGAAAATGTCTGAAACTGACGAGCTAGCAAAAAAGCTACAGAGAAGAAACGATATCAATGATGGCATTGAAGAAGGCACCCAGCCATCTGCCAAGGTCTTCAACGTCTATACCGAGTTCAAAGAATTTTCTAGGAAGCAAATTAAGGATTTCGAGTCCGTTTTCAAGAAGTGAGTATTTTTACTGTTTGTATCTTTGAATTTGGTGCATTATATGTCTGTTTTATAACCAGTTAATTACTTAAAACATTTAGATATATCAATTTTTTCTGTTTGATGATCTACAGTTTGTATTAAAGATCGACCTACTTCACGTTTTGACAAGCACATGTTTTCAATCAAAAGGGGGCGTGGCCATCCATGAAGACTTCGGCATGATTATCTCCGTATCTTGTCATGAAAAGTATTTTTTTCGTATGTGTTTCTACAGAATTCACCAATAGACATTTCCACTAAATCAATTCGTTATTTATGAATGATGTTATATTAAAAAATTAAGAACATTTAGAGTAACAGTTTTCTAAGAATAACCGGAATTTTCATTATAGTTTTGAATTTGAAATCATTTCATGATTATGACTTCTTGACAAATAATCACATCAGACTTTCTGTATGTGACACATGAATGCAGCTTAGATAACATTAATTATCCATTCAATATATATATAAATAAACTTTAATTCAAATAATGTATTCATTCAAATTACTGTTGAAACATAAATAACATAAATATTATAATCCAAACAACATATTTGTAAACAAATGATAAAGGTTATCATATTCACTGAATGACAAGTATGAGGAAGGTTAAAGGGCAAAGGTCAAGGTTAATGACATTGTTATTTGATTTATGTATATGCAAGGATGAGAAGAGGAAACACTTTATCAGATTATCTGTATTTCACTTGACATAAGTACCTTCCCAAGGCAGATACATTTATAATGCTGTGTTACATAACACCCAGCTATAACCAGACCTACTGGGAGATAAGATATTAGCAACTGAATTTTATTTCATCAACAGATTTCTAATTGTAATTGACTATTAATAGATATATACATTTTGTACATTGGTATATATATTTGTGTATGTAAATTTACATGTCTTTGTGTATTTATATATATTTTTTGTTTTAAAGCTCACTTAGATGTAACACTAATTCCCTAACAAAAAAATAAATTATTATCTATCTTATCTTATATGAATAATATTGAATATAAAATTTTAACAAAATTTCTTTTAAAAGGGCTTTAAATCTACTTTTTAGTATTTCTAAATTTTTTCTTAAATATTTGAAATGAAGTTTTTTGCCCTTGTTTCATACAGTCATTGTATGCACTTACTTTATTCATTGTATTCACCAGGGGCCAAATACCTTAGCCTCTTTGCAAAGCGTGTATGATACCACGCCCGTATACATCTTGTAATCAATTGTTTAGATATCATTTGACCAATATCATCAGGTAATCTTGATCTTCTGGAGATACCTGAAGTCTTTTTGTTATCGCTCTTCGCTACGCTGCTTCTTCTCTCTGGAACTCTCTTCCACATGATATTTGACTGTCACCAACCCTTGAAAACTTCAAATCCCACTTAAAGACATTCCTTTTCAAAATATACTATGATTTCTAGACTTCAGTTTCTCTGCTTGTTGTAAATACTGTATATATACTTCCTCATAGCTCTTTGAGCAGACTCTTACTGCCTGGAGCATTCCAGCGCTTTATAAATCCACTCATTATTATCATTATTATTATTATTATTTGAACTATCAAGTAACAGTCAGAGAATGAAGGGAGTAAATTTTGTAAACACTAGTTCAAGATTAAACACGAGTACCTTATGCAAATTTTAGAATCTGAGCATAATTACTAGATTATCTTGATATGCTTAGATTTAAGAATGATTCACGTTATCTGAATATATCAGCACAGATATGAAGATACACAACTCATTTGGAGCTTTATGTTTTTACTTTCAAGTACGACGTAATCAACGATATGAAGATACACAACTCATTTGGAGCTAAATTTTTTACTTTCAGGTACGATGTAAACAACGATATGAAGATACACAACTAATTTGGAGCTAAATTTTTTACTTTCAGGTACGATGTAAACAACGACAAATTCATTGACTTCAATGAGTTGAAGGTGATGATGGAGAAGCTTGGAGCTCCACAGACTCACCTGTCTCTCAAGAACATGATCAGTGAGGTGGACGAGGACAAAGATCAGAAGATCAGCTTCAGGGAGGTCAGCTTCATAAGATTATTTATAAAATCTGTTTTTCCCCATTTAGATATATATATCTACCAAAAAGTAAATTTCACCCTGCTTGCTGTTGATCTCCCATACATAATAGACAGTTGGGCCTGATGGCACCATGGTTAGCAAGTTTGACTTCGTATCAAGAGGTGCTGGGTTTGAATCCTGACAGGGGCTTGGCAACTTCGTCTGCAGTAAAGAAATGTTCTATGTGCATAAGCAAGAATAACTTTTCCTTTTAACATGTTTTAATATATAACTATCAATCTCATTGTAATCAGATCATTTATCTCTAACTGATTTCTCACCCGAGTATCATCTTTGAGGGTTAAGACAATTTGATCTGATTTCATTATCTTAGGTGAACTTGGTCTTATTTTGAGAATTAATTATCACTGTATGCCAGACAGGGTATATTCAATGTCTGGATAGAAAAACCCATGACTTGACACTTTTTTGTTGTAATTTAGTAAACATTAACATGGGAACATTATAAATTTACATATAAATATGACAGGATTGAGAGCATTTGCATAGGGATAGTATTACGTCATATGGCTATGTAGCACATTTTCATAAGGAAATAAAGTGATCTTAGGAAAAAGGAAACAAATGGTATCAATTGCAAGACAATTCCTTTATATCAATAAAAGGTTGTTAGAAATGAGTGTACCAAGTTTTGTTACTTTGTTACTAGCTGTGAGAATCTATTTCCATAAACATGGGATTAAAAGGTGTTCACATTAAAATGGCTGCATCCATTTCTCACTTGATATGTTACAGGTTAGTCACCACATTGGAAAATTGGGTTCAGTCATGAGTTTAACCTTCAAAGAGAAATTATTTCTTGAGTTGATATTAAAAGTGAAATATGGACAAATAATTTTTTATCAAAATGTGCACTAGTGCACACCAATATTTCGTTTTCACAACGAATGCACAGATCATGCATATCTCTCGATATTACTCACCATCCTCACTCAAGTAATCTACCTCCTAAGTTATTTAACAAATATTTACGTATTCAGGAAGTAGAGTTGCATTAAATCCGCATGAACTAGGATATCCGATATATTACAATTTTGCTTATAACCAGAAAAGCGGAAACGGCAGGCGCTTTGGTCAATCTAATAACAATGCTAATATAGTGTTATTTATTCAGTTAATTCACAACATTGCTTTCATAAAACATATTTCATTCTTTGTTCTCAGTTCAGAGTTTGGGTAAATTCAATAGCTGCACACAATACTGGTTCAGCCATGTTCAACTGTCCATAATTTACCCGTTTTGTGCACAGCTAACCATAGATTTTTTATATGTCCAAGCTGACAGCGGCTGTCTTAATGTTTTCATTGTTGATTGCAGGTCAATTTTAAAGAATGTTAATAGTGTTTCCCCTAGGTTGCAAAAAGGGCAGGGCAAATTAAATTTAAAAAGGGCAGAACTCCTTTCAAAAGGGCACTTACATACAATTTCATTTGAAATTTGGTTTCGAACAAAAAGGGCACTACTTTTAGTAAATGAAACAGTTTCTTGACACTTGAGTCAATTCTAGCAACATAACATATATTTGATTACTTTCTGAATCTTATGAATAAATTTAGAAAAAACATCACATTTATTTTAACCAATTTTAAATGACTTACGGATTTCAAAGATGTGCATTTCACTCAGTTCGTCAGTAATCCCCCTATTGTTCTCTATCAAGCTAAACATGTGGTCAGCAGGTGTATCCCAGGGAAACAAAGGATGCATAATTGCGATTCATTAGTTGTTTAATCATTCTGTTCTCAAGGTTTATTCACTGTTTCTTTTGTCAAATGCTTGTTGTTCTAATATCATAGCAATGATAAGTTCTTCATACATTGGGATAAGTATCTTATGTAAAATACAATTGCGCCATTATAGATAAGTGAACTTGTAATTCTGTAAAAGGTCTACATGAAGATTTGGGCTAGCAACAAGGCAGGGCGCTCAGGAAAAAGGGCAGGACACATGTTCAAAAGGGCTGAAAATGACTAGGGGAAACACTAGTTAAGCAATTTATTGATCGATGGAAAGCTTAAATGAATGCTGAAGTCCTCATAAACCTTTATATAGCCAATTTAAACCGCAAAAGCATGCAATAGTGCCTTTAATGTTTAGTACGATTAGACTTACTGTTTACAAATCATTTTCTTTCTCCTGTCTTGCTGGCCATTGCTTAAATTTCTCGTCAACAAGAAATCTTTTTATAAGAGAAGATTTGATTTTTTTTTCAGTTCCTGTTGATATTCCGCAAAGCTGCAGCAGGGGAACTTGAGGAGGACAGTGGTCTGTACGAACTATATTCCAACATGACCGAAATAGACGTGGATGAAACTGGTGTGAGGGGCGCAAAAGATTTCTTTGAAGCCAAGGTACTTTTCGGGACTTTTTGTTTATACTGTTGGTGATCATTTTTTAAAATTTTGCAATTTAGCGAGTTAAAGTATGTATAAGAAGTTACTGAAGTAATGACAGTTTGGAAAAGCACAACCCTTTTTTTAACATTTATTATTCATCAATAAGACTTAAATTAACTGTCCATTTACCATTTGTACCGATATGAATTCAAAACATGCCATTTGGATATTTATCCCTAAATGTCAAAAGAAAGAAATTACCAATTAATAATTCTATTGTAAATCACACAACAGCAGTGAATTCTGGGTAGGGGTTTCAGGGGGATCATGCAGAACATATGTTAACACTTGCATGACAGAAATGAAACTTTCTATCTGTCAATTAAAATGTTTTTATTGATTTTCAGATCAAGAAACAATCAATTTCCAGCAAATTTGAGGATGAAATTCGGCAGGAACAGGAAGAGAAGAAACAGGCAGCTGAAGAAGCCAAGCTGAGGAAACAAGCTTTTAAAGCTAAACAGGAAATGTTTCATTAGTGAAGGGAGATAACTCCCAGTCTGCTTGGAAGGGAAAGACAACTCTTGTTAGCTTGATGCTAGAGAATTTCAAAGCTTGTCATCTTGTAATTATCTCAAAAAGAACTTGTTCATTCACTTGAATATGTGATTGTTAGTTAATTCATTCTTGTAATTAATTAAGCCTTTATAAATATTACATTAATTTTGTAATTTTTTAGTTTTGTAGATTTAAAAATTCATCTTGCCACACCAATTTCATGATTTATGATCAATATATATAATGTATATTGTTACATTTGATTACTATTTGTTGAGGAACTATGAGAAAAAGCATCTTGTTTTAAATGGCAGCAGTTTAATAATTATTTGTGTCGGCATAAGAACTTACTGTTTTAGATATTTGAACTCTACAAGAATTGTCATATTTGATATAAATATAGATCTTGATAGTTGATATTGCCTAAAAATAAATTTGAGTTTTGAGGCAAATATTTGGAAACTTGCTGAGAGTATATAAAGACAGGGGCAGGAGTCAAGAACTCTTAATTAAATAAAAACAATTGACAATTGAAGTTTTGAGACATTTTTCAATGTGATAACTAGATGCCCAAGAAAAGTAGGGATGTCACAAAACAGGTACCCCACAATACAATATTTATTACAATAATAAGGTAGTGATATGATACTTATCTGGGTATTGATAAGACAACATTCTTAGACAAATCTTGATCTTAGAAAGAGAGAGACGACATTTTCTTGATTTTAATTCACAAGAGAAGCAGTTGAGTGACCAACCAACTAAACATAAAAACAAGCCAATACAAACCTCATACTTTAATTTTTTTCCCAACATGCAACATTAGCAGAAATGCTATGCTAATGGGTATTTTCACAAACTCTGAATTCTTTATCGATATTCACTAAACTTTGGATTTATGTTCATTAAAATTTTTATTGTGATTTAGTTATTATTATTGTGAAGTAAACCATGCTATGCACGGATTAATTAATCGTGACATCCCGATTTGAAACTGTTTCTGTGCCAAAAATCACAGGGTTTTTTGATGATTGTTAAAGATAACATAAAAGTGTTCCATTGTCAATTTGTGTTTACGTAAAAGTTATGTATTACAGTAAAGCATGTGTTAAGTACTTTTGCAATTGTCATTTAAGATGATACTACTTAAGTGTTAACTTTGATTGTACTTATGTTGGTAAGGGCAGTGAGTTCAAAGTTCAATAGTTACAATAGAAAGTTTTGAAATTACATTTTGAATATTTATATTAAATTTTACATTCCAAATAGAATATCTGATAAATAGGAACAAATTTTCATTTTCATTTTTGAATATTTGGTCTATTTAGTATGAATAGATATATTATTTATCGAAGGTGCTTTGTATTTAATGTGATCTGAACGCAGTATTATATATGACTAGTTTCTTTTTCTTGACACAAAAACAACAGGGTAATTAGTTTTTATAATAATACAGCAATTAATTTCTTTGTATTAATCATTGCATCATTTTTCTTTTTTTGCAGTTAACTCATTTTTATGCAGTATCTTTGCTATAAACAAATGGGAAATAACGAATGAAATATGTGATTATGATAGATATTGAATATATTCTAATTCTTTTTTCTTGAGATATTCTATTTTTATTTTAATCAGATGACAGTTTTGGACCAATCAAATTGTTCTGTCAGTGAGTTTGCGCATTTGAAGGATATGATTCTCATTAGAATGTCTGTATGTCCTACTGCGGATCAAAACGTAATTCATCTAGCCTATATTCTATATAGCAAAATATATGTTTATTAATCAAAAGTTTTCTCTCATTTTTCAATAAGTGAATAAGTTGTTTGATTAAATAATTAATACTGTATTTTCATTTATATTCTTATCTGAGCTTTTGGGCCTGGTGATTTATAAACCTTTAGCTTTGAAACGGATTTATGGTTTGCATTTTTAGCTTATTATTCAACACGAAGTATTTCAAATTTTTTCTGATACTGATAACAAAGAAAACAAGCATATATATATATATTGATATGAAATATAATTATACCTTGAATATATGAGTATTAATGAAGGTTTTTTTCAGTATTTTACAAAGCATAAATACTACTCCCATTAATTTGAATGTAGTAAGTGAGTTTATGTAAAAAAAAAAGAAGTTCTTTTTGCTTGTTTTAAAAGGAAAGTTTGTTTCGAATTTCAGTTGAAATCTCAGAAGAAAATTTATTCAAGATGTTACTTTTTCTCATTAGAAGGATTACAGGAAGTGTATTTGGTGATATATTTTGTTGCTAAATTTTGTTTAAGCCCTCCATAAGTATTTTGATTTATGTGATTTGTTTACCTGTTTTTCTGTCCTTGTTCTTTCATTTTCTTGCTTAATAGTATTTACAACTTATATCTACTTTTTTATCAGCACTTGCTGAATGTGCTTTAATCATTAATATTCAACAAGTGTTATAATATTATTAGACGTGCATAAAAGTTGTATTTCAAATATCGATGTTCCGACATAAGGAACCTTAACTGTTTTTGATAAACGTCTTTGTTGATTTCCTTTCTTTGTTTCTTGAAAGCTTTTATTATTTCACTATTGCAGAAATACATAGTCCAATAAAAATTTAAAAGAAATTTACATATATATATTGTGCTTCTTACAAGGCTATTGGTAAAAGTTATCCACCCTAAAGTAGGTAATTTCAATTGAAGAAAAGACTTATGTAAATTGTCTGTACTAGTTCAAAATTTGTCTTTTCTTTAAGGTTATGAGGGGAGGTAACTCAGTATTATTGGTTGATCTTCGTTCAAGCCAGTGAAATCCTTGTGGATTCAAATAATATATAAACCATACAGTTTTATCTTGACTTGTGAAACATTATGCATCATTTGAAATATAAATATGATCTTGCCATTATACTTCATAATATTATTTAACAACGAAGATTACTTTAAAACATTAACAGTGGAGATTTGTTTTTTTGTGTACCATATTTGTTTACTTGTAAACGTCTTCCGTTTTCAAAAATTTTGTCGTAGCAATAAAGTCATAGTTAGTTTTTGAAGTCATAATGTTAGGCATAATTAACAATTGCATGACTTATATGATATCACACTGGTTTTTTATAAGAATTTTTGAAATATGATAAGTATGATCTAAAAGTCGTTCTTTATTAAAGTTTACAGAGGTTTTACTATACCTTTACCTTCATGAATTTGATGAAAATCTTTCCCTTTGAATTCTTTAAGACTAAATTTGTAACGAAATGTTACCAATAGATATAAAAAAAATATTCAAAGGCTATCAGCATTTTGATATGAAACAATAAATCATGAGTATTTCTTTTTAGAAAAATTAATGGAATATTTGTGTGTACATGTATTTACTGGTATACTTTAAATGCATGATCAGAGAACTTGCTATTTGAATCTAATGTAGTAGAAAGATATTCTGATGAGAAAAATCATATTTTTCCCTTTAAAAGAATTTCTTTGATTTCTTAACTGAAGAGATTTTTAAACAGTATTTGCCAGTCTTGCTGAATTGATCAAAGAAGTCGGTATGAAAAAAAACATATTGATATTGAATTATTGCTCAATAAAAATAATAAAACAGGGAAAATATTGTCATATTCATAAATGAATATTTTAATTGATCTCTTGTCAGTTGATTGACGGTATATTGATGTTACAGAGGATTAAGATGTTATATGCAACAAAATGTTTCATATTAATCAAAATTGGTGACATGCAGCTTTGGAAATAATGGAAATGCAAAAAGCTCTTTGCTTATATATTTTTGAAGCTTTTTTGTCTCTATTTGCAATCAAACCTCAGTATCATATCAAACAACGATTCATTCCAATCAATTGAAACATCAAAAGTTATTTTTATTTCCCGTTTAATAATTGATTCTCAAGTTTAAGTTTTGAAATTTTTCTACAATTGTTTTATCTTAGCATGCACTAGAGATTTCTCAAGTCATTTCTTCCCTTGTGATCTCTGTTACAAGTGGACCACTTCCTGGGCTAGAAATACCAAATCCTGATTGGTATGTAATTATGCAAATAGAGTGTTTGAACTATTTTTATAACTATTGGGAGGACTGGAATTCAAAGATCAGTGAAATACGCACATACTATTTCAGGGGCGATACAGGATATTGGCTTTGGTGGGGTGTGCCACATGTCAAAAGTTACAATTTAATTAACTATTAAACCGATTTTCAAAATTTTACAGTTAATGTTTACGAAGTTTTTTCCCTGCATACTTTTATCATGTATGAGAAATAAGACTCTCAGACACTATATTTGGAACTCCCTTTGGTGGCGTGTGCATCCCTCAACCCACCTCTGGATCCGCCAAAAATAAATTAGGGAGGAATCACAATGTTGATTGGACGGAAGCAATGACGTTACTGTCAATACTAGGGTTTTCGGAAAGAATCATAAAATTTGGTCCACTTGTAACAGAGCTAAGATATGACAAGAGAAACCTCTCTGGGGGCAGAGCGTATGCAACCTAACTGCAATATTACATATAAGGAAATATTCAGACATAAATTAAAATTTTCAAATCATGAGAAATGGTAAATAATTTATTGTGTCACTAAATCAAATATCAAGTGTTTGTAATTCAGTATTACTATATATAACACAAGTCTTTTATAATTTATACAATATTTTATCAATTTGGATGGATATTTCCCAATGTGAATAATTATTTTCAAACTAAATTCAGGTCAGATTTAAGTATTGAAGTCCATGCATCTGTAAAAAGGATGCTGTTAGAATTTGTTTTTTGTCAGATTAGTTTTGTTATTATCAGCTATGCAACAAGTATTGTCCATTGTTTGTGGTTTATGGGTCTGTTTTGTTTATATTGTGAAGCTGTCGTTTGGAGAATCAAAAATAGTTCATTGTCATCAAAAGTTCTTTATATTAATTTCCATTTCTTTTTCGAAATTTGTTGTAGTGATTTAGATTTGTGATTCTGAACTCTATACTTTGTTATATCTTCCTCAACACTTCATTAAAAATAAGGAATCAATCTCATTAAAATCAGATATTATCACTTGTTTTTTAAAAAACCAGCAAGGTAGTAGTGACAATTTCTATCTGATTTCAATGAGATTAATGAAGAATCACCGCTGTGTCCTCTGATATGAAATTCAGACACATCAACATGTTGATAAGTTGAAAATATCTGAGGTTTGCAAAGATTTGTGTTACTTTTTTGTCAAAAAGTGTTGCTATATTTAATATCAGGAGACACAAGGTAAGATTCTTTTTGTCATCCAAATAGTTCTTTGTTATTTTTCAATGAAAAAAGAACAAAGCACTGCAAAAGACCTCCAATGCCTTCATGTCATAGCATAGTAACATCATCATCTCTATGACATAATGGTACTATGATGTCATCAGGCTTTTGGTTCACAAGACACATTACTAGATGATGTAAAATTGTTGACAAAATGGCATTGTGCAAAATCCGCTATCAAGATGAAGATGTGAAGTAGGACTTGTCAGATTGTCACAGAGTATATTTGTTCAAAAGGGACAATGATTTTAATATCGATCACAACAATTCAGACCCATTAAGAATTTGCTCAGTCTATATACTATTATTATTATTATTATGGTGCAGTGATAAATTAAGCATGCATTGTTGATGTGAACATTATTTTGTATGTATAAACAAGTATGTATTGCATCATCGTTTACCCATTGTCCTGTTATTATTTAACATTACCTTTGAAACACATTCAGTGGTGAGGCAAGGTGGGGTTTAAATTCCTATGTCCCCCTCTTTTCAAAATTTCAAAATATTTGATAATGAAGAGAAACTTGTACAGTGTATTTGTACAGGTAGTATTTTCCTAATGAAATGAATATATCCAAATTAGCAGCAGTGAACACATTCTTTCTACAGCCAAAGATTATAAATTCCAAGGAAAGTTTGTTGTTATGGATGTTATTACACTTTTCCTTTCAACTATTGGGTGGTTCTGGGATTTACCTTTTGATGGGTGCGCCCACAAATGTTTATAGAATCGAGCTAGTGCGCACGCGCCAGATCCTCGTGCCATGGAACAGGAGATCGCATATCAGATTACTGAATGAATGACCCGCGGCGGACGTATTACATGGAGCTTAACTTCGGCGACCAGTCCTTCTATATACGTCTTTGGTGCGCCCCACTGTTGTCACAAGTTACAATTTAGTTTACTATTATGCAGATTTAAAATTTTGTTTATGTGAATGTATACTGAATTTTAGTTCTCTGCCCTACACCTTGTATACATTAATCATATTTGAGAGATAGGATTCACCATTTACTGAATTTGGAACTCTCTTGGGTGGGGTGCACCCCCTCCCTGGATCTGCCAATGAAAGAAGACAGAAACATTGATAGTTAAAATATGTTGTAAAGAGCCATGGAGAATGAGATATTTCAATGTAAAGTTGAGAAAGTAACTAACTTCTGAGTATATATTTATCAACGGTAATTGTCTGTGAGCTGAAGGCAGGAGGGAGTTTTTATTTTTGACCAAAATTTATTTTATTTATAAATGCAATGAACATATTTGAAAACTAGGCCTGTTAGGAAGTGATTCCTGTGAGGTGAAAAATTATGACTTCAGATTGAAATTGAATAAGTTAAAAGAATTTCTCACAATAGTTTTTTTCACCCAAACTTTAGACTTGCTATTATTGAATAGAGAAAGAGCGCTCTTATGGTGTTTAAAGGTTAGTGAGGGAATATTAGATCCTATTTAAATGACATTGAGCTTTGCATCACAAGCCTACCAATACTGACTGCTGCTCCATAGGGGTTGTGTTAGGTGACCTTGACCTCCATGTCACAATTTCCCTTGACATGAGGTGTACTTAGATCATAAACACAGCAAGGAAGAGTGCTCAGTTTGAACTGATTTTAATGAGGTTATATAGTGGCAATGAAAATGAGTTGGTGTTTAACACCGCTTTCAAGATTATTTCACTTATATCGCAGCTGCTAGTATTATTGCAGGGAGAAAGCCCGCCACACCATTGTGTTTATGCATTGTGGTGAAACCTGCGAGAATTGGCTGGAACTAGCGAACCATGGGTGGTACTTCGCTGAAATTCAGTGTAGCATTGCACCCAAACCTGACTGCGTGTAATGAAAATGATAATCCATCAACCGTTGTAAGACAATCTTCCATCACTTTGAGAAGATGGTCAACTTCTGCCTGTTCTTCAATTCAGCATTTAACTTGGAAAAAGAATAACATAAACCATCTTATTTGTAAACTCCTTTAATTCCATAAATTAAACAGTCCCATTATAAACATATTTTGCGTATGAAAATATTCCTTACAGGATATCAAAACACAAATATACAAAGCCCATACAGCAACACAAGAATCTCTCAAAAATCGCACAACGACAACTAACAACAAGATAAAAGCAACAATGAAATTAACAATGAGGGCCTGATACTAATCATTCACAATTGCTACCTTCAGCCAATACGTCAGTGGAACACTCAGTGGCAGGGCAAGGAGGGAATCACCTTTTGAAAAGAGGGGGGAGGGGGTTTACCTACTGAAAAGAGGAGGTGGAGGGTCAACCTTTTCACGGTCAATTCATCAAAAATCGAAGTGGGGGCTAGAGGTAGAAGCCAAGAAACATGCAATCAAATCAAAAATGATAATTCAGGGGGTTCATCTAGTGAAAAGAGGGGGGAGGGGATTCCCCTTTTGAAAAGACGGGGGAGGGGGGTTTACCTATTAAAAAGAGGGAAGAAAGGGTTTACCTATTGAAAAGAGGGTGGAGGGGTATCACCAATTGAAAAGATTGGGGAGGAGGTTAACCTTTTGAAAAGAGGGGGAAAGGGTTTACCTATTGAAAAGAGCAGGTAGGGGTATCACCTATTGAAAAGAGAGGGGAGGGGATTTCCCTATTGAAAAGAGAGAAGAAAGGGTTTACCTATTGAAAGATGGCGGAGGGGGGTTTACCTAATAAAAAGAGGGGGCAAGCGGTTTACCTATTGAAATGAGGGGGGAAGGGTATTCACCTTTTGAAAAGATTGGGGAGGAGGTTAACCTACTGAAAAGAGGGGGGAAAGGGTTTATCAATTAAAACGAGGGGGGAGAGGATTCACCTATTGAAAAGAGGGAGAAGAGGGTTCATCTAGCAAAAAGAGGGGAAAGGGGTTAATCTAGTTACGGGGGGGGGGGGGGGGGGGGGGTACCTATTGAAAAGAGGGGGGAAGGTGTTCACCTATTGAAAAGAGGGGGGAAGGTATTCACCTATTGAAAAGAGGGGGGAAGGTGTTCACCTATTGAAAAGAGGGGGGAAGGTGTTCACCTATTGAAAAGAGGGGGGAAGGTATTCACCTATTGAAAAGAGGGGGGAAGGTGTTCACCTATTGAAAAGAGGGGGGGAAGGTGTTCACCTATTGAAAAGAGGGGGGAAGGTGTTCACCTATTGAAAAGAGGGGGGAAGGTGTTCACCTATTGAAAAGAGGGGGGAAGGTGTTCACCTATTGAAAAGAGGGGGGAAGGTGTTCACCTATTGAAAAGAGGGGGGAAGGTATTCACCTATTGAAAAGAGGGGGGAAGGTGTTCACCTATTGAAAAGAGGGGGGAAGGTGTTCACCTATTGAAAAGAGGGGGGAAGGTATTCACCTATTGAAAAGATGGGGGAAGGTGTTCACCTATTGAAAAGAGGGGGGGAAGGTGTTCACCTATTGAAAAGAGGGGGGAAGGTGTTCACCTATTGAAAAGATGGGGGAAGGTGTTCACCTATTGAAAAGAGGGGGGAAGGTGTTCACCTATTGAAAAGAGGGGGGAAGGTGTTCACCTATTGAAAAGAGGGGGGAAGGTGTTCACCTATTGAAAAGAGGGGGGAAGGTGTTCACCTATTGAAAAGAGGGGGGAAGGTGTTCACCTATTGAAAAGAGGGGGGGAGGTATTCACCTATTGAAAAGAGGGGGGAAGGTGTTCACCTATTGAAAAGAGGGGGGGAAGGTGTTCACCTATTGAAAAGAGGGGGGAAGGTGTTCACCTATTGAAAAGAGGGGGGAAGGTGTTCACCTATTGAAAAGAGGGGGGAAGGTGTTCACCTATTGAAAAGAGGGGGGAAGGTGTTCACCTATTGAAAAGAGGGGGGAAGGTGTTCACCTATTGAAAAGAGGGAGGAGGAGATTAGAAAAAGAAGAGGTGGAGGGTAAACCTCTTTACTGTCAACTCACCAAAAAATCCAAATGGGGGCTAGGGGTATAAGCCAGGAAACAATCAAATCAAAGATGATAATTCATTACTTAAGCAAACTATCATAAAGAGTAACACTTTATCAAAACTGATCTTAACAAGTTGCTCATCACAAATAAATACAACATATGTATACATACAAACTAATAATTGAAACTATGATTGTTGAAGTCTATGTTTGACTAAGTAATTATGGCAGTACTACAATATTGAGTGTGACTTGAAACTAGTAGTTAGTTATGAACAGAACAATAACTATTTATTATATTTCTATTTGTGAAATATGCCATTTATCGGTGAAAATAAAATCCATATTTTCACTGAGTGAAATAAAAATGGTATTCTACTCAGTGAAATAATGAAACAATCATATGACGTCGTCTGTGACGTCAATAAACAATTGAATGACGTCATGCAACGGCCACGCTATTGAAACGATTTAGCTACTCCATTCATATAGTTGACGTCATTTACCAGGTTTTGGGAAACATAATAAATAGAACATTTGACATTTCTTGTCGAATACCATGTATATCTCATCTGGTGAAGTAGAAAATCATATATTTACACTCGTGGCTGCGCTACATTTGAAAATATAAATTTCTACTTCACTCGATATATATGGTATTCAATGAGAAATGTCAAATATCCTCTATTCATCACACAGCAGAGAAAAGAGTCAAGCTTCATCAATGTAAATTCGCAGCCAAACAAACCTCTTATAGCCCTGTAAACAATTGTAGCCCTGTTATTATTTTTCTGCCCTATAAACAGATCAACAACATCCAAAACATTGAATGAAAATATGCAACTGTATAAGTATGATATCAGTGTAACTTTGTCATACATTTGGGTTTGATAAGGATACAAACATATGAGATAACACATACATGGCTACGAAAATATCTGCACCAAGTCAGTTTTAAATCAATAATACAATCACTTCATGTTTGCTTAGCAAACGTATGGGCTTACACATTTTCAGAATATCCATACACAGATTTTAGGATTCAACAGATATCACTATCAAACGGTTTCTATTATGCTGATGATAATTATTTTATCACATAAGCCACATCTGCATACATTGTTCATATTTTGTCACACAGGATATTGAAAGTAATCAATATTTAAAAGAATATAAAATGCAGATAATAACACCCCTCTCTAATTTATTGGTATGGCGGAGCGGATATTATTGTTTGTATTCTATATACTTTAGAAAGTTGATTATGATGAATGTAAGAATAACATTGGTTCATTGGAACTTTACATCATAAAGATAACTTGGTTGGTATGTGTTTCTTGATCATTTCTGAAATGAGTTATTTATTAAAGGAAACAGAAACAGAAACAAAGTTACATAACAGAAGATAGGGTAACAAGTGAAAATTCAATATTTTAAATTTTAAACAAAGTCTGGGTAGAATTGAAACAAAACAAAGATAAAGGATTTCCTCATATAAAGAACAGGAGAACGATTTCTTTTCTTGTCACATTGAATTTAGAGATTGGAAGTTTACTTGTTTACAGAAAATGTTGAATAATATTCAAACACATGATTTTGTAAGTCAAGAATGAACTAAATTGCAAAGTTCCTCAAAACGTCTTCAGATATATAATCTATCCATATCTTTTCTCAAAATATGAAATGACTAGCAAAAATGGATTCTTGAGAAAAGAAAAAGACATGTGAAGGTGGACACCCTGCCATACCCATATTTGAGGGTGGATCAAGACCAAATCTACAAATTTTTGTCAACAAGTAATAAAGAAGTTATTCTACAACTTTCAGCTTCCTGTGCCAACTGGTTTCAGTAAACTACTCTAAAGTTGCACTCCTGTCAAGCCCTCATATTTAGGGGCAGGAGAATGAGTTGTACACATTTTACAAGTCTCCATCCTGGAAAAATGATATTCAAAACATTTTAGATTCCTAGCATAAATGGTTTGCAAATGAAATATTAAAAACATCGGGGGGTGGTGGTGGGGGATGCGCGACACCCAACCAAGACGCAACCAAATCTACAACCCTCAGTCAACATTTTACATAGATGGAATTCTGAAAATATTAGCTTCCAATGTGAATTTAAGAGAAGCCACTATTAGGTTTAAGTTATAATGCCTGCAACACTAGTATGTGAGGTGTTCAGGCAAAAATCTATAAAGTTTGATTTTCAAGATTAGAGGGTGCAACAGCCATGGAGATGCTGTGAATGTGTGTCATAATCCTATAGAACCTTGTAGGCCTCATAAACTAAATATTTGCAATGCAGTTGAGTTGAGCTTAAATTTAACAAATTAATCTCTTTACATATGAGCTAGATATACATATCATTTTAAAAGTTAATTAGTTTGGAAAGAATATACACATGGAAAACAGAATCACACTCGTTTTTGAAACGACAATAAAACATTGTTGCATGGAGCAAAATTGACATGCATGCAAAAGAAGGCATGTCATTTTTTTTATTAAGCATAATTAAATGATTTTTTATACAAAATTTCACCCTAAACATTATTTGATGAATATCAAGATCTTATAGAATCAGCAGTTTTTATGGTAACCAAGGCAACTGTGACATTATCGCCACTGAGCCGTAAAACAGCATCGTTTGCCAATCTGTTACACGCAGCTTCAAACATGGCCTCTTCTGATGGTCGCTTTTCCTCAGGGACTGTCTGAAAGTCAAGAAGTACTATAGATAACTACTGTAAATATCTATATTCGCAGTTAGTGTGTTATAAATGCCTGCCTGCTTTTAACCAATTGATGCTTTATTTTGGATTGGATCAGTTACAATATTGACCAGGAAGACCTTCAGTATCATTATTACATTTGGAATCACATTATCTGCATTATTCGTGTACTTTTTTCAGCTCGAACCCACACCTCAGAGTTTGAAACATCATCATAACTGGTGTCTGAACATCAAGTAATGAGGCTGCTTAAAGATTGCTATGAAGAGGAAAGCCCCTGATAAAACAAGTTGGAATCCCGGTAGAATGAATGTTTTTCAAATTTTATTCCTCAGAACATGATTGATTTTAGTAGAATGAAAATAATATTATATATATTTATTTTATCTATCATATTAATTTATTTTTTCACAAAATTACTTTTGAAACCTTTAATTACATTCACCTGGAGGCTGGAAAACATCAATTCAGTTGAGAATAATGTGGATATAATAAAAAAAGATTAAATGGAGATATTCGAAGGGAGAAACACAAATAAGAAATAGAAAGCCTTGATGTATAAGAATGTATCATGTAAACTGAAATAATTAGGCTTGGGATTGATATTTTATGTAGTCTTCCTTTAATTTTCAGTCACTTGCAGATAAAAGAGTTACTTCCCTTTTTTGTACCTGTTGAGCAAATGGCAAACGTGACAGATAGAATAAGGTTTCTGAATGGAATAACAGTAGTCAGTAGATTATTCAGAATTAATGCTAAGAGTCAATTCAACGGCAAATTCTCTTTACATTTCTCTCCGCTAAGCAACCAAAATTTTAGATTATGTTATATATATGCATTAAATGACTTGTGAAATTATTGTGTATCAATGTCGATATAAATGTGTATAAAATGGAAAAAGGCATTAACATTATTCTTCCTTCAGTGCCAGAACGTAATAGATTCGGTCTGAAAGGTGATGAAATGCTTGGTTTTCTAGACGGTAAGATGTTGTCAGCTCTCACAATGTGCAATGCAATCCAAACAACATCTTCCCCTGCATGGCTTTAAATTTCACCAGTCTCTATCACTGGCTGATTCAAACCTCGCTGCCAAACCGTCAAAATATGTGTTTGAGCGATTGCCCTCTTCGGGGAATATTTTCTATTCTCATATGATTTCTCATTGGATTATCGCCATACATTGCAGCAGTCTGTACAACAAGCACAGAAAAGTTTGGAAAATGCGGCAAGGCCATATCCTTGCAAAGTTATAGGCCATTGATGGGAAGATTTCAAAACAAGGAAATAAGCCAAGGTGTTATGAAATTGTGTACTCACAATCTGAGAGTTGACTATGTTGTTGACGAGGTCGATACTTTCTTGCAGACTGAAGCTCTTCCACAGACCATCACACGCCAGGAGAAGAAAACTGAAGTGATAGAGAAATTAATTTCATGTTTGATGAAAACATTCTTTCAATGTAAGGATCCAAATTATAAGCAACCCAGTGTCAACCACTTTTCCAACTACCTGCAGGGAGCGATCGGTTAGAATGCTTGCATTTTAAGTTTACCAGTGAAATTTTATTTTGACAAAGGTATCTTACCGGTCATTGTCTGTTAGTTGACACTTCTTGATGTCAGGCAGACAGATAACTCCGTGGTTCTTGTACGGACCGTCTCCGATCGACCGCGACACTTCCAGTTGACCCATCACTCGTCCGTCTCTAGAGGGACATAATGATTGATATTTGATTTGTATTGCTGAATATTAAAACACACTGTAATGCCTTTTTACCATGTTTTTATTACCTCCTCAAGCCCCTTTAACAGTAAAATAAGAGAACAACACAACACTCATATCTCTGTGTTCCTGATCTGAGTGCTGCTGCATCAAATGACCATGTCAAAGGCTTTACACTTCACAGTTTCTACCAATCACAGGACTGTTTTGATATTGATTAATGCCATTGATTTCACACCCTCATGGCTCATTTGCTGAAATGATAGGTCACTAGACATAACCTCTATGGAAAAGCCCTTAGGTCAAAAACTGCTGCAAGGTATGATTAGTTCAACCTGATTTTAATGGGATTGAATGAAAGTTCGACCTTACCTGACATGCCCCCCAGCTTTCTGTATTCTCATGCGCTCTGCATACACTGCAGGACAGTGGTCAGTAGAGAGAGGGACAGCCACACACCGGCGCTGGTCATTCTTGTACCGGCACAACACAGACTGACATGGAATGGAAGAAATTGATTCTTAACCACCCTATTTGTACCTGGATTATGCCCACTTATTTTGGTACCACAAAAACTATTGTTAGCAGTGTCACCTTAATGCAAGAACTTTATAGACAATCTTGGAAGATTTTATACTAATGTCTGTCATTGATTTGCAATGTTCTAAGCAACTTCCTTCATAAACCATTAATTCAGGAGCACTGCAGCAAGTCCTAAATTAGTCAGTGTTGAGAATTGGCATAAGTTATGCCTTGCAGAGCAAGTTGAGCTCCACTCCAAATGACTATAGTGGGCTCGCCATTGATAAGCAACATAGCAGAGTCTTACCAAAATTAATTCAGCAATTTGAATAAGAGCTAAGATATAATCATTTCAACATAATCCTAAATAATTATGTTAAAAATTCAATGAACACAGTTTTACCTTACTGTCCCCCAAGTTTGCAATAAAGAGGGTTTCGTTAATCACAAGAATTATTATTGCTGTTGTCCCATCCTTCCATGTTGGTTTGCTGGAGGACAGAGAAAAAATTAAAGTCATATAGAAAATTTAAAGTTCTATCTACATTTATTACAATAATGAGTGAATTTTTCACCTCATGGTCAAAACATCTTTGTCAAAATCTAAGATTTAAAAACAGTTCTTTTAGACTTAAGGGTATATTGTTATTTAAAAAAAATAGTGCTCCAAGACGCATTTACATATTATATAAAAGATTCTCACCACACCTACTCACAGCCTATTTCCTACGTATATTCTGTTACAAATGGCCTATATTTCTCAATTGTTTCAAAATCCCCTTGTTTTGAAAATTTACCTTCAAATTTTTTAAAATGATATATTATCTCACATATGCTTCTGACTTCTGACATGTGAAGGAACTCGAGTTAATTAATTACCTTTTTGTTGCTTGCTTTAGAAAATCTTCATCTGTCTTTTTGAATGCTTCAACAAAGGATTTTCTGATATCTTTCTCAACTTGGTTCACATCACCTGTAAACGAAACAACAATTATTAACAAATGCATCTTCATTTCGGCGAAAAAAAAAATTCATTTTCAAAAATTTTTCAACACAAATCATTCAAAAAGATAATTATCAAAAAGATTTAATAATTTAATCATTGTTTATTGGTTTTGGTTGATTCTAGTGATTACCCTTGGGAAACTTATCCCGCAGATTGCGTGGGAAAACCTGGCATGCGAACCTGGATGCTCGGGCTCCCCCGTGGCCATCGAACACTCCAAACAGAGACAGACGATATCTGAAACATACAGGGTTACAACGGACGTGATTATGTGGCATGGCCACAGATAATGATGCTTAAAAACATGTCCATGCTAAAGTACAAACTGTCACTCACAAGTCCATCTTCCTACGCAAAGCTTTGATTATTAATTAACTTGGACATATAGATATTGGCCATAGTTAAATTTTGCGTAGGAAAATGTCACAAATATTTATTTTTATTTTCTTTTTTAAATGTCACAAATATTGATCCAGAGAAGCTTTTAAGGTGCAACAGTTTCTTGAGGAGATCTTCGAAATGTGAAAACCTTCCAGGCAGTGGAAGACATCAGCAATCCGACGGACGGACGCTGGACCTTTTCATAAGTCTCTATGGCGTAATAGGCTTAATTATTCTAGTGATTACCCAAAATCAGATCAGATTTGAAAATTGTTAACAATATGCTAACAGATTTTGTAAATGCTGTGCGAAGTAATTTTGGGTCATTTCTAAAAGGAGAACTCTAGCAGGGCATATCATACAAGGAGCAAATTATTTCGGTCCTATTGTAATGAGATTGGATAAACTGGCTTTCCAAAAACAACCACAATTCACAGCTCTTGTATGGTACTCACATGGAGGGGTGGAGGTCTGTGAAGTCGCGCTGGTAGTTGTGTAGAACAAGGTGAGCATCTTGCATTTCCTCTCTTTCCCCCTTCCTGTCTGCCACGTAACTCTTCAGATCGTACAGCGCTGAAACAGCTATATACAGATTATATCAAGTGTGTTGTCAGGAACATTGGTACTAGTTTGGTCCATGGTTGGTAAAAAGATGCTTTTACAAGGAAAATGAAATCAGCTACTGATTGTATTTGGTTTTATTCTTTAGATTGAATGGGTTAGGAAGATAAATTTCAGATTTCCAAACTGTGACTGTTAACCAAGGTCAAGCTGAAATCATACCAGGGTAGTTCTTCCATTGTCCTAATGGTTTCAAAATTACCGTATTCGAGTTAATAACCGCCCACTCCCCTATAAGCGCCCACCCACCATGTTTTTGACTGAACAATATGCGTCCTGATTTAGCGCCCACCTCTCAACATTGCTTGAATCCCGCCAGGGGCTCGGCAACTTTGTCTGCAGTAGAGAACTGTTCTACACGCTGTCAGGTTTGGGTGCAATGCTACACTGAAATTCAGCGCAGTACAACCTATGGTTCGGTAGTTCCAGCCGATGCTCGCAGGTTTCACCGCAATGCCTAGCCACATATAAGTGAAATAATCTTGAAAGCGGCGTTAAACACCAACTCACCTCACCTAACCTCAACATTGCTTACCTTGCATGCTGATTCATTGAAGAAGGTTTTTTCAGTCTTTCAATAAGTCTTTTACTTCCACTAAAGTGAAGAATACAGGGTATTTCAAGACCCCCAGCCACCATCAATATGATAAACCACAAACTAACAGGTACTTTCATGTTTCAAGTACGTTTCAACACAATAAGGACTTTGATCTTGTCTCCTTGTTTTCGGACAATTGAACTAAGTTTAGATTGACTAATGTTGACCAGACCTGTTATTCACCTAATGTTTACAACATTTACCCCATTCTTAATCAGTTAATGCGTGAGGTGAGGTGATATGGGGTTTAACGCCGCCTTCAAGAATATTTCACTTATATCACAGATCTGCTTTTGGATTAATAGTGGATAGCAAACTAGTTCAGTAACTAATAAACAAGCTAAATCATGAACTTATTTCAATGATACTGAAATAAAAGTTTTATCAGTGTTATTAATATCCAGTGTCTGCAGGTTAAGGGTTAATGACTGTGACTCACCAGACGTTTTTAAGCGCACATTTTTCTGTGTAACATCCTCTTCTGTACTCTTTCTCTTCTCTCCCTTGTTTACCTGTACCTTGGGTACACCTGTTGGTACACCTGTTGGTACACCTGTTGGTACAGCCGTTAGTACATCTGTTGGTACACCTGTTGGTATATCATCAAATAGTCCACCTGTTTCTTGTCTCTTCACATCAGCAGGATCTTCATTGACAAAAAGAAATAATAAATTTCTTATCCTCAAATTTTGTTTATTATCATTATCATTTGCCGCTCTTTATTGTTTGTGGAGGATTTTCAGCTTTTGATGCACGGTGGAATGTATACTAGCTATTATTTGAAATCTTTTGAGTTGGTTTGGCAATCTCATTAAAAAGTAATCAAAAGAAACATTCATACCTCAGTTTTTTGTTCAAGTTACATCTTGCCTGATTTTAATGAGATTGAAATTGCAAAGTGTGGAATTGAACCAACTAGGATAATTTAGATATCCAAATTGGCTATCATATCATGCTGGGGATATTGTGTTGCATTCTAATCTTGGATTTATTTGTACATTTTCTTAACCATTCACTCTGATTTAAACATCATTTGTTACATCTAAATTAGAATGAAGGACAGCTTTGTTATCCTTTTTACCTCAATATTTTAGATGACATTAAAAAACCTTATCATGTACAAGATTATTCAGAGAAAAAAAAGTTCACAAACCCTTTGAAATAGGTGCACCATGAACCTCCAAAACCCTTTTTCAAAGTTCCACATTAAAGGGCCACTCCGTGATTTTCATAACTTATTATTTACTTTTACGAACCTAAATGTCATATGTGGTGATATAAATTCAAACATCTTAACTTTTAATGTCCAGAAGACATATATATGACAAATATTGGTTTTCCATGAAAATCTAAAGACATCCTTATAAATGCACAGAGGTGTTGATATCACGTCAAATATACATGGATACTAGTTATATAACCTAACAAACACTATCAACTCCATACTGCCCACCTGGCTGTTTTAGATAAGTCTCCAAAATTACGTTTGACTATTTGACGCGCGCCACTGTCCAGTTTTCGATCATATTTGCGACGTTCTACCTTCATATTGTCACTGTACAAAACAAATTAGCTTTAAAATGTGTCTTTTTTGTAACAGTCGATACTTGGCGATCAAATGACACCATTGATTAAGTTTGGCATATATGACCCCAACAACTCACGGAGTGGATCTTTAAGAAATATAAAATATCTGTAACACATGCAGTATTGTGTAGTTGATATCTAACCACTGTATATTCTGTTAATTCAGTGTGTTTCTCCAACCTGAATTTTTCAGCCTTCCAAAAAGTTTTATAGAACTTCACCTTTTAAAATACTTATTAAAAAAATATTCGAAACCCTCGATCATCTTGAAAATAGTAAAAAGTAATAACTGCTTACACAGCCCTAATAGCTCCACAGTAAAATAGTTCAAGATGAAAAAAAACTTATTTTTGTTTGACTTAAAATTGTTTATTCATGATAAAAAAATGTAAAGATAAATTAAAAACTTTCATTTATTATCTTCCGTTTTATAACCATTCCGCCTTTTCGTGTCAACCACTAGTGGCCCCAAAGCCTACAGATTTCTTAGTCAAAAACCGTTAAATTCAACAAATGACAGGTTGCGAATAGCCATACGTTAATAAACCACGCACAAATTACGAGGATATTAATTTTAAACGCATAATTTAGATGACTTGCATTTGATCAACCTCATTCATTCACAGGCCACAGGTAAAAATCGAACACTGGTTTGTTTGATTTGCTTGATTTTCACGCATTGATAGATACATGCTTATATTCATAGCATGACTCTTTGAGACAATACCTTCTTTTCTTGTCTTGTCGTTTGCCGGTTCGGGCAAATCATCAAATAAATCCATTTTCTAAATGCCACATTTACCGTAACAGCCTTATCGACGGCAGAGTTTATGGCTTGTTTGATTAGAGCGTCTCTCTGCCGGTTAAGAATGTGAAAGGTAAAAATGAAGGTCAATGGGTTGATTTCACGCCGCCTAAGATAATTTGATGTTTTTCCTGTCAATTTATATTGAATCTATTTGCAAAATGTTGGTTGTTAAACATTTCCAGCTTCGCATTCTTAACAATCATATATTCAACAATTACTAAAAAAAGAACGCGTGCTTAGTTCTTCTAATCAAGTACGTTCGTTATGGGTAATCCTAAAGTTATACTTGTGTTCCGAAAGGAAGATAATTCCGAATTAATTGTTAAGTTTACTCGATTCAACAACCACAGGATTATTTTGTTTTAATTTTTGTTCTGAAATGTTATTAGGTTAAGAAAACAGCATTTCAATAAAATTTAAGTAATCTTGGGAGGTAGGGAAACTATTCCTGGCACCTTACTATTTTATGAAGATTAGAAGACAAAACTTTATAAGGTGCAACAAGCAGCTATTTATAGATTGAGCAATAATTCTCCATTAAAGATGTGAATACTTTTACAAAAAATTGACTTTTTTCATTTTTTAAAAGTGTATAAAATAACAAAATAAAGTGTTTCAGATGTTATTTTGGTCTGCTTCATAATAGCAACGAAGTTGGAACATCAATTTGCATATCACCAACACATTCTAACTTTAAAAAGGGATTATTGTACATATGCAAATAGTACGGAAATGTTTGAAGATTGGTGAATTGGTGATACTGTTTCTTTTCATTAAACGTATCGTTATATTCTATAAATATGTGAATTGTTCTGTAAGGAATGGTACCGACAATCGCTGGTTAAGGCTAAGTTTTGTGTTTAAATTTAGTTTATGATTTCAGAATCATGTCGACGTTTTCGTTCCCAAACTTGATAATATGATATAAGGGGCAAAGAGTATGTTTTGGGGATAAAAAACGTCAAATTTTGTATATGGTGTTATTTGATCGAGAAGTAGTGGTTGTTTAAGGAAGTCAACATCTCAATTGTTATAAGTTCATTTTAGTGTCAATGTACGTATTTCAGTCGAGATTTGTGATCGGAAACCGGACAATGACGCCACTCAAACGTAATATTGGAAACTTATTTAAAGCAAACGCAAGGATAAATATAAGCTGGTAGTGCTTAGAACGTCATTTAACAAATATGCTTATAAATGGGCTGAAGATATTCGACTTCTTTGCATTTATATGACGGTTTTTCATATACAATTGAATAAAAAGAAAAAACGTAATTTTTGATTTAAGAGATGAATATGCATCTTTAGAAAGGCGATTTGAAGGTAACTCAAATTATATGGTATTTTGGATATAATTTAACATACTCTATGTCACTCTAACTGATTTAACCTTAGGGTATGTGAACTTTTTGGGGACAGCCAAGAAACCTTTTAACGTGTTTTATAAGGAAAACTTATTTGAACGTCATTGTTGCATATAAAATTGATGAGACAGACAATATCATAATGAAAATAAGCGATACGATTAAAAGATTTTCGGAAAATCAACTTCCATGGAATATTCTTAATTTATTTTGTCGTAGTTAATTGTCAAACATTAAGACCATATTTAGATAAAATATAATAGATGATACTCAAGGCAGACAAATCTTAATCACTTTAATCATTTAAAACAGAATAATGTCAATAGTTTTTAAAAAACAGTGCTATACTATAGCGATATATACATTGGAATTTATTATATCAAGAACGTAACTTTTTGAAGTTTTCAATAATTCAATGTTAATGAAAAACGTAAGAAATAAACAAGGACCTATGACACTTCTTTGTCAATACTATCTGTTGGCCTACTATAATTTTTGAAAATGATTTCAACAACAATTCGATATTTTCTTGACACATCACCATTGAATATTGTAATAACTTGATTTTCAACATTTGAAAATTTATTTAAAAATAAGAAAATACCTTCCGCAAAGAGTACGAAATCACCTTTGTAAATAAATTTCCAGACATGTTGTTATCAAGATTCAATTATCATCAAATCTCAGACACCGAGACATTACATAGTGATTAATTGATACTTAATTACATGGACATCTCATTACGTACAATATCAAAGCCTCTCCCACGCACGTTGAGTTATAATTATGCAAATTTACATAGTTCGATCACCAAACTGATCAATCATCTTCGATGACGTCACCTACACTCCCGTTTTGCGTGTATAAATATCAAATTTACTCCCAGTTCATATTTGAATCCCAGAAATCATTTATCCATCAGTAGTAGAAATTTGAGTTTGCTTGAAAAGAGGTTTTCTTCTAGTGGAATTCGACGACAATGTTACCGTTGTTGATACTGATGTGTGCCTGTTTTGTTGATGTGTCGCTAGGCAACGGGAGACTGGTGGACCCCCCTATGAGGTCTTACATGTGGCGGGTGGGCTTCAACACACCCAAAAACTACGATGACCATACCCTTACTTGTGGGGGATTTGAGGTACGTTTCATTGAGTTCCTAACATTGTTTATTCATTGTCATGTTTGAATGCAATCTCATCTTAATTTTGCTTAATTGTGTTCCGCATATTAAAGTGCAGCTAAAGTAAGACTTTGTTCAAGCGAGATTAGTTCGAGCTAATTCCCTGTATATGAACTCAAGTTAAAAACAATGTTTATACAGGATTTTCGATATTATTTTACAAAACAAAGCGTCGGAGGTATATACAGTGTCATCTGTATAGATGATTTTGTAAAATAAATCTTTTCGTGCAGAAAAGCTCGCTTTACACGCCACGAAATTGAAATGAGTCATGTAAATTATTTGTTTTATTTTATACTGAGACTAATTTTCTTAAATAAATATACATTACAAGACGATTGTGACTTTAAAATTTGGAATTTCGAATTACCACTTATCTTTCCTTTAATCATATTGTCTGATTGAAGTTGACTCTACTCGGAGCGGGTAAAATCATTTCTATAGACGCTTTCTTGACGAAGACTAATTTTTGCAAACCATATTTACGAATATGGCCATATGATTTAAAACGGTTTGAAAAAGACAAGAATTAAAGAATTATGCTTACGAGGGACCTAATCAAGCGCGTATCAGTTTGAGTAGCCATTAGATATTTTACAAATATAAGTACAAATCGTACATGAATTAAAAAAGTGTTTTTGAGAATATAATTTTCAGAATTAAAATCAACCTTGAAGATAATCGGAAACAGCTGTTCAACTAGAAATTAAGTGAAATATATAGTATTCGTATGTTGTTCGTTAATCATCATTGTCAATAGTGCTTTTCATTTATACAAACTTCAGAAATACCGTATTCGACGTGATAAGCGCCCGGGGCGCTTAAAAAATTGGTAAAAGGGGGCGCTTATGAAAACGATAAAAAATTTCCTTAAAAGTTTAGTCTTCAAAGTGTTTTCTTACGATACACATGTCTTTGAAATATGGTTTTGTAACTTTTATCATTTTGATTTTGGCTGGGGGTCTTGAAATACCCTGTATTCGGAAGTAACAGACTTATTGAAAGACTGAAAAAGCCTTCTTCAATGAATCAGCATGGAAAGTAAGCGATGTTGAGAGGTGGGCGCTAAATCAGGACGCATATTGTTCAGTCAAAAACGTGGTGGGTGGGCGCTTATAGGGGAGTGGGCGGTTATTAAGTCGAATACGGTAAGTGATTTTTTGCTCCACTTTGAACAGATTAAGATGCAACTGTGCAGACTCTTATTCCTGAAAAGGAAAATGAACTAACATGGCTTTCAAAATTTATTTATATCAGATTTAAAGATTTTCTTAATAAGTCAGAAAAAAAATACCTTTCGTCTCAAAATCAAATTCTTTATTCTCTATATATCGGCATATGAATATATGCAAAAAGGGCATCCATCCACTTGACATCCAAGAAGACGCCATCATCACCGTAACGGGATTTTATCATAGTGCGGAGGACGTTTTCATTATAAGGCTTATCCTGTTATAAATATTATGTTTATGCCCATTTTACGTCTACAGAGGCTACTCAAGTTAATTCTTCTTTGGTAATCTCTGTAACAAGTGGATCACTTTCTCTACTGTAAATACAGAGTTCTGATTGTTTGCATTCAGAGTTATTCTTCCATTTACCGACGTTTTTTTCCCTAAAAAATAAGCATATTAACAGTCTTGACATTGAGAAGACCGGCGACATCTGATTACCAAATAAAATATTGCAAATTTTCATCGCAATACAAATTTGAAAGAACCTTGACAATGGCTCACCTGTTACAGAGGGGACACAGCAAAATATTAGTTGATGAGCTTGCATTTGGAGAGAATAGTCTCCGCCATGCCTGTAAACATGTATTCTGGTATCAGGAATAACATTAAAGGACAAGAACTTCATATTATTTTTCTGGGCTATCTCTTGGTCCTTTGTGAAATGAATACCTTTGCAATATGTGTTGATATTTCCAACAACTGAGTTATACTTATATTCAGTTTCGTAAATTCTATCATTTCAGAGACAACACGATGACGTCAATCTAGGACGATGTGGTGTGTGTGGAGATCCCTGGGATGGTGAACGCGAAAACGAGGCTGGGGGCAAATACGCCAAAGGAGTCATCGCACGCGAGTACACAGCAGGAAGTGACGTAACGATGACGATCGAAATGCTGGCACCACGTGGCGGATATTTCGAACTAAGGCTCTGTCCTGTTTCGAATCCCTCGGTCGCTGTTACCCAGGAATGTCTAGATCAACATCCTCTGGAGGTTCTAAACGGCCAGGGGACCCGATATGCTGTTGATGGGGAACTAATGGAGCATCATGGGATATATGACCTCACTGTTCGACTTCCGGCTGACGTCACATGCGACCAGTGTGTTATACAGTGGAAATACCATGCAGGTAATTAAAAATCAAAACACATATATATCATAGAAAATAAGGGAAAGCCATCGAAGCAAGATTTTCAGGATAAGAACTTATTTTTTTGTGAAATAAGAGGGCATTTAAGAGCATATGCTGTTTACTCCTGCATCAAAAATGGAATGACTGAAACTGATTTGGGAAATAATGAATAGACCTATAAGATGTAAAGTTATGGAAGTAAAATGTGATGAATTAATTTCAGTATGAAATGAAAGTTTGAAGATTGCTATAGAGATGTGATGAGAGAGATGATCAGATGCATTTCAGACAGAAAGACAGACATTTTATTCAGTAACAGGCCTTCGGCCCAAAATACATATACATCAACACTTTTAAATTGTAACATGCGCATAATTATCTATTTACATTTAGATTTGTGTTTCTTGTCAACATAGTATAGATATAGACAAACATCCTTCATGATATTAACATTATTACTCTGTATAATGGATATAAAATTAATCATAGTTGGGTATTTACTGAGATATTTTGATAGGTATTTTTTTCTTAACTCTGAATATGCATCACATACATAAAATACATGTCACTCATCTTCAACGACTGAAATGCCATTGGATTTACAAAACAAACAATGCCTTTCATTATAAGTTACATCTATGTATCTACCAGTTTCTACTGATAATTTAAAGTTACAGCACCGAAATCTTGCAAGTATGATTTTTAAATATTGAGGAATTTCACGATATTTGAGAAAAAGATGAGAGTGAATACCACACTCGTCATGACCAGCAAACACAAATGAAGTTATTTCCTGCATAAGGTAGATTTCGATTAGTGAAAGTTTCAACATAAGTGATTTCAACTAACGAAAGGCATTACGATTACAAATTCAGTCAAAATTGAGTATCGCGATTATCGATATGTAACTCTTCTAGAATTCTAATTTTAGATACAGACAGGGTAATAATTTCTACAATGAATGAACGTGGATTTTGGCGCTTCATATAGGAATTCTACAAATTAACAATTTCTTTGAATATTTCAAAATTGACAAGAATTTTGGCATCCCGTTCAATATAGTTATTCTTCTTTATTTCTCATATGTTCCAAGCAATATAATTATTAACAATCTCTGTTTATAAGCTTTAATTCTGTAACGTGATTTGATTGTAACCATATAGTCAAGTGTAAGGCACATTTGGACCGATTGAAGTATTAAAAGTAAAGAGTAACTAGATTTTCTTTTTGAAATCGAACAGACGTTTTCTTTGATAAGACCATTGTTTATGAAGAAGAGAAAATATTTTTATTTACACCTGTAAAGCTAGTCTCACAGGTGAGTGAGTACTTATTTCAAAGGTGTGACAATCAGCCTCAGGTAAGTATGAAGTGATTAGTTACGCTTGGCTACGACCAGTGCAAGGTTATGCAAAAGGGAGGTAACTCTTTCCCTCTGGGCCAGTTCTTAAATGATAATACATTTCAACGTCACGATTAATCACCCTTAATTAATTACTTTCAACGAATTGCCATGATTAACTATCCTAAACTAACGACGTGTTACGATGTGTGTGTGCACCAGTATGTTACGTCACGATTATGATTCTATGTTAAATTACCCTATGGGCACAGCTAAGCGAGGTTTATTTCATAGGAATTTAATAAATTTCTTAATCTTGTCAAGTAATCAGTCATATGTGATTGATAACTGCAATAAAAAATTTATATTCAATATTTCTCAGTTTTATAGGTAAGGATGAGAAAGTAATAAAATATCTGAATATGAAACCGGTGATAATTTCTTTGAATTTTAACTTTTTTGGATGAATTAAACTACCGATTATTTTTCATTCTTATCTACTGAATTAAAGTATTCATATGGCCATTGATCAAGCATTTTAAATTTTCGAAGAATGGGGGCTGCAGTTTATTTACCTTTTGTAACTATAAACTTTTAGACTCATTCTATCGTTCTTATCTCAGACGTATATCAACTATGATTGTTGTTAATCAATCCGCAAATTGTATATAGACTACTGTACTAAACCAATTACCAAATGCTTGCACTGAAAATGAAAGTTCGGTTATCTCTTATACTTTGCCATTTCACAAACCTCTATAACGCAACTTTAACAACTGCGTAAGGTTTTCTTGTTTATCAAATCCAGGTAACTATACCCATTTACATAGGTAATGCAATAAATATAACGACATGTTTTCTTTGAAGTCTAAAGCTAACTTCTTCACCTTGATTTCAGGTAACGAGTGGGGCTACAATCCTGACGGCAGAATGTGCAGAGGATGCGGCCCACAGTTTGAGCAATACAACTGTGCTGACGTCCGAATCAATCCGGGAACCGGAAATGCCGCCATTCGACCAAACCCAAGCCAGAACACAGCGGACCAAGTGAAAAATGATGTAGAACCAACGACTCAAAGAAGCACTATTACCACGCCCAAGGTGTTCACATTTGAACGTGATTCAATCGATCGGTCTGACACTAATTCGCCGTCCTTTCCACTCGAGCGTGATTCTGGTATATCAAGTAACACCGGAAGTAACTCTGGCACTGACTCGGACTTCTCTGTAATCCGTGACTCTGTCGACTCATCTACAAATGACGGCCCAACAACACCATCTAAAACATTCGAGATTCAACGCGATTCCATTTTTTTACCGAACGCAAACTCTGGGTCCAATGACCAAGAAACAGACAAAAACCCATTCGACATCATGCGTGACACCCTTGGTGACTCTGGAGCCTCCTCGACAAACAGTGATGGTTCTGTCAACCCGTCACCAACCCCTTACGGTGGAACATCTATGCAAGAACCTAACAGCCCCGAAGTTGTGTTCAGTGACCTTCCAACTCCAAACATCGATAACAGTAACTCAGGCACAGATCCTTTCCTAGACCTCATTCCGTCAGATCCAACAGACTCACCATCTGATAACCTCCCTTCCCCAACACCTTATGTTCCGGTTCCTGCCGATGATTTCCTCTCACCACCACGGGAGGTAACTCCAAGTGTCCCGAAATCACAAGCATCCGATAACGAGGCAACAACTGTACAGCCAGGTGTTATAGTTCGTGATACTGTGTTCGACAACTTACCTGGTTCTCCTAATGACGATACTTCCAATAATCTTGGAAACCAAGGGCAGAGTAACGTTGCTGCAGAAGCGACCCCACCTCCTACATACGCCCCCCTTGATCCAATCACCACGGAGAATACTGTTGCGAAGGCATCTGTTGGCGATGATCCTTCAAAGACCAGTGAATCTGCTTCTTTCTCTTCAGAAAAGGCTTCAACAGGATCATCCAAATCGTCCTCAAAGGCTTCAACTGGATCATCCAAATCGTCCTCAAAGGCTTCAACAGGTGTAATGAAGAAGGTTCATATCAAAGCCAATGGTGGCTGGGGACAACAGAACGCCTGGGCGACATACATGAATCAGCTTTATCAACAAAGAATGGCAGCGTATTTGGCCAGTCAGGTTTGGGGAAGCAGTGGTCAATGGGGGACAGGGACATCCTGGGGCGCTGGCAACGGAGTCTGGGGTGCAGGGAACGGGGCGTGGGGTGCAACGGCTTGGCCTACAAGTACATGGGGAACTGGAACCACGTGGGGCGGGAATTGGGGGAACAACTGGAACCAGAATTCATGGGGAAACACCAACAGCCAGAGCAATGCTTGGGGAAATTCAAATTCAAATTCTTGGGGGAATAACGGTAATTCCTGGAACAGCCAGACTGGCAACTCTTGGGGCAACTCTCAAAGCAGCGTGGCAACTCATTTACCAACTTGTGGATCAAATCAGAGGCTTGTTTGTCAAGGCCTCGGCAACTTCGTCAATGATGCTCAGACGAAACAATACTGCAATCAGAACTGCCCAACCGGAGGTCGTTGTCCTCAGAATATCTGCTCGTGCAGCTGCGCATACCGCCAGAGTTTTGATTGCCGCTACAAAACTAATGGAATAGCGTTGCCTAGCAACCACCAATGGTGCAACACTCAATGTAATAGCGGCGCCTGTCCTGTTAGATACTGTGAATGTTCAACTGTAACTAACTGGTGAAAATACAGTGTGGACATTGTTTTGGGTTGGGCTTAGTTCATATTGTCAATATTAAATACTAAATATGCGTTTCAGTACAGATGTTTTCCTATAGAATTTGCAATGTTTATTGTTCTTACTCGATCCTTTTTAAACGTTCAAGGAAAGTAGATGATGTCTACTGATATTAATACAATATCCAACCCGGTGAAATGACAAATCAAAAGGTGCCTGTGATATCGGTTCATATTATATATTGTTTAATTATAGGCGTGTAATTCATATTTTAACGTTTCCGGAGATCATTTTGGCTTTTATTCAATATACGGAGTTTTTCAAATTAGAATTTCAATATACGAAATTAAGTATATTTATTTTGTCAATAAAACATTAAGAGGGGTTGTTGTATAACTCTTTTCTTTTCAATAATTAGAAGTTCTTAGATGAGTAGATATATCTTTATACTTACACTGCGACGATCTTGATATTTATATCTGTGTAAATAATTTCATCTTTGTCTATTTGAATGACTTGATTATTGACTCTCTATCAATATTTATTTGATTATTTATTTATAAACCATACATCAACATATCAACATATTGTTGACTCATTGCTTATGAGAAATCAAAATAATTTATTCATAGAATTTTCAGAAAATTATTTCTCATTTTGTAATTACTATATTTTGTATACAATGATAATAAAGTTATATACTAATCAATGGTTGCATTTGATATTATTAATATATGCAATTCTGACAGTGTACGAGTTAGTTTTGACATGGTTCATTCTTGGTCATCAGGGCTAAACATTTTTCTTCAAATGTCAGAACATTTCACATTTTTTTATCACAATGATATACATAATTATGCATGTTTGCATTGAGAAATACAATCACTTTCATGCCATGTTTATATGATCATTTTTTACCCACCATCCGTGATCCTCATGTCAGGACGTAAGATAAGCTGTTAATTGTAAAAATAAGTGCCCATTAGATGAAAGTGGTTTTCGATATAGCACTGAACTTGTGTCTAACCACATGTCCCAAGAGAAGACCAGAAGGCATAGCGCTCATTGAATTCAAGTTCAAGATTTCCTTGATGGGAACCTAGTCTGAATTGAGGTGAGGTAATTTAGAGTTTAACGCCGCTTTCAAGAGTATTTCACTTATATCTTAGCTTCTAGTATTATGGCAGAGAGAGAGAGAGAGCCCGCAGCACCATTGTGGCTATGCATTGCGGTGAAACCTGCGAGAACCGACTGGAACTAATGAACCATGTGTGGTGTGTGAAATTCAGTGTAGCATTGCACCCAAACCTTATTGGGTGTAGAAAAGTTCTTTCTGCATAGTCTGTATTGAAGGCTCTTATTTTATACACATCTATGGAACAGAATTAGCCCTAGGTATCGAAGGGTATGTTACGATACATCCTGCTAAACCAGCGTATTTATATGAATCCGCTCTCACTCCTTCCTAATACCCTGATCTCTGTCGGGCTAAATCCATCGTATGGCTCACGGCATGATATTCGTGGCTATGCTCACCTGTATTTTTTTCAGCCAATGAAATGTCGTTAATTAAGGGACTTGAACCTACTAGCTTGAACCAAACGGATCTTTCCATGCGGGTTGTGCCGCTGTTGCTGAATGCAAGTCGTTTTTTTTGGCTAGTTAGATAGATAGCGATACGACGATTTTTGCTTGGAAGAGATCAGGGTATTCGGAAGGTAGAGCGGATTCATATACGCTGATTTAGCAGGATGGTTACGATACCACGTTTAAGCTTAATTGTACTGAGTGGATGGAGTCACATATCCGAAACTTTATAAATGATGTCAAGTTAGCGAGTAGTACTGACAGTTGCTGAACAGTATCATGTTAATGCTTATCGGTTCAGTATTGTGACAAAATAAAGGTAATAACTCGCGATTCTAATAAAAAAACGACAATGACGAAGTCAAGTAGTATCACGTAACTGTGAAACTTATCTAAAAGCATATAGACCAAATTTGAGTTGAGAATGTTTGAAAGGTTCTTTAACCAGTATTCACGTATATGGTAGGTGTTGTTTTAACTCGAACACATCGGTGCAAACTAATGACATGTATCTGGAATTTATGGGTGAATATGTGAAATGTTTTGAACGAATATCATCAGTATTGATGTTTTGAAATGTATATAAGAAAAATGAATACCATGAAAATCAAGGAGTGTATCTTTAACATCCACCGTCTCTTTTACATCGATCGTCTCTAAGACTACAAACTTAGATATAAAGATAGCCCTTTGGTTTAGACTGGGATATGATCTGAGAGGCATAATGGAAACATTTCCTTTGACGTCGCCACGAATCAGGTCATTTCATTCTGAGTTCCTCCAAAGCACTTAATCGATTTAAAGCCTGGTACATAAGGGAGAGTAAGTTAAGTTCATTGGACAATAACAAGAACAAGTTCAGCGGTTATTGACCAATCGGAGACCTTTGTTTATAGTCAGTGGTTATAAAAGGTTACGATAATAATACCAGGAAATAAAATATTTGTAGTTCCAAGCTTCGGGAAGTAGAAAAACATTATCAGACATTTTAATTCTGATTGCAATGTAAATACTGTATTAATCTACTGTCCGTACTGAGTACTACACGGCTAAAGTCAACATAAAGAAATCTTTGAACACATTTGTACAACTTTTTATGAACTGGTTTAGACAATGGAGAGTAAATCTATAATGCCTTACGTCCAATCGCTAAAAGGAAAGCCATGGTGCCGATACGTATGTATATTTATAAAGGATTAAATCAATGATTAATACTAGAGCTTTTTGAAAAGGCCTTTTAGGTTAGTTAGAAATCTAACTATAGATGAAAATTATATTATCTGAAAAAGAGGCAGCCATTCGGACGTTAAAGCCCTTTCAAAGATATCCTTGACTTTGATGAATCTGGTCTAGTAGAATACAACTTAATGTTAAATGTAAGATCCCCTCCATATATATGAGATGAAGAAAACTTGACTGCTTCGGGTGGATTTGAAGAAAACGGCGTACAGTTCACATATTTAGGATTCGTGATATTGGAGCAATCAGGGGATTGTTTTCAAAATCCTATATTGGATGTGAGGTTGTATGACGTAAAATCTGTTAGAAATGTGACAAGTTTCTCAGAGCATTGTGCTCAAGATATTGAGGACAAAAAGAAATAACACATTTGCTTGACAATAATAAAACATATCGATAGTTATTCTTTCGTCGACTGATGCTTATTGACCATTTCTGGAAGCAATTTCAACATCAGTGTTTACCATTAAGTACCTTTGAAAAGAAAACTTTTGAAATAACGAATGATATCAGATGAGCAATTTCTTGAAATGATTCACAATTGCACAGTTGATTTCCTTCGTGTCTTTGGTACAATGAGTTATGGTTTTATGTAAATAACACCATTGTCAAAATCACTTACAGGTTTGACTGTCATCAGAGTGATACAACGTCTCCAAAGTTTTAAAGGTTTGATTTCGAGGATATGGGTCACATGGAGTGTATCATCGTCTTGTTTGGAATAGTTCATCCCATATGCGTGACTTGTTTGGGTGCATCATGTGCGAAAATTGAGGACATCCAATTGTTAACGCCTAACTTGAAATGTAAATATGTATTCATAACAATCACTACAGGTGGCGTTTTGAACTGTGCAAGAGAGTGCCTTTTAAGAACAAGGTGCAAATCATTCGACTTTGATTTATCATCATTCAAGTGTCGACTGTGTAACACCACTGATACCGTCAGGTCCATTACAGGAGATGGCGCCAACACCGGTTCTGATGGCGGGGTTGGTACGGGTGGTGTCGGAGATAGCACATCAACGATAAACATCGTGGCGAGTGAGATCTTTCTCTGGCCCAAACGCTTGGCGTCCCTTTGCGAGAAACACACTTGTCCACAAAACAGTGTCTGCAAGGGGGCGACCAACGGGACGTGGGTTTGTGAAGTTGAGTGTGTTGATCCTCCGGCGCTAGAATTTGGAGAAATTCAAGCTACGACCATACAGCACAAGGTTGGTACGCTTCTGGACTATGTGTGCTTGGATGGGATGTACAGACGGGGAGAAGCCAGGTGTGGTTCTGATGGACAATGGTCTCGATTTCGATGTGCGAGGATGTGTCTCGACACACCTGTGATTGAGGACGGCAACCTGAATCATATCCAACAGAACGACTGGGTTGAAGGATTCGAACTTGGATTCACGTGCAATGACGGGTATGCGCCTGTGGGTAAGCTCACTTGTGGAGAAAGCGGTACCTGGAGCCCAGCCGTATGTACTGAGCGTGTAACCTCCTGTAGCGCGCTGAGGAAATGCATACCTGATTTCCCTGACGACGAGTACTGGTTATTTCCCTTGTTGAACTCTCCTGACGCGGCGGTGAAGATCTTCTGCTCCTGGCAGAGCAATGACAGTGTGGCTGATTTCATTACACTACCCAATGAGAACTTCGCTTTCTTTGACCCTTATAGATGTAATCAAATAAATCCAAATTACAGCTGCACCTCTGTGTTGGTGACTCGCATCAGAATAAGGTTATCTGGTGACTCTATTCAGATGAACTTCGGCTGGCCTCACCTCACTAACAGTTCCTCAGAAGAATGCTCCAAATTCCCTACCTTTCACAACTGTCCTTCTGATGGCCCTTGTTCTGACGATACGGGCACCCCCTTTAGAGTGGACTTTGGTCAAACAGGACTCATCGTCGACTCGTCAACACAATGGCGGACCACAGAGAATAAGGAAGTGACGTATGAATGGTTAAACGAAAACACGGTTATTTCCGGTATATGCATGGCGGGCTGCGCACACTGTCTGCCAGAACAAGGTAAACTGAACTTGGTAATTGACCCCAACTTTACTCCTGGATTCTATAATGCCACTGCGCCGGTATGTGTGCCCTGATAACAAAGTACTATATTGAAGAGCTACAGGAGGATTACTGACCTGCGTTCCCTTATACTTGTTTAGTTTTTGTTTTTGTAAAAGCAATTAAAGCAATTCAGATTAGATTTGCCCAAACTTGACAGTCAAGATAGGAATCTCCCTACCAAAGTACATCCTTGTAATACAATCATGACGGTTACCTTTGTGCCGCATTCAGTCGACTGCATACTTTACTTCTATTTATTTCGAATTGAAATACATCAATGATTTGCTGTGGCAGGGGAATTTGGACCGTTGATTGGACAGCCAGTCCACGAAATGTTATAATGATAAATAGAATGTCACCCTCGTATCTTCTTAAATCAAATATTTTAAAACTCGTTGAAAAAAGAAAATATCCTCGGAAAGCCTTGTATTTTTCGTGTCGAAATGTTCATATCAAAAGACAATTGGGTGAGATTGTCTACATCTTTGCGCATAAGCCAAGTCTGCTGATCTGCAACTGACATGAAATAAGTAGTTTAAGACTGGTTATTTGTAATCCGTTGTGCAAAGCGTAACTTGGCCTATAGTTTAGAGAGAATTAATAATGTGTATGTCATTGGATGCTGTACTTTCATATCATTTGTGGGTGTCGCTTATTCAGTGAAAGCGTGTTTTGTTACGTTGTTTACAGATGTATCTTCTGGCGGTTTCGGTAACCTTGGTTTTGATGTTTCGAATCTTTACATATATGTTGATAGTAGGAACATTAAAAAACCCTTCGAGACCAATCTTCTGGCTGTGTGTGTAATATTATTGTAGCCTAAGCTCAAGGTGAAATCACGTCATCAAAATCCTTTATTCATTCTGACTTATTCATGGTGACTAACCAGACACTTCGTGAGTGGATGAATTCACATATCCGAAACTTTATAAATTATGTCAAGTTAATGAGAAGTGCTGACAGTTGCTGAGCAGTATCATGACAATGCTTATCGGTTCAATATCGTGACAAAATAAAGCTATTGAGTCGCTATTCTAATAAAAAAAATACATATATAAAATGATGAAAGTCAAGTAGTATTTCGTAACTGTGAAACTTATCCAAAGCAAATTGACCAAATTTGAGTTGAGAATGTTTGTAAGGTTCTTTAACTGGTATTTACGTAAATAGTAGCTGTTGTTTTCACTCGAGCACATCGGTGCAAACTAATGATATGTATCTGGCATTTATGAGTAAATATGTGAAATGTTTTGAACTTATATAATCAGTATTGATGTTTTTGAAATGTATACAAGAAAAATGAATGCCATGAAAATCAAAGAGTGTATCTTTAACATCGACCGTCTCTTTAACATCGATCGTCTCTAAGACTACAAACTTAGATATAAAGATAGCCTTTGGTTTAGACTGGGATATTATCTGAGAGCCATAGTGGAAACATTTCCTTTGACGTCGCCACGAATCAGGTCATTTCATTCTGAAGTTCCTGAGCACTTAATCGATTTAAAGCCTGGTACACAAGGGAGAGTGAGTTAAGTTCATTCGACAATAAAAAGAACTAGTTCAGCGGTTATTGACCAATCGGAGACCTTTGTTTATAGTCATTGGTTATAAAAGGCTACGATGATAATACCAGGAAATAAAATATTTGTAGTTCCAAGCTTTGGGAAGTAGAAAAACATTATAAGACATTTTTATTCTGATTGCAATGTAAATACCGATTAACCTACTGTCCGTACTGAGTACTACACTGACAAAGTCAACATAAAGAAATCTTTGAGCATATTTGTACAACAATTTATGAACTGGCGTAGACAATGGGGTGTAAATCTATATTGCCTTACGTCCAATTGCTAAAAGGAAAGCCACGATGCCGATACGTATTTATATTTATAAAGGATAAAATCAATTATATATCCTAGAGCCTTTTGAAAAGGCCTTTTAGAATATCCAGAAAACTAACTATGGATGGAAAATAATATTATCTGAAAAAGAGGCAGCCATTCGGATGTTAAAACACTTTTAAGGATATCCTTGACTTTGATGGTTCGTCTTGAAACTAGTCTTTCAGAAGACAACTTTGACGCTAAAGATGTCTGTCTCACAGTCTTTCAATCCTTAATGTTTAAATGTTAGGTCCCCTTCATACATATGAGATGAAGAAAATCGGGTGGATTTGAAGAAAACGGTGTACAGTTCACAGAATTAGGAATCGTGAAATTGGAGCAATTCGAGGATTGTTTTAAAAATTCTATGTAGGATGAGAGGTTGTATGGCGTTAAGTCCGTTAAAAATGTGGAATGAAAGTTTCGCAGATCATTGTGCTCAAGCTTTTGAGGACAAAAAGAATTAACACATTTGCTTGACAATAATAAGACTTTGCGATAGTTTTTTATTCGATGACTGATGCATATTGACCATCTCTGGAAGCAATTTCAACATCAGTGTTTATCATTAAGTAAAGAAAACGTTTGAAATAACGGATAATATCAGATGAGCAATTTCTTGAAATGATTCACAATTGCACAGTTGATTTCCTTCGTGCCTTTGGTACAATGAGTTATGGTTTTATGTAAATAACACCATTGCCAAAATACTCTCAGTTTTAACTATCATCAGAGTGATACGACGTCTCCAAAGTTTTGAAGTTTTGATTCCGAGGAAATGGGTCACATGGAGTGTATCATCGTCTTGTTCGGAATAGTTCATCCCATGTGCGTGACTTGTTTTGGTGGATCATGTTCGAAAATTGAGGATATCAAACTATTAACGCCTAACTTGAAATGTAAATATGTATTCATAACACTCACTACAGGTGGCGTTATGAACTGTGCAAAAGAGTGCCTTTTAAGAACAAGGTGCAAATCCTTCGATTTTGATTTATCATCGTTCAAGTGTCGACTGTGTAACACCACAGACACAGTAAGATCCATTACAGGAGATGGCGCCAACACCGGTTCCGATGGCGGGGTTGGGACGGTTGGTGTCGGAGATACCACATCAACGATAAACATAGTGGCAAGTGAGATCATACTCTGGCCCAAACGCTTGGCGTCTCTTTGCGAGAAACACACTTGTCCAGAAAACAGTGTCTGCCAGATAGCGACCAACGGGACGTGGGTTTGTGAAGTTGAATGTGTTGATCCTCCGGCGCTAGAATTTGTAGAAATTCCAGCTACGACCATACAGTACAAGGTTGGTACGCTTCTGGACTATGTGTGCTTGGATGGGACGTACAGACGAGGAGAGGCCAGGTGTCGTTCTGATGGACAATGGTCGCGATTTCGATGTGCGAGGATGTGTCTCGACACACCTGTGATTGAGAACGGCAACCTGAATTATATCCGACAGAACGACTGGGTTGAAGGATTCGAACTAGGATTCACGTGCAATGACGGGTATGCGCCTGTGGGTAAGCTCACTTGTGGGGAAAGCGGTACCTGGAGCCCAGCCGTATGTACTGAGCGTGTAACCTCATGTAGCGCGCTGAGGAAATGCATACCTGATTTCCCTGACGACGAATACTGGTTATTTCCCTTGTTGAACTCTCCTGACGCGGCGGTGAAGATCTTCTGCTCCTGGCAGAGCAATGACAGTGTGGCTGATTTCATTACACTACCCAATGAGAACTTCGCTTTCTTTGACCCTTATAGATGTAATCAAATAAATCCAAATTACAGCTGCACCTCTGTGTTGGTGACTCGCATCAGAATAAGGTTATCTGGTGACTCTATTCAGATGAACTTCGGCTGGCCTCACCTCACTAACAGTTCCTCAGAGGAATGCTCCAAATTCCCAACCTTTCACAACTGTCCTTTTGATGGCCCTTGTTCTGACGATACGGGCACCCCCTTTAGAGTGGACTTGGGTCAAACAGGACTCATCGTCGACTCGTCAACTCAATGGCGGACCACAGAGAATAAGGAAGTGACGTATGAATGGTTAAACGAAAACACGGTTATTTCCGGTATATGCATGGCGGGCTGCGCACACTGTCTGCCAGAACAAGGTAAACTGAACTTGGTAATTGACCCCAACTTTACTCCTGGATTCTATGATGCCACTGCACCGGTATGTGTGCCATGATAACAGTGTACTGTATTGAAGAGCTGCAGAAAGATTACTGACCTGTGTTCCCTTATACTTGTTAAGTCAGGTCTTGCTTCAGTATGTCACGTTTTTGTGAAAGCAATTGAAGCAATTCAGATGAGATTTGCCCAAACTTGACAGTCCAGGTAGGAATCTCCCTACAAAAGTACATCCGGGTAACACAATCATGATGGTTACCTTTATGCCGCATTCAGTCGACTGCATACTTCACTTCTATTTTTTCTTTCGAATTGAAATTCATCAATGATTTGCTGAGGAAGGGGAATTTGGACCGTTTATTGGACAGCCAGTCCACGAAATGTTATAAACTTTAGGAGGGATCAGGTATTTATCATCCAAAATTGTGTTCCACAGACGATATCGCTTTTGGGAGACTTTGACGGTAGATTTTGAACAATGCCATACTACAGTCTGGTTCATGATATTGCTATTGTTTAAGGTCATCACGTAATGACATCACAATGCTATGACCTTAAACATAAAGACGTTACAGTGCTATGACATCACCGCATTTGGAATCTAGGGGCAGTACAGTATTGAGAGATGTACATTAATCACGGAATGGAAATGAAAAATGATTTCGGATGATAAATAGAATATCACCCTAGTGTCTTCTTAAATCAAATATTTCAAAACTCGTTGATAAAAAGAAAATATCCTCGGAAAGCCTTGGATATTTGTTACTTTATGACATTAAATGACATTTGGGTGAGATGGTCTACATCTTTGGGCATAGGCCAAGTCTTTTGATCTGAAACGGTAATGAAATAAGTAGTTTAAGACTGGTTATTTCTAATCCGTTGTGCAAAGTGTAACTTGGCCTATGCTTGACGAGAATTTATCATGTACATTTCATAGGATGCCGTACTTTCATTTCATTTAGGGGTGTCACTTATTCAGTGAAAGCGTGTTGAGTTACGTTGCTTACAGGTGTCGTATCTTCTGATGGTCTCGACCGCCCTGGTTATGATGTTTCGATTCTTTAGATATACTTTGCTTATAGGAACTTTTAAATAGCCTCATCTTCTGGATGTGTGTGTAATAGTCTTATATCTTAAGCTTCAGATGAAATCACGTCATCAAAATCTTTTTCAGTAGAAATGAATTTGCAATTTTCCATGTAGATCAAATTTTGACCGTATCTCCTCAACAATAGACAAGCTTTTACTGATCTAATGTTTTATACCACTACAACGGAGACTGTAAAGTTTTGGTTGGCATAAATAGAATTTGTAATGGAAGTTATCAGCAACCAGTTGAATGTTTAAACCCCATCATCAAATCATCATAAGACCATATCTTCATATCATCATATCACCATATCATCACATCACCATATCACCATATCATCAGAACTCCCAGAAAAGTTTCTTTTCAATACCAGTCCATTTCTTGTAACTAAATTTATCCTCAAATTGATGTTAACTGAGTCTTTTCTATATCAACATTCTATTCACACTCTATTCACTAATATCACGGCTGGTAGTATTATTCAGAGGGGGAACTCTCAAAAACATTGTGACTATGCATTGTGGCGAAACTTTCGAGCATCGGCTGGACCTTGCAAACCATTGGCGGTTCTACGCTGACATTCAGTGTAGCAGTTCACCCAAACTACATGCCGATGTCCTGGTGGGATTCGAACCCCGTCATCTTCTGGTCAGTGAAACAAACGCTTTTCATTTGGTGACATTTTATTCAGAATACAAATGAAATAAAAATGCTAGTTTTAAATTCTTACACACATTTAGGTTGATAGATTAAAGTTAGAGTACTTTAAGTAATTGTTAACGCTTTAATTAGTTTTTGTTAATTTGATGAAGTATTACAAAAGTACAGTGTTACGTCTGTGACATATTTTTCTAGTAAGTAGAGCTGTGACAATATATCGCAGTAGCGTGAATCACAATACTTTATCTGACAATATACGTTTCGTGATACAGTTTCTGTTTAACTTTGAAATTGTTTATTGCGCCTAAAATTCAAGGGGCTTTTTAAAATTTAACCTTTCTTTTTATATAAAGAAAACCCTGACGTAAGGTATCACGACGGTATCGAATCGAAGACGAGTTATCGTGATATATCTGTATTGTCACATCTCTTCTAAGCACCAAGACGTGAAACAGATGGAAGTCTCTAATTTTCAAGTGAGATAGTTTTCATTGATAATTGGCAGATGTTATCAAATTGTTGTAAAGAATGATACGAAGACAACAGGATTATTATTATTCTTATTATGAAATATAGTCTATAAAAAGCCGTTATGAAATACCATATGATATGCTTTATTATTACCATTGTTTAATAAATATTTCAACCTAACACACACATGGCAATATTTAAGTAACACATGATATGTCAATGTTATCCTCTCAAACATATCAAAATTGTCCTTTATACATAAAACATGGCAGAATGGATTGGTAATATTATCATTACTTCCTGGATTCACGATTCATATGATTGATTCAGGATAATACATAAAACACTACCATTGCAGTCATAATAGGTCCGCTGTATTCAGGAATGAACAACTTTTTCTTATCCTTTGAACGTTGAGGGGTCCCTCTACGGCGTCGTTTTAAATTACAGTCGACAATTACTCTTTGTAATAAACGTATTTTTCTGGTTCTGATATTGACCAATTTAAAATGTACACGGTAGTCATGTTAAGATTTGGTCATCAGCTTCATATTGAATGTCCTACTGTCACTGAACTGGTCGCCCGTCATTGAAGGACTTGAAGCGCAGAAAACAGGATTCTCTTGAAATCTGAAAACGAAAAATATCGTTTGGTTGTGTCTTTTGATTGGTAGGTTTACAGAGCTCATTCTTATGTCATCCTTCAAACGTGTACGTTCCGACAAATTGAAAAAGTACCCAGACCGATCCAAACTTTATTAAATTTGAAGTACAAGAAGTCATCATCTCGGCCATCTTTTATCAACTAACAATCACATTAAAAAGACAAAGGCTTTTCTCACCAAGCGTATATCTTGATTTTATCGGAATTGATCTGTAAAAAATTGCACGACAGAACAAGTTCGTACAACATACCAATTAAAAAAAACCCCGATTGATTTCATACCATCCATCATAAAAAAGAATCAAATACTGAGTTCAAGTCAAACCACCAAAGATAAAACAATTTGTTGTTTTAATGCTTAAAAATAAAGCTTAGATAAGTTCAATGAATTATTTCCATTGTCCCTTTTCTCACAATATGAAACTGATGAGTGAGGTTAGGTGAGTTGGTGTTTAACGCCGCTTTCAAGATTATTTCACTTATATCGCGGCTGCTAGTATTATTGCAGGGAGAAAGCCCGCAACACCATTGTGGCTATGCATTGCGGTGAAACCTGCGAGCATCGGCTGGAACTAGCGAACCATGGGTGGTACTGCGCTAAATTCAGTGTAGTATTGCACCCAAACCTGACTGCTTGTAGAACAGTTCTCTACTGCAGACAAAGTTGCCGAGCCCCTGGCGGGATTCGAACAACGGACCTCTTGATCCGAGAAACTGATGAGTACTATGGTTTTAAAATGACTAATGAATCTGTCACGAGTAATGAAACATACTTTTGCCCTCTTTGAGTAAATATCAGGAATGATTGATGTAACATATTTTCTGCTGTATGCAGTCTCTTTGGCTGAATAGAAAGTTCGAATGGCAACACATGTATGCGATACAAACCTGCAAAGCAAACGATTCAAAATGGCAATTATTAGCGCCACGCACGTGCTTCAGTTGTATGCTATTGAAGGAAACAGTTGGTGATTTTTTCACGTCACGTCATTTCACGGCTACGAAAAATATTGATCATATCGAAAAGTTCAAAAGTAATTAATTGAATATTCAGCGGTGGGGCTGGTGGGTACAATGCATGCTCAACACATGCGCAGTAACACGTTTTCTTAGGGAAATAGAGGTTTCTCGCGAAGGTAAAACAAATGTTACCAATTGCAGGGCAATATTTTGTTATCGATGAAAAGATACCATCAACGGACGTTACATGAATAAATCATGTAAATTAAAGGACTGAGAACATTGTATGAGTATTGTGGGTTCAATTACGCCGATTTAGCACGATACAGAGTGATGTACTTGTCAATATATTATTAGACATCTGTGACTCACCATTTCTTTGCACACTTTTTCTGATGGGTAGTTAGGGAACCCTTAGATTTATACTCTTTGCCACAGTTACATCGATGGATGAAGCTCCTGTGTTCCGTATTAAAATGCTGGGTGGTTTGACTTCGAGTCCGGAACGCTTTTTCACACATCGGGCATCTGTATAATCTACAAAAAGGTTTAGAAATAAACAAATAATTCAATGAAGTGAATTATACTAAAATTCTAATATTTGAAGAAAGAAGTATAACCTTATTTGAAAACTGCAAAGGCATTTTCCAAATAGGCAATTACAGTGCCTTTCTTGTGTCTTGTAATGTTTTCGTCCAGTCGGTAGCAGAAACAGAAGTATTTCGGTATATTGGTTTGTTTATGACCACGCCCTTTACTCACCGGAGTTAACCGGAATGCCTGTCCATTCACATGGGTATTAAGGTGTGGTTCTAATAGACACTTTATCAAACTTGCATTTGTGCGCTATAGTGTTATTTATTGTATATTTGATGATTATTTTTGGAACACAATGTCTTTTAGAGAAAATCGAAGAACAGTACTTACTTTCCTTTGTAGTAAATGACTTCCTGTAACGAAAATAATGCAAAATATATTAACAACACAAACAGTGTTTTTGAACCTCAGACATACATGAGTATATCACCAAAAACTCCCTAATCGCGAAGCAACGTCTCACAAGTACGAGACTTCGTCACAAATATATCAGTCATATTTTGGTTGGAAAAGGGTAAAATAAAAATAAATTCGAATCAAGTTCATTTGAAAGGATGACAGGACAGTAAGATCTTTATACATTGTGTCTTCGGCTGTGCCTCAGGAGACACGGATTTTACAACCTCGCAGTTCCATGCAGCCTTTCAAATCGAACAAAAATGAGATTTTCATACCAAATCCTTTTCCGAGAGCTCCATCCATCCTACTGTTGCTGTGGCCGAGTCCTTCGTGTTTTCTTTATCTTCAGACTGTAAAAATACAACATTAAAAAGCAATCAACATTATTTAGATAACCATCTTTGTAGTCATTAAAATCATCATAATCGTCAACGTCACAAACATTGACATCATCGTCACAATCATTGACATCATCGTCAAAATCATTGACATCATCATCGCCATCAACAACATCGTCATCGCCATCAACAACATCATCGTCGCCATTGACAACATCGTCGTCACTATCATCATCGCCATCAACATTGTTGTCCACGTCGTTTTGCGTCCCAAACATCATCTTCGTCCTCACCAAAATCATCATCGTCGTCATTGTTGTCATCGTCATCTTTGTCACTATAATTGACATCATCGTCACAATTATTGACATCATCGTTACAATCATTGACATCATCATCGCCATCAACGACATCGTCATCGCCATTTACAACATCGTCGCCACCATCATCTCCATCAACATTGTTCTCCATGTCGTTTGCGTCCCAAACATCATTATCGTCCTCACCAAAATCATCATCGTCGTCATTGTCGTCATTCGTCCAATAATATTCGTTCATTACCAATAATATTTGTATCAGATATATTGTTTTCAAATAACAGATATAGAAACAGAATAACAGAACAAGAAATAAAAAATTTACGCAATAAACAAATTCCCGCTTTGACGCATTGTAAGTCATATTTATATGTTGGCGGTGGAATGGGTTATAACGCTACTTTCAAGAGTATTTCACTCATCACCGCTGCTAGTATTATTGAAGGGAGAAAGCCCTCAACGCATTGCAGTGAAGCCTGCAAGCATGAGCTTTTACCAGCGAACCATGGGTGGTATTGAGCTGAAATTCAGAAATTCACCCAATTGCCGAACTCCTGGTAGGATTCGAACCACGATCCTCTCGATTCGAATCCGGACGCGCTAACCACTGCGCTATCCCGCCCCTATCATATCTTTGTAAAATCATACATATCTTGAAAATATCATTATTGACTAAAATTCTAACCAGTACTTGATTATCGTTTGTTTCGTAATGCATTTTGGTCTCTAGGTTATGTTGACGCTATCCTTTAAGGCAGGTTTTCTCAGTGAAATAATTAAATCTCATAAAACAGAAACATCGATTGTAAGAAAGATCTGTTGATGCAAGAATTCTAAATCAACCGAACCAAGCTGCGTGATCACAATGTGTTCATACTGAGTGAGTGAGTTATTGTTTAAAGCCGCTTGGGCAATATTTCAGCCATTAGCGGCGTTGTTCACACTGAAAATGGCTACATGCAGTTATCACTTGATACGTGACACCGACAATTAAGACTAGCGATAAGCACTAATACACTGATATCAAATGGTGGAAATTTTTATAAAAGAAAATTCCAAATAATGCTTCTCCTTGAAATATCTAACACAAACAAACAAACGAAAGGATAGTACCTCGCTCATAGTGACGGGCCGATCTTGTTCACAAAGCAAAATATCAGATGTGAAAATGTTGTTTAATGAAAGTATACAAGCTATCAAATTAAAGGCATTTCCTTATACTCAAGAAGGGCCAACCCGTGAACTAGATGAGCCCTAAGTCGGCAAAATCATACTATCCAAGCTGACTAATTTCGTTATGTAAGAGAATGTCGGGGCAGGTTAAGATATTATTAATTTATGTTGAAAGAATACTTAACCTCATAGCCTTACTTTTACTGCAGCTAAAAAGGTGTATTTTTAAAAATAATTAAAACTAAGTTGTGTAAACATTAGTTCCATCTTGCCCCTGCGTTGTCTCAAATAGACATAATAAAGTGAAGATACCCTCCAATAGTTTTCAACTAATGTCCAACCTCATATAGTTAATTTATGGGTTGCCAATTTTTTTAATGGTAAATACATGTATAGGGAGAGAGAAAAAACACATTAAAGTTTACTTGAAAGCAAAATAAGAAGGCTTTTGAATCAATATGAAGTGTTTTGACACTTAGTTAAAATAAATATGACAGTGGGTAGCGACCTCCAATAGTTACAAGTGACTTAGTTTTAAGTTAGATACGGTCCTCATAAGTCTCCATTAGATTGGCACGCGGGCTCGTCAAACGCCTACGAGTCCCTCGTGCCAAACTAATGGAGACTTTTTCGGACCATATCCTACACATATGAACATTCGTAAAATAGATAACAATCTGGTGTCTTCTTTTCCTAAATGTATGTAAGTGATTTCAATATTAAAGTTTTAATTCCAATTCCTTTTGCATAAAAACGCATCGTATCCGCCACCTTCATCACCACCATAAAGAGAGAGTTTATTCAGTGAAGAGGCCATTATTAAAGTTAAGGACGTCATAGTTGGAAAAATATATTGTTCATGGCGACGAAAATCAATTTCGCGAAAGAGTTAACTGCATAAAGTAAAGTGATGATAGCAATCGAATAGACATGACATTACACAGAAATGCGGTATAAAAACTGTTGAGTAGTTTTTAAAAGCAGTATAGCACGCTTTTTCGGTTGAAATTTATGGAAGCGGATGTGTGCCAAAAATGAAATCATGTAAACTCGTAATTCGCAAGTTGTAACATGTCGTTCTCAACCATGCAATTCTCGAAAAGACAAGTCCAAGTATGCAAACCTGACATTTCAATCCTGTAAAACTCAACTTGCTGTTCTCAACTTTACAAAGTTCAAATGTAATTCTAGAAATGTCAAAGTCGAAACTCATTTTTGTATTTCAAATAAGAGGGATATACACATGTAGCAATCCTACAAGTTACGTTTTACAATTGGTAAATGAAAAATGAAGAGTTGTAAAATCAGCCTTGGCAAACAGACTTTTGCATCTGGAGTTTTACATGAGTTACATGGTTATGATTGCAATGTTCCGAAATACATCTGTACACGATTTCGCATTGACCATATTTGGAAGTTTAACGACGACTGCCGATGATTTCCGAAGATGATCGGTATTTGACAACAACGAGACCTCCCTTGTCAAAGCTCCATGCAACGCTGTGCAAGCTTTCTGGATAGCATTGAGTTGAATCCACCGCAATGCGCGGAGCTTGGGCATGCGACTTTCACCTTTTGTCAAAGGTCTTAGTAACTCGCGTACGGTGTTTTCGAACCCTTAAAGGCACTAGTGCACGCTTTTACGGTTTAAATTAGCTATTTTAAGGTTTAAGAGGACTTATGCATTCACCTAACCTTTCTATCGATGCAATGAAATACTTAAGATTCTTTACAATTGACCTGCAGTCAACAATGAAAAAATTTAGACAGCCGGTGTCGGCTTGGACATATAAAAAATCTAAGGTTAGCTGTGCACAAAACGGATATCTTAAAGACAGTTAAATGCGGCTGAACTATTATTATGTGCAGCTTTTGAATTTACCTAAACTCTGAACTGAGACCAAAGAATGAATTATGTTTTATAAAAGCAATGTTGTAAATAAACCGATTTAATAACACAGCATTAGCAATGCTATTAGATTGACCAAAGCGGCTGCCGTTTCCGCTTTTTTGGTTGTGGACAAAATCTTCATAATTCCGACATCGTAGTTCACGCGGATTTATTGTAACGTAACATTAAATACTTCCGGTCTTTAAAAATCAACTTTACTACCTGAATACGTAAATATTCGTTAAATAACTTACGAGGTAGATTACTTGAGTGAGGATCTTGAATAAATTCGAGAGATATGCGGAATCTGTGCATTCGTTGTGTTAACGAAATATTGGTGTGCACTAGTGCGTTTAAGGCAAATAGCAGCAATTGTAATAGAACAAATATCATTTGCAATTAATTCTTATCTGACCATTATGAAATTATTTTTTTTTGAATACGTCATTCTATGAAACATACCCGTGTTTATTGCAAGAAAATTTCCGAAATTCGAAAAGGTCGATTTGATCGCGATTTTTGTGACGTCACCTCTTTTCGAGCCCCTCAGATTTTGTGACGTAGTCAACGCATATTAACTTTTCGGGGATCGATTTCAATAGTTCAAAATACTTAATCAATTTTTAAGCATAACACATTTTTACAAAACTGAAAAGTAAAATTTTTTCAAAGCACATGTTTATTGTTTAGTAATTGGTAAAACAATGGAATATGAACGTTTCCGATGCCTTTGTTAAAGCATGATTACTTTGTAGACAATCTTTCAGCACCATACTTTTGTGTCGTCTTGGCAATTTATGTAAAATGATTATTATTTTATGACATCACCTAATTATGATTTATCACTTGGAGAATAATGGTTTACATTTACTTAACTGATGTGAAGTTTGATTTTATGTTCTCATCAAGCCGCACTTGCGTAGTAGCCTAATAATCCCTTCAGTTGTGCACTTGCACACAGTTGATGAACACAGTTGGTAACATTTGTAATAAAACACACCTTTGGATAAAATTCAAGATATACACTACGTGAATCGTTGATAATTAACTATTAATTACAATACAATATAGTCGTGTTTTTGTTGTGTGCCACTTGTCTTGATTTTTCTGATGCGAGAAATCTAAGTTGTACAATCCTAAGTTATACGTATGGAAATTTATAATCTTGTATTTCAAATAATTGTTAGAATTTTTACATCTTGATGATTATAAAGGTATCTTGATTTAAATTGTTGATGATATCTGAATTTGCAAGAGCTTTCGACTTAAAATTTGGCAAAATATGTATCGAACAATGACCCGACGTTCTCTGGGGGCCTGCCAGACCGGGCAAAAATTAATAGACCGTTCGCTTATAAGACGACCCTATAATAACTGTCGATTATCGGGCGGAGGGTTAAAAATAACATGTCACATGATATGCCAGTAATGTGATTTTGACATGTTCTTCAATCAAATTTGTTCAAACTGTTTACAAACGTCTGGTTTAGAACGTTCATATTTTTAAAACATGACTGTAAACGGTATTAAATAAATGTTTCTTTTAACGGAATAATATTTATTGGTTAAACGACCGAATGAAAGACTAACAAATTTTTATTTAATTCTTTTCAATGATTTTGGAACTTTCCCCTAACTTTGTACGTTGCGTAGTTATTTTTCTAACTGTTAATTGGAAAGAATTACATGCCCGTGTTTTAGGGGTAACGTTGGTATACAATATAGATATATTTTTTCTACCGTTATTTGTCTTTGCGCGTCAAGTATGCCGTTGTTTCATTATTCTAAAACCAGTCTCGTAATTTGGTGAGTTTTTGAAACCCTACCTTGATATCTAAAACGAGATTTTTCATAGTGAATCATCTCGATTCAGTAAGTTGTGCAGAGATTAAGTGTCCAGTAAAGTCTAACCCAGAATTAAAGTTCATAATATTCTCCGAAAACAGTAGAATTTTATTTTATCTCGATCAATAATTGACTAAGAACTTTGACAAAAAGTGAAGGTCGCATGCCCAAGCTCCGCGCATTGCGGTGGACTCAACACAATGCTATCCGGAAAGCTTGCACAGCGTTGCATGGAGCTTGGATCAGGGAGGTCTCGTTGTTGTCAAATACCGATCATCTTCGGAAATCATCGGCAGTCTTCGTTAAACTTCCAAATATGGTCAATGCGAAATCGTGTACAGATGTATTTCGGAACATTGCAATCATAACCATGCAAGTCATGTAAAACTCGAGATGCAAAAGACTATTTCGCAAAGCTGATTTTACAACACTTCATTTTTCAGTTACCAATTGTGAAACATAATTTGTAGGATTGCTAAATATGTATATCCCTCTTATTTGAAATACAAAAATGAGTTTCGACTTTGACATTTCTAGAATTACATTTGAACTTTGTAAAGTTGAGAACAGCAAGTTGAGTTTTACAGGATTGAAATGTCAGGTTTGCATACTTGGACTTGTCTTTTCGAGAATTGCATGGTTGAGAACAACATGTTACAACTTGCGAATTACGAGTTTACATGATTTCATTTTTGGCACACATCCCCTTCCATAGAAATTGGATATTTAGGGCTGTCACTTTAAGCTTTCTATCGCTGCAATGAAGAACTTAATTTACTTTACAACTGACCTGTAAAAAACAATGAATATGTTAAGACGGCCAATTACAATGCCGGATTAGGAATATGAAATATCTATTGTCAGCTTTGCACAAATTGTTAAAAAATATGGAAAGTTTAAACGGCTGAAATAGTAATGTGTGCAGCTTTTAAATTTACCTATATTACTTAAAGTAATTATATTTCCTTAGTTTTTCCTCATTTTCGCTGAAACACATGTATCAATAAGGCGTTTTATGTATCAAACTTTTACTTAACCTATATTCCTTACATTTTGAAAGTTGTGGTAACATGTAAATCATAAGATCTAATTTGTTTATTAGTTCTGTTGTATCGATTGCAAGTTCAAACGCTATTCGTTGGTTCAAATTTAAAATGATTTTTTTTAATTTAGTCAATTTAAGAGTGTATTTTAATCTAAATCTTTTAAAGCATGTTTCATATAAATTAAACTTTTAGGCATATACTAATGATTTTTTCGTTGAAAAGTTGTGAAACCTTGTTTTGCTTTCCAAAGTCTCTTTGCATCAGATATCAGGACTCTTTGGCCATGAGCACGACACTTTCATAAATGGTTGCCTTGGAAAACGAGATCGAAGTGAGATGCAACAATGCATATTCAGCACACTGAAAAATTATACAGCCAGCATCTTAATTGTGCTACAGGGGGCGGGATAGCGCAGTGGTTAGCGCGTTCGGCTTCGGATCAGGAGGTCCGTGGTTCGAATCCCGCCAGGGGCTCGGCAACCCGCCAGGGGCTCGGCAACTTTGTCAGCAGTAGAGAACTATTCTACGCGCAGTCAGATTTGGGTGCAATGCTACACTGAAATTCAGTGCAGTACCACCCATTGTTCGCTAGTTCCAGCCGATGCTCGCAGCTTTCACCGCAATGCATAGCCACTATAGTGTTGCGGGCTTTCTCCCTGCAATAATACTAGCAGCCGCGATATGAGTGACTTAATCTTGAAAGCGGCGTTAAACACCACCTCGCCTCACCTCACTTAATTGTGCTACAAAAATCCCAAACCATACTCATAGAGAAAATTCTTAGACGTATGAAATCGTTATCATGTATTGGTATAAATGTTCAGCTCGCAATTTAACAGTTATATCATTCAATAAAATAAGTGCAAAACATATATTCCATAAATATATACAAAATAATGCAAGGACATTGGTTTAACAACCCGATGATTGTTTGAAACTGATTGTTTACTTAAATTGTAGGCGTTCGTTCTTACAAAAGGAAAAAGCGAGGAGCAAATGAAAACTGTCAGTGAGACTCTCAGTTCCGTTTCCGTGAAGAAGCCATAAACAGAGGAGCCAGACGACACATTTGTGCAACCAACAGGAAGCAAGGGTAAATATAACTACAAAATACAATACACAATAACAATAAGGTCTATCGATAGCATTCTCAAGATATAAAATAACTTTAATGACATGATGGTAGACAAGGCAATACCTTGGTTACATCATTAATTTAAAATTTAAGGGGTATCAATTCGACAGAAAACGTGTAAATCTGTTAAAAAAAATCAGCAATATGATTGCCATCTTCCGCACGCATCGGGCGAGATATGCATTGAATATGAATTTCTTGTAAATGCATATCTCGCCCGATGTGTGCGGAAGATGTATGATTGCGTACACAATGTGTTGGTGTTTTTTTATATCATTAATATAATATTTTGCTAAATTGACACCATATTTAAACATACTATCATTATCTTTTCAGATGACCAGTGCTCCAGCCAGAATTCTAAATTCACCTTTGTCAACTGCACGTTTAATATGTAAAAGTAATAGTTGTCTTCCCTGAATAAAGTCAAATTAGTTTTTGTTTTTCTTTCCTTTAACCCTTTTAACTTGATATTTTCATAGTCTTCAATTGGCATTTTTGAGCAAGTCGAAACCAACGTTTGAATTGTTTAAAAAAGTGTAAAAGCCAAAATAAGAATATCAAGTTCTCCTGAAGAGGCATAGGGTCATTTAGACCCGTTAGCCGAGGGAAAATTTATTTCGAGGTGCGATGCTGCGGTAGTCATCATTGTCCAAGAGGAGAGAGGCGTGACCCTCCGTGCTTGAGTCTCGTCGCCATATATACAGAGCGTGTGAACCTGCAATAAAACAATGAACAATTTGAAAATAAAACAGTTCCAGAGAGTCATGATTGATATAACCAGGAAGATTAAATCTAAATGTGTTATGAAAGAATGTTTGTTGCAGACTTCTGCATTTTGGTTTGCTGCTCCAAAATGGCGATTCAAGAATACCTGTAAGTGTTTTTTTTAAAATAAAAGCCATCGCACTGGTCTCGAATGTATCTCAAGGTCGCCACTGATCAAATTGCTTACATACTATATAACAAAGTCATTAAAGCTAGAAATGATTTTTTAAAAATCAAGCTAGGACAACATCAACATTTTAAAGGGACCTAGGGACCATACATATATCGAAGGTATTGTTGTAACCAATACATTTTAAATATCACTGTATACAAACATTATGCAATATAAGTTTGGTCTTTCTCAGTGAAAATTTGGATTCTAGGGCCAGGCCCCTGTAACTCATATTTTGGTCACACAAAATATATATATATATATATATATATATATATATATATATAAATAAATATATAATGTATGACAATCCTCAAGAGCATCTTGAGAAGAAGTCGGAAACAATTATTTTAGCACTTAACTCACGAGACCCTTTTTTTTTTTAGGCCACATGGTCACCATTCACCAGACAATTAAATAGAGGATATCAAGGGTGACATAATATGTTTATGAAAAGAGTGCCTAAATATGTTTTATTTTTATTTTTTTGCCGAGCGAGAGGGAGGGATATACTGATATTGAGGTACATGTACGAGTGCCGTGAATATGTTATGACATGGGCACGAATATGATATTCTGTTGGTTCGTAAGTTGCGATATCGAAGGATATGATCAAAATCAACCTTAACCGCCGTCGTCACATTCGGAACGCAACGTAATAGGCTAACTGAGACGTCATAATGAAAAAGTGATATTTTGCCTAAGGGCATCGTATGATATATATGGAATGTGAAATATATAAACATTAGTCAATGAGTCTGTTCACAAGCTTCCAGCCCTAGCTTCAGAAGAAGACCAAAGAAGGTCATAAAGGTTTGCCGCTGTCACCCGAATCATCAATCAATTTATGACCTCAATGGTTAAAAAAGTGATGACATATTTTCAATAAGTGCCCATGTGCCTTTTTCAGCGCGAGGTACGTCATTAGCCATTATTCGTAACGTCACTGTAGTTGGCCGTGTCAAAGAAAGCATACCATTTACCAATTATTTCCATGCGTATTAAATTGACTAAAATCAATAATGAATAAATGTTTACCCTTGGAATTGTGTCATAGGACATTTATGGAACTCAATCGAATCTGTATATATAATATAAAGATAATAATTTCTACATTACTCTCGCTCTTCATCAGGGAATACAAAATTCCACATTCGTTTCGTTCATATTAACTTCAACTTCAACTATTAAATTCAACTTCATATTACCCAGTCTCTCGGGTAATAATACCTATGTATCTTTGCTTGCATTCACGCTTGCGTTGTTTGTGACACATGATAAGTCCTAATGTTAATGTTTTCCTTTGGTGATACGTAATATCTCGCCAAAAATCTTGATACTCAAATATTAGGATTAACGATACAGAGAGTAAAATCAAAACATTAAAACATCAAAGAATTCAACTAACTTTGTAACCTCTTCCTGAGATTGAGAAAATGAAGCAATAAAATTACCTTTGTACTGATAATCGGTGGTGGGTAAATTCCAATACAGTTGACTCTCTGACCCCCCACCCAGGAAGATAACTAAGTATCTCCTGAGGGTCTCGGGCCTCCATAGTATGGTAGCACTCCGAGGTGCCCCGCCATTCATCAGGACTCTGTATACTGTGGAACAACAATTCTTAAACAGCAGGGAATAGTGACCTTGTTCCACCCAATTCCTCCAATAATCTATCATGTTTGCATAATCTGCGACTCTTTGAGAGGGAATTTGGAACACGTAATCAGGATCGAGGCCTTCGCCTGTGATATCGTCTGTAAGAGAGCGGCATCTTGTTCCATCTTTTTGTGCAAGCCTTCTTTTTTTCTTGCTCCTAGGCCATCAGCTGATGTAATGACCCTTGTTGAGTAGGAGCGAGGCGTGTCCGACTTGAGCGCCAAACGGCATCCATATATATACAACGTGGTTAGAAGGTCCTAGAATGAAGAGCATAATTGCGATTCCAAGCAGATTGGCAGTTTGTACATAGTTGATTAGATTATGTACAGAGTGAGTTACTAAAAGAAGATGTTAAAAGCAAATGAAATTAGATTTTATGGTGAACAATTTAGTTACGAAATAAAACATTATAGACATCAATACATGAAAAGGAAACTAGGATTGTCTCGTCAATACTTAGGTCTTCTAGAATTTCGGTTTCACCTTCAGTTTTTCTCTTAAGTATGAAATTATTATGGAAAACCGCTCTGGCCATAATCGATTTGGATTGGATTTAAAGATTAATAATCTCACAAAAATAGTAATTAAAAATTGCTCGACTTTACGATTTCAGTATGAACATTTGTTGCATTTTTACTACTTCTACTACTACTGCTGCTGATAATGATATGGATAATGATGGTGATAATGACAATATTTTATGACGCAACTGCCGGGAATGTCAATAAAGTACTTTGGATACTTTTGAGTTTTTAGATCATTACCTGCTAATCGGATAAGCTCTGGCGTCAACTCCTCTTCAGCCGTGCCCAAGATGATCCTCGAGACTAAAGAACAGAGTGTTTTAAGATATGAAAAATTATATGAAATTTTTTGACTTTATTCTAGATAAGGGAATAATCATATTTGAAGCTGGCCGAAAGCTACAATAAGAAGATTCATAAAAAAATGATATAATTTATAAGTCCCCATTGATTGATTAGCTATATTTCAAATCAACCATAACTTGTAAGTGCAGTTAAGATATTTCTTTATTTACTTCAACGTCTAAAGAGAATGCGACATTTGGTTATTACAAATGTATGTCGCCATTTCGTATAGCCTTCATTGGGTTAACTTTGTACCATAGGACCATCTTCATCACCAGAAGAAAGTGCTCTGGAAACTAAAATGTTGTGTACAGAGTGAAAAGTGCGTGGTATAACATTAGCTTATGTTATTGAACATCAATCGTCGCTTCTGAACACAATTTTGTCGGTTTCGATTTCCCAATGGTATGATGCCGCAAAGACATCCAAAACACATGATATTTGCTATTTGCTATAGGCAAGTATAAATGACAAACGTAAGATATGCAGCTGTAATATTTACAGTTAAATGATCTAGACAGCCAAATAATCTTAAACATACGAACTCTGCTCTTAGGAGATCAAGCAATATCTCCAAGATACTGTTTTTACAGTAGACATTGAACATTTCCCTGCTACAGTTAAGTTCATGAAATCACAATTGGTAATGATATCAAAATACTATGATGTCATATTCACGACGACATAAGAATGCTATGACATCACTCTACTGTGAGTCTAACGGTAGTGTAGAGCTCAGAAATGGTATCAGAAGACTCTCAAAATTTGTAACAATACCTCTCGAAACCGAAACTTCCCAATTGGCTACTGGTGCCACGTCGCGTTCTTCATTCATCGTTTTCTCTGATTCCACGTTATCTTCAATAGGATGTTTCTTAGATGCAAATGAAATAACATGGGGGTCGGTTAGATACATGTGGAGTTGCTTCCTAATGCACTGAAAAGAACATGGTGGGTTGGTAAGATACATGTGACGTTGCTTCTTAATACACTGAAAAAAACATGGTGGGTTGGTTACATACATGTACATGTGACGTTGCTTCTTAATGCACTTAAAATAACATGGTAGTTTGAATACATGTGGAGTTGTTTTCGGATGCAATTAAAATTACATTGGTTTGTTTTTTCTTTTATCAAGAGATTATCTACATGCAAACGTATAAACGTGTCTCGAAGGCATCGATCACCTGGTTCTCGGGGATGAATGCCAGAGCTGGTATCATCCTTGCCTGCATCTGTAGCTTTTTAGTTTTACCTCGGAATATGATAACAATAGTGGAATATTGTTGTGATTTTACATATTTTAAATATTTTTTAATATTGTAGTTAAAGGTATATATTGCTTCATGTAATATTAAAAACATAACTTTATTTTTTGTCTTGTAATATTAAAAAAAACTAGGTGGCATTTGTTCTAGGTGGCATTTGTCCTAGGTGGCATTTGTCCTGGTGGCAATTGTCTGGGTGGGTTATGTCCGGGTGGCATTTGTCCTGCTCCCGGTTGATTGTATCAAATGTAAAAAAAATTATAAGTTCCTATTATCAAAGTCTGATTCCCCAACATTTTAGATATTTTCCACTAGTGCCAACTTAGGGCTTGAATATTCGCCAGTAAATCATATCAATATACTAAAATCTATCTTAATGGCGACAAATTTTTGTCACAGAGGGTTCACGAATTCCTTACAATATCTGTTTATCATTTCATAAATGATACCAAACGATTTTTAAAGCACTTTCCTAAAATTTGTACCGATTGTAAGGTAGACAAAGCTCAATATAAATTTGAGTTTAGTAAGAATAATTGCAAATGTATATTTCCATCAATGTACTTGATATCTTAATCATTTTATGTTTGTTTCAGGAAAATAATTCATATAGGCATTTGCTGCCTGTTTATTCATCCTTTTTCCTTTTTGTATATATATAATCTTAATTTTGTGTAACACATGTTTTATGGAAATGAAATACTGTTAAAATCATAGTATTATAATTACTAACCATTATATGATTACACATATTGCATATTCTCATACAATGAAATATGATAATATTTTACAATAAGCAATGACAGTTTCAATATCAAATTTGTATAAGAAATGACAGTTTCTATATTAAATTTGTATAAGCAATAACAATATGAATCTTTTGATTTAAACAATATTTTATTTCCAATAAAGATACAACATATTGTGCAATACAATAAAATTAAGCAACGGAAAAAGGATCAGCAAAAAGGCTACATCAGCCTATATAAGTGCTTCTCCTAAAACAATAAGGGTTAGAACAATTAAGTTTATAGTTACATTGATGGAAATGTACTAATGTTAATCTAGTTCATTAGTTGGTCATTTATCATGCATTCGGTACCGCACTTGAAACAAAAGACACATACACAAATCAAATGATACATATATACATATATATATATATATATTTACACAAATCAAATGAACCCAATCCTATTGCGGTACTTCTTTATTCATTTTCAATTGCAAAAGTACAAGTACAACAATATGGGATCCATTAGACTTATCACCTAAAAGGCCAATCAACACTTTGCTATAGGTACATTCACACCAAATTCAAAGTTTCCAAGTCATATACACGTTTTCAAGTAACGCCGCGTAAGCAATTTTGATGGAGGGACAGACAGGCGGAGCAGCGACTTGGCTTCTAATGATAGGTCAATATAGAAGCAGCCCGGACTAACTATTTCACTAGGAAATGTAAAGGTTGTCTCTGCAAAACCACAAACCACTTATTTAGTTTTTGGCGCGGCATCATTGGTTTGAGTCCTCTATGATGTCCAATGAATCAAAGACCGAATGTCATTTAGGTGGCAATATTGGTCTGACATTAACAGTGGTGATTTGTCTCAAACTTACATCTATTAATGCTGCTTCATGATAGTTATACAAGTTTGATTTGTCGTGAGCTTACTCTTTCGCATCCTCTGTTTTCAATTCAAATTCAGGTTTCTGAGCATGCGCTGAAAGGACTGTTTTATACTTATTGTTAAAAAGCATCATCGTATCTTGTACCAAGTCGTTTCATTGAGTTGTCGTCTCACAACAAAACTCAAAATCGGGTAATTTGGTTACACATTTGAGGAAAAGTTCCCAGGGGTGAGCAGTGAAGAGTATCGGAAGATTAAGCCGTTGATGACCGAGGTTGACTTTCTTGAGTTTACCTAAAGTTATCACCTATTCTCAGGAAACATGTACCAATGCAAATTGTAAATTGTTGAAAAAGTAAAGTGTTTAAATCATAAGAAAACTTGAGTTTTGAAAAAAGGAAAGTTTATTCTTTATAGGGGAAGACAATTCAAAAGTCAACTTGTTAACTAAAGATTAAATACAAACATTTCAAACCTTTGAAAAACTCTTGATATGAAGTAAAGGTTCAAACGTGCAACTTTATGTAAATAAACTTCCTTCAATTTCAGTTCAATGACATTTTGATCACAACTGGCGATTCACATTCGTCACTGAAAAACTAGAGATCAATCTTTCAAACTGATAGAACAAAGCAATTTAACATTTGTCAATTTGATTTGAACTTAACACAAATCCAATAATAGAACCACAAGGCATGAACAATTAAGTAAGTCAAACTGTTGTTTCACATAACTTGAACTATTGGTAATGTAAATGACACTTCTTCATCAGGTAGATTACATGAACAATATTTAAAGATCAACTTATCCTTATATAAGGAAACTGACCTTAACGGTCTCAAATAAAACTTTTAACAATGTTTGCACTCTTTGCTTTAAAAAGTAACTGGTCATGTAGATTAATGTTTTTCTCAAAGAGGCTTGTTACACTCTCTAACTCCTTTGTTGTGAACCAGAATGACCGGCCGTACCTGCTCACAGGTTCTGGACCTGAAACAATACATATAATGTCTGCAAATGAAACCCAGATTGCATCTTCCCTTTTTGGCCACTTGAACTGATGACCTGTCTTAGAATATGTCTTTTCCATGAACGAGATTAAACAATCGGTTTCAGCTGAGTCCACATCTTTGGTTTTACCAATATACCATTTCTTTTGGTACACAGCTGCAACATACTGGCCTACTTGGGGTTGCACAGGTTTATTTGACTGCATGGGTTCTTCTTCAATCATGTCTTGATGCTCCACCTGTGGCGTTGCAGCATCTAGTCCAGGAGCCTCAGGAGTTTACATCTGCAATGGATAATGCTTCTCCCTCTACATCATTGGTCGTCTTCTGGATCTCATCCTTTTTCCTATCTGGGTGATATTTTCCACCCAAGCACAGCATACAATATCAGGATGTTGTTCTCGAAAGTATCACTCCAGGAGACAGACCTACAACTGCACAAACCTGGACAGTCATTTTTCCTTTTAAGGCTTTTGAAGATTTTGTGAGATCCTGAAGTTCGACTCTCACCGGCACAATGCCACCAGCTTTCAGAAAGACATACGTTGCACTTGTGTGGTACTGGGTTCCCCATGCAAAATAATAAGATGCGTCCTGAATCACCACCTTACCTTGGCGGACAGACAAATCTGCCATTCTCTTTGAAGTCCCACCAATACCATCACATGGTCCCTTTCCATGGCCTGCCTCAAAGTAATTCCAGATTGCTGTTGATTGAGTTGAAGCATTCATATCATAAGTTTGCAAAGTCAAACCAAGTGTAGCCATCCAAAGACATATGACTTTTCCTTGAGGTTGTTTATTTTAGTAACTACTACTGGATGAGACATGAAGTTAGTCGATTGGTACATGTTTCGTGAGAATAGGATTATACAAACTCAAAATTAGAACGTACATACTCTTCAAGAGATTCTGCAGACCAACCTGCAAATCGCCTGCTCCGCGAGGGGGCACCACCTGATTTCAGTACCAGGTAACAAAAACAAAATGAATTGGCACCGTACAACTTCTCATCGGCGTTCGCGGTAGAATCTTTGCAGTATCTTCTCATTTTACAAAGGTTCAAATATTTTGGCCGAAAAGTCAGAATGAGATCTTTCTCTCTACCAATACGGGCCTCATCTAGTTGCGAGATTCTGTCTAGTGACCAACGACGTAAGTTCCGGTTCCAGTGCCAGCTGAGGTAGTCATCATTGTCCAAGAGGAGAGAGGCGTGGCCCTCTGTCCTTGAGTCTGGTCGCCATATGTACAGAGCGTGTGAACCTGCAATAAAACAATGAACAATTTGGAAAAAAACCAGTTCCAGAGAGTCGTGATTGATATAACCAGGAAGATTAAATGTGTTATGAAAGAATGTTTGTTGCAGACAAGAATACCTGTAAGTGTTTTTAAAAAATAAAAGACATGGCGCTGGTCTCCAATGTATCTCAAGGTCGCCACTGATCAAATTGCTTTCATACCATATAACAAAGTCATTAAAGCTAGAAATGATTTTAAAAAAATGAAGCTAGAACAACAACAACAACATTTTAAAGGGACCTAGTGACCATACATATATTCAAGGTAATGTGTAACCAATACATTTTAAATATCACTGTATACGAACATTATGCATTCTAAGTTTTTTCTTTCTCTGTAAAAATTTCTGTTCACAAGCTTCCCAGCCCTCGTTTCAGAAATAGAAGACCAAAGTAGGTCATAAAGGTTTGCCGCTGTCACCTGAATCATCAATCAATTATTGACCTCGATGGTTAAAAAAGTGATGACATATTTAAAATAAGTGCCCATGTGCACATATCACTTTGCCTTGCAACGTTTTTTTTCAGCGTGAGTTACCGTGTACGTGGCATGGTACGTCATTAGCCATTATTCGTAACGTCACTGTAGTTGGCCGTGTCAAAGAAAGCATACCGTTTTCTAAATATTTACATGCCTATTGAATTGACTAAAATCAATAATGAATAAATTTTTACCCTTGGAATTGTGTCATATGACATTTATGGAACTCATTCGAATCTGTATATATAATTTAAAGATAATAATTTGTATATTACTCCCGCTCTTCTTCAGGGAAAACAATATTCCACATTCGTTTCGTTAACTTCATATTACCCAGTCTCTCGGGTAATAATACCTATGTATCTTTGCTTGCATTCACGCTTGCGTTGTTTATGACACATGATAAGTCCTAATGTTAACGTTTTCCTTTGGTGATACGTAATATCTCGCCAAAAATCTTGAAACTCAAATATTAGGGTTAACGATACATAGAGTAAAATCAAAACATAAAAGCACCTAAGAATTCAACTAACTTTGTAACATCTTCCTGAGATTGAGAAAATGAAGCAATAGAATTACCTTTGTACTGGTAATCGGTTTTGGGTAAATTCCAATACAGTTGACTCCCTGACCCCCCACCCAGGAAGATAACTAAGTATCTCCTGAGGGTCTCGGGCCTCCATAGTATGGTAGCACTCCGAGGTGCCCCGCCATTCATCAGGACTCTGTATACCGTGGAACAACAATTCTTAAACAGCACGGAATAGTGACCTTGTTCCACCCAAGTCCTCCAATAAGCTGTCATGTTGTCATAATCTGAGACTCTTTGAGAGGGAATTTTGAACACGTAATCAGGATCGAGGCCTTCATCTTTGATATCGTGTCGAAGAGAGGAACATCCTCTTCCTCCTTTTTTTAAAAGACTTATTTTCTTAATGCCCCTAGGCCACCAGCTGATGTAAACATCGTTTTTGAGTAGGAGGGAGGCGTGTCCGACTTGAGTGCCAATCGGCATCCATATATATACAACGTGGTTAGAAGGTCCTAGAATGAAGAGCATAACTGTGATACCAAGCAGATTGGCAGTTTGTCCTTAGTTGATTAGATTATGTACAAAGTGAGTTACTAAAAGAAGATGTTAAAAGCAAATGAAATTAGATTTTATGGTGAACAATTTAGTTACGAAATAAAACATTATAGACATCAATACATGAAAAGGAAACTAGGATTGTCTCGTCAATACTTAGGTCTTCTAGAATTTCGGTTTGACCTTCAGTTTTTCTCTTAAGTATGAAATTATTATGGAAAACCGCTCTGGCCATAATCGATTTGGATTGGATTTAAAGATTAATAATCTCACTAAAAATCGTAATTAAAAATTGCTCGACTTTACGATTTCAGTATGAACATTTGTTGCATTTTTACTACTTCTACTACTACTGCTGCTGATAATGATATGGATAATGATGGTGATAATGACAATATTTTATGACGCAACTGCCGGGAATGTCAATAAAGTACTTTGGATACTTTTGAGTTTTTAGATCATTACCTGCTAATCGGATAAGCTCTGGCGTCAACTCCTCTTCAACCGTGCCCAAGATGATCCTCAAGCCTAAAGAACAGAGTGTTTTAAGATATGAAAAATTATATGAAATGTTTTGACTTTATTCTAGATAAGGGAATAATCATATTTGAAGCTGGCCGAAAGCTACAATAAGAAGATTTATAAAAAAATGATATAATTTATAAGTCCCCATTGATTGATTAGCTATATTTCAAATCAACCATAACTTGTAAGTGCAGTTAAGATATTTCTTTATTTACTTCAACGTCTAAAGAGAATGCGACATTTGGTTATTACAAATGTATGTCGCCATTTCGTATAGCCTTCATTGGGTTAACTTTGTACCATAGGACCATCTTCATCACCAGAAGAAAGTGCTCTGGAAACTAAAATGTTGTGTACAGAGTGAAAAGTGCGTGGTATAACATTAGCTTATGTTATTGAACATCAATCGTCGCTTCTGAACACAATTTTGTCGGTTTTGATTTCCCAATGGTATGATGCCGCAAAGACATCCAAAACAAATGATATTTGCTATTTGCTATAGGCAAGTATAAATGACAAACGTAAGATATGCAGCTGTATAATTTACAGTTTAATGATCTAGACAGCCTAATAATCTGAAACATACGAACTCTGCTCTTAGGAGATCAAGCAATATCTCCTAGATACTGTTTTGACAGTAGACATTGAACATTTCCCTGCTACAGTGAAGTTCATGGAATCACAATTGGAAATGCTATCAAAATACTATGATGTCATATTCACGACGACATCAGAACGCTATGACATCACTGTACTGTGAGTCTAACGGTAGTGTAGAGCTCAGAAATGGTATCAGAAGACTCTCAAAATTTGAAACAATACCTCCCGAGACCAAAGCACCCCTATAGGCTACTGGTGCCACATCGCATTCTTCCATCATCGTTTTCTTTGATTCCTCGTTATCTGCAACAGGATGTTTCTTTGATGCACTGAAAAGAACATAGTGGGTTGATGAGATGCATGTGGAGTTGCTCCTCAATGCACCGAAAATAACATGACGGGTTGGTTAAATACATGTGACGTTGCTTCTCAATGCACTTAAAATAACATGGCGGGTTTGGTTAGACACATGTGACCTTGCTTCTCAATACACTGAAAATAACATGGCGGGTTGGTTAGATACATGTGAAGTTGCTTCTTAATGCAACGAAAATAACATTTATTTATATATATAACACCTCCTAGGCCTCCACTAAGATACCAGCACATCCTGGAAATAACTGTCTGCCAAGAGTAATGATTTGAGAGGTATCACTCACATTTTTGTAGAGCACAAGATACCAGGTATTCAGAGAAATAGTACGACCTGACTTGGCTTGGCCATACATGTTCTGAGTTATAAAAATTAAACTCAGATTCCGATGATGACAACCTTGGGTAAATTCCATTTCTTTGGAAGCATTCACTTGATGCATCAGATCATCCAATATAATCAGTCCATGTTGTCCATCAGAAGTAAAGTCTTAAATGTCTGCTTCTGAGGGTAATCCTTGTTGGAACACAATGTTAGGTATAGTTCGTTCCATCTCATCAAATAGTTTCTGATATATAACATAACAGTACATAATCCTTTTGGGTGGATCCTTGACATACATTCCATGTATATTTTGCAACAGTCTATACACCCATTTGAGACTTGCCAGCTCCGGTAGGCCCTGATAAACCAATACTAGAACAGGGTTCAAATGGTGTCAAAGACTGAGTCTCCCACCATGGTTTTGATGGATCAGTCACAGCTCCAGGACTCCCAAGTAATGGCTGACTGAGGCATAGTTTGTTGGACAGTGTCGTAACGGATTGTAGGTTAGTTTTTAGCTACAGCAAGTTTTAGAGGGTGTTATATTTAAAAATTAGAAAAAAGGTACTTTGTCGCTGATAGAAAATTCTGACTTTGATATTTGAAATAATGTTAAATGGCTTTCCTACTAGATAGTCAGTGGGCCGAAACTTGTACAACACCCATAAATGCAGGTTTGCTGCAACTTTGTTGGTGAATAAAAGAACTTCATATTAAAATATTCGACAATGTACCTTAAACATAAAGCAAAAATGTTCTACTAAAAATCAAGGTACACTAATGCACAAGCTGGCTCCAAAGATGGGCTATATTGTAAACGGAAATATCCAAAGGAGGGAGGTAACTCTTGTATGGGTGAAACTCATTTTTGAGAAATGTTGCCTAAATATCTTTAATAGAGGGCCTCTCATGGTTTTTTAACATTACCATGGGTTGAATATTTGTTTTTTTGTTGTCAATAATCCAATGGATAGATAATAATTGACCAGAACTGGAAATGTTAAAGAGCAAATCACTTTATATCTTATCAATCTTTATTTTTATACTTCTATTAACTCAATATTCCTTCTATACAATTCAAAAAATTTCAATTTACTCAAACCATGTATTTCTAGTGTATAGCCTTTTCATGCTCACATTGACCTTTGATTGAATCCCGGTTTCTACTCTGAGATCGTTTCTCACAATTCTAGTTTATTTGTAAATTGCACATACACTCTTGAATTATAAATCTTTAATTATGAACTCATTGCCCATTTGACATTATAATAACTAACAATAATCATGTGTATTAGATACTCTATTTGAGAAAATGTGAGGTATTCATTGTTGGAATGAACTGTTAAATGATTGTTTTGATAATTGATACACTCTGTTTAAAATATAGAGCCATTGGCTCTAAAGCTCATCAGGGAGTGTATTATTCATTATTATAGCATGTATATGTGAAACATTAAGCCATTGTCCATCTGGTTTTTGTGTTTCATACAACAAATATAAATACTACATATAATCACCATTGGTCACATTATGTCTACACAATCTTTCAGCATGTCAGACCCTTGTGTTCTTCTGCCTGACCCGACTTGGGGATATTATGAGGTCAGTGAAGTACAGAGAACACTAACCTGAGTTAATGCATTTAAAATAAAAATAGTTTTATTTCTTTTTTCACAGGCTTTAACACATAAGTTAACACATTGAATTGCTGAAAAGCTTATTTCCAGATCAATACACTAACATTAAAATTTTTACAAGCTTGGGGGTATTATGGTTCAGCCTGAGAAGTTGATAATGTGAAAAATTTCAAGTCACCTTACAACCACCAGACATGAGTCATGCCATAATTTATCAGACCTCATCAGCTGAAAAGATTATTAATTATTTCATGAAATATTGTTTTTAGATTAAATCCCTGTGTATTTTGATATTGGGTCCAAATTGAGGTAAATCTGTGTTCTCATATGTATATTGGAGCGGTTGAGTTATTTTTAATGCCGCTTGGGCAATAGTTCAGCCATTAAATATTTGAATTTAGATGTATACTAACAAGTTAATTTTCAATTAAAACAGTGTTGTGATGCTGTGGAAAAGAAGTATAAATTCATTGAATCAAGTACTTATGTCATGTCACTTGTATAGTATTTTACTTTATTTGGGGTTATTTCTAAAAAGAATGTTTCGATTTTGTTTTATTTCACTTTAAGTGGGATCAGAATTATAAACTAGTGTCCAAAAGAAACGATACCAACTTTTTTTCCAATTTTTTTTTTAAGTGAAATTGTTAGTATGAAAACATGCCAATTCGTATTGCACATCATAGTCCATAAAAAATACCGGGAACACTTGATCACTACAGGAAAAAAACGTAATTGACGTGAAAGTGACATTTCCCGCTCTAGCATGTTCTTCACGTGCATGAAAACTGTATAAAACGATTGATCAGACACGTTGATATCACAGCAACAAAAAACCCCACAAGATATGCCACGTCTGACAGCCATCCAGAGAGAGAGCCGTTGGAATGGTTCAACAAGGAGCGTCACATGTCGACGTCGCCAGAAGTTTGGGCTGCACAGGATCACTATCACCAGGTTGATGCAGCGGTTACGTCTGACAAGTCATACGTCAGACAGGCCCAGGAGTGGAAGACCACGTGTAACTACGCCCCGTGAGGATCGTTACATCCGGGTATTACACCTGAGGAAACGCACCGTAACAGCGACATCCACGGCGGTGACAGCACTGGGACACAGGATCAGTCGACAGACAATCTACAGGAGACTACGGCAGTATGGTAACCGGCCACGTCATCCCTACCGCGGACCGCACCTGACGCCTCGACACCGGCACGACAGACTTATATATGGGCCAGGGGAGTTCTACGTTGGCAACGGCGAGAGTGGGCACGTGTTATGTTCTCTGATGAGAGCAGATTCCTCATTTTCCGAAAGGATGGACGGCAGCTTGTATACCGAAGAGTTGGTGAACGTTTGGAGGTCTGGCCATTTGGAGGTGGAGGGTTAATGGTTTGGGGTGGCATATGTGGTGACGTCACAACGAGGCTTGTCGTAATTCGTGGAAACCTGAATGCACAGCGTTATCGTGATGACATCTTACGGCCTGTTGTGGTGCCCTTTCTTCAACAACAGCCTCGTTGAATCATTTTCCAACATGACAATGCAAAGCCACACACAGCAAGATTGACACAGAACTTCCTTGCCAAAGCCAACGTTGTGTTGTGAAAGGATTTCTCAAAAGAATAACACTAATCCTAAACTTCTTTGTTTCGTTTTTCTTTTCTGTCGTTGCAAACAGGTGGTATCGTTTCTTTTGGACACTAGTTTATTTATCCAAAACTGTTCTTGTGCTGATGTTAACTGATAACATTTCAAGTTATCAATGACTATTAACATCATTGACATCAAAACATATCTTATTTTTTGAAGTGGCAAGTATCTACACTCAATGCATCAGTCACACACTTTTAAGAATAATTTGGAGATTATTTAAGTTCAAACTCTTTTTATTTAGTCATTACAATTGAAATATAATAGAGCCAGTCCTCATGACAAATTTGACTGAAGTAGTCATTTCAAGTTTTTGGGGATATTGAATAATAATATTGGTAATCTTTTCCATGTAACAAAGTTAATTGTAGATTTGCTTCAATTTGTATCAGGCAATGAAATTTTTTGATTTAGACAGACCTGAAAACAAGAATATACCACATAAGATCCTTTGCGTTTATGTTCTTCACAAGTTTACTATTACATTTTGAATGACTTAAGTATATGGCATATGCCCTTAATTATGACCATGAATAAATATTTTGCAGTAGTCAAAAAACAGTAAAAGTTATTGGGTCTCACTCTCAAAGCTCTGCCTTTCTAAAGCATTCAATATTTATGTACATTTTTGTCACATTATATTAAAGGAAATTACACCAAAACTTTTCAGGAATGCATTTAACAAAATCTTTGATTGAAGAAATATTTTGTCAAATGTCATATGTTTTGTTAAAAATGGCTTAAAACAATGAAACATTTTTTTAGAAAGACTCATTTTTATAACATTGATCTTTAATTGATATCTTTCCTTAATCCTTTAAATGACTTTGATACTAAATGTTAGTGGTCCTACATCATATATACAGTCATATTGTTTTCTCAGTGAATTATTGTCTAGTGCCGCTTGGCAGACATATTGCAGTGCCGGGCAAAACGGGTGACCTATTTTCTGATTGGCTGTATTACAAGTGTATCTATGGTAACATGTAAACAAAACTTTGAGAGTAGAAAATTTAACATTTTAGGTTAGAATTATGATTTTTAAAAATATATTTTCTCTTTTTTCCTGGAGAATATTCTCCCTGCGGTTGTAAGATGAGCATTTCACTAAATCTATGTGCACCCTCAAAGCTGTCCTTTCGTCCTTGCTCTTTGTGTTATTCTTTGCGAAATATATAAAGTCATTAATCGTGAAGGATCAAACGCTCTACTTGGCGACAATCAAAACCTGTAAGACAAACTCTTATAACCTTATCACTGCCAATACATAGAGCCCGCTTTTGACAACGCAATTTTTTTGGGGCTTTTCAAGCATGCAATTCAGTAACTTTTGGCAACTCTCCCAATTTAAGACCTCCCGTCTCTGTGATAATAAGCACAAGTTTCAACGTGAATTGACGACACAAAGAGTAATACCAAAAACAGCATACGTCAATAGATTTATGAGATTGTAAAATGTATTCTGAAACGATCTTCAAACATGTTGAGAACATTCTTTTCATGAACAGTCTTGATATGATCAGAGCGTGACCAGAGTGACCGCGGTCGACTGTCTTATGCCACGACAGCTTATTCGTTGGTCTATGTTGACGGAGGTTTTTCTTTCAAAATGCATTTACGACGGCAAGGGGATTATTGTAATATTTTATTTTCTATTTTCGAACACATTTAAAAAATGTTTTTTACAAACTCAACAGTTAACTATCAGTCAACGTTCACATAAATAGATTATGATAAGTTGTCCAGAATTGATAGAATATGCTTATATTACACTCAGTTATCGCTGAAACACTTAGTAAGAAAATAATATTCCCTTAATTCGTTCTGGAATAATTTGAATGGTGGTATTATAGCTTGTTTTTGAATATGATAAATTTTATCAAGATTATGACGATATTCAAGGGATCGTTATTCTTATCCGGATATCCAATCAAAACATACTTTTTGTAATGTTTACTTGGGTAAGAGCGTTCTGGTGTAGCCATGACTCTAATTTTTGCCAGATTTTATTTACACTATTGCATGACCAAAATAAATGAAATGGTGTCTCAATATCCTCTGAACAGAAACTACAGATTGGACTGTCAATATAGCTTAACCAAGGTTTTTTATTGACAGAATTCAATTTAAGAACTTTAGTCAAATGTAATGGCAATCTCAGTAATGTTTTAGTTGAACAACCTGGGATTGGACAGTCTTTCCTTATCCTACCCATGTTAACAGACAGATACTCAAATGGAAACACAGTTAGTCTATTTATAATATGGCTCCCTGATGGCTCCCAAATGGCTCCCTGATGGCTCCCAAATGACTCCCTAATGGCTCCAAAATGGCTTCCAAATGACTCCCTCATGGCTCCCTAAAGGATCCCTAATGGCTCCCAAATGGCTCCATAATGGCTTCCAAATGACTCCCTAATGGCTCCCTAATGGCTCCTTAACCATATGAAAAGGATCATGACTTTTAAACATTGCTCACTTTAAAAACCTAAAGGTAGAATGTCTAATTTTTTTGAATGACCCTTTTGGTATACACTATTCTATACTTTTTGGTTTCTGATCTGTTGAATATTTTGGCAGAATACTTGTCTCTACAAATCTTAGATGGATTAACAATCTCTAATACATGGTCTGAATTGTCTTTTTTCGCTTGGATTTTGATTCTGTCAACTTACGTCTTTGTTTTGACTTTTTTGTTAGAGTTTTGGTCTTATCATCCAAAAGTTTGCCAGATTTTTTGCGGTAGGCATAATTGGGTCCCCCTGAACAAAAGATCTGAATAGGGTCCCCTTCCATGCAGTTCATCAGTTAAATAATCAAGATAGCCACCCAAAGGAGGATTAACATCACCAAATCGAGTAACAAAGATGACAGAATCTGTATCATAATACAAGACACGTGTTATGGCCAAAATACACCCTTTTTATTATTTTCATTAAAATAGGTAATTTAGTTTAAGAATCATTTTTCATTTTTATTTTATTTCTTAAAATCCTATTTCATTTCCTTTTGGCTTTTTTATGGTTTCAAGATTCTTTATATAAGGGAGATAACTGCTTTCAGACTTGTTTTGTCAAGTAGCATGCTTTAGGCATGCAGCTACTGTAAACAGAAGCCATGAGGGCTTTATCAAAGGGTCTAAAATAATGGTGAGTTAAGCTTTTTTAGGGTTTCTAAGACAATTTCATTTGTAATTTTCATATTTTAAAATGATATATTTATGAATTAGGTCTAAATTGGTAGGATATTTGCAGTAAGAGTTCTAACATAATTTCAGTTGCTTTACATGTGCTTTTCATGTGACTTTGGTTAACCCTTTACCTGCCAAGCTAATTTAAGTTTTAATTCAAGTCTTCTAAGTTTAGTATTTCATTGAAGTGTTTTGATATTTGTATATGTGTATTTTGCTAGACTTAGGTATCTTTTGTTTGCTAATTTTGATAACTTTGTTTAGAAATATTGACTGAATATTTGCATAAGGCACTTAACTTACACAAGGTTTGTTAATGTTTCAGTCAATCTGTAATCCTTACTAAGAAGATATAACATATGAATTAACACAAGAATAGAATAGGAAGATATAAGAAAGAAGAGGATATATTAGAATACAAGAATAGAATAGGAAGATATAATAATACAAGAATAAAAAAGAAGAGGATATATTAGAATACAAGAATAGAATAGGAAGAATAGAATAGGAAGATATAATAATACAAGAATAAGAAAGAAGAGGATATATTAGAATACAAGAATAGAATAGGAAGAATAGAATAGGAAGATATAATAATACAAGAATAAGAAAGAAGAGAATACAAGAATAAGAAGAATGAATTGTTGACAATGTTCACCAGAATGTACGAACGGAAAGAAAATCAAAAATAAAAGAATTTGTTCAGCCAAGACATTGTTAATCTGTTGGAAGCCAAGTATAGCCCTCGCCTGTTACAGTGGTAGTTGGATAAGGAAGTTATAGCATTGACATTATTGACCAAAGATGGAAGAAAAGGAAACTAGACAAAGAAAACTTACAGAAAAGGGGCAAGAGTATACACTTGAAGTAAAGTCAAAGAATCTGATAAGTTTGTATAAACAGTTAACCAAGGAATATGAAAGAATTAGGACATGTATGTTGGAAGGTGAAGATTCAAAGGAAAAGATAGAAGATTGAAGGAAACAGCATTCAAGTTGGCTTTCATTGTATGACAGGTTTTTCATTGAGAGGGATGAATATTCTAAGTTGTTAGATGAACCAGCAAAATTGAAATTTCTAACTGAATGCCAATCTGAGAATGAGGTCTTGTTAAGTCTGAAAGATTCTGTTGATCGGTACTTTATTAAACATGGTCCAGTTCAAAGAAGTGTTTCAAATAAGAGTGTCGTTTCGTCTTTAAAAGGGTCAGTTCATTCAAAAGCCAGCGGTTCAATTGCTAACTCCGTAGCGTCTGCAAAGTTAGAAGTGAAACAAAGGGAAGCGGAATTAAAAGCTATGGCTACAGCTCTGAAAGAGAAACAGAAATTAGACATGGAAAAGATGATGATTAAGATGAAAGAGGAAGAACTTGATTTATAGACTCAGATAGAGATTTCTAAGGCTAAATCCCATGTCCTTGATAGCTTTGAAGTTACTTTTCCTGAAATGAAGAATAAAGTAAAGCAGGTGACAGCTGATAAATTGGAACAGAAGGAAATACATCGAGACATAGGTGGTGCTACTGGTTTGGAATCTTTTGTCAAACATTTAAGGAAACCTGTAGCTGATATTCATAAGTTCAGTGGAAATCCTCTTGATTATCCAAAGTTCATGAGACAGTTTAGGAATAAGGTAATTGCCAATTGTGAAGATGACGACGAGAAGATGAGTTACCTGGAGCAGTTTACTGTAGGTGAGGCTCATAGGGTGGTGACAGGGTTCAGCTATCTAAGTGCTAGGGTAGGTTATAGAGCAGCACTGGTTGAACTAGATGAAAGATATGGGAATGATGACGCCCTGGCTAGTGCGTTAGTGATGAAAGCTCTCAGTTGGCCAAGCATAAGACCAGATAACCCCAAGGCTTTAGATGAGTTTGGAATCTTCTTGTCAGAATGTGAGAATGCAGTCAAGACTATTCAATCTGCTCAAGTTCTTGAATATCCAGACAATCTTAGAAAACTTGTCATGAAGTTGCCAATTTATCATCATGAGAAATGGAGGAACATCATGCTACAGATTAAAGAAAATGGATATACAGTGCAGTTAAAAGACTTGGTTACCTTTGTTAAGCGCGAGGCAAGAAAGGCCACAGATCCGATGTATGGCAAAGAGGCACTTAGGGCTACAGATTCTCCAAGGTTCCAAGTTCAAAGTCGCATGTCCAAGCCTAAAGGGTCATACAGTACACAAACCATGGGAAACAATCAGACCAGTGACAGACCAGACCAGAGCATGAATTCTTCTCATCATAAGTTTGAGTACAAGGCGAAAAAACCTTGTCTTTTCTGTGGTAAGACTTCTCATCGACTTGATTTCTGTAATGAACTATCTGCAAGACCACCTAGTGAAAAGCTATCATTCATTAGATCGAAAGGATTATGCTTTAGATGTTTAGCACAAGGTCATATGAGCAAGGATTGCCAAATGCAAGTAAGATGTGACATATGTGACAGAAACCATCAAACCATTTTGCACATGAACCCTGACACATGCAGAAAGATGTTGAGTGCCTGTACAGAATTTGAAGAAATAGAGAGAGGCATAACGGAGGCCGGCGAGGGTGAGAGTACACTAGCAATCATTCCTGTTGTTGTTTCACTCAAAGACAGTGTGAAGACTTGTACCACATATGCTTTTCTTGACCCAGGAAGTACTATCTCATTTTGTTCAGATTCACTAGCTAAACTACTGGGCTGCAGTGGGAGAAGACAGAAGATCACCATTGATACCATGGGAACTACACACACATCAGAAGTGACAGCAATTAACAGAATTGAGATTCACAATTTAGACTGCAGCAGCACAGTATCACTTCCTACAGTCTATTCAAAGGAAAAGTTGCCGGTTATGAAGAGACACATACCAACAAATGACGACATTGCTTCCTGGCCTCATCTAGCAGATCTGCACCTGACAGAGATCAATTCTGATGTTGGACTGCTGATAGGATGTAATGTACCTGATGCATATTCTCCTTTTGAAACAAGAACAGGTCCAAGTGGGAGTCCCCACGCCACTCGGACAAGACTCGGCTGGACACTATGGAATGTTATGAGACCTGCAACAAAAGAGAAAATAAAACACCCAGTTATGAGGACAGAGATTTTGGTATGTCAAGAACTTGAAGAAACCAAGCAACTCGACAAATTGATGCTCCACTCCATGAACTTTGACTTTCCTGAGAAGGCCTTACATGACAAGAAGGAAATGTCACAGGAAGATAAAAGGTTTATTGAGAAGGTAACAGAATCGATTCTTTTACAAGACAAACACTACAGCATAAGCTTACCCTTCAGAAACTCGAACCCTCAAATGCCTGACAATCAAGGACAAGCCTTGAAGAGACTGCAAGGATTAAAGAAAAGATTTGAAGAATTTCATGGAAACTATCATATCAAAAGGATATGCAGAAGAAGTCCCAGGAATTGAAATTGAAGGCTCTCCAGGTAGAACCTGGTATATTCCACACCACGGTGTATACCACCCAAGAAAACCCGGAAAAATTAGAGTGGTATTTGACTGCACAGCAAGTAATCAAGGCGTGTCCCTTAACAGCTCGCTCTTACAAAGACCAGATCTCGCCACAAGTTTGATCGGCATACTGATGCGCTTCAGAGAGGAACCAATCGCAGTAATGGCCGACATCGAATCGATGTATTATCAAGTGAGAGTTCCAAAGAAAGACTGCGACTTCCTGAGGTTCTTGTGGTGGCCGAAGGGTAACTTTGAAGAGGAACCGAAAGTATTTAGAATGCTTGTACATATCTTTGGCGCCGTATCGTCTGCCAGCTGTGCATCCTTCGCTCTACAACAGACTGCAAGAGATAACAAGAACACTTATGAAAGTAAGATCACAGACATGATTACCTCTAACTTCTACGTTGATGACTGCTTGGCATCTGAAGATTCTGAAGAAGAGATGATCAAAGTCGTAGACGAAGTCACCAGACTTTGTAATGAAGGAGGATTCAGGTTGACAAAGTGGATTAGCAACAGCCATCAAGTCATGAAGTCAATCCCAGTTGAGGAAAGAGAAAAGTCAGTAAGAAACCTTGACCTAGAGTTTGACACTTTACCTTGTGAAAGAGCGCTTGGGATATTTTGGTCTGTTGAGGATGACTTCCTGAGCTTCAAGATCACTGAAAAATGGAAGCCAAGCACAAGAAGAGGAATCTTATCAGTCATAGGAATTGTCTACGACCCACTAGGTATGGTATCACCTTTCATCTTACTTGCTAAAATCCTGCTTCAGAAACTTTGTAAAAGTTATGAATGGGACCAAGAGATAGACAGATTTTCACAGAAGCAATGGAATGAATGGCAAGCAAGTCTTCCTAAACTTTCAAGCATACAGCTAAGCCGTTGCTACAAGCCCATTGAATTTGGACAAGTGAAAATCTACCAGCTTCATGTATTATGCGATGCAAGCGAAAATGGATATGGAGTGGTGATATACCTTCGTATGTCCAACGAGAAAGATGTTGTTCACTGTGCCTTTGTAATATCCAAGTCGAGAGTTGCTCCCCTTAAGAAAGTCACAATGCCCCGAATGGAGTTAACTGCCGCCACAGTTGCCGTCAAGCTTTGCCAAGTCACAGTAAGAGAACTAAGGTTGAAAATTGATAGTATCACCTACCGGACAGACAGCATGTCCGTCTTGCGATACATCCACAATGAAACCTCAAGGTTTCAGACATTTGTAGCCAACAGGATAACAGTGATAAGAGACGGGTCACAAGTACAACAATGGAGCTACGAGGGGAATGCGTCTTGACAAGCTAATAAGCTGCCCTAAGTGGTTTAGCGGTCCAGACTTTTTGAAACAAGAGGAGAAAGAATGGCCTTCGCAACCTATCAACCTCACTGTCATCTCAGAAAATGATCCGGAGGTCAAGAAAACCGTCGGCATGATGAAAACTGAAGATCAAGAGTTCCAAGATCCTATCGACAAGCTCATCCACCACTATTCTGACTGGAGAAGACTAAAAAGAGCAGTTGCATGGTTAGTAGTTTTCATCCAAATGCTGAAGAGACGCAGAGAATTGTCAAAGGAAATCAAAGAGGAACAAAGACAGACAAGAAGAAAAAAGCAAAATGAAAGACTGACAAAAAATGGAGACATAGCATCGAAGCTATCCTTAGAAGATCTAGAAAAATCAGAAAGAAATTTGATCACATACACACAGCATCAACACTTTGAGAAAGAAATAGCAGCTCTGAGGGCAAGTGATGAAAAGAACCAAGCAGTAAGAAGCGTCACAAAGTCCAGCCCCTTGTGTAAACTCAATCCTTTCCGGAAAGATCAAGTTCTTAGAGTAGGCGGGCGTCTGCAGGGAGCAGCGATAAGTTATGATGCTAAACATCCCATAATAGTGCCGAAGAACTCGCCTGTGTCCAACCTCATTCTGAGTCATACCCATAAACAAGTAGGTCATCTGGGGAGAAATGCTATGCTGTCCAGTCTGAGGCAGCATTACTGGATACTTGGAGCAGGTCCAGCCATCAAGAAGTTAGTCTCCAAGTGTGTGACATGCCGCAGACATCAAGCCAGACCTGCAGAACAGATGATGGCAAACCTGCCAACCGACAGAGTCGCACCTGATTTACCTCCCTTTACCAATGTAGGTATGGACTATTTTGGCCCGTTTCAGGTCAGGCGAGGGAGATCAAGTGTGAAGAGGTATGGAGTGCTATTTACATGCCTTAGTATCAGAGCTATTCATTTAGAGATGGCCCACAGCTTGGATACAGACTCTTGTATTAACGCTATCCGCCGATTCATTGCTAGACGCGGACCTCCAAGCATCATCAGATCTGACAATGGGACAAATCTAGTTTGGAGTCAAAGAGAACTAAAAGAAAAGTTGGAGAGATTAGACAAGAGGAAAATTCACAATGTAATGATTGACAAAGGCGTTGAGTGGACTTTCAACCCCCCTGCCGCGTCCCACCATGGAGGAGTGTGGGAACGCATGATCCGCTCTGTCCGAAAGGTCCTGTTTTCAATTATGAAGGAACAAGTTATAAGACTCGACGATGAAGGCCTTTCTACGTTATTCTGCGAAGTAGAAAGCATCCTGAATAACAGACCTATCACTGATGTCTCCATGAATGTAGATGACCTGACAGCGCTGACGCCAAACCATCTACTCTTCAGCCATGGAGAGAGACTGCCCCCTGGTGTTTTTGACATGAACGACATTTATTGTCGTCGACGATGGCGACAAGTGCAGTATCTCACTGACTTGTTCTGGAGACGGTGGGCAAAGGAATACCTTCCGTTGATGCAGCAGCGCCAGAAATGGCGTATCAGACGAAGAAACCTGGTTCCAGGAGATATAGTACTTATCATGGAGAATTCCCCTCGTAATGCTTGGTGCCTTGGCAGAGTAATCGAGGCAATCGCAGATAGACGAGGCTTTGTCAGAGTGGCAAAGATAAAGACAGCAACAACTGAACTTGTCCGTCCAGTTGACAAGTTATGCCTGCTGATGACATGTGATGAATGAACTGAAAATGTAGTGACACTACAAACATTACCAAGTGATGACAAGCGTCATTATATTGGACTCTAAAACATGTTGTATTATAATGATGCGCTGTACAGCAATGATTTCTTTTTCGTCGAAGATTTTGACCATTTGTTGAATAATTGTTCCATTGATATTTCACAATTAGGAGGCCGGGATGTTATGGCCAAAATACACCCTTTTTATTATTTTCATTAAAATAGGTAATTTAGTTTAAGAATCATTTTTCATTTTTATTTTATTTCTTAAAATCCTATTTCATTTCCTTTTGGCTTTTTTATGGTTTCAAGATTCTTTATATAAGGGAGATAACTGCTTTCAGACTTGTTTTGTCAAGTAGCATGCTTTAGGCATGCAGCTACTGTAAACAGAAGCCATGAGGGCTTTATCAAAGGGTCTAAAATAATGGTGAGTTAAGCTTTTTTAGGGTTTCTAAGACAATTTCATTTGTAATTTTCATATTTTAAAATGATATATTTATGAATTAGGTCTAAATTGGTAGGATATTTGCAGTAAGAGTTCTAACATAATTTCAGTTGCTTTACATGTGCTTTTCATGTGACTTTGGTTAACCCTTTACCTGCCAAGCTAATTTAAGTTTTAATTCAAGTCTTCTAAGTTTAGTATTTCATTGAAGTGTTTTGATATTTGTATATGTGTATTTTGCTAGACTTAGGTATCTTTTGTTTGCTAATTTTGATAACTTTGTTTAGAAATATTGACTGAATATTTGCATAAGGCACTTAACTTACACAAGGTTTGTTAATGTTTCAGTCAATCTGTAATCCTTACTAAGAAGATATAACATATGAATTAACACAATAATAGAATAGGAAGATATAAGAAAGAAGAGGATATATTAGAATACAAGAATAGAATAGGAAGATATAATAATACAAGAATAAGAAAGAAGAGGATATATTAGAATACAAGAATAGAATAGGAAGAATAGAATAGGAAGATATAATAATACAAGAATAAGAAAGAAGAGGATATATTAGAATACAAGTATAGAATAGGAAGAATAGAATAGGAAGATATAATAATACAAGAATAAGAAAGAAGAGAATACAAGAATAAGAAGAATGAATTGTTGACAATGTTCACCAGAATGTACGAACGGAAAGAAAATCAAAAATAAAAGAATTTGTTCAGCCATGACATTGTTAATCTGTTGGAAGCCAAGTATAGCCCTCGCCTGTTACAGTGGTAGTTGGATAAGGAAGTTATAACACGGTTTTTCAACATGTCCAGTAAGGAATACACTTTCAGTCGAGCATAACAGCCTCACTTTCTGGATATTTTTCGCTTTTTGCTATACCGAAACGTCGCTATCAGTAAAATATAGAAGTTTAAAATCCATAAAATTCCTTGCCTTCCCGCAAACTGTTAATAACGTTTCATTTGATTCAAGTAATGAAACACAACCAAAACAACTCTTAACAGTATCACTCTAAACATTAAAGATTTCAGTCACTATTAAATGATAAAACTTCAAACTCACGACCGGTCTTCAAGTATTTCCTTTCAGTTTGTATCGGATAGTCCTGTCAAACAGGTATTGTTACAGATAATGTCGCTTCTAGATCACAACAGTTACTTTCCGAGTCAGGTAGGATTGATTGGGTTTCTATTGTGACGTCAGCAGTACATACATGTTCGAAAATCGAGGGTCGATATGTGTGGGTGTTGTAAGTTGTGCAATCGTCGAATGATTGAAAGGGGCCGATGAATATTTCATGAACCCGAATAAGTTTGAGGCGGTTGAACGTTTGGGTTATGAAAGATAATCATTCAGTGTTGATCAATATATTCAAATTATCAAATTGATTCTAAATGCCTACACGTTGATAAACTTTATGAATGTATAATTACTTCCGTGTACAATGGTCTTACAACCGATAGACATACATATATATATATACATTTGTAGGAGGCTCTGAAAAAATATTAAGAGTTTATGCGAAGATTCAATACATTGTTACAAAGAAGTAAATTTAATAACCAGTCAATGTAAAAAAAACTTTGCGATTGAGAACAATAGGCTAATACCGGATCTATCAAAACAAAATTCGAATGTAATATTTTGATTAAAAACATATCTGACATGGTCAATCTACACGCCCCACACCTGGGATATCTTTTTCTTTAAAAATTAATGATTTTGTAAGATTCATTTGACAAATTATGGAAATATTTTCAACTAAGTAAGACACGCCACAACATTACACTTTTAACATATGATATCTATGTTTTCGTTATCTTCTCATGTTATCTTCGTATTTCAACATGTTCAGTCTCAATTTTATCAGAAAGGTATTTTTAGTTACGAAACGTAATATGGAAAAATGGAAATTCAAAATTGAGACCATATCGAGAAAGATTAAAGGATACTTGGTTATTGATACACTAATTTATCAGCACTCTCAATTATAATTAGAAACAATTAAACCTTCCTTTTCGGAAATATTAGACAATTTGCGTTGTACCAGACGAAGAAGGTTCCGCTTAGAAACTGTAGAGCCTGTGGACATATGACTAGTTGACTTTTTCTTCATGGCTTCTAGTTTTGTGTCATTAATGAAAGCGGGGATCACCGTGTTCAGAGCTACCTTTGTGATTCTATCTCGGTAATAGGTTAACTGTCGTTGTCACCATTGAGCTATTCAGTGACTGCTCGCTTAATGTGTTTTCTTGTGTTGTTCAGCTATAACCAGTACATTGAAAATAAGCTACTAGTATTCAAAAGTTCTCCAACACGAACGTGAAGGTAGCATTACAATTGAACAGTTGTCACTAGATTTAATTTTGCGTTAAACATTTGCATGGCGTATAAACTGTATTATGTTCAATCAAAGAACACTGGTTTATCAATGCATTAACATAACTGGGTCTACAGCATTCAAATATGCTTTGTAGATTCAACACATTGAGCAGTGGGACTTACTGTGAGTTTCTGTCACGTTTATTTTGAAATGGTTTTGAAATTTCATTTGAAATAATGTGTGTTTTTATTTGTTTATCATTTCTGAATATCATTTCTTAAACGCATACAATAAACTAATTTGGTCTGACTGTTGATGACTGATGGGTAAATTGTATGAAAAGTACTTTTTATTTGCCATCAACAGAAATATTGTCCAATTTATACGGACTGCATGATACGTGGTCAGAGATTCATGCAAAATGATATCAAATTAGTTCAGAAAATTTAGTTTAATAGAAAATGTCAATGACTATTCTAAACAGACATACTTAAGCTACACATTTATTGAAATTAATTATAAATTAGATATTTGACACTTCTGTACTGTGTTCCTTTCTTCATACATTATTCTATATCCTAATTTTAGTCTATTTTCTTGCAGTTGATCACATATATCATAATAAACTCGTGTCTGAAAGGAACTATACACCAGACAATTAAGCATTCAACAAAAACCATAGAAATTTAAGATTAAGTACTTCTTACAAATCTTAAAACAATCAACGAATTAAACTTAAACATGAAACATCTTTTTCCGTCGTTATACATCTTAAAATGTGAAAATGTGAACATTATACTTTTATTATATTGTCTCGGGCGTCTGAATACTGTACAAGCAATAGGGCTGGATACCTCTCAAATCTGTAAAAATGACACATTAATGTTAGTCTTATGTGATGCAGAGCAAGGGTGCTTTGGAACATCGAATTAATTCAATTCAATTCAATGGTTTTATTGTTTCAAGGCCATATGACCCATAATACAATACATTAGATGTAACACATGACAATTTATACACATGCGCATTAAAGGATTTCTCCTCGTACACGAAACACGTTATATAAGAATTTTGCAATCAGGAAAATATGATCATTAGATTCCATTAAATACATAAGACTCTTAATATTTTTCTTGTGACAGAATAATACCGGTACATCCTCACGAAGAGTTTGATACATTGGACAATGATATATAATATGCATTTCATCTTCAGTTACATTACATAAAGAACATTTAGAATCAGAATTGTTATAGTCACAAACACCTTTTCTAATACATTGTATTCCAAGACGGTTGTAACAGCTTCTGAAAATTAACAATGCTTTCCTGTACTTCGTATTACTGATGTTATATATATACATTTCAGAAGTAAATGATGTTTTTATAGTGGAATAGAATTGCAATGAGACTTTATCTGTAAGTTCTGCATGCCAGTCTTGTTTTGCACAATCAATTAATCTTTCCTTGAATATCTTTAAAAATATAACTGTATCCCCTACTCCCTGTTGTACCCAGACATGTCCAAATCCATAAGTGAATAATAGCTGCTTAACCTTAGATGCCCAGTTAGTACGTTTTCTATAACAAGTTTGCTTTAACATAAGATATGATTGATGAGGGTATCTAGATGATGGCATGGTAATCAATCTGAACCAATATCTGATGCAGTTTAAACACGAATTGATATACAAGGGATATCTGCCACATTCTCCATATATAGCGACATTAGGGAAGTTTTTACTTACATTCAAAACAAATTTACAGAAAGATCGATGAACGATTTCAAGTTGATTCATTTCCTTATATCCCCATATTTCGCTACCATACATCAAGATTGGAACAATTTTCATATCAAATATCTTAAATGCATCACGAATACTTACATCATATTTACGAATAAGACTTTTTATGGGGAACAAAGCTTTGTTAGCTTGTTGTGCTAAAACATTACATGCTCTTGTCCACACAAGTTTTGGTGTCATCATTATACCGAGATATTTATATGCATTGACCACTTCGATTTCTATATCATCATAGGTCCATTTTTCAAATCTTGACAGTCGTCCTCCGTTTCGGAATACAATCACTTTAGTTTTGGCAGTATTAATCTCCATACCCCACTTTAAACAATAGCTCTGGAGAAAATCTAATTGCTTTTGTAGCTTGAGAGGTGTATCAGCAACTAGAACTAAATCATCCGCAAAGAGTAATGACAAAATGTTATACATATCCTCTGATATAAATATTCCATTATCAAAAACTTCACTCATAGACTCGGTCAGCTCCTTGATAAAAATGGAAAACAGCAGTGGACTAAGTGCACAACCCTGTCTTACTCCTGTAGAGCAGTTAAAATAATCAGATAGTTTCGTACCTTCTATAACGACTGCAGATTTCACCTTTTTATACAAATCTTTTAAAACTTCAAAGATGTTTCCATGTATCCCATTATTCAACAGAAGATAAAGAAGCTTTGTCCTATTAACCATGTCGAAAGCCTTTTTAAAATCAACAAATGCGCAATAAAATTTACCTTGTTTTCTTGTTGTGTGTTTTTGAATGATAGATTGCAGAGTGAATATATTATCTATCGTAGAATGGTTTTTCCTAAAACCACCTTGATATTCACCTATAAGTCCAACATTTTCAACATGATCATCCATTCTCTTATTAATAATTGTTGTAAAAAGTTTGCTCATGCTATTTAGTAATGAAATGCCCCTATAATTGCTAGGTTCATTTGCTGATCCTTTCTTATAAATTGGAATTATTAATGCAGAACTCCATGCTTCAGGAAATTTACCTTTAGAAAGTATATGGGAAAATAGTAGAGCAAGATATGGTGCAATGTAATCTTTTACAGACTTAAAAAATTCCGATGGTATCCCGTCATCACCAGGAGATTTATCAAGTTTCAGTTTATCTATAGCTGCCTTGACCTCATCTGTGGTCATGTCGTACGACAAATCATTGTCCATACAATCATTGCAATCGTGATCAGCAACGTATTTATCAACAAAATCATCGAACTCATTAAATTCACTAGCAGTATTAACTTTAGGGTTTAGTAAATCATTAAAGTAAGAATGCCATGTTTCAGCCGATATATCACATTTCTTATTTGATTTTCTTGAATATCTTTTTATCAGACTCCAGAATCCTGTTTGATCTTTTGATACGGATGCTTTAGTCAGTGACTTTGCAACGTTTTCTCTAAACACCCTTTGTTTGACTCTACACACATGTTTAAAGGTTTTCCTGCTCTGGTCAAATAAACTGTAGTTATTTTTAGTTGGATATTTCCTGAAATGGTTTAGAAGTCGGTACTTTTTCTTTTTTAATTGCTCACATTCCAAATCGAACCATTCTGGTTGTTTTCTTTTAAACTTTCTTTCTCCTGTAAGCATAGACCTTCCACTGTAATGCATTATATCTATCAGACAATCAACAGCTGCGTCAATATCGTTATTAGTGACATAATCCAAAAATGTACTTAAGCATCTAGTTACGTAATCTGACTTAAATTCATTAATAAAATTTCCCTCATTCTCTACTCTCCATTTATAGATTATTCTATCTGGATTCTGTGAGACAGGGGTACACTTATTTACATTTTGGTCACTAAAAAGCTGAAGAGATATAACTAGAGGGAGGTGATCAGACTCAGAGCGTGATATCACTTTGAAATTTGTTACGGTTGAGTATAAGCAAGATGAGACACATATATAGTCAGGGGTACTAAAACCATTGTGACCCATGTATGTGAAATCCCCAGATGGCTTTGACCATCGTCCATTTAAAATATGTATGTTGAATAGTTTACATAAGTCTAGAAATTGCTTCCCATAACTGTTAACAACAGTGTCCTTATTGAAACGAGGTGGAGGCGGTGACGTGGTGGCATCGTACATAAAATCTTCAAGGGGTAGGTAGTCTATACTGTCATCTTCAATATAGTCCAACTCACTACCAGTCCTTGAATTCATATCACCACTCAGTAAAATTGCACAGTCAGGATAGTCACTCTTCAGTTCCGAAAGCTTTGTCCCCAATGACTCTATTCCTTCGGCGTTAGAGGTGGTTTCTGGAGAGACATATACGAAGAGCAGTATGACTATAGTATCATTTACGTTTGGTATTTTACTAATAAGGCAGATTGAATCTTCCCAATGCATATAGGCTCTTGTAAATAGATCACATAATTTCTCTGAAACATAAACTGCTAAACCTCCGCTATATCTTCCAAAATGTTTTGCTTTAGGGCGTATAGACTGAAAACATTTATATGATGTAAAGAGGTTTACAAAATCATCAGTGTTCTTTGCCCATGTTTCTATCAAGCTTATTATTTCATAATTATTTAAAAATGAAAGGAAAGTAGGGTTACTTATCTTGTTATATAATCCATTGACATTCCAGGATATCATGGATATAGATGATGTATACGACTTGTTGTCATCATAATGTTCAGGTGGAGTATCCGTAATATCAGCTTGTGTTTGAAGGTCAAGGCCGTTATCCTATTTGTTGGTTTGAGAGTCTAGGGATATGGGTCTCGAGTTTCCTCTGCATCGAGTAATAGTCCGGTTAGCCGCGTCATACCTGTACCTGAGCTTATCGATGACAAGTTTGTCTTCAGACAAATAAGCAGTTTTTCCTTCGCCTCTTGCTTCAACCATAAATGGTATAAGGAGTTTTCTCACGGCTCGAACACGATAAGTGAAATCTTGAGACACCCTTTCAGTTTTTCTATCCTTAAGAAAAGTCCTAGCAGCAGCTAGAACTATTTCCCTGTCATCTCGACACATGAATTTGGCAATAATAGGTGGGGGTGAAGATTTTGATTTAAGTCTATGAACGGTGTCGAATGTTATTGCTGTTGTATCTTCGATCTTGAGGGTTTCAGAAATAAACTCCCTAACATGATCTTGAGATACAAGTGTGGATTCTGTAACGTCACCGGGAATACCAAAGAACAGAAGGTTGTTCCTTCGAGAATAAGCCTCAGCTCTATCCAGAGAATCTTCAAGCTCCTGTATCCGTATATTTTGATCTGCAATAACATTCCTAACGTCCATTCCATCCTTCTTAACATCATCTACAGCCTCTTCTAGTCTGCCGAGACGACTATCCACTTTCTTAGAAATATCAGTCATTTCCACCTGTAAGAGAGCAATGTTCTTACTTAGTTCTGAAATTTGTTTTGTAAGTTCAACCAAAGCGCCAGCAGTTGTAGAATTGCTTGATTCCTCATTCATGTTATCACTTGTAGTTGGGAGTGTTGTTTGACGTGTTTTACGCCCGTCAGTTGGCCCCGGGTTACTTTCGATGTCGCCGTCACTGAGGAGGTTGTTGGTAAACACGCTGTCACCTAGAAACTGGGTCAGTGGTACGACATCCGGACAAGTCGTGATCAGCGTGCAGTGTTTGAAGCACATGGTATCCACGTTGTTCAATTGTGCAAAAAGTTCAACTTGCATTGAATAACCTGATAAAAACTCACCAATGTATCGAGAATGGTTATTTCCAGCTACTCCAAGAGCAAGGATCGCCGTGAGCACAAGCGATACACAATACAGTCTATATGCAAAGTTCATACCGGGCGTCCATGTTGTGGACTCACAGTACGTCCCATCGATATGACTGATTTGCCTATGTCCAGATGGAGAGGAAAAACCTCGAATTCTTGATCTCCATAGCTCGTTTGTTATTCCCATGATTAGCACTCGTAGTTAGGTGGAGAAAAAAAGCGGAATATATATTCAGGGTCGAAAGTGATTTGGAAAGTCGGGAGAGCAAAAATCTCACGTCTTCAGCTTTTCACGCATGCGCATCACATCGAATTAGTTGGAGACAGTTTGCCCAATTGTTGAACTAGGATGAACGTTAGATATTAAATGAAATCGTGACTTATCTTTTATTGTTTAACATGCAAAAACACTGCACTTTTATGTGTGTGATCGTCTCATTAAAACGAAACTTAATGTTAGTGTCCATTGTTCGTGTAATAAATCAATTTGCAGGAAAAAATATCAAGAAGACATTTGCTATTGTTGGTATTTGTAATAAAGTATTTTTATAAATATGTTTGGATTACGTCAGCCATTTTCTTTAATGTTGGACACAGGAAATACCTTAATTGAAGAAGCGGTTTGGTCACCATATGAACTACAGTGTCACACTTTTATCTGATCACTCAAACCATTCGAGTATCATATTCAATGTTTCAAAATCATCACAATGTAAACGCAAACCATGATAATTGTAAACAATAATCGACAGATCACATTTGTCAATCAATACTCTGTGATTTGATCTGCGACAATTGCTCTATCAACAAATCTGCTCTCACATTTCCTATCTATTCAAACTAAGGCTTTGTTCATTTTGCTCTCGCTTGAACGGCAGGTGTGGTATTAAAATTTAAATTGGCTTAATCTGAATCATTTGAGGCATTTAATTGAAATGCAATACAATAGTAAATTTTGGTTGCATGCCAAGTTTTAGTACTTTAAATGCATTCAAATAATGTTTTTGTCCACATGCCTGAAAAAAGGTCCAAGGGAAGGAATAAACTTAACTTTCACCTTTAAATACTTGACTAAGAAAACATTTCTTTAGACAAATGCATGACGCAATAACCTTCGCTGATATTATTTGCAGTGCTTGTCTTCATTTTTTAAAATTATGTACAAAATAAGCGAACAGATAAACTACCCACAAGAAATCTTTTTACAAAGTGTTTCCTTTTTGACAAATTAAGATCCTTCGACAAGTCTGTTGTGATGAAAAAGGTCATAATCGATAAAGAAATAAGAAAACAGATTGAAGGGATAGGCTCAGGATGCCATAAAACGGACCACAAAGTCATAGGGGTCATCTACCTTTAATAAAAGAAAACAATGGGCACATAGATGTCAGACATCTTGTTATCATGTAAATGTCTTTCTTGATATTTATTATCTAGAGCCATCTCGAATGTATCTATTACTCGTTGGTAAAACTTCAAACTACTTAACCATATATAATGACATTGGATAATGAATCGTCAGTACCAACAGTTATAGATATACTAAATGCTTTCTATGTAAAAATTATTTTGTGTGGAATACATCGACAATTAAAAAAAGAAATATTCATAGAATCAGCAGAGAGAAAAAGGGTAGCGAAGGGGAAACAGGCATTTTAAATACAAAGAAAAAAATACGACCCGCCCAGTCCACAATAGTTAGTCATCAACAATAAGATATATAAATATTCAATCACATGCTATACATATTCATATTTTATAATTGAGTGTATAAAATACGAGTTTATAGTTACAATATTTTGTCCACAATGACTATATGATTTACATAAAGACATATACATTTCTGAACATTATAAATAAGGAATGAGGAATCGATATCAAATAAACAATTTATATCAATAATGAACCATGACAGTGAAATGCATACTTATCAGAACTGAATGTATAAAAATGATCGCTAAAACAAAATACATCTGATGTGCTTATGAAATATTGATATTTTGAATTTAATTTAGTGGTGCAAGAGTTGTTTCCCTTCATTTGAAATTGGTGTGGTGTCATGTATTGGATGAGACGTGATTGATTCATGTATTTCAGTTTTTAAAAAGTGACGTTGGATCATTTAAATTTAACTATAGAATTCATTGGTCTATAAATAGTCAAAAGAGAAATAAATTCTAAATTCAATGTTGTGTAATCTATGATTCTAACCCAAACAAATAAATGAATTACATCTTGATTTAATGTTTACTTGATGCAGCAATCAATCAAATAATTTACAGGTAAAATTGAACTATAAACATGTCCGTAACCATACAACTGTTTATCTGACAATTTAGTGCAGTGGTACTCGTACTCTGTATAGTTCTCATCAGTCATCCAATTAATCCGTAATTAGCAAGCATCAAGCGAAAAATGCTGGCAGCAATGCTTATAAACTCTTCAAAAAAAGAAACTTGACATTCATGCGAAATTGATTTTTTGGAAACGGGTAAATTTTGTTCATGATACATAATTGTAATTGAAAGAAAGGCTTGCTCAAAAGTGTAAATTTACCATGGGAACATGAAGGTTTACATGCAGAGACGTCTGCTTTAGGGGTATAAAAAGCCATATCAGCCGCTGTTCATTTAGACTACACAACATCGGTACAACGACCTGAAGAATGCCAGGACTGAACAGAGCGCAACGCAACAACGCTATTGGCAGTCTGCAAGCAGGAGCGACGCAGCGATATGTTGCAACACACTTTGGCGTGTCCAGACAGACCGTTTCTTCATCGTTTCAACACCCGAAACAGCGTTGATGATAGGCCAAGGTCAGGCAGACCAAGGGTGACTACTCGGGCCCAATATCGGTACATCCGACTGCTCCACTTTCGGGAACGCACCAGGACAGCAACGTCAACAACAACGCAGATACCAGGCCTGAGTCGAATTTCCGACCAAACGGTACGCAACAGGCTGAGAGAGGCTGGACTTTTTCCACGAAAACCAGTTCGACGTCCCGTTTTAACGCAACGTCATCTGGCGGAACATCTCCAGTGGTGTCATCAGAGTATGAGATGGGCACGTGCAAGGTGGAGAACCGTTCTCTTCACTGAAGAGTCCCGTTATCTGCCTCGACGAAGTGATGGACGAGCACGTGTATACTGACGTCGTGGATAACGTTATGCTGCGAACTGTGTTCAGGCGGTTGTCCCATTTGGAGGTGGGAGTGTCATGGTGTGGGCCGGGATTCGTCACGGTGTAAGGACACCCCTTGTGCATGTTGTGGGCAACCTCACAGGAATACGGTATAGGGACTTGATCCTACAGCCTTACGTTATTCCTCACGTCAACGTCAATGGTGGTCTCTTTCAGCAGGAGAATGCTCGACGACATGTTGCTCGTGTTTGTCAAGACTTTTTACAGCGTAACAATGTCCAGACATTGCCATGGCCACCAATTGAGCATCTCTGGGACGAACTGGATCGACGCGTGCGCAGTAGGAATCCACCACCCCAAACACTTCCAGGACTTCTTGCAGCACTTCAGCACGAATGGCAGAACATTCCACAGGCTGTGATTGACAACTTGATTGCATCCATGGGTCGTCGGTGCAAAGCAATAATCAACGCCAATGGTGGCCATACCCGATACTGACATTTGTGCACCCCTTTGATGTTGAAACACTTTTGCACCTGTGCATTTCAAGATCATGCTTATTCTGAAAAACATTTACTGAACAGAGATCTCCAAACAGCGTTTTAGTTTTCATTTCAATGTTTTTTTGAAGAGTTTATTTGAATGAGAAATGGGTGAAATTACAAATACAGCTTGATATGTTTTTTTATATTTACTTTTACTTAGTAAATTCTTCTATATCTCAGTATTAATGTATTCGAAGCTGGTAGCTTGTGTTAACACTTCAAATGGCCTCACAGATACTTTCAGATGAAACCAAGGTACCCGTCAAGGATGTATTTTAAGTCCCTAAATATTCACTTTCTTAATTAAGAAGGTTTTTACAGATTTATAAACTTTTTTAGGAAAGGGTGAAAATGTGGTTAACCTTCATGCCTTAATGTTTGCGGATGATGTGTCGGGGGTTGCTGATACAGCACTTCAGTTTCAGATTAAAGTTAAAGGTTAAATGCACTAGCTTTATTTTGTAGGCACACTGGCCTGAAGGTGGACTTAGATTGAGACGAAGAGTATGGTGTTTCGCAATTCAGGATACTTGATGCATTATTAAAAATGCTTCTTCGAAGGGAAACAGATAGAAGTTGCCCCATCATATACGTATCTTGTTAAAGTTTTCACTCCTAGACTTTCATGGACTAAGGCTAAACACTGTCTGACTTCCCAAGGTAATAAATCACTTATCTCGATATATTCTTTTCAACTTTTGGAATTTTGTTATTTTTTTAGAAGAATTTGGTCGGCTTCCATAACAGTTTAATCTAATGTCAAATATTGGTGCAGGTTAATTCAACTATATTCACAAAGAGTTCCATTTCAGGGTAATAATATGTCAAATCTCTTTATGATTCGGGTAGGTCCACTTGGGATACATACATATATATCATATCTCATGTCAGTATGGTTTTGGATTTGTATGGCTTTCACAAGATGTTTTTGGTAACAAGGTTTTTATGAAACAGTTTAAACTTAGACTTTCTGATATTCAGAAACAACCATGGTCTTCCAACATTCATAATCTTTCAGATTCATTAGCTTAAACGAATGGTAATGTGATAACATTTTTATGCAACGAGTTAATAGAATTTGGTATCAGACGAACGAACGTGAGTTAATGAACAAATGATAGAAGGGCCAATCTGTGTGGCGTGGAACGGCCGGTAGAGGGGGGACGTAACACAACTTGCGACGGCACAGAAGTTTGGCGAGTGATCAAAAGACTATGTGAATAGTGCTGTTTTTCAGAAGTATGAGAGTGATTATTTACACTTGAATATTTTATTTTTTTGGATATTCACGTCTCGCTGAGAATGCAAAATTTTAAAGTCGCCATTTTCTAACTTACAAGTCACGTGATATACATGTGTGTTACAAACTCATTGTTTTCTAATGAGTGATCTCACGGTTGAGTAATACATATTATATACATTATTATATGTAGAAAGCTATCTAACATTATCAATAACTCCTTATCTTCAATCTTTCATACACAATTTAGGTGTAGTAATTTTTGGCTAGGCATATGAACTTCAGACAATATACCACGAGGGAAAATCTCTCCACTGATGATGATCATGCTTGAGTAAGCTTCAGGCGGATTTGTGAGACAATAAACCAGAGGCAAATCAACTTCAGGCAGATGTGTGAGACAATAAACCAGAGGCAAATCAACTTCAGGCAGATGTGTGAGACAATAAACCAGAGGCAAATCAACTTCAGGCAGATGTGTGAGACAATAAACCAGAGGCAAATCAACTTCAGGCAGATGTGTGAGACAATAAACCACAGGCAAATCAACTTCAGGCAGATGTGTGAGACAATAAACCAGAGGCAAATCAACTTCAGGCAGATGTGTGAGACAATAAACCAGAGGCAAATCAACTTCAGGCAGATGTGTGAGACAATAAACCAGAGGCAAATCAACTTCAGGCAGATGTGTGAGACAATAAACCAGAGGCAAATCAACTTCAGGCAGATGTGTGAGACAATAAACCAGAGGCAAATCAACTTCAGGCAGATGTGTGAGACAATAAACTGTGCAAAGGACTGACCACTTGCTTGATTTTCACGGTCAACTGGGTTGCAATATTTTTAAGCCTGTCATATGAAAACATGTGTCATTCTTGTAAAGTAAGTGCAAAAGAAGCAACTCAAACAAAAACACTTTGAATGGATTGATAGAAAGAGATATCAACTATGTATGACTCGTGTAATGTCAACTGATTAAACAATGGCGAATAAACAACTTACTGTCCACTATTGAGAGTACCCAGTCTAGGAATAACCATGAAATGATGTGAATGGGGGGGTTTTATTGTATACATTCAGATGGGCCGTATGAGATGTTTAGTGATTATAAGCCAGTCTAGCCAACAACCGACACTGATAAAGAGATGAAGAAATAATAGGAATGAGGAAGGCTACAATTTGTTTATCTTATGTAAAACTTATCATTGACAAACTATAGCTTTAAGTCATGGTCTTATTTTTGCAAGGAAATTTATAATAAATGCCAGAGAAATAGTTCACCACTCACAGAAATCTTTCCCCTGACGTTTGCAACATCTTTCAGAACTCTGCAGGCATTCTAGCCCTCAATAATGAAGTTCAAACTACCCTACTCTACCCCAATATTATGTTCGCGAGCGATAGTCCTTACCACGTCATTTCGCTATGGTCGTGACGAAGAACGCATAAAATTTCCAGGCTGAATATCCAATGGGAAATAGCTAATAGCTTACGCTTTTCAAATAAGAAATAACAAAAAGGTGGTAAACTCAAAGAAGATTGCGTCTGTCATAAGTATCGGCGCTGTTTCGTACTCGCGATGTGATTGCACTTGATTCGGTACCTCATCGATCTGAAACGGTATACGCTAATAAGCTGTTTCATCCAAAACTGTAAAACGGGCATAATAATGAATATCTTTGCAAATATTTGTGTTAGTGATTAAATTTAAAAGAAAAAATGGGTCAACTGACCTAGAAAACTGTTAAAATGGGCGGGAAAAAACCCTAGGTAAGCATATATATATACTACTTTTGTGCACATTTCTTAATATAGCCATACTTCTAAATATCTAAATGCATATGCAGATACATAAATTCAAATGTTGAGATTTCAAAAATTGGGAACATATTCATATACTTCAGCTACCACAATGTGCCTTGCCTTGCTTGAATATGTAAAGAATGTGTATAACTATATTTCCAAAATTTCCAATTTTTTTGGTATTAATTGTTTAGAATCACTGTTTCAATATTGTACCTGTAAATTTGATGTGTATTGTTATCTGTCCATGTGAACGTCACTGTTTTATGAATTTTACACATGTTAGGGAGCGGCATTCAAATAAGCATAATTTGCTTGTTTGCCAATCCCATTTCATTTATGAAATAAAATATGTTTAAACCATATACTTCAGCTTCAATACTTTATGTTGTTTTTTTCCTCTCATGGGTCATACATTAATTGTTTAAATATCATGTAACATGTAACAAATGTAGCAAATGCAATTTCTATGATTCCTTGATGTGCCTTTATTATACTTATGTTATGTAACTTTTCTTGTGTTACAGACTTGATGAAGATGTTTAAATTTGTTTAAATAAAACTCAGACACTTATACAGCTGCATACCGAAAGTTTGTTCACTTACCATTGAATCGTAGTGCAAATATCATGTAATTTGGGTTTCGTTTCAACGTCAATAGAATAACTTCTGCAAAACTGACAATGGATTATCCACTGTCCATGTGTGAACTAGCCATTTTTAAACTCTTTTTGAGATCGTCTGGTCTCTCATGCAAAAATTCGAATTTTGGCACACTAATATAGACAGAGGGGATCACATTTTCGAAATTTTGATTTTGTGAAAAATGTCAAATATAATGTTCCATATCGACTCTCTTAAAACCAACATAATCCCATTGACTTCGTGCTAAGGAACAACAAACGTGACGTGTTTTTAAATGAGATGATAACTTTTAAAGGATTTTATGGAGAAAAATAAAAATTAGTGTTTTCGGAATTTTGACCCTCGCCACTTCAATGACCTGCCAAAACTGTTACGGGTATTTGTTGTGTACGATAAACATTTGCCATAAAGAAGAATGGACCTGCATATGTGTATTGACAATTCAATATTATACTTTTGTTTTTCGCAACGCTTCGATACCTGGAAGGCATCTCAAATTACATGATATTTGCACTAGTATATACAGGTATGTGAACAAACTTTTGGCATGCAGCTGTAGTTTATATGTTCTGAAATTTGATAATTTATTCCCTATGATGTAAAGATTTGCCTTTTAACATTGTTACTTTTAAAGTATTAGTAGATTTAAACCATTTTTTGTTCTTAGAAGAAAACATTTTATCCAGAGCTTATCTCTTAACCTAGAGATGCTAGCATCAAAATGAAATACGTGTCAACCATGGTCCTTCCAGTATTTTATCAATTCATTAATTCATTGTTTCAAGTTTTCAGTGGAATGGTGTGGGCAAGACATAAATGCATGTATTTTGATGAAAGTTTAAACTAATGCAATATTTTCAGCTCTTTTGATCACTGTTGAAAATAGGGATATATCAGTGAGCAGTGCTGATATATGTTGTTATTTATAGATAAAGAGACATTGTGATTTTGATTTTTAAAATGAATATAAAAGGAACGTTTAATTATTTGAAATTTAATATTCGACATTATTCGTCATACAAAGGTCTTTGAAAAAATGAAAACAATTTAAAATTTTAGTTTTGATTAGAAATGTGTAACACTGCAATAATCTTTTCTTAATGTATTATCGAAGGGTCTTCTGAACTTCAGCAAGAGGTACGGTATTTGAGATTAAAGTCCAGGTTCAGGTTCTTGTCCAACACATGCACACAACACAACTTCAATGAAAACACAAGGCAGGGCTCGGTTTGGAGACGTGATAGCAGCGACCCGGATTTATTGGTGTGCACCTCTTATATACCCTCATATGTTCGGGTCCTGTAAAAGGCCAGAACTCTTTGGATGTTTCTAAGAATTCGAAGCCGCCTACGTTATACTCTAGCCAACCATCGGTCAAGATAACCCTACCTAACCTTTTGTGGACACCTTGCTTGGGCCCGGGCAGTGCTGAGCTAGCTTTTCTACCTGTAGTCTCAGAACTGCGCACCTTGCACATTTTGGCAAGTCTCTAATTTCATTTACAGAACTTGTTCAACGTGCATCCCAATCTTTCCAATGCCTCCCAAAAAAACCCAAAAGTACGTGACAATCCATACGTTTCTTTGAGAATTATGTTTATTCGTAAACGTTCAAACGTTAAAGGTCGTATTTCTCATTCATAACAAACTTATATTCATTAACCAATTTTAACATGGATGCATAGTCTTTGATTCAAGGCAATCATTTCAATAGTTGAACTTGTGTCACCCATAGGGCCCATCCCTCTCAGTTCCTGCATTTGGTTTTGGGCTTTAACTTTGTTCTATTGTGGTCGTTTATGAGTTTACTTTTTTTCATTCAATTGTTGTTTAGTTTCGAAATTTAGTTTTACAGAGATTGCTTTCATCATGCTACCCCCAACTGCAAGAATGATGACATTTCATGCTTTAACGCAATTTGTTTGTTGAAACTACATTGCATGTTGTTTTTCAAATGAATTAACAATTTTCTTATTGATCTTTTTTGTCTAAAAAGTCAATTGAGAACAATATGAATTGACCTGTAAGTAATCTTTAAGCTCATGTTACTTAGTTTAATTTGCTCAAAATCAAGATGTTTGTCAAAGTGAGTCGTGACTAGAGGTGTGACAATATATACATTTTAGGATACCGCAGTATACGGTATATTCGTATAGCATGACATGTATCGTATCGAACAGATTGTTATCTCATCAGGCTTGAAAGGTCAGATGGGTTTATGGCATGGCCCGACGTCCGGCATTCTTACTTTTGACATTTTCAAACAGAAACGATGCATTCCCAAAGCTGAAATTTTGTGATGATTTCCCTTGCACTTAAGTGATCCAAATTTGTACATTTGGAACTAACCCCGCTCCCCTTCAGATAAGGGTGTGGCAAGCATGTCCCCTAAAACATCTACAGAACCCATTGGCATAGGAGGCTATAACGCCAGGAGTTTTATTGATTTTAATTCGGAAGGTTGGACAACAATGGGAGGAGTCAGAAGATTGAGGTAGGATGTCAGTGAGAAATGATATTTTGCAGATTAAGGAGATTAAGATTTAAGGAGATTTGAAAGGGATATCTGTCACATAGTATATGTTATTTCCTCTCGCCATGTCTCATTTACTGGCTTATGAGCCTGCGAGAGGTACACTTCTAAAGAAATATAAAGGAAGGTTTTTCATCATATTATAAAAACAATTAAAGCATTTTACATGAATAGACAATTTCTAATCTTACCTACTCTAATTACCCTATGTACCCCCATACTTACTCTACTCCCATAATACTTTTCCCATCCTAGTCTCTGTTGGCGCAACCGAAACCACGCCTGCCCAACCTCCCACTCTTTCTGGCCCAGCTCTGCTCTTCCGAAACGTCTTCTACTTCATTGCTTACCTCACTAACTGAATTTACCAACCTACATACTGCTCGTGCATCCCCTTTTTAACTCTTGGCCACATTAATCATCTCATGGTTGTGTTTTTCTCTTAACGAATCATTTCTTTACTTCACCCTATGACATATTCAGTCAGAAGTGTACTTTGACCCTCGACCTCGATAACCTCGAACGTTACCCTTTTGTGACGTCACTACCTACTCTCTCTAATTGGTTAGTACACTTTAGCAAATGCTCAGTAATTCATAACGTCACGATATTGCATTTTATCTCTCATTTATTCTTCTTACCAAGCTGTATTTGACATAAGAAATGATTACATGTTAGGCTTGGTCGTAAATTCCACTTGACCAAATGTCACATTTGTCAGAATACGTGGCCTAAACTCATTTCTCATCTGTGTTTCTCATAATTGATAACTAAAGAACACGCACCATTTGATCACCTGCTCTATTAAGTATTTTGTCTACACATTTGCTACTTTCAAATTATATCTCACTATTCTTACTTATTTTAAACACACTGAATATTTCCTAAAAACCCATTTTCTAACTTACTTTTAATCTCACTACATAACGCCTCCCCTCACAAATATAAATCGGCCTCGACTCAACGAAGAACTAGACATGTAAAAGAACCAAGTCAATACTGGGTACACTACGGTAGAGCAATATTCTACCTTAAGACATTATTGAAATAGCCTAACAAAGTAAGGCATGAAGTATGAATTTGGAATAGGAATACAGCAACCCAATACTGATTGGCAATGCAAACACAGCAGTACCCTCATGCCTGTAAAGAAAACATGTAAGCACATATAATACGAAGTCCATCTATAATCACAGCATTTCAGAGTTCATCACATAGCTGTTAGTCAACTGCACTGAATATACGTAACGTTAAAGTTCATATTGCATGTTTGGCTGCTGCCCTCCTCAGAATATTAGTGCGTAATCTTAGGTATTGTCCACCAACACCCTCTAGTCACATTCCATGACTTAAAGTTTACAAAGTTCTACACATCTGGCGATATACATAAATGTTATCTCAGTCTCCGTAGATGTCTATTGTAGATCATAGACAATATTATATATACATAAGTGTTCACTGTCTGTAAAATTCACCACGGTAGTCACAATTCACTCATCACGTATTATGACACCACACTCTGACATCGAAGTCAATATACTGATAACTTTATCTAAAGTCACAATTTGGTTTCGTCATCGTGTGTCCTCTGGCGGTCCTCCGTATGGGTAACAGTAGTATGACACTCTTTGTCACGGTCAGCTTCTTCGAGACGCCTCCGCAATAGGCACGCCATGCCACAAGTAGTCTGGAGCAGATCCGTAGCTGATTAATTCGTAAGATTCATCTGCTGAGGCAAGCTGCCCTCGCGACCCGCCGACATCACGTGACCCATTTATCAAGAGTATGTGAAACAGACCGGGGTAGTACTGGGAAGTAGACATTTGTTATTACAGTAAAAATCCTTTGATGTCAGGGGGAGGAAGGCGTGTGTTGTTACAAGGGATTAACTCTCTGGGAAATACAAAATTCTGAACTCCACAACGAAACAGGAGCCAATTTAGTGAACGAAACAGAGAATACTAACATTGATTAAGTGAACACGATCAAATATTTGATCAAGTGAACACTACCTTACTCCTCATTCATAGGAGGTAAATGTTATTCTGAACATTCAACGAAGAAAGGTGTACTATGACAACAAGTAACATTACATTGCCTATAATATGTGTAATTTTCGTATATCCATATGCATGTAAACGTCTGCTTTTATTGGTTGTGCCAACGTCTGCTTTTATTGGTTGTGCCAACGTCTGCTTTTATTGGTTGTGCCAACGTCTGCTTTTATTGGTTGTGCCAACTGCTCGGCTTTGTGGACGATTTATAGTGTATTTCACCTGACAAGAAGAAAAATCCTGCACATCCAAGATACTACGATAATTCCCACACACCAGACAGAATCGTACTGTCACCAATATTAGAAAACCTAGACGGCTCAATAACCGATTTTCAAGTTACCTACAAGAATAAAACCCTATAAGATCTTTTGAACAAACTCTATCAAGCACAACACTCTAAGTCTCATAAAAGTACTATAGTTTGGTTACCATTCTTTCAATTAAAATGTCTTTTCTAAACACACGAATCCAATGAATATAAATTTTTAAAGTGAAAACAATAATATGTTACGAATGAAATTTGAAATAGGAAAATGTCCCCAGTCAAACCAGCAAAAGATAACAAGACAATTGTATATTAATTACAGTTTAATCAATCAAATAATAAACAAAGTGTTAAAGATTACAATATCAAGCTTATACGAACTATAATACAATATAAAATGAGTCACACTCATTAGCTAAAAAAATGTATTCACCAGTCCTTATGAATCACACAGTTGATGAATGTAGAAAACAGCCAGTGGGTCTTGATAGGAGATAGATGAAACCGGCTTGTAAGGGTATCCACAAACAGTGGCACGGCAGATGATTGCAAAGTTGATTGTAAGAAGCAAGATGAGTAAGAGTTCTAATGCCAGCCTACATATATATATATAGATTAAATATAACATACTTCACATAGCCGTTTGAAGAATCATTTTAATCCGATACTAGTATTTCGTCAATAGTATTGACTCATCAGGGATGAAACGATATGATCGTTAACATCGCATTACAAGCGTTTTTATAACAAAATATACGTACAATGTACAAGGATATATTGCTAATCAGGTGACATCATGGTTCTTCCTTGTTGGTCTTCTGATTGACACAATCACTCTCTTATGAGTTTACCCCTTGAGCAATATGTTAATGTGACATAATCCCTTTTGTTTTTAAATAGCTCAATTGTAGTTAGAGATATATGTCAGTAATTTAAGGGTAATCATCTCATTGTTTATTTAGTGAGGGTCTATAGGTGTCAATGAAGGACTCTTCAAGTCGTAAAAGTGCATTTGAGACACTGCCCATGTTAGATTTATGAAATAATTTATAGAAAGGAAATATTTTGAAATCACCATTTGCACAAGTAGAAAGATGTTTATTTACAAATAAACAGCGGTATCTGCTATCGTTATTGTGTTGTCTGTGTAAGGTTACCCTATTTCTTAGGCATTCAGTTTTACCAATATAGGATTTTTTACACTTAGGGCACATTATTGCATAAATGACATTTTTTGAATTGCAATCAAAGTTAGATTTTATTTCAAATGTTTTGCCATTGTCAAATGTGAAAGACGAGCCTTCTAATAAATGGGGACATGTGCCACATCTTTTATTTGAACATTTGGAAACTGAAGGTCTTTCTGTTGGGTTTTGAATACCATCATATTTAGCCCTTGTTAAGATGTGTTTAAGATTTTTGGGCTGTCTTTTGCTTTTAATGATTTTATTTCTTTTCAACATTTGGCCTAACCTCTTGTCTTGACTAAGCATAGGTAAGTTCCGATGTATAACAGGGAATAATTCCGCATTGTTTTTATTATGTGTTGTCACAAAAGCGATTGTGTTTTGGTCCTCATTTATTTTATCTTTTGGAGTACGTAACTCTTCAAGAGTGAGTGCCTGTGCTTTATTTATTCCATCTTTGATAAGAGGTTCTGGATAGCCTCGCTGCAATAGTGAAGATTTTAGTTCCTCTAATCTTAGAGACCTGAGGTTTTCATTGCTAATTATGGCAATGTGTTATATTTAATCTATATGTGACCTTGCGTTTGAACCAATTCAACTTTTCATATATATATATATATATATATATATATATATATATATATATATATATATATACATATATATAGGTAAGATACCTTCCAGAATGTTCTTTAAAGTTCCACGACAAACTCCAATCAGAAGTGTCCAAATCAAGCAATCACGAAATAGATAGAACATTCTAGAATAGATGATTCTAGACACTGCCAGCTAAGACTATCAAAACAAGTGTAAGTTTGACCCACTAAATAATACAACAATGTTATACAATGTTAAACTCATAAACAATCACATACTCATAACAAATAATACACTTAGTTCTGCCTTTGTAAAGAAACTGTCCTTGAACTTGATTAAGGTAGTCTTTATTTTCATCAAGTTTCAAATAGGGAACATTAACTTTTGAATAACCCTATTTCGGGCTGAATAAGGACATTTCACCTCATTGACTTGATCTTTACAAAGCAATGTATATGAGGAGTAGCAGGAAGATAAGGGAACTCTTTACAGACAAACATTCCTCATTTATCAGTATTCATCTCTGTCAGGTTTTCAAACGGCATACAGTTAATACTTTTTGACATATTTTAGAGATACAGCAGGTATTTTTAAAATTTGTGAAGGATCAAGCTAGACTGTGGAGGTCTGTCCCGTCTGTTACACAACATATACTTTTGAAAGCCGATGATGTTAGTCTTAGGACATGTTATCCTTCGTCACATATTCGGATCTTGCCTGTCCTTTTGTTGCATATTCAAGGAGAAGTTCAGCATATGTGTTTGCTTGTATATAACAACTGTGCAAATCGATAACTTATGGCTTGTGGGTGGTTCAACCAAAGTGACCGAAAATGATCTTTTTAACCCTACCCTTTTCTGTATTTGGCCGGACGGGGATAAAAACTTTTCCCTTTCTCCATTCTATCCCCTGAATGAACGTCACATGCTTTGATTATGTTTCCATTCTAGGACTGTTTTGATGAACAGTCTGTAGTTTTTGTATGCATGTATGCTCAGTCAGTATATCTTCACATGTTGTGAATCTATGGATGGCGTGAAGCACAGTGCGAACAAGCTTGCAGTGGTCTTCTGGACACACCGTCACCTTCTATACACACATCGATTCGATTTGAACACCGCTTTTTCATTTCAGCTTTACACTCAGATTTGAAGTTAAAATATAAAAAATGATGGTTTGGTAAGCCATTAGTGATATCTTATTGTCTGTGTTAACATCTTTGGCTCACCTGAAAAAATTCTGTCACATGATTCAAGCCTGAAATGAGGGAAATTTTCTTTCTTTTCCTTCCCTTTCTTTAATTCTTGAATAATGAAGAAGACATTCCAGGAAACCTTGATTTGTAAAAATTCGAAGACAGAATTGAACTAACAATTCGAAATCAGTATCTTGCTAAAGCCATTATTATTGCTAACAGATGTTATGTAGTTATATTAATAGACAAAACAGTTTTGGACGTTAATTTCGACGATACAATTAAATGTCAAACTACCATGATGATATTATATTTCATACGTATTACAATACATTGATTAATTGATACACAGATGGTAGAGAAAAGTGTTCTCAAAATGAAATTTAAGACTCATGTTTTCATTTACTTATCTTACGTCAGATTCCATGAATATTTCTGATACAACCTAACAATTACTATTTATTTTCTATGGTTTTTATAAGAAACAATCTCAATTTAATCGATCTACAAACGTATTACGTATTTTCCTGAGATAAATGGAAAACATTTATCTAGTATAAACATTATGAGGTAAATTTGATGACATTTAAAATGAATAATTTGATTTGAATTATGTTCTTCAAGCTGAAGTGCTTTCAATTCAACCTGCTAAGTTTTACAATGATCAAACCAAACCTTTGACTACAAAACCAATTCCAAATGCTTACTTTCAGTAGTGAAACAATTATTGTCAGTGCATGTATTAAGTAAAATTATATTCTCCAGATCTGTCACTTGGCATTTAATTTATATTATGTATACTATCAAATTACAATTAGCATGGAAAACTGTCATTGCTTATCGGAAATATTTGCGCTATTTTCTTTCGTGTCTACCTAAAGCGAACATACCGTTCAATCAATTCAACATCTTTTCCTTTGTGCCCTGCTCCACGCTTGGATAATTCTTCTTTAAATTTCTTCAAGGTCCAGTTGAAGTAATCCATGATTTAAAATGATTTCCAAAGCTAAACCACTCATCGAATATAAAACAATCACATTCGGTAAAGATGAAGCGATACAAAAGGTTGTGCAGTCCCTACTTCCGGGACCCGATCGTTCACAGTTCCTCCAGGTGTTATTAGGGAGAAAATGTAGCTTAAGTTTCCCATCGTCGCCCTTAAATCCACCTACCTACCCATTGGGATATAAGAAATAGAATATGCGTTCTTATAATGATACAGCTGTTATAATTTGCCTATTTTGTACACAAACATTCTGCGTTTTATGACGGGGTATACCATTTGATTTGATCTGAAGGTTTAGACTTCTTCAGTGCATCACATTAAACATTCAACACATATAGAGAGAAGATTGATAATATCGAAGAATAGTCACGATTTGATAAACTAATGATTATATCGATATACTTACATCTAGTACTTACACTCACAGATAGAAAATTTATTTAGAGTTCTGTTTTGTAGGCGTACTTTAAAACTAGGTTACCCCTTTGTACCTCAGATGAAATAGTTCATATTCAATGCACAGCAGATAGAAATAAGACTTCGCCATTTAAAAGAAAATAAAAACTGAGAAAGAACATGATCTTTCTTCTTGCATGAAAGCGACTTTCAATATACGTTTACACTGTATTAAGGTCGATATATACCGGAATATATTTATTTTTTGCATCGAAAGGTGCCATTCATGCAAGAACGATTCTTAACAAAATTAGCTTTGAACTTTTTCTCAAAGAGATATATCTTTATGCCAGTCAAGAAATAATAGAAACTTGAATAAAGAACACTCCGTTTTTTTGTAATATCAACGGTTAGGATGTGGTAGCGATTATTAAAACTTTACATGATTCAATTGATACTGTATCGCTATTTCGCTCGATCGTCTCAAAATGAGGTAGTTTATGATTATGCTCAAGATAATGCTAATTTGTTAGTTACCTTTCCTCTGAATAATCTTAAGTTGCAGTTCAGATTGACGATCTATCATATACTGAACCTCGTGAAATCGATGATGTTTTGCCAACGGTGACGATTAGCGTCGAGTCATTCAAATTATTCCATTGGAAATAAGGTTTTGAACCTAACCGCACTTTGTTTGACCCCATTGCTTGCACAGCTATTCAACATATTTCTTCCAAATATGAAGTTTAAAAGTAATTTCCATCCACAAGAAAGACGTATACACGATTGTTCTTACTATATAGACCTGTTGTGTTATCTAGCCGTCTCGGTTAAGTTTTTGAAAAGTGCGTGCTTAAATATGTTTTTAAAAATTATTCAGGGATAATAACCTTTTCTCAAATTTACAATCCGTATTCGTGCCTGGCGACTCCAACAAACCAACAAACGTATCTTTATGATAGTATTTCAAGTGCAGTAGACCAGAGAAAGGAAATAAGGACAGTATTTTGAGATATATGTAAATCTATCGATAAAGGTAAAGCTTTAAAAGTTTGGCACAAGGGCATCAGTTCTAAACTTCATTCCCATGACAAAAGGGGAGACCGTTTACAATGGTTTAGAAATTACTTGGACGGTAGAAAGCAGGAAGTATTGATAAATGGTTATAGCTAATATATTAGCTCTGAAGAAGCGTACCACAGGGCTCGGTACCAGGACCGCTTTTGTTCATTGACTACAAGTAACATTAGCCTCTCTGCTGTAACCATAAATATCGGTTCTGACATTGTTTAGACTGGGCCAGAAAATCTCAAGTTAGGTTCAATCCTAATAAGAGTATGACGTTCAGTCGGAAAACTAAAAATTAAGTTAATCCGAACTTATCAATGAACGGCGAACCTATTAAAGAAGTTGTAGACCATATGTCTAGTTTTAACATTTCAAAGCGATTATTCTATGGATGAAATGATAACTTAAATAAGCCCAAGAATCAATTGTACACTTTGTACAAATATTTCATCTTGCCACTTATTGATCACCGATGTCAGGTATGGGATAATTGTACGTTTGAACAGGCTAATGTACTTGTAAATCGGAATTTAGATGCATTAAGAACTATATGCTGTTCAGTTCGAGGCATACACCATACAATTCTACAGGGAAACTTATTGCAGTAAATAGGAATCGAAGATATCGCTTATAAGATGTACCATCGTATGGCTCCAGACTATCTAAACGAACTTCCCCAACAACATAATGACATATTCAATCGCCCTTGCAATTAATTACATGGATGGTTTATTTATTTATTTAGTTTTATTTTGTTTTTGTGTCCAGCTTTTTGTTGTAAGGGGTGGTATTCAAATAAGCCATAAGGCTTATTCACAAATCCTAATTTCATGTAATGAAATACAAATATGTTTAAACCATAGCATCAATGCTTGTAGCTCGATTTACCAGAATGCATAATTAAACATAGGACATCATCCTCTCAAAGTTTTTTTTCATTGTATTAATTACAAGGTTTATAATATAAAGCTATCTACCTTTTAGTAAAAGAACCCATTTATAATGCATATCCATCAAAGATTAATGCATTTGCAGTACAAGACGAAAGAACCACCCGTAACGATAGAATAAAATAAGACAAGATAAGTATTACGTACGTTGATAAAGGATCTTGTGCACGTCACCATATTCACCCAGTCAAAACCTCTTTTTGAATTTACATAACCACACTTAACAGATTATAACATACATATATTTGTTTCCTGTTTATCATCTTATTTTACGTTTGAGTAGATGAGCGGCATTACCATCTCACTGGTTTTCATTAGTCTAGACTTATCCTAATTAGCTTGATGCGATACGATACAAACCCGGAATCATTAGTGGAGTATCTGATCAGACAGGAGTGGACAGAGACACACGCAAGACTATAACGTCATAGAAGTGATGGTTTATTACATTATGACATCATGAGTATGAAGAAGAAGGTCAGCCGTGAAGTTGACGGCACATGGTGGCAAAGTGACAGCCCCCTAGTCCATACCTCACTTAGCAGCCGACCCTACACTCCTCTCTCATTCCCCACTGTCGTTCCTTTTGGAGAGGGTCCTATCTAAGGGGTTGACATAAATGAAATCTTTTAAGCCCTCAAGCATAACAATCTCACAATGTTCGTGATTGACATAATACTTACTTATAAAAAAATGTTATATTTCCATTGCCTAAAGTGATAGAAAATAAAGAGTTGCTAACTACTTAAAGTATTAAAAGACTATTTAATCTAAAATTGTGTGAAAATCTCTCAAAAACAGAATATTCGAAATACGTCGAAGAAACGTTCTGGATCCATTCTGGAAACTTTCTTGATCCATTCTATAAACGTTCTAGATCCATTCTAGAAACTTTCTAGATCCATTTTAGAAACATTCTATATAGATACGAGGGGAAGTAAATAAGTTCTTAAAAGTGAGTATTGATACACCCCTTATGACATCATCGTTGATGTCACTATTGAAATAGGCAATCTGACGACAGTTTACAGAATAAAAACAACACTTCCCTGTCATTAACTTGAAATTTAAAGCCTGTTGAACACAGATATCCCCCTGTTATCATGGCAAATTCTAAAAATAAGCATCGTGCGGTTTTGAATTTTCTCACGAAAGAAGGGGGTGATAACGACCGAAATACATAAACGTATGACCAGCCTGTTGAACACAGATATCCCCCTGTAATCATGGCAAATTCTAAAAATAAGCATCGTGCGGTTTTGAAGTTTCTCACGAAAGAAGGGGGTGATAACGACCGAAATACATAAACGTATGACCAATGTGTATAGGAAAGAAACCTTTCAATATGCTGAGTTTGAGCGGGGTCGCAGCTCCTTGTACGATGAACCACGTCCAGTGAGGTATGTTGAAGCCATTAAATATGATACGAGCTCGCGTCCAGGGCTAAATCATGTCGGATCGTAGAATAAAGGTGGACGAGATATCTTCAGATTGTGGCATTTCTTATGGACGTGTTTGCACCATAATTTATGAGCATTTTCACATGTCCAAGGTGTCTGCAAGATGGGTGCGATGGAACATAGATGCACAAGATCGACACCAGAAAATATGTCTTAAGCTCTTGGATGTCAACAGTGCTGATACCGAAAACTTTCATGTCCGTCGGGCTACAGGAGATGGAGCGTGGATTCATCAAGTGGATCCTGACACCAAGCAAGATCAATGCAATATAAGCATAAGCACTCTCCTGCACCCAAGACGTTCAGAGTTCAGCCTTCTGATGGCAAGATCATTTCCACTATCCTCTGGGATTCAAGAGGCGTGATACTTATAGACTAAAAACCACCTAAAACTACAATTACAGTAGCCTACAATGCTGACTTGTTGAAGCAATTGAGAGCGGTGATCAAGAAGAGAGGCGTGGCATGTTGACTGCTGGAGTTATGCTCAGTTCTTCATGACAACGCTCCAGTGTACAAGAACCGTATTGCACAGGCTGCACTTGAACAATGTGGCTTTTAACAACTTTACCATTCCCCTACAGTCCAGATCTGGCCCAAAGCAATCTGTTTCGCAATTTGAAATCAAACTTGCGTGGTACAAGATTTAGCGATGGTGATGAACTTGAGGCAGCTACTGATGCGTGACTGAAGGGCCAGTTAGAGGACTTCTACCGCAAAGGCATAGACAATCTCAAAGACAAATGGGCCTCGAGGTCGAGGGAGATTATATTGAAAAATAAAATCAATATCACAACCATTGGCGTCTGTTTTACATCCACGTCTATGAACTTATTGACTTCCCATCATCTGTTCTATAAACTTTCTAGATACATTCTAGAAACTTTCCAGAACCGAGCTACAGTTTACATGGTCTACAGAAGTATAACCGCTGTATTTTGGCGTTTACACAAAATGATGCCTTCTGAGTAGACGAAACAAGGTCATGTTCAGGAAAGGCAGGATTTCTTTATCAGTGAAAACACTATAAGATGCTGTTTTTCACAGTATTGTCAGTATATTTACATACACTGAATAGACCTGGTCCAGATATTTGTACTATGCGACACGGAGGCAGAGATCGAAGCCTTGAATCGTGTTACTTTTTCTCAATCTTCACACAATGTTTGCTGCTTCATTACAGTTCTTACACGTTTCATTTCGCCGTAAGCTCATTATGTGTAATTGGCTCTTTGTTGTACAACCTCAAAGTTAGAAGCAACATAGTTTCAAAGAGTCTGTGCACACCAATATGAACGTGACACGGGCTGTCGGGGGGCACCTCCTGCAGTCAGTAACTGGTAACAGAACCAAAATGAATTTGCACCGGTTAATTGTGTCATGCGTTCCTTAGCATGGTCTTTGCAGCATCTCTTCATTGCACAAAGGTCTAAATATTTTGGCCTGAAAGTCAGTTTGATGTCTGCATCTTTGCGAGAACGCCACACGTTATGATTGATTGGGATGCAGTTTGCTGGAACTATGTCTTCTCTGGAAGGAGGAAAGGGTATCACGTCGTCATCATTGTCCTGAAGGAGGGCGACATGACCCTCCTGGTTTGGGTGCGGACTCCATATGAACAGAGTGAGCGAACCTGCAAGCCGTAACACAATTAATGTTTAAAACAGACAATTTTAGGAAGTCATGGTCAATAATGCTTACAGGTTAAATGTAAACATGTTTTAATTGTTGATTTTTAGTTTGCATAAAAAAATGTCAAAGCTCTGCATGTAGCTAAATAGACAGTACTTTCAAGGGTTTTTATTTTATTTCTATATTAGTCATCAAAAAGTGCGTACAATTCCGCGTAGTAAGCATTTAGCTGAGTGTTGAAACGGACAATTTTCACTTTTTTCCCAATATATGAATTATGGTCGAAAATTAGGTGTCCTAAGTTCGTGACTCTCCTTTTACATGCGCCATTCCGCGCACTTTTAAAGACAGTGTCACATATGAATAAATATAACGTAAGTGATTGAGAGATCAAGCCGGTCATCGGACATGGTCACAAGCAAAAAGTAGGTTCCAACAGATGGAAAATAACAAGTAACCAGCGTCACTTCGAAACGATGCCGCTATCAAATCAAAGCAGCATACCATCAGCTGCATATCTAATGAAATACAGCTACTGACACGAGTATGTTGGCTCAAAGGACACATTTAGCGTCAGGCAACGGATATAACATGCCGAGTTTTCCCTAACGAACGAAGTGAACAATATTTTACACGACTCGAATCTAAATAATTTTATTATGTCCAAAATTCATTGTTCCAAAAATTCAAAACAAACATCAACTTCGTCGCAAAGTTAGGATCTCCTTATTCCATCCTCATATGTTTTAATTACTCACCTGCAAAAAAATTATTCATCATTTTAAGGGCTCAACACTGCCGAGGAAACAGTTTTAGGCTCCAAATAAATTGGATTTTTTTGGATTATGTGCAAACTAATGATTCGATTTGATCGAAAACTGGTTATGGTTTATAGGTCAAGTTATGTAAGGACAATAAACCAATAGAATTATGAAGTATTTGATTTGGGAGATTTGGAAAACTCATCAATCGAATGTATTGAACGTTGACATCTAAACATTGCCGACAGGAACAGCGCAAATGGATGGTCCAAGGAGGGTATTACAATACATGAGTCGACAAGAAGAATGCGAATAATTCGAAAAGTCCGTAAACAAGGCCAGGGCATGGATTCAAACACGCAAACGTTACGCTTGAAGAGAAAAATCGATGTTTTATCTAAACGATGATTATTAAACACATTGACAAATTCTCTTTCGAGTGTTTATTATCGCTCAAATAGGATAACGAACTACGGAAATCGAGGGTAAGTTTTGATACTAATAGGAAACGAAAGAAAGTATATTTATCCAGTCGTTTCACCACGGCTAAATTCTAGAGCCTAATGTCTCGTTGTCTATACTATTGTAATTGATATTTTACATAAGAATGTAATGACGTCTGATTGCACACGATTACGTTGAAAGCTGAAAGGGCTAGCCCTTAAAAATCGACAATAGAATTACGTCTAACTTTATATCTTTTTCAATTTATTTTACCCGTGGCATTGTACAATATGTTTTGTATTAACAAGCTAGACCGAGTGTAATACATCCTTTGGGATCACTTTCGAGTGTCATGATTCCTTTATTACCGTTTCCATTTCTTCTGACTTGCAGGAAAACATAACAGCCCGCTTCTTTAGCGACGGCCCGCTGAAGTGACATCACTAATAATTGTTTAATGACGTCACAAACGGAAATACGGTTACTCGAACTACAAGAATCGTTGGCAAAAATGGCAAAAGTGATATGTGCACATATACAAAAATTGAACATATTTCACTACATAACTTTTACCCAATGGGTAATAAAGAAATATAATCTTAAAAATAGGACTGATGATGAGACTCTGTATATCACTTTATTACCAACCGTTTTCACATAAATGTGAGTAGTGTATATTATAAATCTGCTATTTAAACTATTGTGTAAAGTTCAGATATTACAGGACTGAATTGATGAACACATTAAGAACCAAATTTATCGTTTCTTAACTTATTATATGATAAATTTCAACGGTCTAAATATGAAATTGCACCACTTCAGTAACACTGATACAATGTTTCAGGAAGATATCATGAACAGCTTTTGAGAACCGTAATGGAACCTCTGTGCAAAGTAAAAATCAAACTTGTTTCCCAAAATAAAGAAATAGTCTAATTATTATAAACAAGCTCTACGATTCTAACTTCATGTCATACATACATCGGATAACGCGTAGTCAGGCAATGTAGTGTACAATATGACGTCATTACATTATAACGTTATGATGATTTGAGAGTCGGATAGCTTGTACAGGTAAATTAAGTAAGAAATGGGTGAACTTATGGATAAAAATCACCTTTATACGGTTCATCACTTTTGGGCAAGTTCCAAACGAGCTCAGAATCTGATCCCCCTCCCAGGAAGATGAGTAAAATCAAAACGAAGCAATAAAATTACCTTTGTACTGATAATCGGTGGTGGGTAAATTCCAATACAGTTGACTCTCTGACCCCCCACCCAGGAAGATAACTAAGTATCTCCTGAGTGTTTCGGGCCTCCAGATGACGGTACGACTCAATGGTGCCCCGCCCTTCAAAAGGACGTTGTACACCAAAGAGCAGCAATTCATGAACAACAGGGAATAGTAACCTTCCTTCAGCCATGTCCGCCAATAAGTTGTCATTTCTTCTGAATCCGGGACTTTTACCGATGGAATTTTGAACACATACTCAGGTTCGATCTCTTTCTTATAAATATCATCACGAAGTGAAGTGCAACCATATCCTATATTTTTCAAAAACGAATACTTCTCCAAAAGACCTTTAGGCCACCAGCTGATGTAGACATTGTTGTTGAGCAAAAGAGATCCGTGGCCCACTTTCCAACCATTGGACATCCAAATATATACAACGTGGTTATTTGGTCCTAGAATAAAGAACATGAAAAAACATGGTAGTTGATTCTAAGTTTATTGGAATATAAGCATAAGTTTATGCTAAAGTGATGATCTTCAAGTTTCAAAGTATTTCAGATGTTGACTAAAAAATAAGAGAGTGTTCATTTTAAGTTAATATTTACGTTTCATAAAAAAACAGTGTGAGCTAAAACTAAAACGATATAAAGGGTATCCTTTTGGTTATTGATCAAAAGGCACTAGCGCACACCAATATATCGTAAAAGCAATGAGTGTACAGATAATGCATATCCCGCAACATTACAAAAAATCCGCACTCTGGTCATCTACCTTGTAAGTAATGTGGCAAAATGTACGTATTCAGGTTATAAAGTGGATTCTAAAAGACCGTTGCACTGAATCTTTATGAACTATAAAAAAACCCGCATTATTCAATGGTTTTTTTATAACATGAAAATCGGAATGAAAAACCGCTATGGTAAATCCAATAGCAATGCTAATTCTATTATTTTTAAATCTGTTAATTTAGAAGATCAATTTAGAGATCAATATTTTATCCTTTGTTTTAAGTTCAGAGTTTAGGTAAATTCAAAAGCTGCCCACATTACTAGTTCTGACGTTTTCAACTGTAACTATTTTTTTTCCTTTTTGTGCACATCTGACAAAATGTTTTCTTTATAGCTTTAAGCCCACTCCAAGCATCTTTACTTTTGCAGGTCAATTGTAAAATATAATAAGAACAATAGTGCATCGGTAGAAAGATAAAATGAGTGTCTTAATCCTCATATGCTTTAAAACAGCCAATTTGAATTGAGGGGAAGTGTGTTTGAGTTAAATGCCACTTTCAAGGGTATTTTTCACTTATATATCTGCTGCTTGTATTGTTGAACTATTGTGCATGCAAACCTGCGTTTTATATCGTAAATATCGATAACATGTTTCGATAAATTTAAATGATTTTATCATTACCTAAATATCGGGTAAGGGCCGGAGTCAACTCCTCTTCTTTTGTCCCCCATTCAGGCCACTGCTTGGTTTCGCCTACAATATCTTAGAATGTAAAAATACTGGAATGAAAATATCATTTTGAGCTCATTTCAGTTAGAATAATAATAGTATTTAAGTTGGCCAAAGTTGCCATCAGACCTACATCCCAGCCCAGATTAGATTTATATTTAGATGTATCTTTAACCCCCATTCATATTACGAGAAAACGTTCAGTTTTTAAATTGTTAGGAAAATTAATGAAAATATGTATATCTTAAATGTGTTTTGAGTCATTTGCTCTGTAGTTCGTCATGTTTATAATATTAGTATAAGAAATGTTAAGCATGTTTTCTGTATGGCTATTTCATCGATTCGGGAGAGGACAGAAATAACGTGGTCCCCAGGGCTACATTGTCTTTAAATTTACACTTTACAATCCAATTTGCCAAAGGTATCTGTATAAAAGATTTTTCAAATAAGAGAAAAGAAACATATTCAATGGCGTGAACCCCAAATAGATGATGTTAACCAGACTAGGGCAACAACTGTAGGACACCCTACAATGCCAAAAGCCATTCGGGCCTTTCAGACCAAATGGATTTCACATTTTCATTTTAGTACATGGTAAATACTTATACTAAATTTCAACAAGACATAACCCAAGGTTTTAGAGTTCTGCTCTGGAAACCGACAGTACAGAGTCCTGATCGAACTGTTCCCATCAAAACTAAAAATAATATTTTCAGAGTGTACAAATATCAAAGGCATGGCTCAATTTTTAGGGATGATAAACGAGAAGAACGATGTAATCTAATGCTTGAATGTTGCGTAGACACTCCTGCGGATTATCAATTTTGGATTTGGTCAATCTATGGCCCTTTCCATGGGAGATACATAAACCACACCATGTCCAAGCCCTAAAAGACTATTATAATCGTCTACACAACAAAAATACTTTGGAATATAGTGTGTACAGACAACGTCACCCATTTGAATAATAAATGGGAGACTTGATGACACTTCAGCCCCTAAAACCCCTTATATCCATTGTTCTGACGAGTTGTGTTTGTATGTTGTAATTTCTTATGTCAGTTGTTTTTCTGAATTAAAAAATTAAAACCTTCAAAATAAACGGCTTGTTTATACATAACCAAAATAACCTACCTCAACATGAGCAAATGTCTAAGTGAAATTGAACGAATGCCACAAAATCTACGTCATCAAATTTATCTTTTTCAAAAGGAGGTATGAATGCATTGTCAATAGACACTTGAAATATATCTGGTGAATAAGACCAACTGGAAATGCTACGTAGGTCACAACAGTTGAACGTTAAAGTCTATTTTCCTCTCCAGATGAGAATACATCATACAGCAAGAAGAGCTACAGATCCAATGGCTCTCTTTCATACATGAATACCTGAGGAAGGAGCAGTTGCTTGACAGAAATTCGGAGTCGCTAGCCCAGCCTCTTGCCGGTTTGTTTTCGAATTCATATTATACTTGTGTGTTGTTTATTTAATCTGCAACAAAAAGTATCTTTAAATTAAAAAAAAATATGATGGATGTTTTAAACTTAGTTAAATTTAGAGAGCCATGTGAGTTGAATTGGGATCCATTGTGTGCACGTCTGACATTTCGTATACTTTATCCAACTCTCATATTCTGTTGTTTGCAGCATTAAGATTCCACTTATGTGAAGCCACTGTGACATTTAAGATAATAAAGGAAGTTTGATAATATATATTGAACATCGACAAAATCAAGTATGGAAAATTATTTAAGGATAAGTTGTAAAAAAAGTATATTCACACTGATTACATGATATTGAAATTGGTTCGTTTGCAAATTAGTTCGTTTGCATGTTTTTAGTTCTTAGAGTAATTACTTCAATTGAACTAAGATTAGAAAATATTTAAAATAGGCATATGGTCGACACCAAACATGATAAACTGCTGCTTTAGAAATGTCTACACAAGATATCTACGCATGACTAGAATTCAAGCATTCTCGTAATTATTTGTGATGGGCATAGTAGAATTTTAAACAGTGACAAAAAAGTTTCCTGGTTGAAAATTGTTTTGTATGTGAGCCGTACCTTGACCACTTACCTTGAAGGAGAATATGTGACAGATTGGCTAGGTTACAGATTGGCTAGGTGACAGACTGGCTAGGTTACAGATTGGCTTGGTTACAGACTCTTTCCTTGTTCACTCAGTCTGAAACCGCAAAATTATTGTCTCCAAGTCATTGCAACCATCCACAAGAATTGGTATGCAAATCACTGATGTCAATTTAGTTAAAAGTAGCTTTATTTTTTACGTTCATTAGAGCATCTAGGGAATTACTGACTGAGGTCATGTTAATCTGTCGTTTGACAGTAATATTCAAACATGAGTTCCATTAAATTTGCTTCATTGCTGGTGTCATATGATCTCGTTTGCAATTCGTTAGTCTAGTTTTTATCTTAAAACATTTATTCTATTTTGTGTTTGACTGAACTCATTTGCAAATTTTCTTTTTGCACAAGTGCATCACTGTATAGCACACAAACGTTCCATCTTTGATATAAGGATACTTTCAATTCGATATCACCGATTTATTACTCGCCCGTGTAAGATACCGCAGTGTAATATTTATAAGGCGATATTAAGCTAGTGTAATACCGCTCCCCGTATTACGTCATAATATTGTGTGGTTGTGACGTCACAATCTTGGGACCGACGTCTCAATGGCGGCTTAGCCGCGGTAATGCTTCGTTCAGTACACTTTCGGTAATAATGCTTGATTACTGAGGTCAAGTAATAAACAGAATACTAAACTTCCTTCCATTTAATACTATCTTTATTAAACTCGTTAATGATTTGGTATCAAACTCGCTTTCGCTCGTTTTATACTAAATCATTAACTCGTTAAATAAAAATAGTATTAAATGGAAGGTCGTTAAGTATCCTCTATGTATACCTTTTTAGATCAAACATGTGGATGAGCTGCTGATTTAACAAGAGTATTGTCATTCTGAATTTTGAGAGTGGAAGAACTTAAGCTCAAAGAAAATCAATTGAATCATGCCGCAAACGTAATATGCACATCACTGGAATGACTTTAAAGGATTTTTAGTTTAAGAAAGATTTCATTTTGCCCATCACTGACATATACTCAGAACAAAAATTTTAGCGCCACCAGAATATAAACTTAAGTTTAAACATGTAACTCGCATGCATTCCTGATTCCTGATAGAGATGTACAATTTGGTATCCAGTGGTAATAATGTTGTGTCGACTTGACAAACTTGAGAAAATTTACGATAAGTGGATTGCTTCACATTTTACTGACTCTGTTTTAATTGTGCAATGAACACAACTATTGCCATAGCTGTTATATCGGTTGTTAAAACAGAATGAGACGGTCTTTAAAGGTAACATTGCGGCCTTAAGAATAGTGAAACGAGTGTTTAAAGCGAGTGTATGACCCTTGTGCATTGATGACTTGATTGACCCTCCTCGACATGGTGCGTTTCGGTCTCTGTAGGACTTGTTGAGGAATCTGCCACAGTTTAAACAGGGGGGGGGGGAGGTCTCTTTTACGTATACGCGACCAAGTATATCCCATAGATGTTCAATCGGGTGCAAGCTGGCCACGGTAGAATTGTAATGGCTTCCCGCTGTAGAAACAATGTTTCCACTCTGGCGTTGTGGTGTGTAGCATTGTCATCCATGGAAACCGGTGTTGTACGAGAGGGTGGTTTTCGAAATATGGAAATAACACAGGGAGAAGTATGTTATCTCAGTATTTCTGAGCATTGAGTGTACCTGGAACTGTCACAAGGTCAAGTTTACAACCGTATGAGACACAATCCCATATCATCCCCGAGCCACCACCACACTGATAGGTTGGTTGGACATGTTTTGGTGCGAAATTAAACGGGTGTTAGCTTGTCGTCACTAATTTGACAATCCACAATATGCAATAACATCCTACATACTGTTGCCACCTAAAAAGTTGATTTCTCAAACTACACGAGCGCATGCTTAAAACTCGTCACACGAGTAAAGCCGGAGTTTCACGAGCATTTGTGTTTGTCTGCAACAATGTATCTGCCAATGTTTATGCCATAAAAAATCTTTGATATCATGAAATAAGCGGCGCTGAACTTATTGTTCTGAGTATATAATAAAAGCATTTGTAATATTTCAGAAAGATTCATTTAAAAAATCGGTGGGAGGAGCTGTTTCGCAGGACAGGAAATGACAGTCAGAAATTTTACCACTTAGATAAGGGTCTTAATTTGTCAAAAATGTATCGTATTATGCTCAAAACGTGCATCACACAGGCGGACGTAAATAAATTACCTTTCAGGCGTATTCAATTGAACTAGCATTCGAAAGTGGGCAACCACTTGAATTAGGGATCAAAACCTCAACAAAGCTAGCCAGCTGAAACAAAAGTTTTTAAAAACACGTTTTTATCAACAAGTGTACATCTAGAAAAGGTACTGACTTACAGTGCTGAACAACAGGCAATAATGATTCCATTCAACACTGTATCATTTTCAATGTAGGTACGGTAATTTACTGTGGAAATCGTATCATGAAAAATCAGTAGTGTCCCATATCTGAAACTTTTTGTATAGGAAATTAATTGTTTTCTTATTAATGTAGGCCGATTAATGTAACACGTAAGCTCATACAATAATTGAGTAGATTTTAAGTTAATTTACACACACTTGTCCCTAAATAAGTTAAGCCCTGAAATGTGTTTTATCAACAGAAATGAAAGTCAAAGGAGGATGACAACGCATTTTCATACTCAAATTAACCATTTCGGGCAAACAAGGGAATATTTAGTAAGGGGCTTTTAATCAAAATAAAAACAAGAATTCACGAAAAATTCTCAATGATGTTGCGAATCTAGGGAGACACGCAATCGCAAAACAGTGACATGAAATCGTAAAACGAGTGTAGAAGAAGAAATTACAAAATTGCAAAGCACGGTGGCCGAAGCGAAAACAAGAAATCGCGAAGCATGAGCAACACATATAATGGCAGAGAACACAGAGTTGGAAAATTTATTAAATTTGTGAAATCGTAAACTAAGATGAAGTGAAATCACGAAACAAGGACAAAGCAAATGCCTTGAATTAAAAAATTGATAAAAAAAGTTAAGAAGCAACCGCAAATCGCAGAAAAATACGTTTCGCAATTTCGTATTGCTGTCGGTTCGCCTATTCGATAATTTTTTTGGATATTTGTTTCACCGCTTTATGGTTTCGCAATTTCGGTGGCTTTTCTCAGCCATAATAATTGTGTGATTTGGTTTGCAGTTGTTTTTACATTTGGCGATTTCGCAGTTTCTCATCTCGTGGTTTTGCTGTTTCACAATTTAAGATTTTGTGCATTTGCATTTTTGCCATTTTGTACAGTAAGTGTAAGGTGGCCTTTTTGTCAAACTCATATTGAATTCTTTAAAGTCAAGTTATTCTTATTTTTTTATTTTAATGATTTTATTTCCCATCAGATGTTACATATGTGTGGACATTTGTTTAGAATCATATATACAATCATACAGTAATATTAGTTGTAGATGTTTACATTTGTATAATAATTAAAGTCAAGTCAAGTTATAATGCAACCTCATTTAAATGGGCATTTGATCGTTGATAATATAAAAGAAAAGGGTAAACGTTTGCGATGCACAGCTTTGTATCAGCAATACCTGCCTTTTAAAAATTATGAACGGAAATAAACAAATATTTACATTTGAAACGATCTTGACTCATGAGTCATTAAATGGGGACCTTTCGAGGATTTTGTTTCACATTTGAAAAAATTGATTAAAAATAAGTATACTTGACGGCAATAATCAATACTACCAATTTTGAATTTTAAATGTCCTCTTGCGCCCTGTAACCAACCGTTTAATTGCTTGATCAAGCTTTAGAAACAAGCAAACAAGGTGGATGGCTCCTAAAAAATTCTTGATAAGGTTTCAGAATATTGTGAGATTTTTATAAGTGGCTGAATATTTGTTGATGAAAAATGTGATATAAAATAAACTATTGTCATGTATCATATGTGTCAATAATGGAAATATGAGATAAAGAAGTAGACACATCAAAGTGTTTACACGATCTCCCGATGTAACATGTAGACTGATGTCAAAATATTCCATTGTTTTGCTCAAAAACCTTGTAATGTCATATATTGGTTGTTGTGAACCAATTAAAATCAATGTCGTAACGGGACTATTTGGTTCATCTTTCATCAACATATTTATGATTTTTTTTCACGAATTTAAATACCATTCAACGAAAAATACAAAATAAAAGACGACACGTTTATTCAACGTATATGTTTCCAGACATAGCAGTTTGGGTTGGCCAAATCTACTACAGGATAACGTTGAGGCGTTGATATTTTACTTGACAACACAACAAAGCCAGGATAAATTTAAACAACGTACAATACATTCAATCCGATTTGTAGGTAGCTCTACATTCAGAAAAAAGTTTTAATTTTTGTTTCCCGAGTACCGAAGAGCATTGAAGTACAACCCTAGAATACCTGGGGAACTCCCTTTTTTGCTGATTTGAATTATGTCACAGGCAAACCTGACGGCTCGCATAAGGGGACATGGTTATATCTATACGCGTTACGTAGTGATTCATGTCAGATTTCATTTCAATAATATTGCCCCCAAATATCAATTTAAATGTACGAAAGTACACATGGCAATTTAAAAGGTCAGTATATCCTTGTTAATGGAACTAACTGATTCAAACTAAAAAAATGTCTAGGTTCTTTATTCGTTTGTCTGTCTGATGCGGTATTAAGGAATAATGTATGATCAAACACACTCATAAATATCAATATTTTAAGAATTGCACATTTTGATCCTTCCTTTTCTCGAAAATTACTGAGACCATTTTATTATTGATTCTTAAAGATTTTACTTTAATTTACTTTACAGGTAGTTTTTCGGGGTTTGTGGAACACACTTTATAGAGAGTAATTCTTGAGCCACATCTGGCATGTATTGGCTCTCTAGTTCATTAAGTAAACTAGAAAGGTGCAGAAGTGTCGGTCATTACTTAAAGTGCAAAGGTTAATTAAAATGGCGCCCACACTACGTGCCCAACGACTTCACCTTTAATTTCTGTTGTTTGTAATTTAATTGAACATCTTATGAAACAAGTTGCAAGTCTTTAAGTGCATTAAAAAAACCAATGTTAATTTTCAAAACTCGTAGTTCCGTACCATTAATTTTTCATCCGATTGAGCCCAAAAGCTTTTTTCCTCATAAGAACTACCAGTAAGTCAAGTTTGGCTGTAATAGCGGTTTAAAAATGGAGAAAAAAGGCATGTCAATAAGAATCCTAATTCAGTCTTATGACTGTATCCTAGGAAATATTTTATTCGCTTGTCACATGATCTTCTCTTTATGCTTTATGCTGAGAGACTTGAATACTCGAAATTCATAACAAATATACCAAATATAGATACCACACATACAGTTTCATATTATATAATCTATCACAGCATCACCCCTTAAACCGCCTCCCCTCCAAATCCCCCAATGAACAATCACACGCCCATGTTATATTACCACGCTTAAACATGCAGCATTATATTACACAACCCTACTCAATCATACGCATCCTTTCTCCATAGTACCCCATCTCACCCCTTTCTTACACACATTTATCTTCCCTTTTCATATCCCTATGTTCACGCATATTCTGTCACTCTACAGTAGTGCCTCATATATGCAGATTCATTTACAAACTCATCCATAATCCATGATCTCTCATGCATAAAACTTTTAATCAGTATACCCTGAACAGATATCTTTCCACAAAACATTTTGATCACAAAGTTTAAACAGTCGATCATGCAACGGAGTTGGAAGGCGATTTAATCTTTCGAGCTCAAATTTAACTTGTGTAGTAACATATTGTTAAATGAATCTTTTCTAAAAGCCCAAGACATAATATTACTGGTTGAAGCTGAGCTACCTATCCTACAATACCCAAGGAGTCGTGCACAGGATTTAAACTTTTTAGTGTTATATAAGAAGCCGAATAAAAGTGTTTATAACGTGGCTACTGTGGCCAATAATTTATTACCTATATGGTTAATCATTAGTGGTGACATATCCAATAGTGCACATATAAATTTTGCCCAGCAGCGTTTGTTACAGCGTGAGTTACCGTAATTCGTCGTCTGTGACGCCATTAAACCATCGTTCGTGACGTCATTGTAGTGGACCGTCGGAATCGAAACTCGCTCTGGCTCGGGCTATACAAAAATTCACACTCGTTTCGTAAAAGTCAAATGACACACATCCTAGGGTAATATATAGAAATTATTATCAGAGTATGTTTTAATATGGTGAATACCACCATATAAACAATAAAAATTGTATTAGGCGAGGTTTACCGAGCCTAATAGATAGTTTTTATTGTTTATATAGTGATATTTACCATATCAAAACATACGGAGGTAATAATCACGTTATCATATAATGTCATTTTTAATATAAACCTCCTTTTGGGTTTATTTTGTGTCCCTTGTACAAACGAAAAGGGCGTATGAATATACCCACGTCATCACTAGGCAAACTCATATTCCATTTCGTGTCAAAGGAAATTGACGTCACACAAGAGCAAATAGTCCACTTTGTCAAACCTTACAATAACAGTGTACTCGTTTTGTTTGAATAAAACATCACACAAAATATAAAACGTCATGAATGTTTCAGATATATTTAATAGCGTTCAAAACATTTGAAATTGAAAATAGTAGTGTTCGCTCCCATTATATACATGTCAAAAACAGCTGTACCTTTGTTATCGATGCGAACACAATCGCCGATTGACAAGGCGGCCTTGTTTGGTTTACATATTGAAGCCCACGTCTGCAAAAAACACGGAACTCGACGCATCGTTTGTTTTGCTAAGGAAACATTTTAGGATTCACTCTTCTCGGTACGGAGCTAGTGAAAGTAGTGCGTCCTAGTTACCCTCATTTGCATTGTTATCAGGGATCTTATAACATGATTACAAGATGGTTTATTGCACCGATAACACTGCCCATTATATGATAAATATCTATATATAACTGGTTCACGGCAATAACGTCTAATTCATAGATAAATAAAGAGTATATGTGCACGACATTTCAAACTCATATGGTTTTTAATACTGAACAATGTTAAAAAAATTTAACTTTACTTTTACTTTACTATTGTATCTATTTTGAGCTTTGACTAAGCAAAATCTGTCTCTCTCTCTCTGACAGCAGACAGTGTTTCCTCACTAGCTATATATGGAATAGAGCTTTGAATAGAATACTAAACAGACAAAATCAATTAATTAAGTGTTCATATATAATATATTGCCGTTTTATAAAAAGAATAACGTGTTTAGAACATGTATCATCAAAATTGGTTAAAGAACAACAAAGCTTTGTTGTTCCCAAAATGACGAAATGAAAATGTCTGGACCCTTAATTTTTACTTTTTAGTTTTCGAATAAGATACCTAGGCCTGTACAATAGGTTAAACTCGATGTCACTTTGTCAGTTGTTTGTATCCTAGTGGCATCTTGTCACTTATCTCTTGAAATAACATTTTACTAAGTAGTTAAAAAACATCGCCCAAATCAAGAACGAAAATCCTACGAGTCAACAGGTCGCTTTGCTTATAATTGGTATTTCAGACTGATGTGAAGTCAACAATGACTGCTCATGAGATCGACGGGCGAGAGTCAATCGGATATCATCAAATGTATTTCTCAGGAAGAATTGAATATAATACACAAAAAATCACTTTAAAAAGACATGAATAGAAATTGAAAGTGTCCATGTTTTTACAAAAGCGATTGTAAATTATTACATAGATGTGTTTGTACAAATTGAATCATCGTTAAATGATTGGGTTTGTTGAAACACGTAATCTGTACGGTTATCATTATACAATAATGAATATATCACAAATATATCCGAACAAGAAGAGTGATCAAATCAAAATCGGGGGCGATATACACACGTACATATAAACCTACCTGTTGTTATACTTACCTGCTTGAAATTAAAGGGGTAAGATGAACCTGTTATCAGCTATGGCAAGACGTCAAGCCGCAGCTAGCAGTGAATTTAACTACATATGCACCTTCGGATATTTTACATCAGTCTTAAGACGTATATATTCAAACAAACTGAAAGTGTATTTTCTCACAATTTTTTAATATCAAAAACAATCATGAAAAGGCTTAGGTCACATTGACTCAACTACGAATGATGGGTATGTTATTTCTTTCAGGAAAATTACAAGTCTGGAACGTGGGAAAGCTTTCACGATACACCCCATTGTGAACGTCACATTGTATCACAGGGGAAAACTTGTTTAACAAGTCTATCAAGTCCTACATGCACATCAAATCAACATGAATATGGCTATGTGATACCAACTTAAGAATATCAATGTAGTGACCATAACATATTTTTATTAAGGATATAAACCTTTATTTTAAAATCATCGTGCTTAACCAGTTTGAAAGCGAGAAAATTTGAAATGAAACCAAACACGAGTGAGGTCTGATCTTACAAGTTACTTGCTATAAATCCAGTATAACATGTCTTTGATTTCAAACACACAAGGTTCAGTTCCATTGAACCATGCCGATTTTAATCATTAAGTCTTTGACCTAGCGAGATGCACTTTGTAAAAGGTACTTACTAATGGTAAAAGAATTTGAGAGGTTTGCCTCGTAGTATTGAATTTTATGAAACCGTTAACAAAGTTTAACCTCAAACTTCATATTCACGGTATGTTTTTGTCGCAGTGAGCAACACAAAGTTATGGAGTCGTTTAAAAAGTCTTTTTTCCCCCAAGACTCTGACATCCTTATGAAGGAAATGGACGACTCTAACTAAAAACATTACGACGTCGAGATAAGGATAACGACCTCAGAAGCGCTCACGAAAAAACAGGATTGTATTTTCCCCCAATACTAAGGAATCCTTCTGCATACCCAGTAGCCGAAAGCTAAGTCTAAGCTGATTGAGCACTCAAACTGCTTTTCTTGTGAAAAAAAAATACATATACACATGTACTTCAAATAAGTTGCTCTCACATGAAAACAAACACTGATAAATCGTTTAAAAGAAAAGATTTATCTCACTTACTAGCGGAATGACGACTCTGAAGTTGTACGTCGTGTCAATCTTATCAAAATCAGCTCAAACTCCACTTTCGTTTCGTTTTATTTGCGTTTGGTTTCGTTTTTGTGTTACGAGCAATATTCGTTTACATCGTGTATTGATAAGTGAAAAAGTTTGAAGTGCGCGATACGTTCATCATCCTGCTAAGTCAGAGTATTTGATTCCGCTGAGCCTCTTCAAATTACCCTGATATCTTTCCGGTCTAATGCCTCGTAACACTGGCGCGACATGATATTCGTTGCTAAGTTAACCTGTGAATTTTTCAGCCTATGAAATGTCGTTATGCAAGTAGATTAAAGCTACTATCTTGAACTCAACGGATTTTTCCATCTGGGTTATGCCGCTGTTCAGCTCCTTCCTAATATCCTGATCGCCTTCAAGCCAAAATCCTCGTATCGCTAGCTATCTAATCAGCCAATCAGACGACTCGCATTCAGCAATAGCGGCACAACCCGGATGGAAAAATCTGAATTCAAATGCGCTGATTTAGCAGGTAGCCAAGGGGGAGCTCTGCCATATATATCTATACTTACCTCTATTCCGGAAAATTATTGCAACACAAACTGCCTGCAAAATTTCAGCCTATCACAACTCCGCGTGCATGAATAGCATGTATGTTGTTATTTAGACCTATGCAATGATAAAATGGCTAAAGATATAATAACGCAAGTGATCTGTAAAAATTACTAAAAAGTCTCAAAGTACGCATTCGAATTAAATTCAGCTCTACCAAAGCTTACGGAATAAATTAGGCTTTACGAGTGTCAACTTTTATAATGGTGTCGCTGTTTGCCAAACTTACTCATATTGCATCCAATCAGGCTTCTACATTTCTAAACAGATAAACCCTCGGGAAAAGGTTAGAAGTAATAGTTAGACCATGAGAGCCTGTTGTCTAATCGTTTAAATGGTTAGTTAGACAACGAGCGCGTAGCGCGAGTTGTCTAGCTAACCATTTAAACGATTAGACAACAAGGCCCGAATGGTCTAACTTACTTAGATCATTGCGATATAATAATACGTATATAACGTGTTAATTAACCAAATAATTTCGTTGTTGTCCTGCGAACTATATTTTTTTATAAAATGTACACACATTAAGCCTGCTCACGTGTGTTGTAAACACTGAGAATCACGCGTTGCACGTGCAGTATAACAGGTGAGTCGCCAGATTTAAAAGCACATGGTCATTTGGAGCAGCGACTTGAGAGGAGCAACATGTACGACAGCGAGGACAGTGGAGACATTACTTGTTCACAAACAACAGCGAAGATACTCAGTCTACGTTTTACTGGTGAGTACACCGACATTGTTTCACTAATGTTTCGAAACGGTACAACGAAACCATATATTAGACTTGTGACGTCATCCTATTCTCTCGCTTCATTTTTTTCAGTAATGGGCGTTAAGTATTACGTAAAGTTTTTCAATTTAAAACATGTTAGTGTTGTCGGGTGATAAATAAGTTGAAAATTTAAATTCTCGTAACTCTTCAAGTTTTTGAAAATGTAGGGTCTCGGCCCCTGGGGCATCGGCTCCATTAGTTTCAAAAGAATGGAGAGGTAATCGGACATCAATGTTCGTCAATGTTCTTTTCTACAACTTTTTTTTTGTAGGATTCATGGAAAGATAATTGCAATTTTTAGTAATGATCAAAAGTCAAATTAATATAATTGTCATTTAAATCATTTTGACAATATCAGACAAAATATCACATTAATTTTTATTTTGATCAGCACTTAAATAATCCTAAATCTTTATTTTACAGGATTTTTCTCCAACCACTCGTTGCGAGCAACCTGTGCTACACGGCTGTACCAGTCAGGAGTTGATGAACATTAATTACCAGCCGAACCGGCCATCGCAGTAACGCCGTTAGGTCTTACAAAAGAACAAGTGACCAACAAGAAAAAGACGTCAGCAGTATTGTGCAGGGTGTGAGAAAGCGAAAGGGTTCTGCAACTTCAGCCACAGAAACGCAGTCTACGTCCGTGGATATTGGTGGTACTCGGACTATCAAGCTCCAGTTTAATTTCAATCTCAAGTGACTGTTTTCGCTCGAGCTATGTTCCAGAATCCAGAATTGAGAATGTAAAACGTGAATAAATAGATTCAGTTTCTGTGTGTTTTTCTTTAGATTCTATTTCTGGTATTTTAGTCTTATTTAGTACTACGCGTATGACCAGAAGTAGAATATGACACTTGTTTGAAAGTTCTATGAACTAGCTACTTCTTGCACTTGCTGGGTAAAAGTAGTTCCGGTCGTGGTCTAACTGAAATCCTCGTTGGTTATACCACGGCTCGAACAATAGCAGCTGTGGTCTAAAAACATTTATGCCGGAGCTAACTCTGTATGAAGAGCATGCCAAAACAGTTGAAATAATTAGTGTTTTTCGTTTTATATATATGCTACAACGTTAAAATGTGACCATGTACTAATTATGAATTAACTAAAGCAAAATATGATAATAATTTCCAAATTATTTCCGAGTGCGAGTCGTCAGAAATATCGAGAAATATACTTTTATCTTAATTAACGAAATATGGGTGTTCGCTGGTACCTTCACCTAATGTTTTTTTGCTCATCGAAATATGAAGCAACTGATTTCCTTCTTGATAAAATTTTACAATTTCACATTTGAATTTACTCATAGTTCTTGATAACGCATAATAATTCTATCATGACCTAATTTTGATTTAATGTATATCATTATGTTTAAAAAATAGAATAATGTTATTTTATCAATCAAAAATCATTTTCCATTAAACTACCTACCATCATTGTTAATTCTGTCATACATATACAAATACTATACATTAGACTTCTTCAAATGTTTAGGGTACATGATTATTTAGTAATTGGATCATTGTAATGGTCATATCACAAAATAACTTATCAAATGAATAACATCACAGATGTTTGTTATATAGACACAGGGAAAAAGTTAGCTAGCAAAAAGATATCTTTATTGATATTATTGTTTTCAAGATTAAGAATTATTCTTCAATATATAGCACACAATTTAAATGGCCGAGAATTTGACTGAACCTTAAAAAAGTGTTTGCTGTATATTTTGTTCTGTATGTGAAATTCCAGTTTAGTAATTACGGTTTGTTTCTTAACTTAAAGATAATATATCCACATAGGGGGTACGATTAGCGGAAATACTTCATAACACAGTTAAGAATAAATATCAACAACTATTTAGATTCACATCCACCTGAAAATAGCAGAAAAAACGTGTTTTATGAACACTTCCGGAAAACAGACGCCAAACGTTTTATTAGCCAATCAGGTGCTAGGCGGGTTGTGACGACATAAACAGGACTTGTTAACGACTGGCTCATCTGTGTCATTGTTTACATTATAGATTCCAGCGGTCGTGAACGTCTATATTTTCACTGATTTTACTTATAAAAGAGCCCGTAAGTCACCAAAGCGATTAATATCAATGCATCGACATATTCTGTTTGACACTAATTAACTGTTGTTTTAATTTGTTTGGATTGTTAATCTCCGATAATGCAGATCGAGTGAACCCAAACAGATATCTACCGCCATTGTGACTGTTTTTTGTTTGAACACCTAGACAAATCGACTATCCCCCTGTGAAGTTGATTGACCATTGTAATGTAGAATATATGTTTCTACTTTGTGCCATATTAAAGTGTCAACTCGATATCGTAACTCCGTGTTTCTGCTTTGCATGACTGTAACAATGAGATCTCGCTTTTGATGGACTGCCTCTCGGCAACTTCCGGATCTCGTCATTGGGATACGAGGTTCCGAGCAGCTGTTTTTGGCCTTATTACCCAGTTATTAGTGATAATGAAGATAAAATCTTTTATGTGATGTGAAATGTACCTCTTGCTTCGCGATTTGCCACCTTCATAAAAACTTAGAGTTACGTACTTATGTATTTCGCATAGTAAGGATACAGATTATTGTTGTTTTGTGTGAGTTAATGGTCAGTGTTTGAGAAAAACAGTGTGGTACTAATCTAGAGTGACGTAGGCTAATATTGTCAATAATAACACAACATTTATTGTTGATTGTGATGTAAGTTAAAGCCTGCTTGGAAATGTCTTGTAAATATGAAATTCTTTTTCAGTTTTAACTTTTTCAACCAAATAAAAATATTTACGCTGAAAAGCATATTATTTCCATTTCCCTCATTACATTAGTACCGGTATTTTTACCAGAGAGAGGTTTTTAGTTACCTAACACTACTTTTGCACACCAGACAATATAGTCATAAAGTTATTCCCTAACAGTCTACATGAAATGCAACACACCTATACTTATGGCAATTAAGCAATAAACTTAATGACCTCAGCAACTGGCACATTTCCAATAGTTAATACACAAGGCACTGATTATTATCTAAACTTTATCCTCACACATGATCAACAGCCTTTATTGAAACTTGATGAATGTAATTAGGTTTGTCAATGCACGTGACACATAACAATATATTAACAAATCTGTATTACTAAATATCTTATTTCATACTGCAATGTTTATCAATATCAAATAGGTTATAAATTATCCACTGTAAGGCTGCATAAAATGGTAAATGTTTCTCCGGGGCAGCCTTATGACTTTAATTTTACTTTTTGTTGCTTCTAAAATGACGCTGTATCAAGAAATTTAAATTTTTCATAAATTCTATAACCAAAACTGTAGTGTCAATATTCAAACATAAGTGACGTGCCCTCATTTTTGTATGTATCCGTAGAGTAATCAGCACCAAAAAAATAATATATACCCCCAAAACTAGTAATGTAACAAACTACAAACCTGTCTTTCGCAATGAAAACGTAGACGAATGCGACTCAGGCCACTCTAGGGACTTTTTTAAATTGGACTTTCGAGGCGGCCGATTTCTACGCACTTTGAACCGTTTTATAATTTTAATTAAAGTACGCATCGAAACTGTTTGGTGTTTTATTTACTTGAATGTAGTGTCTTTATGAAAATGGAGATTGAAGTCTGATACAAAACTGGGATATATTATCTTTAATTGCAATTGTGTACATTTTTAAATAAATAACTATGGTTTTAAGCGCCGTTTTTTATTTAAGTTAAAATTAACCCACTTTTCCCATGAAAAACATGAACTATTGATTATTCATTTCTTGAAATGAAAATCAAACTTGAAAATGAAGAATAATAAGCAATGAATTAACTAAATGTTTATTTTATTGAACATGGGATCACGAACAATGAAAATAAGCAGCAGATGAGTCTATAGATTTAAGATGATTTTTTGAAAAAGAAATAGCAGTAGCTGTAAGATTGGATTCTTTGATCACATATAAATGTAGGTCAAAAATTCAATATGATATATATACATTCAAATAAGCCCATAAAACTTTACAATCCTATTGCGGTACTTCTTTATTCATTTAAATGGCAAAAGTACAAGTATAGTTTGAAATGTGTCTAGTTCATAATAAAAAAACTCCTACGACCTACAAACATAATAAACTATCGCACTTGTAGTCGTGCTCTTGGTCATGATTCCAAAAACAATATTGGAATCCATTAGACTTAACCCCTAAAAGGCAAATCAACATCCTACAGGTAACATTCAAGTAATGCCGCGTAAACAATTTTTTACGGACGGACGGACACGCGGAGTGACTTGGCTTTTAACGATAGGTCAATAAAGAAGCAGCCCGGATGCACTATTTCACTAGGAAGTGTAAAGGCTGTCTCCGCAAAACCACAAACCATGTATTAATTTTAGTTTTTGGCGCGGCATCATTGGTGTGTGTCCTCTATGATGTCCAATTAAGCTGAGACCCACCGTCATTTAGGTACCAATATTTGTCTAACATGAACAGTGGTACTTTGTCTCAAACTTACATCTATTAATGCTGCTTCGTTATAGTTATGATTTGATTTGAGTTTGATTTGTCGTGAGCTTACTCTTTCGAATCCTCTGTTTTCAATTCAAATTCAGATTTCTGAGCATGCGCTGAAAGGACTGTTTTATACTTATTGTTAAAAACCATCATCGTATCTTGTATCAAATCGTTTCATTGAGTTGTCGTCTCACAACAAAACTCAAAAGCGGGTAATTTGGTTACATATTTGAGGACAGTTCCCAGGGGTAATCAGTGAAGAGTATCGGAACAATAAGCCGTGGATGACCGAGGTTGACTTTCTTGAGTTTACTTAAAGTTATCACCTATTCTCAGGAAACATGTACCAATGCAAATTGTAAATTGTTGAAAAAGTGAAGTGTTTAAATCATAAGAAAACTTGTGTTTTGAAAAAAGGAAAGTTTATTCTTTATAGGGGAAGACAATTCAAAAGTCGGGGTGTGATGATATGTCTGTAACATTCAGGGGAAGACACATACCCTTATTTCAAATTTGTAAGCTACGTTGTAATGACCCATATCATGAACATCAACTTGTTAACTAAAGATTAAATACAAACATTTCAAACCTTTGAAAAACTCTTGATATGAAGTAAAGGTTCAAACGTGCAACTTTATGTAAATAAACTTCCTTCAATTTCAGTTCAATGACATTTTGATCACAACTGGCGATTCACATTCGTCACTGAAAAACTAGAGATCAATCTTTCAAAACTGATAGAACAAAGCAATTTAACAATTGTCAATTTGCAACTATTGATTTGAACTTAACACAAATCCAATAATAGAACCACAAGGCATGAACGATTAAGTAAGTCAAACTGTTGTTTCACATAACTTGAACTATTGGTAATGTAAATGACACTTCTCCATCAGGTAGATTACATGAACAATATTTAAAGATCAACTTCTCCTTATATAAGGAAACTAACCTTAACGGTCTCAAATAAAACTTTTAACAATGTTTGCACTCTTTGCTTTAAAAAGTAACTGGTCATGTAGATTACATGTTTTTCTCAAAGAGGCTTGTTACACTCTCTAACTCCTTTGTTGTGAACCAGAATGACCGGCCGTACCTGCCCACAGGTTCTGGACCTGAAATAATACATAGAATGTCTGCAAATGAAACCCAGATTGCATCTTCCCTTTTTGGCCACTTGAACTGATGACCTGTCTTAGAATATGTCTTTTCCATGAACGAGATTAAACAATCGGTTTCAGCTGAGTCCACATCTTTGGTTTTACAAAAATACCATTTCTTTTGGTACACAGCTGCAACATACTGGCCTACTTGGGGTTGCACAGGTTTATTTGACTGCATGGGTTCTTCTTCAATCATGTCTTGATGCTCCACCTGTGGCGTTGCAGCATCTAGTCCAGGAGTTACATCTGCAATGGATAATGCTGCTCCCTCTACATCATTGGTCGTCTTCTGGATCTCATCCTTTTTCCAATCTTGGTGATATTTTCCACCCAAGCACAGCATACAATAGCAGGATGTTGTTCTCGAAAGTATCACTCCGGGAGACAAACCTACAACTGCATGGATAGTCATTGTTCCTTTTAAGGCTTTTGCAGATTTTGTGAGATCCTGAAGTTCGACTCTCACCGGCACAATGCCACCAGCTTTCAGGAAGACATACGTTGCACTTGTGTGGTATTGGGTTCCCCATGCAAAATAATCAGATGCATCCTGAATCACCACCTTACCTTGGCGGAAAGACAAATCTGCCATTCTCTTTGAAGTCCCACCAATACCATCACATGGTCCCTTTCCATGGCCTGCCTCAAAGTAATTCCAGATTGCTGTTGATTGAGTTGAAGCATTCATATCATAAGTTTGCAAAGTCAAACCAAGTGTAGCCATCCAAAGACATATGACTTTTCCTTAAGGTTGTTTATTTTAGTAACTACTACTGGATGAGACATGGAGTTAGTCGATTGGAACATGTTTCGTGAGAATAGGTTTCTACAAACTCAAAATTAGAACGTACATACTCTTCAAGAGATTCTGCAGACCAACCTGCAAATGGCCTGCTCCGCGAGGGGGCACCACCTGATTTCAGTACCAGGTAACAAAAACAAAAAGAATTGGCACCGTACAACTTCTCATCGGCGTTCGCGGTAGAGTCTTTGCAGTATCTTTTCATTTTACAAAGGTTCAAATATTTTGGCCGAAAAGTCAGAATGAGATCTTTCTCTCTACCAATACGGGCCTCATCTAGTTGCCACATTCTGTCTAGTGACCAACGACGTAAGTTCCGGTTCCAGTGCCAGCTGAGGTAGTCATCATTGTCCAAGAGGAGAGAGGCGTGGCCCTCTGTGCTTGAGTCTGGTCGCCATATGTACAGAGCGTGTGAACCTGCAATAAAACAATGAACAATTTGGGAAAAAAAACAGTTCCAGAGAGTCATGATTGATATAACCAGGAAGATTAAATGTGTTATGAAAGAATGTTTGTTGCAGACAAGAATACCTGTAAGTGTTTTTTAAAAATAAAAGACATGGCACTGGTCTCCAATGTATCTCAAGGTCGCCACTGATCAAATTGCTTACATACCATATAACAAAGTCATTAAAGCTAGAAATGTTTTTAAAAAAATGAAGCTAGGACAACAACATTTTAAAGGGAGCTAGTGACCATACATATATTGAAGGTTATGTGTAACCAATACATTTTAAATATCACTGTATTCAAACATTATGCATTCTAAGTTTGTTCTTTCTCGGTGAAAATTTCTGTTCACAAGCTTCCCAGCCCTCGTTTCAGAAATAGAAGACCAAAGTAGGTCATAAAGGTTTGCCGCTGTCACCTGAATCATCAATCAATTATTGACCTCAATGGTTAAAAAAGTGATGACATATTTAAAATAAGTGCCCATGTGCACTTTGCCTTGCAACGCTTTTTTTCAGCGCGAGTTACCGTGTACGTGGCATGGTACGTCATTAGCCATTATTCGTAACGTCACTGTAGTTGGCCGTGTCAAAGAAAGCATAACGTTTTCTAAATATTTCCATGCGTATTAAATTGACTAAAATCAATAATGAATAAATTTTTACCCTTGGAATTTTGTCATATGACATTTATGGAACTCATTCGAATCTGTATATATAATTTAAAGATAATAATTTGTATATTACTCTCGCTCTTCATCAGGGAATACAATATTCCACATTCGTTTCGTTAACTTCATATTACCTAGTCTCTCGGGTAATAATACCTATGTATCTTTGCTTGCATTCACGCTTGCGTTGTTTATGACACATGATAAGTCCTAATGTTAACGTTTTCCTTTGGTGATACGTAATATCTCGCCAAAACTCTTGAAACACGAATATTAGGTTTAACGATACATAGAGTAAAATCAAAACATTAAAACATCTAAGAATTCAACTAACTTTGTAACCTCTTCCTGAGATTGACACAATGAAGCAATAGAATTACCTTTGTACTGATAATCGGTGGTGGGTAAATTCCAATACAGTTGACTCTCTGACCCCCCACCCAGGAAGATAACTAAGTATCTCCTGAGGGTCTCGGGCCTCCATAGTAAGGTAGCACTCTGAGGTGCCCCGCCATTCATCAGGACTCTGTATACCGTGGAACAACAATTCTTAAACAGCAGGGAATAGTGACCTTGTTCCACCCAAGTCCTCCAATAATCTATCATGTTTTCATAATCTGCAACTCTTTGAGAGGGAATTTGGAACACGTAATCAGGATCGAGGCCTTCCTCTATGATATCGTGTCGAAGAGCGCAGCATCTCGTTCCACCTTTTTGTAAAAGCTTTACTTTCTTCTTGCTCCTAGGCCACCAGCTGATGTAAAGACCGTCGTTGAGCAGGAGGGAGGCGTGTCCGACTTGAGTGCCAATCGGCATCCATATAAATACAACGTGGTTAGAAGGACCTAGAATGAAGAGCATAATTGCGATACCAAGCAGATTGGCAGTTTGTCCTTAGTTGATTAGATTATGTACAGAGTGAGTTAGTAAGAGAAGATGTTAAAAGCAAATGAAATTAGATTTTATGGTGAACAATTTAGGTACGAAATAAAACTTTATAGACATCAATACATGAAAAAGAAACTAGGATTGTCCCGTCAATACTTAGGTCTTCAAGAATTTCGGTTTGACCTCGATACTTACTTCGACCTTCAGTTTTCTCTTAAGTATGAAATTATTATGGAAAACCGCTCTTGCCTTAATCGATTTGGATAACCGTTGCGTACATTTTGGTAAAAGTGTAATGAAATTACCACACTTTGGTATCAAAATATTGAGATTGAAATTTGACGCTTAAAGATTAGAAATCTCACTTAAAATCGTAATTAAAAATCGCTCGACTTTACGATTTCAGTATGAACATTTGTTGCATGTTTACTACTTCTACTACTACTACTGCTGATAATGATAATGATATTGATGGTGATAATGATAATATTTAATGACGCAACTCTTGTTCGGCCCTCAACTGCCGGGAATGTCAATAAAGTACTTTGGATAGTTTTGAGTTTTTAGATCATTACCTGATAATCGGATAAGCTCTGGCGTCAATTCCTCTTCAGCTGTGCTCAAGATGATCCTCGAGTCTAAAGAACAAAGTGTTTTAAGATATGAAAAAAGTGTGATAGGAATAAAGTTTGACTTTATTCTAGCTAAGAATAATCATATTTCAAGCTGGCCGATAACTACAATAAGAAGATTCATCAAAAAGTGATATATTTTATAAGTCCCCACTAATTGATAAGCTATATTTTAAATCAACCATAACTTTTAAGTGCAGTTAAGATATTTCTAGGAAAATTCAAGAATATACTTCAACGTCTTAAGAGAATGTGGCATTTGGTTATTACAAATGTATGTCGCCATTTCGAAAAGCCATCATTGGGTTAACTTTGTACCATAATACCATCTTCATCACCAGAAGAAAGTGCTCTGGAAACTAAAATGCTGTGCACAGACATTTCAGCCACTTATGACACTCAATTTTAGGTTTTCCAAATCAGTGCTACCAGCTAAATGATAGAACATCTGCATAGCGAAAGTTTGTTCCCCTACCTGTACAGATATAATATATTTTGGATGTCTTTTTGAACGTCATTTCAATTAATTTATTTGCAATTACAACAACACTTTCTTTGACAACGTGTAACGATCATTCTGCAACTGCCAGGTACATAGGGCAATTTTCTAAAACGTTGCCAAGGAGAAATAGACAGATTTGATCAAATTGTCAAAATTCCGATTTCCGAAATTTTATAAAAAAAATTCCATATTATTGGAACAAAATTACATTATAATAATGAATAATGAGTAAGCGTTAACTGACATTAATGATACATGTATTTGACGGTGTTGATCATTTGATAGAGCTTTTACAAGGGAGAATTTAAACTTAAGTTTCCGATGTTTGGACCCCTGTCCACTTTATTGTCACTGAAAAGTGCGTGGTATAACATTAGATTATGTTATGGAACATTAATCGTCGCTTCTGAACACAATTTTATCGGTTTCGATTTCCCAATGGTATGATGCCGTAGAGACATCCAAAACACATGATATTTGCTATTTGCTATATAGGCAAGCATAAATGACAAACGTAAGATATGCAGCTGTATAATTTACAGTTTAATGATCTAGACAGCCTAATAATCTGAAACATACGAACTCTGCTCTTGGGAGATGAAGCAATATCTCCTAGATACTGTTTTGACAGTAGATATTGCATATTTCCCTGCTACAGTGAAGTTCGTGGAATCACAATTGGTAATGATATCAAAATACTATGATGTCATATTCACGACGACATCAGAACGCTATGACATCACTGTACAGTGAGTCTAACGGTAGTGTAGAGCTCAGAAATGGTATCAGAAGACTCTCAAAATTTGTAACAATACCTCTCGGGACCGAAACACCCCGTTTGACTACTGGTGCCACGTCGCGTTCTTCCACCATCGTTTTCTTTGATTTCTCGTTATCTGCAACAGGATATTTCTTTGATGCAATTGAAATAACATGGGGGTTGATAAGATGCATGTGGAGTTGCTTCTCAATGCACCGAAAAGAACATGGTGGGTTGATTAGATACATATATGACGTTGCTATATATTCTTATATGACGTTATAACATCGTGGGGCTTTCTCCAGTTAAGAGGTTATATACTTGTGGAGACTTATCAACACGTGTGTATATATAGAGTTAAGTTTAGTTAAGAGAATATATATATATATATATATATATATATATATATATATATATATATATATATATATATATATATAACACCTCATAACTAAAGAAAAACCCAAGATATAATATTTATCAGGAGACACTAGGGTGAGGTTTTTCAATATGTGTAACATTTCCTCCCGAGGCCAGAGCAAGTGTTTCCATGCGACCTCCCTCACCTACTCGTATACTTTGATTCGTTGCTATCGGCAACAAGTATTAAGCAATGAAATTAACATGGCGGGTTGACTAAATGCCTGGGTCACAGAAAAAAATATACAGCCACCAGGGGAGGGTCATGAAAAAAAATACGAAAGGTTGGGAGGGGGGGGTCATTTTATAAATAGAAATGGTTATAAAACCATCTTTCTTAAGGATTTAGAAGAGAGGCTGAAACATAATCATAAAACCTTATTAAATGGAAAAAGAGATGCAGAATTTGAGAAATATTGGTTTCTATTCTTAAAAACCGACGATTACATAAAAATGTCCATGAATTATCCATCTTATTCATTGTTCTCTATACTTATAGAACAAAAAGTTGAAAAGTACTCCTGTTGGACTGAGAGTTTATACAAGCACTTGACACATAAACGCGCTTGCTACTGTTTGCTATATTTGTATATAACATAGATGTACTAAATAAACTTATACAGTTAAAACAGCTAGTCAAATAAGTAATAATTGAATGATTATAAATTTCTTTCTCAAAGATTGAAATTAACGAAACCATTACACTTTAGCAGATCGATCGATTTGTGCACATTTATTAATATAGCTATTTCTTTAAAAAAATATCTAAATGCATATGCAGATACATAAATTCCAATGTTGAGATTTAAAAAATTGGGAACATATTCATATATTTCAGCGTCAATACTTTATGGTTTTTTGTTCCTCTCATAGCTCAAACATTTATTGTTTAAATATCATGTAACATGTAACAAATGTAACATATGCAATTTCTATGATTCCTAGATGTGCCTTTATTATACTTATGTAACTTTTCTTGTGTTACAGACTTGATGAAGATGTTTAAATTTGTTTAAATAAAACTCAGACACTTATACAGCTGCATACCGAAAGTTTGTTTACCTACCACTGAATCGTAGTGCAAATATCATGTTATTTGGGTTTCGTTTCAAAGTCAATAGAATAACTTCTGCAAAACTGACAATGGATAACCCACTGTCCATGTGTGAAGTAGCCACTTTTGAACTCTTTTTGAGATCATCTGGTCTCTCTTGCAAAAATTCGAATTTTGGCACACTAATATAGACAGAGGTGGTCACATTTTCGAAATTTTGATTTTGTTAAATGTCAAATATAATGTTCAATATAGCCTCTCTTAAAACCAACACAATCCCATTGAATTTGTGCTAAGGAACAAACGTGACGTATTGTTAAAGAAGATGATTACTTATAAAGGAGATTATTATTATGGAGAAAAATAAAAATTAGTCTTTTCGGAATTTTGACCCCCGGCCACTTCAATGACCTGCCAAAACTGATACGGGTATTTGTTGAGTACGATAAACATTTGCCTTAAAGAAGAATGGATCTGCATATGTGTATTGAAAATTAAATATTATACGTTTGTTTTTCGCAACGCTACGATACCTCAAAGGCATCTCAAATTACATAATATTTGCACTAGTATATACAGGTATATGAACAAACGTTTGGCATGCAGCTGTAGTTTATGTGTTCTGAAATTTGATAATTTAATCCCTATGATGTAAAGATTTGCCTTTTTACATTGTTACTCTCAAAGTATTAGCAGATTTAAACTTTTTTTGTGCTTTGAAGAAAACATTTTATCCAGAGCTTATCTCTTAACCTAGAGATGCTAGCATCAAAAGTGAAACACGTGTCAACTATGGTCCTTCCAGTATTTCATCAATTCATTAATTCATTGTTTCAAGTTTCCAAGTGGGCAAGACATTCATGGATGTATTTTGATGAAAGTCTAAACTAATGCAATATCTTCAGCTCTTTTGATCACTGTTGAAAATGGGGATATATCAGTGAGCAGTGCTGACATATGTTGTTATTTATAGATAAAGAGACATTGTGATTTTTATTTTTAAAATGAATAAAAAATGAACGTTTAATTATTCGAAAATTAATATTCGTCATACAAAGGTCTTTGAATGTAAAATGAAAAAAAAATTAAATCAAAAATCGTTTTGATTTGAATTGTGTAACACTGCAATAAACGTTTCTTAATGAATGTACATAGAAGAACAATAATAAACCAGTAAAAACTGACAAAGCTATGGTATGTTAAAACCTTGGCCTCCTTTCCAAGCATACATTCTGGGTCCCGAATACAAACCAGGTCCACTAAGGTCCTACGTTAAATGTAACACTCCTTGTTTCATACTAATTTGTAAGAGCTTCCGATAAATTCCCGCCGTCGTCAGAGCAGTTTTATGTGTCAAATATTTTCAGAAATGCAAATAGATATGGTAGTCACTCTAAGAGGATATTTTGATATTATCTTGCCTCGAACTCAACCCCGACCTCGAATCGAACCAATTGGGTGATCTACAGGGTACTGAACGAAATACAACCCCGGAATATATGTGTTTCACGTATTTTAAGGCTGCTAGTATGTTTGCAGGGAGAAAGCCCGCAACTCCATTGTGGTTTTGCATTTCGATGAAACATGTGACCATCGGCTGGAACTAGCAACCATAGGTGATACTGCGCTGAAATTCAGTGTAGCATTGCACCCAAACCTGACTGCGTGTAGAACAGTTCTCAACTGCAGACAAAGTTGCCGAGCCGCGGATCTTTTGATCGGAAGCCAAACGCGCTAACAACTATGCTAACCCGCTCCCGTGCATGTTGTTATATAAGCAAGAATTTATCTACAACTCGGGGAACAAATTCTCTTAGGCTCCTTTTATATTCAATGATGAACGTTTTTGATAAATATTGTCAGAGACTGGATATATAAGTCAAGGCAGAAAGTGCGACAGTCTATGTAATGCAACGTTGCATAAAATCATTTGATTTAAAAATTCTTCATTACCTGAAATCGTACACGATTTTCAAATAAACTAAATGGTGGATCACTTCAAGGTCTAATATAGATGTTATCGTCAGATATATACGTTAACAGTCTAAGCATAGCTTGGTTATAAGCAATTATGTCGTGTCCAACAAGTAGTGCACACGCTAAACAAGAGCAGATACTTGCCAAACTCTTTACGAAACGGCTAAAGCAACAAACATTGCATACCTTACGTGCCCACGAATACAAACCTTGCGCTTAGGATGAGCCTGATTTTAACTTCGTAAATTCGCCTCAATGGTTGTCAAGTGTCAAGCAGCAACCTCCTATGGAGTTGATATTTTAGCTTAGCTGGCCGAGTCAGGAAGGCAGATGAAGTGGATAGAGATAAGCAAAAGCGGTTGAACTGTACATTCCTTACCTCGGATGTAAGTTGCACGATTGCTGTAAATAAACGCGAGTGAGTTCCATTTGTTAGCCTTATATTCAGTCTCTATTTTATCGAAAAGTGAATGAATATTCAGAAGCTAGTTCATCGTAGTTAGATTTTCAATCTAGACTTGCTTCCCAAGAGGTATGTCATGTTGTATGACCCAGCTCCATTTGGCACACAGGCACTCAGTCAAGTTAAACAGTTTCGGAGAAATCAACGTGGCAACTCTTTCTATTTCTGTCTGACTCTGTTTCTGTTTGAAAAACCATACATCTCTTCTCTATATATATATAGAGAGAGAATGTTGTGTGCTGTTGTTTTTTATCAACTCTTTTAACTATGAAGACTGTACACTTGATTGAAATTTCACCTTAAATAAATATATATATATATATATATATATATATATATATATATATATATATATATATATATATATATATATATATATATATACACTCTGATATGTACATTGCTGACAAATATAGTCATTTAATTTGACACAGATATATTTAAAAAATGATAATAAAGGCCGGATAATAATGATTTAATAAAAGATTGTTCCCCTTTGTCCGGGAGCTTGATACGGACATTTATCAACAATTGAGTTTGATATTTCACTCGGACACAAGATAAATCTCCATATCAAAATCGCGGGCACATGGTAACGAATTCATTTAATGCTTTGATGGTAAAAATGTCGGCTGGTCATATCACCTTTCCTATTTGATTTATGAACTTTTTAATACCAACGTTTATAGTACACAAAGTATAGTCTTGGCCGTGATAATATGAAAAAAATGATAAATGATTAAATGAAAATAAATCAACGAATATAGGGCTCTCTTGGTTTTGTACGTTTGGTCACTCAATATCTTGGTACTCGCTCCTTTTTTTAAACGTGCAAATTTAAGCGGACCGTCAAGAAAGGAACGAGTGGGATTAAAAGGAATAAGCAGGCATCAAAATAGCATGTACAGCTGTATGCCAAAAGTTTGTTGACATACCTTTATATACTAGTGCAAATATCATGTAATTTGAGAAGCCTTTGAGGTATCGTAGCGTTGCATATTGAATTTTCAGTACACATATGCAGATCCATTCTTCTTTAAGGCAAAGGTTTATCGTATCCTATTATTACCCGTTACCCGTTACAAACCGGCAAACCCAGAGGTTTATTTTTTTTAGTTTTAATAGCAAAATTTAAACCTGACTCCTGAAAGTTAGTCTTCTGGAGCAAAAGTTATAGGGTTATGGGCTTGTCGGACGGCTTATATATCATACAACTGCATACCGAAAGTTTGTTCACTTACCACTGAATCGTAGTGCAAATATCATGTAATTTGGGTTTCGTTTAAACGTCAATAGAATAACTTCTGCAAAACTGACAACGGATAACCCACTGTCCACTGTCGAATTTTGGCACACTAATATAGACAGAGGTGGTCACATTTTCGAAATTTTGATTTTGTTAAAAGTCAAATATAATGTTCCATCTCTCTGAGATTAAAACCAACATAATCCCATTGACTTTGTGCTTCTTTTTAAAGAAGATGATAACTTTTAAAGGATTTTATGGAGACAAATAAAAATTAGTGTTTTCGGAATTTTGACCCCTGGCCACCTCAATGACCTGCCAAAACTGTTACGGGTATTTGTTGGGTACGATAAACATTTGCCTTAAAGAAGAATGGATCTGCATATGTGTATTGAAAATTCAATATTATACGTTTTTTTCCCGCAACACTACGATACCTTAAAGGCATCTCAAATTACATGATATTTGCACTAGTATATACAGGTATGTGAACAAACTTTTGGTATGCAGCTGTACACTGGTTATAGACAGTCACAAAATACAGAGAGTTATTCATATTTAACTGCTTTAAAATTTTAAGAGCTTCCTAAGAGGGATACCTGCAGTGCCGTTTGACAACGGGATCAAGAAGAACTCTGTTGATTGTTTCGAAATATTACCTGTCACATTGAAGAACGCAAACTACATTGCATTAAATGATAATAAGGATTTTACAAAGATTTTCAATTACATACAAGATTACACACACGTTATTGTTTATACAGCCCATATTGTGTTGATTATTGCAGAAATATACGGAGCATTAATTAAAGTTTTCTCTAATACAACTTTTCTTTTACATCAAGCACACATATAGTTATTCAATACTGATCTTTTTTGGTAACATGGTCCCGATTTTGTTCGACCACTTTTTAGAGAATCATAAACACGATAAAAGAATAATAACAATAGAGCAATAGATACAGAACTTTGTTGGTGTTCAAAGTGATTTTTGATAGGTAAAAGTTCTACTAAATGCATTATGGACGTTGATGCAGTCGCACACGTTTGAAAGCTATAACTTCCTGCTTCATCAGCGTTATTGAATTCGCTGATAGAGCTCCTTCCAAATACCCTGATATCCTTTAGGCCAAACGCCTCGCATAGCTGGCTATCTAACCAGCCAATGAGACGACTCGCATCCAGTAACAGGGGCACAACCTGGATGGAAAATTCAAGAAAGTAGCTTCAAGCTCCTTGGATAACGACATTTCATTGGCTTAAACAATAACAGGTGAGCACAGCCACGAACATCAAGCAGCGCCAGCCGTACGAGGGATTTGGCTCGAAAGAGATCAGGGTATATGAAGGAGCTCGATCAGCGGATTCAATTACGCTGATGAAGTAGGATGGAAATCTACATTAACAAATTAAAACTTATGTTCCCTTTATATTCTCCTTTATATAAACAAAAACAAACACTTACTACCAAGTTAAGACGACTGTTTCACAAGGACTTATAAGGATTTATTGTATTGTTTGAACTATATATAAACGTGATGCAAAGATTCAGACCTTATACTGAACTGACTCTCAAGTACCAGTCAAGGTAGCTTGACACATTGTCTTTGTAAGACTAAATGGGTGTGTCCAACATAACAAACCCCATCAAAAACTTACGCAACAAATCCAAATGTTTAATCACTGATTTGGCTTGGTACCATGTCATATTCTAGGGATTCTATGGAACTACAAGAACAACCATTATACAAGAGGTCAGAAGCTTAAGGGTTTTTATAATTATCGTTGTTTTGCTATTTGTATAGTTATAATACCCAATACAATTATACAAGATGCCTGGGTATAATAATTAATTATCCTTTTCGCTATCTCTTTCAAATATACTACACAAATAACTCAGGACGACTATGACTCAGGATGACTATTCTATTTATGAGCCAAATAATACATTAAATTTGAGCTGTGAATGTACTATAAAAAATTTCCGTTAAAGACATAAATTTTTTTAAAACATTGAACTAAGAGAAAACTATTCGCCTACATCTTGGTCATCTCCATTTCTCTGCTACTTTCAAAATCAGCATTTTATCGTCACTTTCATAAATAAATAAAACAATACAAGATCTCAAAGAAAATCATCACTTAGTAAACATATTTCTTCATAATCTTAAAATACATTCGGTAATGCAGGTGATTATCTTAACCATTCTTCATCAATGTCTATTACTATAGGTTAAAACGATTGAGATCTCATGAAACCAGCGTTAAAGTGATGAATATTGCTATAACCAATTTAATTGTATAAGATTTGAACTTTACAAAACGAAAAGTAAATAATATTTGAAAATGAGATTAAACGCCACTCCAAAACGTACACACACCGATTCGTGTTTATACAGAGGTAACACCGCCATAAACTCATTTACTAACCTTTGTTCAGCCTGATTACAAACAAATAATATAAGTTGTTGAATTTGAATCTATCGGGAATCGAACTCATTCTATAAGCGGCTTTCCTTTCAACGACAGTCTGAAGGCAGTCTCATTGCTCGCATCCTAGGACAGCGGTTAGAATATGTATTCACGAAGAAGCTTTTTCTGTGGAGAAAGAAGGGGGGAAAGCCTAACCTCATTAAGATAAGCTCTTGAATTTGCTGCAATATGTTGTCAACTTCGTAACGCAGCCCAGCACCAGGAGAAAGCCCATTATTCCAGCAATGCTATGAACGGCAGTGAAACCTGTGCCATTTTTTTAATCATATATCCATACATTCTATTTCATAACGTTGTCACTGATCTCAAACATCATTCAGACTGCAATCAGTTACAAATCATCTCCACATCAAAGTAAATTGCTTTATTCAAACAAAATGACCAAGCCATTTGCATAACCAGATATTCTCATACTCATCACTATGGTTCTCGCTTTGTGACCATATCAGAATAAGCTGAAGTATTTTAGCTCTTAACATATCCTACAATTATGGCCTTATTCGTAGATAAGCTCCTTGGACCCGCAATATGATTATTATTATGATTTTCTAGAGGGACGCTCAATTCCAAGCGTAGACAGCTGATTGGCCATACTCTCCCAACAGAGGTAGCTCCGTCATAAATTACAAGTATAGGAATTCAAGACGGAGCTACCTCTGTTGGGAGAGAATGCTGAATGACTTAAACACAATGAGAGTTACGAAAGCAGTTGGTCTCCTGGCAGTCTTGGGGTATTATTTCAGCCAACCTCCAAGTCAGGGCGCCTTGCCTCCGAGTACCTCTACGGTAGTAGCCCTGCCTTCACATGCAGGGGCAGTGTTGTCAAGATTCTCGACAACAATATGAATTGACGTCATCGATAATCTCAAACCAAATTGTTAGTATACATACAAATTATTTGGTTCGAGAGTATGTTTTTAACGTTTGGCGTATGAAATTCTATGAATATTACAAACGTTGGTGGGATTTCCTTTAAATATAATTTAGTATTTGATGAGTATATGGTGGACAATTTGTTATGTTTAAAAAATTAAAAGAAGACTTAATAAAATAACAACAAGTTTCGTTTGCCGTACTCCTTTCTTGAGTCGTTGTTCGGAGTTGCATTGTGAATCCTATGAGTTGGGAGCTTCACTTTTAGAGCGCGACAGCAATCTTTGGTTGCACGCGCAGTGTTAGAGCTTATTCACTTTGAAGCCTTCTGATGGCAGCGAGTACATTAGTGACGTCACGGAGCGGATACTTGCTGTCTGGAGCTAATATTTCAGCATCATAACGGTTATTGACAATGCAAAGATTAATTCTTGTCATCAAAATCCTAGCTCCCCTAAAAAAGTTTCATTCAATCAGATGATTAGTTATCGCGGTTACTGGTTGCTTCGGGCATGGTTAAATAATGCAATATAGTTAAGGGATACACAACCAAAGACCACGAGCTGATTCAGGGTATTCGTTTGACTCCAAATTAACGTGTACTCTTTGTGAATCGAGGATGGAAATTGAAAGAAAAATGCTTGTCATCAAAATCTTAATCCCTCCATGAAAGTTTCCTCCAACTGGTGCCATCCTCGGTCGTCCAGGGCTTTATGCTCAGGTACTCTTCACATCATCCCTAGGTAATTTTCATCAGGAAGAATTGTACCCAGATTATCCGCCCTTGAGTCTTGTTAGGAAGCAGAGACCAAAAAAACAGCGTGCTTCGATTTGTGGAAACATGTTTATGGTAACGTTTTAATGAAAATAATCCCGTTAAGCGCTTGCTCAGAAATTTGAATTCGATGTTACAAAGGAGACCTACCCTGCCGATTCGCTGTTAAAACGAAAGTGTGAGCTATAACATTGCAAGCTCATAGCAAAACAAAAGCTTGTTACAACAGGTATTTTGAGAGGCTAGCAGGTCCATTTGACGTAGCAGTTACAGTGGCTTAAAGGCACTAATGCACGCTTTTACGGTTTAAATTAAGCTTAAGCTTTCTATCGATGCAATGATATACTTAAAATCTTTACAATTGACCTGCAATCAACAATGAAAACATTTAGACAGCCGCTGTCGGCTTGGACATATAACAAATTTAAGGTTAGCTGTGCACAAAACGGATAAATTATAGACAGTTTAAAGCGGCTGAACTATTATTATGTGCAGCTGTTGAATTTAGTTTAGTTTAAACATATTTTATTCAGCAGAAAGATTGAGGAACAAGTTATCCAACTTAGAGTACCTTCTCCTTAGTATGTACATAAATTATTTACATTTTTACAAAGAAAGATGACAGATGATTGACAAGACAGCAGTGAAAAAGTAAAGAGCTAACAAATAGTTGATATGTTGATATGCTATACAAATCTCTTTGTCTCACGTATGAACATTTGCACTGATTTAAATACATCGATATTTTGACATGGTGATAGGTCTGCACTTCCTTCTAACAAAACTTTAAGGTTAACTGTAATACCTGCTAATGTACAAATGCGCTCTACAGATGACAGTATGTTTAATCTTTGTTGTTTATACAGAGGACATTGAAACAAATAGTGATAAGTATTCTCAACAGGATTTCCACATAAACAATTCGAATCATCCTTTATTCCAACTTTATATAAATCAAAGTTTAAACAACTGACCGAATAACGTAGCTTGGTATGGATAATATTTAGGTTTCTCTTACCAGACGAATAGTACTTGGGCGCGCGGACGTTGTTGTTAGTTATGCGTGATTTAAACAATTTGATACTTTCTAAATTACGAACTAAGGTTGGCAAATTATTCCAAGAATTTATCGTTGACGGAAAAAAGGATTCTTTTGAATGTTTAAGTCTTGTAATAGGAATTGATGTATTTTGTGAGCTTCGTAAAATATAACTTGATTTTGAACCCACATTTTTAGGAAGCAATTCTTTCAGATATAGAGGGGCATTATTGTTCTGAATTTTATACATCAAACATAATTTTCGTTTTCTCCTACGATCTTGTAACGTTTCCCAACCAGTTTCATAATAAAGAAATCTATGAGGTGTATATTTTGGTAAACCTGTAACTATTCTTGCCGCTTGTAACTGGATCTGCTCAAGCTTACTAGTTTGTTCAATAGTACACCCGTCCCAAACTTCACTTGCATATTCAAGATGCGGCCGAATAAACATAATATATATATCATTAAGTGTATCTCTACCCAACAAATATTTCAAACGTCGCATTGAGGCAACCATTTTAGAAACTTTTTGTATCATAGTTTGAATGTGATCCGCCCACTTTCCATTACTTGAAAGGGTTATTCCAAGATGCTTATGTTTGTCAACAATTTTAACTTCAATACCATCAAAATAGAGTTTTGGCATATCAATTTCGTTTTTAATTGAGAATAAGACAGCTACAGTCTTATCAGGGTTGAACTTTACTAGCCATTTATTACCCCATATATTAAGCTTGCTTAAATTGGCATTTAGATTTATTTCTATCAGTCGAGTGACTGGTGAAGAGTAACCCAGTGAGGAGTCGTCAGCAAACAAGCGAGCTAAACAATCTAAATCGTCTGCTATGTCATTAATGTATACGATGAATAAAAAAGGACCAAGCACTGAACCCTGTGGCACGCCAGCGCTTAAAGTCCTTGACTTTGAAAATGATTAATTAACAAATACGCTTTGATTCCGATTAGTTATGTAACTTCTTAGCCATCCCAATAACTGTCCGCTTATCCCATACCCCTCAAGTTTTAATAATAAACCTCTATGCCAAACACAATCAAACGCCTTTGAAACGTCGCAAAAAATCATACAAAAATTTTCTTTTTTATCTAAAGACTCACAAACTTTGTGAAAAATTTCAATCAACTGATGCACAGTGGAGTGACCGGGCTGAAAACCTGACTGATATTTATACAAAAGTTTGTTTGAATGAAAATAATTAAACAAATGCTTAAAAACAACTCTTTCAAATACTTTACCAACGCAGCTTATAAGAGATATGGGTCTATAGTTTGAAGCTAAAGTTGGATCTCCCTTCTTGAAAAGAGGCATGACATTTGCAACTTTCCACTCCGATGGATATACACATGTTTGTAGAGACATATTATACAATAGACATAAAACATTGCTTATGGAACTAACAATATGAATCAAAAGTTGGTGACTTATTCTGTCAGGTCCTGAAGCTTTTTTCAAATGTAAACATTTGATAACATCTTCAATTTCGTATTTGGAAATAATAAGAGAGTCAAAGATTGCGCTTGTCCGTCTATTAAAACATGGTAAACAAGTCTTAGTATCATTTAATGTGGAAATGGATTGGAAGTACTCATTTAGTCGTTCAGCTTTTTCATAATCAGTAAAACAGGATGGATTTTCATGTTCATTACTAGATTTAAGTGGAGGTATGCAGGTACTTGAGCCAGATTGTTTAACTAAATACCGTAATAATTTCCAGTAAGAGCTCTTATTTTCGACATATGAATCAAGAAGAAAATTGTCAATATTAGCATAAAAGTTTTCCTTAGCGTACGACTTCATATTATTGACCTTTTGTCTTTGCTTTTTGAACTTTGTAACATCACATGATGATTTTGTTCTTTTAGCTTTTCTCCGTAATCTGTCTCTTTTCCTGCACGCTCTTCTTAAATTTGAGTCGAACCACGGTTTGTCGTTAGGTCTGATAGTTACTTTCTTAGTAGGAATGCAAGATTTTAAAAATACATTAAGATTCTTGTAAAATATTTCACATGCCTCATTTACATCATTGCAATTTGTGAACAATTCAGACCAGTCTGTTTCATTGATAAGTGAATTCAAAGATATATAATCACCCAGTTTGTAACACATTACATCTCTTGTGTATGCCATTTCTGTAATTACTTGAACAGCCAATGTTACGTAAGTGCCTTTATGATCGCTTATTGATTTCTCAAACTCAATAACTCCACAATCTACTATTTTGTCGACGTCTTCGCTAATTATGATTGGATCCAGAAGTGTATTGGAATTTTGTGTTATCCAGCTGGTAGGTTCATTTATAATATTCTTCAAATATTTTGTAAACATAATATCTTTTAAAGGTTTGCCTTTACTAGATAACAGATCAGCGTTTAAATCACCAATTATAGTTATTCTATAAGAAATATCAAGAGCATTTTCAATACTTGTATCTAATCTTTCCCAGAAATCTGCGGAATTATACTCTGGTCTATAAGCTAAACAAACAATAAGTGGTTTCACTGGTAGGTGTATCTTTATCCAGATTGTTTCATCATATATATTTCCTAAGTTTACCAATCTCTTAAATGCAAAATTCTTCTTGACATATATCATAACCCCTCCACCATATGAGTTTCTGTCTTTTCGAATAGGATCATGGTAACCAGTCCATATTAGAGAATCATTATCAATATTTCCATCTAGATGAGTTTCTGTGAATCCAACAATGTGGTTATCTGACAGATACTCACTAAGATAATTAAACTTATTTCTAACGCTTCTCGTATTCAAATGAAAAATAGTTAGAGTTTTGACATGACAATCACGTGTTTTTGGGCCTATATTGGACTCGATATCACCAGCAAGCTGGAGTAACAATAAAAGCAATATTGTAACATTGGTGTTACGAAACTGGCTTTGTAATACACAGAGGAAAGCTAGCACGAGGCTTGTGTTACATGAGACATATAAAAGAGTACTCAAGTTGTACAATTCGGATAAAATAAGCAATAATAGCGTATTTTTACATATGATGAATGTTGGAAATGCTTTACTAAAGCGCTTGTAATTACGTGCTTTACAATGAAATAACCCGATTGTCACACCATGTTGAACAATATTGTTACCCATTATCTATTAACTTGAAACTTATGAAAGCATTGTGTGACATGTTAATCGGGTTAGTTCCTCGTAAAACAATACAATTTTTGTTAGAGGTAATTCGGTATCGAAGTGCAGACCTAGTGATATAATGTTCACATGTTGGGTAATTTGTCAGTAGTAGAGCTAACAAAAGAACAGTAAGAGAAGAAACCAATAATAAGATAGTAAGATTAGAAAAACATAACATAATAGTACAGAGAGATTATGTGGATATAAACTGATATGTACAAGAGGCATTTGACAATTATGTACAATTTGTGGATCATGACGTAATCTGATGAACATGGACAGCTGAGATTCCCAGAAGGTATGTTGAAGTTACAGAACTTGAAATATAGATAGGATCAATTTGAAACATCTATAGACACAATGCATGTAGACTTTTTAACTTACATTTTGTTTGAATCCAACACAAATACACTTCACGTATGCACATATCTGTTTAGTTCCTCCTTGCATTGAATATGTCTCACTGCTCCTTCTGGCTGTTCCAATACTAATATCCGTCCATCCTTAGTCCAGGTGTTCTCAATCCATCTCGATTTCTTCAAGTCTCTGGCCATTTTAAACAACTTACTCCTGTACTGGGTAAGGTCCTCGTTGATGAATACGTTTTCCACCTTGTTCCGAAGCTTGCGTCTGTTGGTATAAACTCCCTCCTTGTCCCGGTGACACACAAATCTCACGATTATCTGCCTGTTCCTCCCTTGTCCTGGCCTTCCCAACCGATGACACCTGTCGATGTCCGCTATGGCTATATCCTGGTTGATCTTCTTCAATACCCCCAGTGTCACCTTCTGAATGTCTTCGTTGTCTGACTCCTGCACTCCACTTATCCTTAAGGAATTCCTCCTACTGTACTGCTCGAGATCGTCAGTTTTCATGTAGAGCTCGTTGGTCGTTTTCTTCAACTGATCCTTTAGGGCGATGATCTCCTTCTTCATGGGCTGTATCACCTCGTCCAGCGTCGTGGCTATGATGTCCTTAGCTACCTCCACGAACGCCTTCTGAAACTTCTCCTGTAACTGAGGGAGCACCAAAGCTGAGGAGAGTTTCGTCGTCAACACATCCACAGAGACTTCGTCAATGAAGTTGAAAAGCGTTGACGGGTATGAGATGTTGGGACTTGGTTCAGCCTGGGCTTGATCTTGATCTGTTTCGTCAAGTCTCGGTGATGTATTTTCTCTTTATTCGCCACTTGGAGTAGGTTTCGGAGTGCTCGTGAAGGTAAAGACGTCCGGCATAGTCGGCTGCACAAGCTGCTTCGACGACTTGGGTGGTTGAGAATCCGTAGGTGATCCTGACGGTTTCCTCTTTTCGCTCGCACTCCTCACTGTTTTCCCTCCTCTTTTGTGGTTCCTCTCCCTTGTTGACATTTTCATGAGTTACAGGTGATGTTAGATGGATCAATCTAGCTGTATGGCACTATACTGGGCCTCACTTCTTCAAATTTACAAGGTTAATTTTCCACATAAGCGGGAGCGGTTTAAATTTTATGCACGACTTGTCTCGTCCGCCATCTTGCCGGAAGTCAGCTGTTGAATTTACCTAAACTCTGAACTGAGAACAAATAATGAATTATGTTTTATGAAAGCAATGTTGTATAAACCGATATAATAACACAGCATTAGCATTGCTATTAGATTAATCAAAGCGGCTGCCGTTTCCGCTTTTTTGGTTATAAGCAAAATCTTAATATTCCGATTTCGTAGTTCATGCGGATTTATTGTAACGTAACATTAAATACTTCCGGTCTTTAAAAATCAACTTAACTACCTGAATACGTAAATATTTGTTAAATAACTTACGAGGTAGATTACTTGAGTGAGGATCTTGAATAATATCGAGAGATATGCAGTATCTGTGCATTCGTTGTGTTAAAGAACTATTGGTGTGCACTAGTGCGTTTAAACTAACCAAGGACAGGTAATTTCAGTACAGATTTTCTTGTTGAAGTTAACCAAGTGTGAATGTTAAGGGTATCGAAACATTAAGCCCTGGGGCCTGTTTCGAAAAGCAGTTGTAAAGTTACAATAAATTATGGCCCATTCTTTGTTTGTAAATGTTAAATGGCGATGACGAAGGAGTGGTGGTTCGGACATGTTAACTTTTTTCGCCAACACCTTTATAATCCTTGATTGTCAGCTTGTTATGAGACATTCAACGTCAAAGTTTGAGAACACGTACGCTTCAAGAGTTTTGGCACACCAATATTCAAATAACCTATTCAATTTGGGGGCATTTCCTGCTGTAAATATCTGGTAGGTAAGCCAGAAGGAATTGGCACCCCATAACTCCTTCGCTTCATCCACACTGAATGCTTTCCAGCGTCTCTTCATTTCACAAAGGTCTAAATATTTTGGACGGAAAGTAAGCTTTCTATCTTCCAGTCTACCTATACGCTCTACGTCGTCTTCTTTGCTCGTGTTTTGTGTCCCATGGTTGATGTGGACCCAGTCTTTTAGATCGTCATCTTCACTGGAAAGGAGGAAAGGATTCCAGCTGATGTATACATCATTGTCCAGGAGAAGAGAGACGTGACCGTCCTGTCTTGAGTCTGGGTTCCATATGTAAAGAGTGTGAGAACCTGCCGTAAAATCATCAACATTTGAATTACAAACTTTGAGAGCAATTAACCAGTGCTATTTTATACAGTTGTATTGTTTAGTTACCCAATACTGTTTTTAATAGTTATAAATGACGAGGGCATTGAACGTACAGGAGTAAGTTAGTTCAGTGAACATCTCATGGGTTATACGATTCATGTATGATTTCACATCATTACATAAATACACCAGTTGTTCGACTTTCGTTGAAAACCCTAACTGTCATATTATGAACATGAATAATGAATATGAACATTTGATATTTTTAAATTAAAAATCTATTTGTCTTGTGTTACGGCAAAGACGTGATCTTTATTTTGATGTCATAAAATTAAGGGAGTGCCCGTTAAACTTTTGGGACCATATGGTTTCAATAAATTGTAATTCTATATTTTCGAAGACGAACATACTATATATGATTCACCGGGTTCATCTCCGGAAGAGTTTCGGTAGTATGCATGAAAGGTGCTTTTACATGCAGAAAGGATTTTTCCTAACCACCTCACCTTTATACTGCTCATCGCTGCGGGGCCAGTTCCAGACGAGCTGAGAGCGTGACCCTCCACCCAGGTAGATGACCAGGTACCTCCTGAGGGTCTCGGGCCTCCAGACGAGGGTAGCACTTCGGGGGGCGCCCCCCTTCATCAAGACCCGGTAAACCATGGAACAGCAATTCCTGTTCAGCAGGGTATAGTGACCTCGCGTCAGCCAACTCTCCCAGTATGTTGTCATTTTGTCAGTGTTGACTTTCTCAGAAGGGATTCTAAACACATAATCAGGTTCGAACGTTTCGCTTTCCACGTCTTCACGAAGCGAGCTGCAACAATTGCCTTGCTTTCTTAAAGGACCACATTTTGCCTTGACTCCTTTAGGCCACCAACTTATGTACACGCCGTTGCTAAGCAGCAGAGATGCGTGTCCGAACTGATGGGCTCCAACAGACATCCAGATATAAACAACATGGTGAGTTGGTCCTAGAAAGAAAGAGAATCTAGATAGAAGAGTTGGTCCTTGAAAGGTAGTGGATATGAACAGACGGATGACTTGATCAAAGAATAGTTGTGACAATAGACAACACGGTGAGTTGGTCCCGGAATACAATATGATATAAACAGAAAGATGACTAGAAAGAAAGAGACAGTCAGTTGGTTCCATGATGATCAACTTTAGAATGGTTGTGAATATAGACAACACGAGGTTTTGGTCTCGAAGTAAAAGAGAATATAAACAGAAAGATGAGTTTATCCTAGTATGATAGTGGATATTGGCAGAAGAGCGAATTGATACAAGAATGATAGAAAATATAGATAACGCGATTCGTTACTCATACACTATACAGAATATGAACACGAATGTTAGTTGATCCAAGTATTAAAGAAAATATGAACAGAAGGTTAATAGATTCTGAATGAAAGTGGATAGGGACAGAAGAGCGAGTTGATAAAAGAATGATAGAGAATATAGACAACACAATGAATGATTGCTAGAAGGTTAAAGAAAATAAGCAGTGTTGTGAGTTTGTTCCCAGAATAAAAGACAATATAAACAGAGCGGCCTTAAAATAAGCACCTAGGAGCTTGTTGACCAATCTATTCATGAATTGTGCAATTTCATGAATAAGTATGTTTAAATCATTAACAGAAGGGCGAGTTTATCCTAGAATGATATTGGATATAGACAGAAGAGCAAGATGCTACAAGAATAAAAGAGAATATATACAATGTCATTAGTTAATACTACAAGGATAAAGAAAACAGATAATGATGTGAGTTTGTTCCCAGAATAAAAGACAATATAAACAGAATAGCGAGTTTATCCTAGAATGATATTGGATGTGGACAGAAGAACAAGATGCTACAAGAATAAAAGAGAATATATACAATGTCATTAGTTAATACTACAAGGATAAAGAAAATAGATATAATTGTGAGTTTGTTCCCAGAATAAAAGACAATATAAACAGAAGAGCGAGTTTATCCTAGAATGATATTGGATATAGACAGAAGAGCAAGATGCTACAGGAATGAAAGAAAATATATAAAATGTCATTAGTTAATACTACAAGGATAAAGAAAATAGATAATGATGTGAGTTTGTTCCCAGAATAAACGACAATGTCAACAGAAGAGCGAGTTTATCCAAGAATGATATTGGATGTGGACAGAAGAGCAAGATGCTACAGGAATGAAAGATAATATAGACAGTGTCATTAGTTAATACTACAAGGATGAAAATAGATATAATTGTGAGTTTGTTCCCAGAATAAACGACAATGTTAACAGAAGAGCGAGTTTATCCTAGAATGATATTGGATGTGGACAGAAGAGCAGGATGCTACAGGAATGAAAGATAATATAGACAGTGTCATTAGTTAATACTACAAGGATGAAAATAGATATAATTGTGAGTTTGTTCCCAGAATGAAAGACAATATAAACAGAATAGCGAGTTTATCCTAGAATGATATTGGATGTGGACAGAAGAACAAGATGCTACAAGAATGAAAGAGAATATAGACAATGTCATTAGTTAATACTACAAGAATAAAGAAAATATATAATGAGTTTGTTTCCAGATAAACGAATAAAGTATAAGAATGTTAGAGAATATAGACAACGCAATGAGTCGAATAAAAGAATATAAACAGAAGGGTGAGCTGGTACTAGAATTAATTGATAGACAACATGGTGAGTTGGTCCTATAGAGAATAACAACATAATGATAAGTTGATACAAAAATTAATGTAAGCAACAGTATTATTTGGTCTTGAAATAAAGAGTATATAGAAAATATAATGATTTCACCCTTAAATGATAGAGAGTAGGCCCTACATTGAATATAGACAACATGGTGAATTGGTCCTTCAATCAAGTGTAGAAAGTGAAAATGGTGAGTTAATTCTAAACTGATTTATAGACAGTGTCCTAACATGACATTAATATATAACATAAGACACAGTGACAGTTTGTCTAAAAAATGATGATAATACAGTTAGCATTGTGAGTTTGCCCTTAAGTGAAGAGAATATGGATAAAAGATGGTCTTAATTATAAATTATTACCTGTGCGTGGAAGAGAGGCTAAACACAACTCGTTGACCTTTGGACAGGCCTCGGCCATCCGGATTCTGTATCCGAGTTATAAATCGATATTCTGAAATCATAATACATCTGAAGATGTGAAATGACTGAAGGAAATGAGAAACACCTCGTGACATACACACTTACCTGCTAATGATGCCATAGATCTTTGCTTCGGGATTATCGCGAGAAATTAAATAATGATTATTTGATAGCCAGGGATACACCACATTCTATTAATTGAATATATTGAATTTCGCTATAAGTATAAGCCACAGTCATGAGAGCATGTTGTTTTCTCTGAACAGAGGGAAAATAAGATGGTATGACTTATAGGTGCATGACTTTGACGTCATGAAACAATGACCTGACGTCATGAATTCTTGTTTGACATCACCTTGTAGCCGTGGCACATGACGCATCTTAGTGACCGTACAACATGAAATAATCCTTCTTGGGCTAAATTACAAGGATTCGATCAAATAATGTTGGTTTTTAGCTCATTTGCATGGTCACAGGGGAATATGAAAACCTTTCACCTAATTTGAAGAGATGGTATAGACAGGTATCCTCTTTATATCCACGAACTGGAATACTAGTGACATCGTCGAGGAAAACGTATGAAAGAAAGATTTATTGTTCTAATTATCATTTAAAGCATTTTTATAAGTGTCAATGGCCGCCTGATTTGTAAGTGCTCTTGAGAAGATCACTTAACTGATATTTTTGGATATACAGGATATGTACGGATATTATTATTGTCCGGAATCAAGTAACATAATTGTACGTCACCAAACGGAATTGCGGGGTTTGATTTCCTTCATTTTAAGAGACTATTTTTGCTAAGCTATATAACTTGTGTTCATGTCAAAGGAATGACAAATTTCAGCTTCTGAAAAATGTAAAAACCATAAAAGCGTATTTTGAGGATCAGCATCAATTTGCGGTAGTTTAATAGTCATGTAAAATATCAATGTAAAATATCACAATACAAACAAGCCACAAAGCGCAATTTATAACCATTTCGTATTCACATGCAAAATACTCAAAATACTAGTAGCGACCCGTCACATCAACATCACATGATAGAACGTATTCACTTAAACGAATTAAATTAACTTTTTTTTATTTCACATCTCTTTATACATATACAACATATCAAATTTATTACCAGTGTATGACGAAATAGAATAAAGTGCTCAGTTGACAGGTCGTCGTATGTTTTATTACACCACGAAGGTGTCAGCGTAATAGAGACACATTAAACAAAGACCTTTCCAAACGCTATAAAAATATAATAGATAGGTCCTGTGCAGTGGCGAAATGTTACGGTTAGGTTTAAAATCCTCTCCTGTAGCTACTGGGACGAATTACACAAACAGAATGAACCCCATCCCATGGTTAACTCCCCCCTCCCCCTTTCGGACCAACCAATGAATTTTTAATACTAATTGGGAATTAATGTTTTTCTTTATTCATTTTGTATAGTAATATTTGGTAATAACTGAGTGTCTTAAAAAATGCAAGTATTTATCGATATTGTAACTTGTAAGCAGTTAAAGAGAGAACTCTCTTATTTCGTACCAACTTTGTGACTATTTCAGTATTTTGAGAGGTGTGGAAAGATATAGAAACTTAAAAGTAAAACTGCAAAGTAAATGTAACACTTCCATACAGTTCTTATAATCGAATTTCAAAATATACGATATCTCAATTAAGATGTTAGATTTAATGGTTTATAACGTCTTGCATTTAGTTAAGTACGTAATATTACTCATTTAGTTGTATTTTGGAGAAAAACAGGTTCGAGTAGAGAATCAACTTCTTTAATGCCATGAACTGTGACAATCGGTGTAGACACTTACTCCCTACCGACACACAAAACGGTAGCTCAGTACCACCCATTGTTTGCTAGTTCCAGCCGATGCTTGCAGGTTTCACTGCAATGCACAGCCACACTAAAGTTGCAGGCTTTCTTCCTGCTATAAAACTAAAAGCCGTGGTATAAGTAAAATACTCTTGAAAGCGGCTTTAACCCCAAAATCACCTAAACCCATTAAAAAAAAGAAGTTTTCTATAAAAAAAGAAATTATTTGTTTCATCGTAATAGATCATAACATTTAACAGAGTAATAAAGGAGTGTATAAAAGGCATATATATTCCTTTGCAATATCGATATGGAGCGTCTTTTGCATAGCAATTATGATTACTTTGTTCAATGAATACGAATCATGTGATAAGGAGTAGTATTGTGTCAAATGCGCAAATTTATGTCAGAGTGACCTTTAAGTAAAGGTAATTCAGTACGATATCTTATTAATCTAAGTAATTCGTATGTTATCCTTGTCAACAAATTATAATTTTGAATAGCACATTTTCATCGTAAAAACAAATTATAATTCTGAATAGCACATGTTATGGTAAATACCATCCCCATTACACCAGTGCCTCTATGAACTCTATCCGGCATTTCTCATTGGTCGATATCTGTAAGTGATGCACTCATATGACATTTCATTTTCAATGAAAAGAATGAAATTTATTCATTAGCGAAGAAAATTAAATAAATGCTCAAAACCTACCTCAAAGAGAGCAAAGTATCATAAATTGTAAAACAGATTTTTGCGTAGTTTTCCAATGTTTTGCAAAAGGATTTTCCAGTTCTATATTTAGGACTCTCACGTGCCCGCCATTAAACATTATAAAAGCTTTCCCGGAAATATCAATCATTTTTGTGTGTCAATGTTCCATTTGAAATGATAATACTATAATGAATTAACGATACACTGTAAAATTTATACATATCTACACAGAAAAAGCATAGAAGATGCATTATTCTGCAAGGTTTCACAACATCGATAACCCTTTAACCCCTTTGAATTAAATGGACTGTTCCGAAAAACATGACCGCGGTTAAGGGCGTATTAGAATGAATATAGGTTACGTCGGGGTTAGATGAAAGCAGTTACTGTTAAACTTAACATGTTTCTAAAAAAAGAACATTCGTGAAATAACATGGATTATGGCTGATCCACTTAAGTTTAATATTTTCCTTTGTTTCGAATACAAATTATGGATGGATAAAAACAAACACAGATTGTAAACAATTTCAGGATTTAAGGGGACTATTTATCCCCTGTCACCCAGACATATTGTCAACAGTTCACCGTTCATAGACAGCAAGATATTTTGTTACGTTATATTTTGTTTACTTTAAGGTTTACAACTTATATTTTAAATTTTATGTATCATCGTCCTCGAAATTTTAGAATTAATTTCTAATTAATTAAATCAATAGTTATTTCACTGAATGTAAGTTTTGAAAGGATTGATTTGTTGAATATCATTTGAATTATAGGAAATGTAAGTTTATTTTTTTGTTTTCAAACCCTTCATTGTTAAATAGAGCCAATTCACGTCTTTGCTTTACCTGGGAATAAAAGATATCCAATTTCGTTTAATTGTCATAATATTTGTATATTAAAAAAAATGTATACATGCTTTTTTATTTTACAAATCTATAACCTTGGTTTTCATTAAGCCTAATGGTAACATAAAATTGACTACGGTTAAAAAATATTATATATAATATTAAAAAATAAAAAAATCCTTACTTTTTGAACAGATCCGTAACAGAACCGATTCTCCTACACATGTGTATGATCGGTGTTTTCTCAAAATTATGTCTCGTTGTGTGATTTCTAATACAAAAGTTGTATGTTACGAATTTATCAAGGCACCCTTGTTAGATAACAATATTTCAGCAAAAGGTCTAGTGTATGGGCCTGGGGGTTTTGAAAACAGGTTAAATTTTTGATAACCCAGACCCTCCGGACCTCTAACATTAATAGTCACCCTTGATTTATATAGTTGATGTTCTTGTGAATGAGTCGAATGGGTTTTTTATATTAGCATACTGTAAAAGTTTATTCAACTAATCCAATTGTCTTGATAGTTTATTCCGACATTTTATGTTTTGATTATTAATATGATATTTATGATGTATTAATATTTAATATAATATATGTTTTAAAGTAAAACGGTGATATTATAGTGCTTTCAATATCAAAACAACAAGGGAGGTGACTCTTACAGTTGCTAACTCTGAAGATAATATCATGAAGGAAAATGTGGACTGGTTTAGGATACTCATTCATTTAATAAATATAATAAATCCTAAGTCGTTTTTCTGAAAGTCAGGAAGCGAGTTTTATGTTATTCTAATTTCAATTATTTCAAGCGTCAGTCGATTAATATTAGAAAATCTAGCATACACGAAGTAACCAGGATATGCTTTCAGTGCTATAGTACAAAAATTCATCATTTCGTACCAGTATTCAAATCTAGTGCCAGGTGTTACGTCATTTTACAAAATCCTAAAAATAGTCAGGTATAATAAACAACGCAGTTAAGCAAGCATGACACCTTATATGGTAGGCCTACACTTAAGGCAAGGCAAGGACCTGTATATTGATTGATAAAAGTCCTTGTGCAAGGTCGGGGCACGGATCAGCCATTCGGCATCATGGGGCAGGGATGGGTGTTTGTATCATCATGGGATAATCACGTTTGTGATGATGATTTAACCTTAAGTAATATCTTAGTAATAAACCTTAGGAGCTACAGAATACAGTCTCTTATGTTTTGAAGATATTGATTCCAGACTTAAAATCTATTAGTGCATAGCCCTGCTTTGTCAGTTTGTGCGACCATAACGGCTGGCGACGAGGAAATGATTAGTAAAGGGAAGTAACTCTGTTGATCTGTCATTTGTCTATCCTTTATCTTGCATTAAATGATCTCGTCAATATCGCCTATATCGTTTTGACACAGAAGGTAAATATATGATGGATATACCTAGAGGATTTTAATTTCAGGAATTAATGAAACGTAAAATCATTTTTATTTTCGAAAAATATGATTACAATGAACTTTTGAAAATGAAAACAGTAGTAAAAGCGAAGATCGTGAACTAGTCATATCCAATACATAAACTCATTCATATTTACCTGATATGACAATAATGGTAGATCAAGTAGGATATTAATTCAAATTAAAAATGATTTTAAAATATATATAATTCTTAAAGAGTAAACAATTAAATATTCCATGTGATTAGTTTTATAATCACGTCAAGGGAAGATAAATTTTAATTTTCAAAGTTAACATATCGGTATCCAATGAATAAACATGCAGATAAACTCACCGCACTGACAAGGTGTACTGTTGCCTCCTTCTTTGTTTCTATTCAATCTGTCTAATCCTCTTTGATATTAAGTGACAAAGTAGGAAAAGCCAACTCATTATATGACGAACATGTTACGAGCGTTTCTAAATTTGCGGTGCTCCAAGTCACAACACTTTTCCACACCTATTTCATAAGCGTATATTTACATTCTTATTAATCAGCAAACTACATGACGTTATTTATTGTTACTAAAATTACACTTGACCTGCGAATTTTTGCGATTCTTGTTTGAAACATCATTCAAGAGAATAAAGGTCATGACCTTGGATTTGTACGAGCAAGATGAGGAAGACCGGAAGCGATAATATCAGGTTGTTTCCGTTTTGTAGGCAAAACACTTCCGTATTGGTGAAATGAAGTGTTATTAAGTTGTATCAAGTAGCTCCCTTGCGTAGCCTGTTCCATAACATGTAAGCTTATAGATTAAAGATCTTCATAACATATAATTTACCTTTGATACGAACCTAATTGTCATATTTGATGATATAAAAATCAAAACATTTTAAATTTTCATGTCCAAAAGACATATATATGACAAATACTGGTTTTCCATGAAAATCTAAAAACAGCCTTATAAATGCACAGAGGTGTAGATACTAGTTATATAACCTATCAAACACTATCAACTCCTAACTGCCCTCCTTGCTGTTTTAGATAAGTCTCCAAAACTACGTTTGACTATTTGACGCGCGCCACTGTCCGGTTTTCAATCATAATTGCGACGTTCTACCTTCATATTGGCACTGTAAAACACCAATAAGCGCTAAAATGTGTCTTCTTCGGAACAGTCGATACTTCGCGATCAAATGACACCATTGATTAAGTTCGGCATATATGATTCCAACAACTCACGGAGTGGCTCTTTAAATGTTCCAGGGGCAGGACATGTTCGTAGTTAATAACTGCTACTGCATTCGAAGTGAAGTGTTACTAAGTTGTATCAACTATCTCCCTTGCGTAACCTGTTCGATGAGCTTATAGATCGAATGTTTCAGGGGCAGATAATTCGCAGTAAAAGACTGCTACTGCATTTGTGTTTGGATCAAACGATCGTGTTAAACCCCTCAAGAGAATATTTGTTAATGATATATCGTAGCAGATTTTGGTAAAATGATATCACTTTACATCAGCATATTTGAAATTTGTAATTTAATGTTTTTTAATGAGTGAGTTTGGATTTAACGTGTTTGAACATGTCAATTTTTTATTTATTTAATACGTGTATAAAAACTCTCCAAAAGAAAGTGGGCAAATTAGGGAGAGAGGGATCGAAAGAAAAGATGGAGAGAAAGGCATAGTGAGAAATAGAGAGCAGGTTTTAGAACTTGGTCAAACTTGGTCAAACTTCTACCCGTCGACCTGTCCAGTTTGAGTGCTCCAACAGGAGAATTGAAATGCTCTCGCTGGCATAACTCTCGGGGTTTTGAAAACCAAACCACCACACCACGATAAAATGTCATCTTAACTAGGTATTCTATTATAAGATTAATTATTCAACGTTTTTCTATTAGTGATGGCGATGAGATTTTATATTTGAAAATGTCGTAGAACCATGACCTAAACATACAACACATAGTTGACGCAATAACACATGGTAGGAATTCCGAGACCGCTTTAAATATGACGTAAGGTCTATTTTTATCTCATTGGTAAATGTACGTGCTTAACGAACTGCATCATGTTGACCATCGTGCCAACTCATTTAAAACAAGGATGTAAATTTTATACATCAGCTTGAACAATAGTCTTTGACCGTGCAATGATTTTCAATACGTAATTTTCCATTGACGAAAAGTTCATTTCATATAGTTAAGAATATATTTTTCGTAAGAAATGATTTTTCGATTCAGCTGATATCATCTTATAATTAACTACGTATCAATAGCTCTTGTTATATTTCATTTTGCTTTATCTATGCATTAAACATCGTCCTTTCAAGTTTTCACATGATGAGATTTCATTAGTTTTCCAATATCATTATGCTGAAAGTAGATGTTAACCATACGCACATAATCAAATATGCTACAGGTAAGTATAGTTTTGACTCACTTGCGGGAAATGACTGTTCCTTCGTGTTCCTTTTTTAAAGTGGCAGTATAACGTTTTTGGAACGATTTACCTCTTCAAAGTTCCCCAATAAACATTCCTTAATGATCAGTTGCATATCATACTCAGAGGATCATCTGTAGTCGTAAATGAAGTACTCAAGTTTAAAGTAAAAACAGCTGGCGGCCATTATTGTGTGAACAGCTTTTATTCATTTGGGGTAGGGAAATTGATTCGCATAGCTCAACCGATAATGTAACGTTCATTTTAGAACTGCTTCTTTTGTTTTAAAAGATTGGCTATTTTCGTTTTTCCGAGATCATGATATGATTCTCAAAAAAACCTTGTTATTGTCACTTGTTATTTTATCACTGACAATCCATGGCTGCCAATAAGATAAGATAAGATAAGATAATCTTTATTGTCCCAAAAGGGAAATTTGTTTTGTATAATTGCAATTCTGCAGAATGAAGACAAATAAAAACATAATATTCAAAAACAATTCATGTCAGAACAGTTAAGATAGACAGATAATTTACTTAATTTACATGAAAAACGTGATGCAACATTAGACAGAATTTATTTCTCTAATGCTGCAGGGAATGAATGATTGGCGGAACCTGTTCGTTCGAAAGGTCGGCATACGCAGCCTACGTCCAGAAGGTAATGTCCAATATTCCAAGAAAAGTGGATGGGAAGAATCACCCAAAATTTTGTTTGATTCAGCAGCAAATATCGCCACTCCTAAATATTTTAGTTATTATACTAAATGAGAATGAAAGGTATTGTTTGGCATAGATAGGAGCCTTGATACCAAATGTGGTGATGAGAAATCAAGAGATTTCATAGATTCATCCGCTAATGACAGTGATTAATATTGGTTTTCTATGAAAACGGAAAAAAGCCTTATTTATGTGCGGAGGCCAAAGTACAATGTCCTATCTACATGAATTCAAGTTATGTAAATTACCAAACATTATCTTCCCCACTGTACTTCAGTTTGCTTTAGATAAGTTTCAACAATTTTGTTTGACTAAATGGCGTAAATAAAGGTTTGGGTTTGGATAAAAAAATCGCGGCTTTATACTTTCAGTGTAACTCTACTAAATTATCTTTATACTGATATTTTTCAGAAATAGTCGATGGATCTCAATGAAGTGGCACCACTGATAAAGTTTGCATACGTGACATAAAAAAATCATTTAGTGTCTCTCTAAAAAGCTTTAAATACAATCTTGTCTTTAAATCGTTCAAAGGAAGCTTTAATAAGGTATTTATTTACATTTTGGGAAAGTGTTACCTTTAATGTGTTGAGGGTTTAAATCTACCTGCAATATGTCATTAAATACCCATTAAATTAGTGACCTTTAATACACCCTGTTGCAAAGCTTTACCGATAATTAAATTCAAGATTCATGACTTGAAGAAATATTATTTATATTGATTAAATATCTGTTTATCATGGTCAAAAATATTTTCAGAACAGCGAAACAAAACTTTCTACTGTCCTTTATCAGGGCTCATCTAACTGGACCTAATCGGGAAGTGACACTAGTGAAGCGGATGTAAAATATAAGCTAACAGCCACAATTATCGTCCCGCAAAGAGCGAATAACATGGATTTGAATTAACAACTTTCTGCTGTGTGCTTTGTCTGCTGGGATTGCGAGGGGTAAGTTGTCGACAACCGCACCCCTCCCCCTCCCCCCTCCAATCTACAACCAACCCTGTTTTACAAAATGAATTAAACTGAGATAAAAATGAAAAGATTTATCACCTTACCAGATCTTATTTCCATTCAGTGTGAATTTTATCAATTACAGTAGACTTCGAAGCTAGGTGCACATGTCAGATTTCGATATTATAAGTTACCATGTGTCCACGAGTTTGATATGGAGATATATCATGTATTCGAGTTAAATATCAAACTAGAACGCAGTTCAGGTGCACATATCAGGTACACATGTCAGGTTTCGATATAAAAGATTAAATAGAGCAGACAAACGGTTCCTCGTTAACTGATTAAGATATTATCGATCCAAAAATCGCTCTCCGAAGTTATCATGTAAGTGTACGTCGTTTAATTGTTTGGTGATTACACTGACTTTGCGTTACCGGCCATCACACTGATGTCTTCACTGACAAGTCAGTTGGCAAGGTTTCATTTGAAATTCAAACTTAAGTTCCTATGGCATATTTTAAAGCGTTACCAAACAACTATTTTCACTTGCTCGTATCAAGCCGTTGCAATATATATGACATTAAAAGTCATCTGTACAAATATTTCTGAACTGTCCTTGTTGTAAATATTGTATTGTTCCTTGTTAATATTTTCTGTACATGTATGTGACTAATTGATGCATTATATTTGTAATATTCAATTGCCATTGGAGGTAATAAAGAAATTCATTCATTCATTAGACCTTACCTTACAATTATTTCTTCACTTACATGTCAGTTGGTAAAGTTTCATTTAAAATTAAACTGAATTTCCTAAGTATGCGCTGTAAGGCATTTTTAAAGCGTTACCAAACAACTATTTTCATTTGCTCGTGTCAAGCCGTTGCATTGGGGATATATTTTATAATAAGCCTCAATAATGGGAAATTTTAGGGCAAATTCTCTTGCTGAAAAGTCATGGGGGTGATTTGCGAAGAGCATCGCGACATTGAACCGTGGGTGGCCGAGGTTGAAGTACTCCTTTAAAAAGGTATGAGCTCGAACACTAAAAGGGACAGTCTTATCGGGGTATGTTTTGTGGAAACATTCATGGGGATATCCTAGTTTATATCTATGTTTTTCTTTCGTTTCTTTTTCATTACCTTTTTTCAGGTATAAATACAGGATACATTGTCACATATAAGGACACACAAATTCAATATACATACAGAATAACAAATAAATACATACATGCGTTTTTCATACAGAAAATTTTTAAAGTGTCTATTCGTTTGTTCTAATTAAAATATGTAAAATGGACCACAACTTCAGAAAATATGCCTCCTGGCTTTGGAGTGTTATGTGTAATGTTGCGTTATCTGTCTTTTTATAAATGTGATATTTGGGGGTAAATCCCTTCTTAATATATGTATGTTGTTAGTACAGGAGTTTTAAAGTACCAAATTCAACTTGTAATAAGGGAAACATTTTGGTGGATAAAGATTTTACAACTACAGCTGCATGCCAAAAGTTTGTTCACATACCTGAATATACTAGTGCAAATATCATGTAATTTGACGTGCATTTGAGGTATCGTAGCGTTGCGAAAAAGAGTCGTATAAAATTGAATTTTCAATACACATATGCAGATCCGTTTTTCTTTAAGGCAAAGGTTTATCGTACCCAACAATTACCCGTAAAAGTTTTGGCAGGTCATTGAAGTGACCAGGGGTCAAAATTCCGAAAACACTAATTTTCACTTTTCTCCATAAAAACCTTTATAAGTTATCAACTTCTTTAAAAATTAGTCACGTTTTTTTAATTGGCACAAAGTCAATGTGATTATGTTGGTTTTAATCTCAGAGAGTCGACATGGAATATTTTATTCGACATTTAACGAAATCGAAATTTCGAAAATGTGACCCCTTCTGTCTATATCAATATGCCAAAATTTCGGATTTTTGCACGAGTGACCAGATAATGCCAAAACGAGTTCAATATTAGCTATTTCAGACATAGACAGTTGGTGATCCACTACCAGACTTGCTTCAGTTATTCTATTGACGTTGAAACGAAACCCAAATTACATGATATTTGCACTACGATTCAGTGGTAAGTGAACAAACTTTCGGTATGCAGCTGTAGATAAATTAAGATTGCACAGCAATCATTACTATGAGTGTGAAAAGCCTTGTTACGACATTGCAATGCGTCGTTGATTGGTCTTATCATAAAATATTTGTAATCTTGTGGATATTTCATCCATAAACACAATTTGTAATAATGACGTAAATTAATAAAACTACACGGCTTCTGTTCATGTCATTTCCCTTAAAACAAGATGGTTGCCCGGAACCTGATAGGTCAATTCTTTAAAAAGATGTTTATTAACCAATATCTAAATATATTTCATGGCATATTTCCCTACATGAACTAATGCATGTAATTTATATAAATTATGTGTCAGTTTAAGTGTCAGAGATAAGAATAAAAATGTGATATTCTTTTACAATCCAGAACCTTTATAAGTGCAAGAAATGCATTGTGGATTCTGTTTATGCGAAATTATCATTATTGTGAAAAGTGATGATATGTATAACGTGATATTAAGTTCGTTTCTTAACTAAACAATTGGATTTCACGGCAAATGACCTATGCCCAAATCTGTTATAAAATAAAAATTGAAATGTACAATCCTTAAGTAAATATGAAATTGCAAGTGTGTCAAACGAAAGAATTATTTATACTTGTTTTTTTGGGAAACATATTACTCATTTATTAAAAGTGGTAAGAAACTAGGCCATGTGGTTATTTCAAGATTCCATCACCTTTTAGATAATTAACACTCAAATCAATACCCAAATAAATCTTTAGATACAAATGGAGATTTTAATGTAACTGTGATAAATTTGGCACAGGAAATGCTCATAAAAGGTAAACTAAGAAGTTGGAACAATGATATTGTGTATCTACCATAAGGCGTTAGAATTTATTTAAGGAACATATTAACACTAATTCAGACGTATTAGCTTTCAAAAATATACATTGCGACTGAGGACATTCGGAGAAGAAAATTGGATACGAAAGTAAACTTTTCCATATCTTGTGTTGTTTTCAAACTTAAGTAAACTTGGACCTGGTTTGGAAACTTAGTTGAACACGATGGCTCGTATTTACAATGAAGTTATCTCCCAAAACAACTTCCAACGTGACATCTTTTACAATCGTACATTTTTAACAAATAACAATAAGCAACCACAGTTCAACTTACATGTTCGACTGATTGGCTTCGAAAATCGTGCGCAACGCACTGGTGATGGAACACTAGTCCTCTGAATGGTTTGGAGAAAGCTACGAGTAAAGTCAACCCCATGTCTAGAGAGAATACACGTAAAGAGCATATAATGAATATCAAGTACTTGCTGCTGGTTTTGAATTACAATCAATGAATGGTTGTTTCGTATGCTCTGTGCAACAAATGAGATAAAGAGGGGGGAATATCAAATACCTATGTGACGTTACACATATATATATATATAAGTCCTAAATACTCTTTTCTTTATAAGTAACTTAAACTAACTAAGCAGTAGTTCTGTTTATAGCTGACGTTTTTGTATTTGTATTAAGTAAAGATTTCTACCTACAGGTATGAATAATGATAAAATGTATTTCATCTCATATGAACTTCAAGAAACTATTTTTTTTCTCCCTGTATTTTTTAAAACAAACCCTAAAACAATTATAGATGATACCCTAAGGAAAAGAAATTCATCTCAAAAAGCAAAATATTTACCTCATTTCTAACCAGCCAGTTATCTGAAATCTGGGCAACCCATGGTTGATTGTCCCATGCTCTACAAATTAATCATCCCTTGGAATAAACATCAGGGAACATTTTACTTATATTACCTTCCCTTTATTTGAATTAGCCTATCTGACTTCTACGTCGGGTGCACCTGTAAGCCTCCACAATACAGCTGCATGCCAAAAGTTTGTTCACATAACCGTATATACTAGTGCAAATATCATGTAATTTGAAATTGTAGCGTTGCGAAAAACAAACGTATCATATTGAATTTTCAATACACATATGCAGATCCATTCTTCTTTAAGGCAAATGTTTATCGTACCCAACAAATACCAGGTCATTGAAGTGGCCAGGGGTCAAAATTCCGAAAACACTAATTTTTATTTTTCTCCAAAAAATCCTTTAAAAGTTATCATCTTCTTTAAAAATACGTCACGTTTGTTCTTCAGCACAAAGTCATTGGGATTATGTTGGCTTTAATCTCAGAGAGTCGATATGCATCATTATATTTGACATTTAACAAAATCAAAATTTCGAAAATGTGACCCCCTCTGTCTATATTAGTGTGCCAAAATTCGAATTTTTGCACGAGAGACCAGACGATCTCAAAAAGAGTTAAAAAATGGCTACTTCACACATGGACAGTGGGTTATCCATTGTCACTTTTGCAGAAGTTATTCTATTG